>OX638369.1:0-716800 GCA_951812925.1 Calliopum simillimum
CGTGCATCTTATGGACACAATGCAGTATCTAATATACTCGGTTAAGTGGGTATACTTTTGATATTGTTATTACTGTCCATTTGTTACATTTGTGTAGCAGTTTTGTTACAGTTTTTCCTTTTTCCTTCTTATTCTACATTCTATATAATAATAAAAAATTTTTTCACTCCTTCCGTCCGAACTTCTAAAATGATCCATCAATGGAAAAATGATTTGACTATCTCATTTTTTCTCCTAACATAAGCCTTTAATGATCGGTACCTAACGATCATACGTCATGCTATACCCTTACCATGATTGGTCAATACACAATCATTTAAACCGGAAGTTGGTGCTTTTTGTCCATAACTTCTTATCTTTTTTAATAATATTAGGGAGACTAACTAATTAGCTACAATGCTTATTGGTTATTGTTTTTAAATTCTTAATTAACATAATTAACTTAACTTTCATCCTATTCTTAACCTGTGGCAATCCCACTTGCATTACACTTTTACTTATTATTTTTTGACCACTTTGACCCTTTATCATATACCAAATACTTTGATTTTACAGCGTTTTTATTGCGTTGTTATTTGACATACGTTTTTATGACATACATATATATTACATATGTATAATGCTTAAGTAGGATCACCTTATGTTATACTCTACTGTGCAGCTTATTTACTTACGTTATTCTTATCTGTTGTTGTTAGGTAGTTTTGCAGCATATCTATGCTACTAGGTTGTGTATATATTAGCATATACACAAAATTTAGGGCTTTTTCACATTAGTTTTTTGGTACCAAACATCCTTGACTCGCGGGGCTTTTAGGTATAGTCTCTTTTTGAGTCTACTACTGAGGTGTCTCCCGTTTAGTTCGGGTTGTTTGCCTACCAAAAAAACGCGACGCGTCTTTCTTTTTTCATTTTTTCTTTATTCTAGGTTACATGATCTTGTTCTTTGGGGATTCCCAGTTAAGCATGTTATTTGTGGGTCCTTGTCATTTGGTGTTTTCAACCTTTCCAATGCATGGTTTCCTCATTTATGATCCCATGCCGGTATATATATATATACATCTCAATTTAATGATTCACCAAATTTCTTAGGCTTACCCTCTCAGAAATGTGTGGTTTCTGGCGTACCCTCTCAGGAATAACGTTCATCCGGTTTTTATCTCAACATAACACCTTCATTTTTGTGGGCTTTACAATTTGTCTGGCCCTCAAACATGAAAGTTCCGTAGCCCAACACGTATTTATCCCGTCTAGTTTTAGGTTTTTGTTAGGTTTTCTTAACTAAGCTTTGCTTATCGGTCTTTATATTCTTAAGCTTTCTTTTTCGGCAGAAAAGTTATTGCGCCTCTGAACAAGAAAGCAACGCGACACAACTTTAGATAAGGGACTAGTTTTTTGCTCTTTCTTTTTTCTTTTCCTTTAATTAACATTTTTAAATTTGCACATGTTTAGGTTTACATAGGGCTTTTTAGGGTTTTGTTTATAGGTTTCTCAAACTAGTTTAGCTCGCTAGGTAACAATCTCATGTCTTTTACTTACGTTTTGTTTGCTTAGGCAGGTTACAAACCTCACGCACAGGAGGCTTAAGTCCCGTACTAAGTTGCGAATGTGTTCAGGACACATTCACGCCTGTAACCTTACACATAACATGGTTTTTCCTCCATATTTATGATTTATTTTCATCATTTTATGTATTTTTCATGTTTTGTGTAAGCATTTATTCTTCCGCTTTTTATTGTTGCATTTTTAGTGTGTGAATGTTAGTCCTGGCTAATTCGCAACTACAACCTTTTTTACATTGGTTGCCTCATATCTCACCTATTCTGTGAGATGTCTGTTTTGGGATGCTGCTATACTTGGACCGATTATGTAACCCATTTTACTGGGATCGTGCTCCTATAGATAGCAGTATCTTGGCATGTTTTTTGGTTACCCAAAAAACATGACATTCCCAATAGACATTGATTTCTATAGCATATGCCTCTAATATGATTATGTTTTGTTTTCAGTGTCTAATGGTAATTATTTTTAACATTAAAGGGAAATTGACTGTATTGCCGTCCTGGTCAATTCTTTGTTTATATCTTTTATTGTTTTTATATATATATTTGATCTTATATCAAATTAACAATATGTTCCGGGTCTAGAACAATATGTTCCGGGTCTAGAACATATATCCTATTCTTGTTTATAAAGTTTTATTGTGTTGTATCAACGCACTCCTTAGGTATGTTATGCAGGTCAACATTCAGGTCCACACCCTGAATCATTATAAGTATTTTATAATCTTTTTAGGTATATTATAGACAAACTTAGTTAAGTGGGATCGGGTCCATAAAATCAACCCTCAAACTCATACATACCCTCTGATAGGCTTCCCACCTCTTAGTGTATAGGTTTAAGGTTAAGTTATTTTATACATGCCTACGTATTTGTTACACATATTAGGGCTATATCTTATATTTGTTTTTAAGTATCTCACCTATGTATATATATAAACTTAAGTCTTTCTAAGTTTATCTATTGAGACAACATACCGTGCACACATGGTCGGTGAGCCAGCACATCACGCCCGCCGCCGATAACACATGATTGTTCCCTCGGTTATGGAGGTCTCCAGGTATTTTTATTCACAAAATAAGGTCATATACTTATGTATTTTTTGACGCAACTTTTACGACTATCGTTACACTCACTTACTTTTTTCTTCACATTTTTCCACTTTCAACCAACATAGGAAGTACACTTTTTTCATTAACATTTTATTTTCTATTTTTGCCACTTTTTTATCCTACTCCCTTCTCCTTTAAACCTAACTCTATACCTTTTATTTGTTCTTGTCTGATAGGTTTTGTTTCTTTACTGATAATATGTGAATTTCTCATATTTATATGGTTTTTCAATTAACATATCATCTACTTCATTTACTTTTTCTATGTGTAATGTATATATTTTTACACATATACACATAGGTGTATAGTCATATACACACGAATACTTCTAGACAAATTCCTTTTTCATTATACTTCATCTGCAGATTCTGAATAATGCATTTTATGTCATTTAACAGCATTCTCCTTTACATTTGCTACATTGCTATCCATTCTTACAAATGTTTATTTTCACCTACATGTAATAATCTACTTTGCATTTTTCAAAATCTGCAGTATGTCATTTGTTTTATTTACACTAATTTCATTTTTTCAATTTTTTTCATTTCATTTTTAATAAGTTTTTCGCGTTTTCACACGCTCCCGTTTTTTCGGTTTCTCGTTTTTTGTGCTTTTTTTCGTTTTTTAACATATATACCCCCCGGTTTTTTGGGGTTTTCCAACCGTTTTTTGTCCCGTATTTCGTTATAATGATAGTGGTGTTTTTTAAAAAAATTCGCGGTGATGGATTGCAAGTGTTATCTTAATGTCTTTGTTGTCATCATTTTTTTGTGTGTTTTTCTAATATTTTCAATATTTTTTTGTGTTTTTAGTGTTTTCATTATAATAGTTTTTAGTGCTTTTTGTGCTTTTTACATAACTTTTTGTGCTTTATTATCCTTAATTCATTTATCATTCCCATCATTTTTCACCTTTCTAACGCAATCCATTTCGGTCATCATATTTTAACGGTCACCCTAACTAAACGTTCAATACATAACGGTCACCCTAATACTTACGGTCAACATATACCTTTTTACGCCAGTGTACTGGTAATGTATACGGTGAGTCTTCATATGTTCATTTTCATTTTTAATTTTATATTTATTCTCTATTCTTTCCCCTTTGTTTTTTCTGGTTTTTGTTTCTTTTTTATAAAAATAGTGAACTATTTCTACACGACATAATTGTCACATTTGTTTTCAAGTCGTGTAGAATAGTGTCACAGGTCGTTTTTCCACTTTCACCTCCTAAGCCAACTGATGAGTCCGGCTAGGCGCGGACGAAAAACGTTTATTGGCAGCCTTTAGTTTACACCTAAACGGTGCCAAAATGTCTTTTTCGGTCGCTTGTTTTCTGCTTGTCTTTTATATGCATTATGTCCCCTTTACAATCATAATGCTTAAGATATTCTCTTTGATTGTTATATACCTTTTATATAACATTTCTCACACTGGTTTTTCTTTACGTTTTTTATACAATTTTATACTCTCCTTGATTTATATATAATTTGGAAAATCAAAATTGATAAGTAAAATCTTTTAACACCTACAATAGGCATATGCCTTGTTTTTGAAGCTTATACACATCCGGACACATTGGTGTGTATTAGCTTCGATTGCACATATGCACTTTGTTGGTTATGAAAATTAGATTAAAGTAACATCTGCGTTATTTTCCGTGCATCTTATGGACACAATGCAGTATCTAATATACTCGGTTAAGTGGGTATACTTTTGATATTGTTATTACTGTCCATTTGTTACATTTGTGTAGCAGTTTTGTTACAGTTTTTCCTTTTTCCTTCTTATTCTACATTCTATATAATAATAAAAAATTTTTTCACTCCTTCCGTCCGAACTTCTAAAATGATCCATCAATGGAAAAATGATTTGACTATCTCATTTTTTCTCCTAACATAAGCCTTTAATGATCGGTACCTAACGATCATACGTCATGCTATACCCTTACCATGATTGGTCAATACACAATCATTTAAACCGGAAGTTGGTGCTTTTTGTCCATAACTTCTTATCTTTTTTAATAATATTAGGGAGACTAACTAATTAGCTACAATGCTTATTGGTTATTGTTTTTAAATTCTTAATTAACATAATTAACTTAACTTTCATCCTATTCTTAACCTGTGGCAATCCCACTTGCATTACACTTTTACTTATTATTTTTTGACCACTTTGACCCTTTATCATATACCAAATACTTTGATTTTACAGCGTTTTTATTGCGTTGTTATTTGACATACGTTTTTATGACATACATATATATTACATATGTATAATGCTTAAGTAGGATCACCTTATGTTATACTCTACTGTGCAGCTTATTTACTTACGTTATTCTTATCTGTTGTTGTTAGGTAGTTTTGCAGCATATCTATGCTACTAGGTTGTGTATATATTAGCATATACACAAAATTTAGGGCTTTTTCACATTAGTTTTTTGGTACCAAACATCCTTGACTCGCGGGGCTTTTAGGTATAGTCTCTTTTTGAGTCTACTACTGAGGTGTCTCCCGTTTAGTTCGGGTTGTTTGCCTACCAAAAAAACGCGACGCGTCTTTCTTTTTTCATTTTTTCTTTATTCTAGGTTACATGATCTTGTTCTTTGGGGATTCCCAGTTAAGCATGTTATTTGTGGGTCCTTGTCATTTGGTGTTTTCAACCTTTCCAATGCATGGTTTCCTCATTTATGATCCCATGCCGGTATATATATATATACATCTCAATTTAATGATTCACCAAATTTCTTAGGCTTACCCTCTCAGAAATGTGTGGTTTCTGGCGTACCCTCTCAGGAATAACGTTCATCCGGTTTTTATCTCAACATAACACCTTCATTTTTGTGGGCTTTACAATTTGTCTGGCCCTCAAACATGAAAGTTCCGTAGCCCAACACGTATTTATCCCGTCTAGTTTTAGGTTTTTGTTAGGTTTTCTTAACTAAGCTTTGCTTATCGGTCTTTATATTCTTAAGCTTTCTTTTTCGGCAGAAAAGTTATTGCGCCTCTGAACAAGAAAGCAACGCGACACAACTTTAGATAAGGGACTAGTTTTTTGCTCTTTCTTTTTTCTTTTCCTTTAATTAACATTTTTAAATTTGCACATGTTTAGGTTTACATAGGGCTTTTTAGGGTTTTGTTTATAGGTTTCTCAAACTAGTTTAGCTCGCTAGGTAACAATCTCATGTCTTTTACTTACGTTTTGTTTGCTTAGGCAGGTTACAAACCTCACGCACAGGAGGCTTAAGTCCCGTACTAAGTTGCGAATGTGTTCAGGACACATTCACGCCTGTAACCTTACACATAACATGGTTTTTCCTCCATATTTATGATTTATTTTCATCATTTTATGTATTTTTCATGTTTTGTGTAAGCATTTATTCTTCCGCTTTTTATTGTTGCATTTTTAGTGTGTGAATGTTAGTCCTGGCTAATTCGCAACTACAACCTTTTTTACATTGGTTGCCTCATATCTCACCTATTCTGTGAGATGTCTGTTTTGGGATGCTGCTATACTTGGACCGATTATGTAACCCATTTTACTGGGATCGTGCTCCTATAGATAGCAGTATCTTGGCATGTTTTTTGGTTACCCAAAAAACATGACATTCCCAATAGACATTGATTTCTATAGCATATGCCTCTAATATGATTATGTTTTGTTTTCAGTGTCTAATGGTAATTATTTTTAACATTAAAGGGAAATTGACTGTATTGCCGTCCTGGTCAATTCTTTGTTTATATCTTTTATTGTTTTTATATATATATTTGATCTTATATCAAATTAACAATATGTTCCGGGTCTAGAACAATATGTTCCGGGTCTAGAACATATATCCTATTCTTGTTTATAAAGTTTTATTGTGTTGTATCAACGCACTCCTTAGGTATGTTATGCAGGTCAACATTCAGGTCCACACCCTGAATCATTATAAGTATTTTATAATCTTTTTAGGTATATTATAGACAAACTTAGTTAAGTGGGATCGGGTCCATAAAATCAACCCTCAAACTCATACATACCCTCTGATAGGCTTCCCACCTCTTAGTGTATAGGTTTAAGGTTAAGTTATTTTATACATGCCTACGTATTTGTTACACATATTAGGGCTATATCTTATATTTGTTTTTAAGTATCTCACCTATGTATATATATAAACTTAAGTCTTTCTAAGTTTATCTATTGAGACAACATACCGTGCACACATGGTCGGTGAGCCAGCACATCACGCCCGCCGCCGATAACACATGATTGTTCCCTCGGTTATGGAGGTCTCCAGGTATTTTTATTCACAAAATAAGGTCATATACTTATGTATTTTTTGACGCAACTTTTACGACTATCGTTACACTCACTTACTTTTTTCTTCACATTTTTCCACTTTCAACCAACATAGGAAGTACACTTTTTTCATTAACATTTTATTTTCTATTTTTGCCACTTTTTTATCCTACTCCCTTCTCCTTTAAACCTAACTCTATACCTTTTATTTGTTCTTGTCTGATAGGTTTTGTTTCTTTACTGATAATATGTGAATTTCTCATATTTATATGGTTTTTCAATTAACATATCATCTACTTCATTTACTTTTTCTATGTGTAATGTATATATTTTTACACATATACACATAGGTGTATAGTCATATACACACGAATACTTCTAGACAAATTCCTTTTTCATTATACTTCATCTGCAGATTCTGAATAATGCATTTTATGTCATTTAACAGCATTCTCCTTTACATTTGCTACATTGCTATCCATTCTTACAAATGTTTATTTTCACCTACATGTAATAATCTACTTTGCATTTTTC
Organism: Calliopum simillimum; assembly: GCA_951812925.1. NCBI lineage: Eukaryota > Metazoa > Arthropoda > Insecta > Diptera > Lauxaniidae > Calliopum > Calliopum simillimum. Next base: position 7,487 of record OX638369.1, read on the forward strand.
AAAATCTGCAGTATGTCATTTGTTTTATTTACACTAATTTCATTTTTTCAATTTTTTTCATTTCATTTTTAATAAGTTTTTCGCGTTTTCACACGCTCCCGTTTTTTCGGTTTCTCGTTTTTTGTGCTTTTTTTCGTTTTTTAACATATATACCCCCCGGTTTTTTGGGGTTTTCCAACCGTTTTTTGTCCCGTATTTCGTTATAATGATAGTGGTGTTTTTTAAAAAAATTCGCGGTGATGGATTGCAAGTGTTATCTTAATGTCTTTGTTGTCATCATTTTTTTGTGTGTTTTTCTAATATTTTCAATATTTTTTTGTGTTTTTAGTGTTTTCATTATAATAGTTTTTAGTGCTTTTTGTGCTTTTTACATAACTTTTTGTGCTTTATTATCCTTAATTCATTTATCATTCCCATCATTTTTCACCTTTCTAACGCAATCCATTTCGGTCATCATATTTTAACGGTCACCCTAACTAAACGTTCAATACATAACGGTCACCCTAATACTTACGGTCAACATATACCTTTTTACGCCAGTGTACTGGTAATGTATACGGTGAGTCTTCATATGTTCATTTTCATTTTTAATTTTATATTTATTCTCTATTCTTTCCCCTTTGTTTTTTCTGGTTTTTGTTTCTTTTTTATAAAAATAGTGAACTATTTCTACACGACATAATTGTCACATTTGTTTTCAAGTCGTGTAGAATAGTGTCACAGGTCGTTTTTCCACTTTCACCTCCTAAGCCAACTGATGAGTCCGGCTAGGCGCGGACGAAAAACGTTTATTGGCAGCCTTTAGTTTACACCTAAACGGTGCCAAAATGTCTTTTTCGGTCGCTTGTTTTCTGCTTGTCTTTTATATGCATTATGTCCCCTTTACAATCATAATGCTTAAGATATTCTCTTTGATTGTTATATACCTTTTATATAACATTTCTCACACTGGTTTTTCTTTACGTTTTTTATACAATTTTATACTCTCCTTGATTTATATATAATTTGGAAAATCAAAATTGATAAGTAAAATCTTTTAACACCTACAATAGGCATATGCCTTGTTTTTGAAGCTTATACACATCCGGACACATTGGTGTGTATTAGCTTCGATTGCACATATGCACTTTGTTGGTTATGAAAATTAGATTAAAGTAACATCTGCGTTATTTTCCGTGCATCTTATGGACACAATGCAGTATCTAATATACTCGGTTAAGTGGGTATACTTTTGATATTGTTATTACTGTCCATTTGTTACATTTGTGTAGCAGTTTTGTTACAGTTTTTCCTTTTTCCTTCTTATTCTACATTCTATATAATAATAAAAAATTTTTTCACTCCTTCCGTCCGAACTTCTAAAATGATCCATCAATGGAAAAATGATTTGACTATCTCATTTTTTCTCCTAACATAAGCCTTTAATGATCGGTACCTAACGATCATACGTCATGCTATACCCTTACCATGATTGGTCAATACACAATCATTTAAACCGGAAGTTGGTGCTTTTTGTCCATAACTTCTTATCTTTTTTAATAATATTAGGGAGACTAACTAATTAGCTACAATGCTTATTGGTTATTGTTTTTAAATTCTTAATTAACATAATTAACTTAACTTTCATCCTATTCTTAACCTGTGGCAATCCCACTTGCATTACACTTTTACTTATTATTTTTTGACCACTTTGACCCTTTATCATATACCAAATACTTTGATTTTACAGCGTTTTTATTGCGTTGTTATTTGACATACGTTTTTATGACATACATATATATTACATATGTATAATGCTTAAGTAGGATCACCTTATGTTATACTCTACTGTGCAGCTTATTTACTTACGTTATTCTTATCTGTTGTTGTTAGGTAGTTTTGCAGCATATCTATGCTACTAGGTTGTGTATATATTAGCATATACACAAAATTTAGGGCTTTTTCACATTAGTTTTTTGGTACCAAACATCCTTGACTCGCGGGGCTTTTAGGTATAGTCTCTTTTTGAGTCTACTACTGAGGTGTCTCCCGTTTAGTTCGGGTTGTTTGCCTACCAAAAAAACGCGACGCGTCTTTCTTTTTTCATTTTTTCTTTATTCTAGGTTACATGATCTTGTTCTTTGGGGATTCCCAGTTAAGCATGTTATTTGTGGGTCCTTGTCATTTGGTGTTTTCAACCTTTCCAATGCATGGTTTCCTCATTTATGATCCCATGCCGGTATATATATATATACATCTCAATTTAATGATTCACCAAATTTCTTAGGCTTACCCTCTCAGAAATGTGTGGTTTCTGGCGTACCCTCTCAGGAATAACGTTCATCCGGTTTTTATCTCAACATAACACCTTCATTTTTGTGGGCTTTACAATTTGTCTGGCCCTCAAACATGAAAGTTCCGTAGCCCAACACGTATTTATCCCGTCTAGTTTTAGGTTTTTGTTAGGTTTTCTTAACTAAGCTTTGCTTATCGGTCTTTATATTCTTAAGCTTTCTTTTTCGGCAGAAAAGTTATTGCGCCTCTGAACAAGAAAGCAACGCGACACAACTTTAGATAAGGGACTAGTTTTTTGCTCTTTCTTTTTTCTTTTCCTTTAATTAACATTTTTAAATTTGCACATGTTTAGGTTTACATAGGGCTTTTTAGGGTTTTGTTTATAGGTTTCTCAAACTAGTTTAGCTCGCTAGGTAACAATCTCATGTCTTTTACTTACGTTTTGTTTGCTTAGGCAGGTTACAAACCTCACGCACAGGAGGCTTAAGTCCCGTACTAAGTTGCGAATGTGTTCAGGACACATTCACGCCTGTAACCTTACACATAACATGGTTTTTCCTCCATATTTATGATTTATTTTCATCATTTTATGTATTTTTCATGTTTTGTGTAAGCATTTATTCTTCCGCTTTTTATTGTTGCATTTTTAGTGTGTGAATGTTAGTCCTGGCTAATTCGCAACTACAACCTTTTTTACATTGGTTGCCTCATATCTCACCTATTCTGTGAGATGTCTGTTTTGGGATGCTGCTATACTTGGACCGATTATGTAACCCATTTTACTGGGATCGTGCTCCTATAGATAGCAGTATCTTGGCATGTTTTTTGGTTACCCAAAAAACATGACATTCCCAATAGACATTGATTTCTATAGCATATGCCTCTAATATGATTATGTTTTGTTTTCAGTGTCTAATGGTAATTATTTTTAACATTAAAGGGAAATTGACTGTATTGCCGTCCTGGTCAATTCTTTGTTTATATCTTTTATTGTTTTTATATATATATTTGATCTTATATCAAATTAACAATATGTTCCGGGTCTAGAACAATATGTTCCGGGTCTAGAACATATATCCTATTCTTGTTTATAAAGTTTTATTGTGTTGTATCAACGCACTCCTTAGGTATGTTATGCAGGTCAACATTCAGGTCCACACCCTGAATCATTATAAGTATTTTATAATCTTTTTAGGTATATTATAGACAAACTTAGTTAAGTGGGATCGGGTCCATAAAATCAACCCTCAAACTCATACATACCCTCTGATAGGCTTCCCACCTCTTAGTGTATAGGTTTAAGGTTAAGTTATTTTATACATGCCTACGTATTTGTTACACATATTAGGGCTATATCTTATATATGTTTTTAAGTATCTCACCTATGTATATATATAAACTTAAGTCTTTCTAAGTTTATCTATTGAGACAACATACCGTGCACACATGGTCGGTGAGCCAGCACATCACGCCCGCCGCCGATAACACATGATTGTTCCCTCGGTTATGGAGGTCTCCAGGTATTTTTATTCACAAAATAAGGTCATATACTTATGTATTTTTTGACGCAACTTTTACGACTATCGTTACACTCACTTACTTTTTTCTTCACATTTTTCCACTTTCAACCAACATAGGAAGTACACTTTTTTCATTAACATTTTATTTTCTATTTTTGCCACTTTTTTATCCTACTCCCTTCTCCTTTAAACCTAACTCTATACCTTTTATTTGTTCTTGTCTGATAGGTTTTGTTTCTTTACTGATAATATGTGAATTTCTCATATTTATATGGTTTTTCAATTAACATATCATCTACTTCATTTACTTTTTCTATGTGTAATGTATATATTTTTACACATATACACATAGGTGTATAGTCATATACACACGAATACTTCTAGACAAATTCCTTTTTCATTATACTTCATCTGCAGATTCTGAATAATGCATTTTATGTCATTTAACAGCATTCTCCTTTACATTTGCTACATTGCTATCCATTCTTACAAATGTTTATTTTCACCTACATGTAATAATCTACTTTGCATTTTTCAAAATCTGCAGTATGTCATTTGTTTTATTTACACTAATTTCATTTTTTCAATTTTTTTCATTTCATTTTTAATAAGTTTTTCGCGTTTTCACACGCTCCCGTTTTTTCGGTTTCTCGTTTTTTGTGCTTTTTTTCGTTTTTTAACATATATACCCCCCGGTTTTTTGGGGTTTTCCAACCGTTTTTTGTCCCGTATTTCGTTATAATGATAGTGGTGTTTTTTAAAAAAATTCGCGGTGATGGATTGCAAGTGTTATCTTAATGTCTTTGTTGTCATCATTTTTTTGTGTGTTTTTCTAATATTTTCAATATTTTTTTGTGTTTTTAGTGTTTTCATTATAATAGTTTTTAGTGCTTTTTGTGCTTTTTACATAACTTTTTGTGCTTTATTATCCTTAATTCATTTATCATTCCCATCATTTTTCACCTTTCTAACGCAATCCATTTCGGTCATCATATTTTAACGGTCACCCTAACTAAACGTTCAATACATAACGGTCACCCTAATACTTACGGTCAACATATACCTTTTTACGCCAGTGTACTGGTAATGTATACGGTGAGTCTTCATATGTTCATTTTCATTTTTAATTTTATATTTATTCTCTATTCTTTCCCCTTTGTTTTTTCTGGTTTTTGTTTCTTTTTTATAAAAATAGTGAACTATTTCTACACGACATAATTGTCACATTTGTTTTCAAGTCGTGTAGAATAGTGTCACAGGTCGTTTTTCCACTTTCACCTCCTAAGCCAACTGATGAGTCCGGCTAGGCGCGGACGAAAAACGTTTATTGGCAGCCTTTAGTTTACACCTAAACGGTGCCAAAATGTCTTTTTCGGTCGCTTGTTTTCTGCTTGTCTTTTATATGCATTATGTCCCCTTTACAATCATAATGCTTAAGATATTCTCTTTGATTGTTATATACCTTTTATATAACATTTCTCACACTGGTTTTTCTTTACGTTTTTTATACAATTTTATACTCTCCTTGATTTATATATAATTTGGAAAATCAAAATTGATAAGTAAAATCTTTTAACACCTACAATAGGCATATGCCTTGTTTTTGAAGCTTATACACATCCGGACACATTGGTGTGTATTAGCTTCGATTGCACATATGCACTTTGTTGGTTATGAAAATTAGATTAAAGTAACATCTGCGTTATTTTCCGTGCATCTTATGGACACAATGCAGTATCTAATATACTCGGTTAAGTGGGTATACTTTTGATATTGTTATTACTGTCCATTTGTTACATTTGTGTAGCAGTTTTGTTACAGTTTTTCCTTTTTCCTTCTTATTCTACATTCTATATAATAATAAAAAATTTTTTCACTCCTTCCGTCCGAACTTCTAAAATGATCCATCAATGGAAAAATGATTTGACTATCTCATTTTTTCTCCTAACATAAGCCTTTAATGATCGGTACCTAACGATCATACGTCATGCTATACCCTTACCATGATTGGTCAATACACAATCATTTAAACCGGAAGTTGGTGCTTTTTGTCCATAACTTCTTATCTTTTTTAATAATATTAGGGAGACTAACTAATTAGCTACAATGCTTATTGGTTATTGTTTTTAAATTCTTAATTAACATAATTAACTTAACTTTCATCCTATTCTTAACCTGTGGCAATCCCACTTGCATTACACTTTTACTTATTATTTTTTGACCACTTTGACCCTTTATCATATACCAAATACTTTGATTTTACAGCGTTTTTATTGCGTTGTTATTTGACATACGTTTTTATGACATACATATATATTACATATGTATAATGCTTAAGTAGGATCACCTTATGTTATACTCTACTGTGCAGCTTATTTACTTACGTTATTCTTATCTGTTGTTGTTAGGTAGTTTTGCAGCATATCTATGCTACTAGGTTGTGTATATATTAGCATATACACAAAATTTAGGGCTTTTTCACATTAGTTTTTTGGTACCAAACATCCTTGACTCGCGGGGCTTTTAGGTATAGTCTCTTTTTGAGTCTACTACTGAGGTGTCTCCCGTTTAGTTCGGGTTGTTTGCCTACCAAAAAAACGCGACGCGTCTTTCTTTTTTCATTTTTTCTTTATTCTAGGTTACATGATCTTGTTCTTTGGGGATTCCCAGTTAAGCATGTTATTTGTGGGTCCTTGTCATTTGGTGTTTTCAACCTTTCCAATGCATGGTTTCCTCATTTATGATCCCATGCCGGTATATATATATATACATCTCAATTTAATGATTCACCAAATTTCTTAGGCTTACCCTCTCAGAAATGTGTGGTTTCTGGCGTACCCTCTCAGGAATAACGTTCATCCGGTTTTTATCTCAACATAACACCTTCATTTTTGTGGGCTTTACAATTTGTCTGGCCCTCAAACATGAAAGTTCCGTAGCCCAACACGTATTTATCCCGTCTAGTTTTAGGTTTTTGTTAGGTTTTCTTAACTAAGCTTTGCTTATCGGTCTTTATATTCTTAAGCTTTCTTTTTCGGCAGAAAAGTTATTGCGCCTCTGAACAAGAAAGCAACGCGACACAACTTTAGATAAGGGACTAGTTTTTTGCTCTTTCTTTTTTCTTTTCCTTTAATTAACATTTTTAAATTTGCACATGTTTAGGTTTACATAGGGCTTTTTAGGGTTTTGTTTATAGGTTTCTCAAACTAGTTTAGCTCGCTAGGTAACAATCTCATGTCTTTTACTTACGTTTTGTTTGCTTAGGCAGGTTACAAACCTCACGCACAGGAGGCTTAAGTCCCGTACTAAGTTGCGAATGTGTTCAGGACACATTCACGCCTGTAACCTTACACATAACATGGTTTTTCCTCCATATTTATGATTTATTTTCATCATTTTATGTATTTTTCATGTTTTGTGTAAGCATTTATTCTTCCGCTTTTTATTGTTGCATTTTTAGTGTGTGAATGTTAGTCCTGGCTAATTCGCAACTACAACCTTTTTTACATTGGTTGCCTCATATCTCACCTATTCTGTGAGATGTCTGTTTTGGGATGCTGCTATACTTGGACCGATTATGTAACCCATTTTACTGGGATCGTGCTCCTATAGATAGCAGTATCTTGGCATGTTTTTTGGTTACCCAAAAAACATGACATTCCCAATAGACATTGATTTCTATAGCATATGCCTCTAATATGATTATGTTTTGTTTTCAGTGTCTAATGGTAATTATTTTTAACATTAAAGGGAAATTGACTGTATTGCCGTCCTGGTCAATTCTTTGTTTATATCTTTTATTGTTTTTATATATATATTTGATCTTATATCAAATTAACAATATGTTCCGGGTCTAGAACAATATGTTCCGGGTCTAGAACATATATCCTATTCTTGTTTATAAAGTTTTATTGTGTTGTATCAACGCACTCCTTAGGTATGTTATGCAGGTCAACATTCAGGTCCACACCCTGAATCATTATAAGTATTTTATAATCTTTTTAGGTATATTATAGACAAACTTAGTTAAGTGGGATCGGGTCCATAAAATCAACCCTCAAACTCATACATACCCTCTGATAGGCTTCCCACCTCTTAGTGTATAGGTTTAAGGTTAAGTTATTTTATACATGCCTACGTATTTGTTACACATATTAGGGCTATATCTTATATTTGTTTTTAAGTATCTCACCTATGTATATATATAAACTTAAGTCTTTCTAAGTTTATCTATTGAGACAACATACCGTGCACACATGGTCGGTGAGCCAGCACATCACGCCCGCCGCCGATAACACATGATTGTTCCCTCGGTTATGGAGGTCTCCAGGTATTTTTATTCACAAAATAAGGTCATATACTTATGTATTTTTTGACGCAACTTTTACGACTATCGTTACACTCACTTACTTTTTTCTTCACATTTTTCCACTTTCAACCAACATAGGAAGTACACTTTTTTCATTAACATTTTATTTTCTATTTTTGCCACTTTTTTATCCTACTCCCTTCTCCTTTAAACCTAACTCTATACCTTTTATTTGTTCTTGTCTGATAGGTTTTGTTTCTTTACTGATAATATGTGAATTTCTCATATTTATATGGTTTTTCAATTAACATATCATCTACTTCATTTACTTTTTCTATGTGTAATGTATATATTTTTACACATATACACATAGGTGTATAGTCATATACACACGAATACTTCTAGACAAATTCCTTTTTCATTATACTTCATCTGCAGATTCTGAATAATGCATTTTATGTCATTTAACAGCATTCTCCTTTACATTTGCTACATTGCTATCCATTCTTACAAATGTTTATTTTCACCTACATGTAATAATCTACTTTGCATTTTTCAAAATCTGCAGTATGTCATTTGTTTTATTTACACTAATTTCATTTTTTCAATTTTTTTCATTTCATTTTTAATAAGTTTTTCGCGTTTTCACACGCTCCCGTTTTTTCGGTTTCTCGTTTTTTGTGCTTTTTTTCGTTTTTTAACATATATACCCCCCGGTTTTTTGGGGTTTTCCAACCGTTTTTTGTCCCGTATTTCGTTATAATGATAGTGGTGTTTTTTAAAAAAATTCGCGGTGATGGATTGCAAGTGTTATCTTAATGTCTTTGTTGTCATCATTTTTTTGTGTGTTTTTCTAATATTTTCAATATTTTTTTGTGTTTTTAGTGTTTTCATTATAATAGTTTTTAGTGCTTTTTGTGCTTTTTACATAACTTTTTGTGCTTTATTATCCTTAATTCATTTATCATTCCCATCATTTTTCACCTTTCTAACGCAATCCATTTCGGTCATCATATTTTAACGGTCACCCTAACTAAACGTTCAATACATAACGGTCACCCTAATACTTACGGTCAACATATACCTTTTTACGCCAGTGTACTGGTAATGTATACGGTGAGTCTTCATATGTTCATTTTCATTTTTAATTTTATATTTATTCTCTATTCTTTCCCCTTTGTTTTTTCTGGTTTTTGTTTCTTTTTTATAAAAATAGTGAACTATTTCTACACGACATAATTGTCACATTTGTTTTCAAGTCGTGTAGAATAGTGTCACAGGTCGTTTTTCCACTTTCACCTCCTAAGCCAACTGATGAGTCCGGCTAGGCGCGGACGAAAAACGTTTATTGGCAGCCTTTAGTTTACACCTAAACGGTGCCAAAATGTCTTTTTCGGTCGCTTGTTTTCTGCTTGTCTTTTATATGCATTATGTCCCCTTTACAATCATAATGCTTAAGATATTCTCTTTGATTGTTATATACCTTTTATATAACATTTCTCACACTGGTTTTTCTTTACGTTTTTTATACAATTTTATACTCTCCTTGATTTATATATAATTTGGAAAATCAAAATTGATAAGTAAAATCTTTTAACACCTACAATAGGCATATGCCTTGTTTTTGAAGCTTATACACATCCGGACACATTGGTGTGTATTAGCTTCGATTGCACATATGCACTTTGTTGGTTATGAAAATTAGATTAAAGTAACATCTGCGTTATTTTCCGTGCATCTTATGGACACAATGCAGTATCTAATATACTCGGTTAAGTGGGTATACTTTTGATATTGTTATTACTGTCCATTTGTTACATTTGTGTAGCAGTTTTGTTACAGTTTTTCCTTTTTCCTTCTTATTCTACATTCTATATAATAATAAAAAATTTTTTCACTCCTTCCGTCCGAACTTCTAAAATGATCCATCAATGGAAAAATGATTTGACTATCTCATTTTTTCTCCTAACATAAGCCTTTAATGATCGGTACCTAACGATCATACGTCATGCTATACCCTTACCATGATTGGTCAATACACAATCATTTAAACCGGAAGTTGGTGCTTTTTGTCCATAACTTCTTATCTTTTTTAATAATATTAGGGAGACTAACTAATTAGCTACAATGCTTATTGGTTATTGTTTTTAAATTCTTAATTAACATAATTAACTTAACTTTCATCCTATTCTTAACCTGTGGCAATCCCACTTGCATTACACTTTTACTTATTATTTTTTGACCACTTTGACCCTTTATCATATACCAAATACTTTGATTTTACAGCGTTTTTATTGCGTTGTTATTTGACATACGTTTTTATGACATACATATATATTACATATGTATAATGCTTAAGTAGGATCACCTTATGTTATACTCTACTGTGCAGCTTATTTACTTACGTTATTCTTATCTGTTGTTGTTAGGTAGTTTTGCAGCATATCTATGCTACTAGGTTGTGTATATATTAGCATATACACAAAATTTAGGGCTTTTTCACATTAGTTTTTTGGTACCAAACATCCTTGACTCGCGGGGCTTTTAGGTATAGTCTCTTTTTGAGTCTACTACTGAGGTGTCTCCCGTTTAGTTCGGGTTGTTTGCCTACCAAAAAAACGCGACGCGTCTTTCTTTTTTCATTTTTTCTTTATTCTAGGTTACATGATCTTGTTCTTTGGGGATTCCCAGTTAAGCATGTTATTTGTGGGTCCTTGTCATTTGGTGTTTTCAACCTTTCCAATGCATGGTTTCCTCATTTATGATCCCATGCCGGTATATATATATATACATCTCAATTTAATGATTCACCAAATTTCTTAGGCTTACCCTCTCAGAAATGTGTGGTTTCTGGCGTACCCTCTCAGGAATAACGTTCATCCGGTTTTTATCTCAACATAACACCTTCATTTTTGTGGGCTTTACAATTTGTCTGGCCCTCAAACATGAAAGTTCCGTAGCCCAACACGTATTTATCCCGTCTAGTTTTAGGTTTTTGTTAGGTTTTCTTAACTAAGCTTTGCTTATCGGTCTTTATATTCTTAAGCTTTCTTTTTCGGCAGAAAAGTTATTGCGCCTCTGAACAAGAAAGCAACGCGACACAACTTTAGATAAGGGACTAGTTTTTTGCTCTTTCTTTTTTCTTTTCCTTTAATTAACATTTTTAAATTTGCACATGTTTAGGTTTACATAGGGCTTTTTAGGGTTTTGTTTATAGGTTTCTCAAACTAGTTTAGCTCGCTAGGTAACAATCTCATGTCTTTTACTTACGTTTTGTTTGCTTAGGCAGGTTACAAACCTCACGCACAGGAGGCTTAAGTCCCGTACTAAGTTGCGAATGTGTTCAGGACACATTCACGCCTGTAACCTTACACATAACATGGTTTTTCCTCCATATTTATGATTTATTTTCATCATTTTATGTATTTTTCATGTTTTGTGTAAGCATTTATTCTTCCGCTTTTTATTGTTGCATTTTTAGTGTGTGAATGTTAGTCCTGGCTAATTCGCAACTACAACCTTTTTTACATTGGTTGCCTCATATCTCACCTATTCTGTGAGATGTCTGTTTTGGGATGCTGCTATACTTGGACCGATTATGTAACCCATTTTACTGGGATCGTGCTCCTATAGATAGCAGTATCTTGGCATGTTTTTTGGTTACCCAAAAAACATGACATTCCCAATAGACATTGATTTCTATAGCATATGCCTCTAATATGATTATGTTTTGTTTTCAGTGTCTAATGGTAATTATTTTTAACATTAAAGGGAAATTGACTGTATTGCCGTCCTGGTCAATTCTTTGTTTATATCTTTTATTGTTTTTATATATATATTTGATCTTATATCAAATTAACAATATGTTCCGGGTCTAGAACAATATGTTCCGGGTCTAGAACATATATCCTATTCTTGTTTATAAAGTTTTATTGTGTTGTATCAACGCACTCCTTAGGTATGTTATGCAGGTCAACATTCAGGTCCACACCCTGAATCATTATAAGTATTTTATAATCTTTTTAGGTATATTATAGACAAACTTAGTTAAGTGGGATCGGGTCCATAAAATCAACCCTCAAACTCATACATACCCTCTGATAGGCTTCCCACCTCTTAGTGTATAGGTTTAAGGTTAAGTTATTTTATACATGCCTACGTATTTGTTACACATATTAGGGCTATATCTTATATTTGTTTTTAAGTATCTCACCTATGTATATATATAAACTTAAGTCTTTCTAAGTTTATCTATTGAGACAACATACCGTGCACACATGGTCGGTGAGCCAGCACATCACGCCCGCCGCCGATAACACATGATTGTTCCCTCGGTTATGGAGGTCTCCAGGTATTTTTATTCACAAAATAAGGTCATATACTTATGTATTTTTTGACGCAACTTTTACGACTATCGTTACACTCACTTACTTTTTTCTTCACATTTTTCCACTTTCAACCAACATAGGAAGTACACTTTTTTCATTAACATTTTATTTTCTATTTTTGCCACTTTTTTATCCTACTCCCTTCTCCTTTAAACCTAACTCTATACCTTTTATTTGTTCTTGTCTGATAGGTTTTGTTTCTTTACTGATAATATGTGAATTTCTCATATTTATATGGTTTTTCAATTAACATATCATCTACTTCATTTACTTTTTCTATGTGTAATGTATATATTTTTACACATATACACATAGGTGTATAGTCATATACACACGAATACTTCTAGACAAATTCCTTTTTCATTATACTTCATCTGCAGATTCTGAATAATGCATTTTATGTCATTTAACAGCATTCTCCTTTACATTTGCTACATTGCTATCCATTCTTACAAATGTTTATTTTCACCTACATGTAATAATCTACTTTGCATTTTTCAAAATCTGCAGTATGTCATTTGTTTTATTTACACTAATTTCATTTTTTCAATTTTTTTCATTTCATTTTTAATAAGTTTTTCGCGTTTTCACACGCTCCCGTTTTTTCGGTTTCTCGTTTTTTGTGCTTTTTTTCGTTTTTTAACATATATACCCCCCGGTTTTTTGGGGTTTTCCAACCGTTTTTTGTCCCGTATTTCGTTATAATGATAGTGGTGTTTTTTAAAAAAATTCGCGGTGATGGATTGCAAGTGTTATCTTAATGTCTTTGTTGTCATCATTTTTTTGTGTGTTTTTCTAATATTTTCAATATTTTTTTGTGTTTTTAGTGTTTTCATTATAATAGTTTTTAGTGCTTTTTGTGCTTTTTACATAACTTTTTGTGCTTTATTATCCTTAATTCATTTATCATTCCCATCATTTTTCACCTTTCTAACGCAATCCATTTCGGTCATCATATTTTAACGGTCACCCTAACTAAACGTTCAATACATAACGGTCACCCTAATACTTACGGTCAACATATACCTTTTTACGCCAGTGTACTGGTAATGTATACGGTGAGTCTTCATATGTTCATTTTCATTTTTAATTTTATATTTATTCTCTATTCTTTCCCCTTTGTTTTTTCTGGTTTTTGTTTCTTTTTTATAAAAATAGTGAACTATTTCTACACGACATAATTGTCACATTTGTTTTCAAGTCGTGTAGAATAGTGTCACAGGTCGTTTTTCCACTTTCACCTCCTAAGCCAACTGATGAGTCCGGCTAGGCGCGGACGAAAAACGTTTATTGGCAGCCTTTAGTTTACACCTAAACGGTGCCAAAATGTCTTTTTCGGTCGCTTGTTTTCTGCTTGTCTTTTATATGCATTATGTCCCCTTTACAATCATAATGCTTAAGATATTCTCTTTGATTGTTATATACCTTTTATATAACATTTCTCACACTGGTTTTTCTTTACGTTTTTTATACAATTTTATACTCTCCTTGATTTATATATAATTTGGAAAATCAAAATTGATAAGTAAAATCTTTTAACACCTACAATAGGCATATGCCTTGTTTTTGAAGCTTATACACATCCGGACACATTGGTGTGTATTAGCTTCGATTGCACATATGCACTTTGTTGGTTATGAAAATTAGATTAAAGTAACATCTGCGTTATTTTCCGTGCATCTTATGGACACAATGCAGTATCTAATATACTCGGTTAAGTGGGTATACTTTTGATATTGTTATTACTGTCCATTTGTTACATTTGTGTAGCAGTTTTGTTACAGTTTTTCCTTTTTCCTTCTTATTCTACATTCTATATAATAATAAAAAATTTTTTCACTCCTTCCGTCCGAACTTCTAAAATGATCCATCAATGGAAAAATGATTTGACTATCTCATTTTTTCTCCTAACATAAGCCTTTAATGATCGGTACCTAACGATCATACGTCATGCTATACCCTTACCATGATTGGTCAATACACAATCATTTAAACCGGAAGTTGGTGCTTTTTGTCCATAACTTCTTATCTTTTTTAATAATATTAGGGAGACTAACTAATTAGCTACAATGCTTATTGGTTATTGTTTTTAAATTCTTAATTAACATAATTAACTTAACTTTCATCCTATTCTTAACCTGTGGCAATCCCACTTGCATTACACTTTTACTTATTATTTTTTGACCACTTTGACCCTTTATCATATACCAAATACTTTGATTTTACAGCGTTTTTATTGCGTTGTTATTTGACATACGTTTTTATGACATACATATATATTACATATGTATAATGCTTAAGTAGGATCACCTTATGTTATACTCTACTGTGCAGCTTATTTACTTACGTTATTCTTATCTGTTGTTGTTAGGTAGTTTTGCAGCATATCTATGCTACTAGGTTGTGTATATATTAGCATATACACAAAATTTAGGGCTTTTTCACATTAGTTTTTTGGTACCAAACATCCTTGACTCGCGGGGCTTTTAGGTATAGTCTCTTTTTGAGTCTACTACTGAGGTGTCTCCCGTTTAGTTCGGGTTGTTTGCCTACCAAAAAAACGCGACGCGTCTTTCTTTTTTCATTTTTTCTTTATTCTAGGTTACATGATCTTGTTCTTTGGGGATTCCCAGTTAAGCATGTTATTTGTGGGTCCTTGTCATTTGGTGTTTTCAACCTTTCCAATGCATGGTTTCCTCATTTATGATCCCATGCCGGTATATATATATATACATCTCAATTTAATGATTCACCAAATTTCTTAGGCTTACCCTCTCAGAAATGTGTGGTTTCTGGCGTACCCTCTCAGGAATAACGTTCATCCGGTTTTTATCTCAACATAACACCTTCATTTTTGTGGGCTTTACAATTTGTCTGGCCCTCAAACATGAAAGTTCCGTAGCCCAACACGTATTTATCCCGTCTAGTTTTAGGTTTTTGTTAGGTTTTCTTAACTAAGCTTTGCTTATCGGTCTTTATATTCTTAAGCTTTCTTTTTCGGCAGAAAAGTTATTGCGCCTCTGAACAAGAAAGCAACGCGACACAACTTTAGATAAGGGACTAGTTTTTTGCTCTTTCTTTTTTCTTTTCCTTTAATTAACATTTTTAAATTTGCACATGTTTAGGTTTACATAGGGCTTTTTAGGGTTTTGTTTATAGGTTTCTCAAACTAGTTTAGCTCGCTAGGTAACAATCTCATGTCTTTTACTTACGTTTTGTTTGCTTAGGCAGGTTACAAACCTCACGCACAGGAGGCTTAAGTCCCGTACTAAGTTGCGAATGTGTTCAGGACACATTCACGCCTGTAACCTTACACATAACATGGTTTTTCCTCCATATTTATGATTTATTTTCATCATTTTATGTATTTTTCATGTTTTGTGTAAGCATTTATTCTTCCGCTTTTTATTGTTGCATTTTTAGTGTGTGAATGTTAGTCCTGGCTAATTCGCAACTACAACCTTTTTTACATTGGTTGCCTCATATCTCACCTATTCTGTGAGATGTCTGTTTTGGGATGCTGCTATACTTGGACCGATTATGTAACCCATTTTACTGGGATCGTGCTCCTATAGATAGCAGTATCTTGGCATGTTTTTTGGTTACCCAAAAAACATGACATTCCCAATAGACATTGATTTCTATAGCATATGCCTCTAATATGATTATGTTTTGTTTTCAGTGTCTAATGGTAATTATTTTTAACATTAAAGGGAAATTGACTGTATTGCCGTCCTGGTCAATTCTTTGTTTATATCTTTTATTGTTTTTATATATATATTTGATCTTATATCAAATTAACAATATGTTCCGGGTCTAGAACAATATGTTCCGGGTCTAGAACATATATCCTATTCTTGTTTATAAAGTTTTATTGTGTTGTATCAACGCACTCCTTAGGTATGTTATGCAGGTCAACATTCAGGTCCACACCCTGAATCATTATAAGTATTTTATAATCTTTTTAGGTATATTATAGACAAACTTAGTTAAGTGGGATCGGGTCCATAAAATCAACCCTCAAACTCATACATACCCTCTGATAGGCTTCCCACCTCTTAGTGTATAGGTTTAAGGTTAAGTTATTTTATACATGCCTACGTATTTGTTACACATATTAGGGCTATATCTTATATATGTTTTTAAGTATCTCACCTATGTATATATATAAACTTAAGTCTTTCTAAGTTTATCTATTGAGACAACATACCGTGCACACATGGTCGGTGAGCCAGCACATCACGCCCGCCGCCGATAACACATGATTGTTCCCTCGGTTATGGAGGTCTCCAGGTATTTTTATTCACAAAATAAGGTCATATACTTATGTATTTTTTGACGCAACTTTTACGACTATCGTTACACTCACTTACTTTTTTCTTCACATTTTTCCACTTTCAACCAACATAGGAAGTACACTTTTTTCATTAACATTTTATTTTCTATTTTTGCCACTTTTTTATCCTACTCCCTTCTCCTTTAAACCTAACTCTATACCTTTTATTTGTTCTTGTCTGATAGGTTTTGTTTCTTTACTGATAATATGTGAATTTCTCATATTTATATGGTTTTTCAATTAACATATCATCTACTTCATTTACTTTTTCTATGTGTAATGTATATATTTTTACACATATACACATAGGTGTATAGTCATATACACACGAATACTTCTAGACAAATTCCTTTTTCATTATACTTCATCTGCAGATTCTGAATAATGCATTTTATGTCATTTAACAGCATTCTCCTTTACATTTGCTACATTGCTATCCATTCTTACAAATGTTTATTTTCACCTACATGTAATAATCTACTTTGCATTTTTCAAAATCTGCAGTATGTCATTTGTTTTATTTACACTAATTTCATTTTTTCAATTTTTTTCATTTCATTTTTAATAAGTTTTTCGCGTTTTCACACGCTCCCGTTTTTTCGGTTTCTCGTTTTTTGTGCTTTTTTTCGTTTTTTAACATATATACCCCCCGGTTTTTTGGGGTTTTCCAACCGTTTTTTGTCCCGTATTTCGTTATAATGATAGTGGTGTTTTTTAAAAAAATTCGCGGTGATGGATTGCAAGTGTTATCTTAATGTCTTTGTTGTCATCATTTTTTTGTGTGTTTTTCTAATATTTTCAATATTTTTTTGTGTTTTTAGTGTTTTCATTATAATAGTTTTTAGTGCTTTTTGTGCTTTTTACATAACTTTTTGTGCTTTATTATCCTTAATTCATTTATCATTCCCATCATTTTTCACCTTTCTAACGCAATCCATTTCGGTCATCATATTTTAACGGTCACCCTAACTAAACGTTCAATACATAACGGTCACCCTAATACTTACGGTCAACATATACCTTTTTACGCCAGTGTACTGGTAATGTATACGGTGAGTCTTCATATGTTCATTTTCATTTTTAATTTTATATTTATTCTCTATTCTTTCCCCTTTGTTTTTTCTGGTTTTTGTTTCTTTTTTATAAAAATAGTGAACTATTTCTACACGACATAATTGTCACATTTGTTTTCAAGTCGTGTAGAATAGTGTCACAGGTCGTTTTTCCACTTTCACCTCCTAAGCCAACTGATGAGTCCGGCTAGGCGCGGACGAAAAACGTTTATTGGCAGCCTTTAGTTTACACCTAAACGGTGCCAAAATGTCTTTTTCGGTCGCTTGTTTTCTGCTTGTCTTTTATATGCATTATGTCCCCTTTACAATCATAATGCTTAAGATATTCTCTTTGATTGTTATATACCTTTTATATAACATTTCTCACACTGGTTTTTCTTTACGTTTTTTATACAATTTTATACTCTCCTTGATTTATATATAATTTGGAAAATCAAAATTGATAAGTAAAATCTTTTAACACCTACAATAGGCATATGCCTTGTTTTTGAAGCTTATACACATCCGGACACATTGGTGTGTATTAGCTTCGATTGCACATATGCACTTTGTTGGTTATGAAAATTAGATTAAAGTAACATCTGCGTTATTTTCCGTGCATCTTATGGACACAATGCAGTATCTAATATACTCGGTTAAGTGGGTATACTTTTGATATTGTTATTACTGTCCATTTGTTACATTTGTGTAGCAGTTTTGTTACAGTTTTTCCTTTTTCCTTCTTATTCTACATTCTATATAATAATAAAAAATTTTTTCACTCCTTCCGTCCGAACTTCTAAAATGATCCATCAATGGAAAAATGATTTGACTATCTCATTTTTTCTCCTAACATAAGCCTTTAATGATCGGTACCTAACGATCATACGTCATGCTATACCCTTACCATGATTGGTCAATACACAATCATTTAAACCGGAAGTTGGTGCTTTTTGTCCATAACTTCTTATCTTTTTTAATAATATTAGGGAGACTAACTAATTAGCTACAATGCTTATTGGTTATTGTTTTTAAATTCTTAATTAACATAATTAACTTAACTTTCATCCTATTCTTAACCTGTGGCAATCCCACTTGCATTACACTTTTACTTATTATTTTTTGACCACTTTGACCCTTTATCATATACCAAATACTTTGATTTTACAGCGTTTTTATTGCGTTGTTATTTGACATACGTTTTTATGACATACATATATATTACATATGTATAATGCTTAAGTAGGATCACCTTATGTTATACTCTACTGTGCAGCTTATTTACTTACGTTATTCTTATCTGTTGTTGTTAGGTAGTTTTGCAGCATATCTATGCTACTAGGTTGTGTATATATTAGCATATACACAAAATTTAGGGCTTTTTCACATTAGTTTTTTGGTACCAAACATCCTTGACTCGCGGGGCTTTTAGGTATAGTCTCTTTTTGAGTCTACTACTGAGGTGTCTCCCGTTTAGTTCGGGTTGTTTGCCTACCAAAAAAACGCGACGCGTCTTTCTTTTTTCATTTTTTCTTTATTCTAGGTTACATGATCTTGTTCTTTGGGGATTCCCAGTTAAGCATGTTATTTGTGGGTCCTTGTCATTTGGTGTTTTCAACCTTTCCAATGCATGGTTTCCTCATTTATGATCCCATGCCGGTATATATATATATACATCTCAATTTAATGATTCACCAAATTTCTTAGGCTTACCCTCTCAGAAATGTGTGGTTTCTGGCGTACCCTCTCAGGAATAACGTTCATCCGGTTTTTATCTCAACATAACACCTTCATTTTTGTGGGCTTTACAATTTGTCTGGCCCTCAAACATGAAAGTTCCGTAGCCCAACACGTATTTATCCCGTCTAGTTTTAGGTTTTTGTTAGGTTTTCTTAACTAAGCTTTGCTTATCGGTCTTTATATTCTTAAGCTTTCTTTTTCGGCAGAAAAGTTATTGCGCCTCTGAACAAGAAAGCAACGCGACACAACTTTAGATAAGGGACTAGTTTTTTGCTCTTTCTTTTTTCTTTTCCTTTAATTAACATTTTTAAATTTGCACATGTTTAGGTTTACATAGGGCTTTTTAGGGTTTTGTTTATAGGTTTCTCAAACTAGTTTAGCTCGCTAGGTAACAATCTCATACATCCAAAATATCGGTAAAAGTCCCAACCCAAAGTATCGAAAAACATCCAAAATATCGATGCAGAACGTGGACAGAATGCAACGAAACAGTTTTTTGCAAGCAAGAAAAAAAAAACAACAACAACAACAAAATCCCTCCCACTCCACTGTCTCATTAATTTTCTCATCAACATAGCATAACACTGTGGGTGCTTTTGTTGTTGTAGTAATTATATGGGAAACTTACATCCAAAATATCGGTAAAAGTCCCAACCCAAAGTATCGAAAAACATCCAAAATATCGATGCAGAACGTGGACAGAATGCAACGAAACAGTTTTTTGCAAGCAAGAAAAAAAAAACAACAACAACAACAAAATCCCTCCCACTCCACTGTCTCATTAATTTTCTCATCAACATAGCATAACACTGTGGGTGCTTTTGTTGTTGTAGTAATTATATGGGAAACTTACATCCAAAATATTGGTAAAAGTCCCAACCCAAAGTATCGAAAAACATCCAAAATATCGATGCAGAACGTGGACAGAATGCAACGAAACAGTTTTTTGCAAGCAAGAAAAAAAAAACAACAACAACAACAAAATCCCTCCCACTCCACTGTCTCATTAATTTTCTCATCAACATAGCATAACACTGTGGGTGCTTTTGTTGTTGTAGTAATTATATGGGAAACTTACATCCAAAATATCGGTAAAAGTCCCAACCCAAAGTATCGAAAAACATCCAAAATATCGATGCAGAACGTGGACAGAATGCAACGAAACAGTTTTTTGCAAGCAAGAAAAAAAAAACAACAACAACAACAAAATCCCTCCCACTCCACTGTCTCATTAATTTTCTCATCAACATAGCATAACACTGTGGGTGCTTTTGTTGTTGTAGTAATTATATGGGAAACTTACATCCAAAATATCGGTAAAAGTCCCAACCCAAAGTATCGAAAAACATCCAAAATATCGATGCAGAACGTGGACAGAATGCAACGAAACAGTTTTTTGCAAGCAAGAAAAAAAAAAACAACAACAACAACAAAATCCCTCCCACTCCACTGTCTCATTAATTTTCTCATCAACATAGCATAACACTGTGGGTGCTTTTGTTGTTGTAGTAATTATATGGGAAACTTACATCCAAAATATCGGTAAAAGTCCCAACCCAAAGTATCGAAAAACATCCAAAATATCGATGCAGAACGTGGACAGAATGCAACGAAACAGTTTTTTGCAAGCAAGAAAAAAAAAACAACAACAACAACAAAATCCCTCCCACTCCACTGTCTCATTAATTTTCTCATCAACATAGCATAACACTGTGGGTGCTTTTGTTGTTGTAGTAATTATATGGGAAACTTACATCCAAAATATCGGTAAAAGTCCCAACCCAAAGTATCGAAAAACATCCAAAATATCGATGCAGAACGTGGACAGAATGCAACGAAACAGTTTTTTGCAAGCAAGAAAAAAAAAACAACAACAACAACAAAATCCCTCCCACTCCACTGTCTCATTAATTTTCTCATCAACATAGCATAACACTGTGGGTGCTTTTGTTGTTGTAGTAATTATATGGGAAACTTACATCCAAAATATCGGTAAAAGTCCCAACCCAAAGTATCGAAAAACATCCAAAATATCGATGCAGAACGTGGACAGAATGCAACGAAACAGTTTTTTGCAAGCAAGAAAAAAAAAACAACAACAACAACAAAATCCCTCCCACTCCACTGTCTCATTAATTTTCTCATCAACATAGCATAACACTGTGGGTGCTTTTGTTGTTGTAGTAATTATATGGGAAACTTACATCCAAAATATTGGTAAAAGTCCCAACCCAAAGTATCGAAAAACATCCAAAATATCGATGCAGAACGTGGACAGAATGCAACGAAACAGTTTTTTGCAAGCAAGAAAAAAAAAACAACAACAACAACAAAATCCCTCCCACTCCACTGTCTCATTAATTTTCTCATCAACATAGCATAACACTGTGGGTGCTTTTGTTGTTGTAGTAATTATATGGGAAACTTACATCCAAAATATCGGTAAAAGTCCCAACCCAAAGTATCGAAAAACATCCAAAATATCGATGCAGAACGTGGACAGAATGCAACGAAACAGTTTTTTGCAAGCAAGAAAAAAAAAACAACAACAACAACAAAATCCCTCCCACTCCACTGTCTCATTAATTTTCTCATCAACATAGCATAACACTGTGGGTGCTTTTGTTGTTGTAGTAATTATATGGGAAACTTACATCCAAAATATCGGTAAAAGTCCCAACCCAAAGTATCGAAAAACATCCAAAATATCGATGCAGAACGTGGACAGAATGCAACGAAACAGTTTTTTGCAAGCAAGAAAAAAAAAACAACAACAACAACAAAATCCCTCCCACTCCACTGTCTCATTAATTTTCTCATCAACATAGCATAACACTGTGGGTGCTTTTGTTGTTGTAGTAATTATATGGGAAACTTACATCCAAAATATCGGTAAAAGTCCCAACCCAAAGTATCGAAAAACATCCAAAATATCGATGCAGAACGTGGACAGAATGCAACGAAACAGTTTTTTGCAAGCAAGAAAAAAAAAACAACAACAACAACAAAATCCCTCCCACTCCACTGTCTCATTAATTTTCTCATCAACATAGCATAACACTGTGGGTGCTTTTGTTGTTGTAGTAATTATATGGGAAACTTACATCCAAAATATCGGTAAAAGTCCCAACCCAAAGTATCGAAAAACATCCAAAATATCGATGCAGAACGTGGACAGAATGCAACGAAACAGTTTTTTGCAAGCAAGAAAAAAAAAACAACAACAACAACAAAATCCCTCCCACTCCACTGTCTCATTAATTTTCTCATCAACATAGCATAACACTGTGGGTGCTTTTGTTGTTGTAGTAATTATATGGGAAACTTACATCCAAAATATCGGTAAAAGTCCCAACCCAAAGTATCGAAAAACATCCAAAATATCGATGCAGAACGTGGACAGAATGCAACGAAACAGTTTTTTGCAAGCAAGAAAAAAAAAACAACAACAACAACAAAATCCCTCCCACTCCACTGTCTCATTAATTTTCTCATCAACATAGCATAACACTGTGGGTGCTTTTGTTGTTGTAGTAATTATATGGGAAACTTACATCCAAAATATCGGTAAAAGTCCCAACCCAAAGTATCGAAAAACATCCAAAATATCGATGCAGAACGTGGACAGAATGCAACGAAACAGTTTTTTGCAAGCAAGAAAAAAAAAACAACAACAACAACAAAATCCCTCCCACTCCACTGTCTCATTAATTTTCTCATCAACATAGCATAACACTGTGGGTGCTTTTGTTGTTGTAGTAATTATATGGGAAACTTACATCCAAAATATCGGTAAAAGTCCCAACCCAAAGTATCGAAAAACATCCAAAATATCGATGCAGAACGTGGACAGAATGCAACGAAACAGTTTTTTGCAAGCAAGAAAAAAAAAACAACAACAACAACAAAATCCCTCCCACTCCACTGTCTCATTAATTTTCTCATCAACATAGCATAACACTGTGGGTGCTTTTGTTGTTGTAGTAATTATATGGGAAACTTACATCCAAAATATCGGTAAAAGTCCCAACCCAAAGTATCGAAAAACATCCAAAATATCGATGCAGAACGTGGACAGAATGCAACGAAACAGTTTTTTGCAAGCAAGAAAAAAAAAACAACAACAACAACAAAATCCCTCCCACTCCACTGTCTCATTAATTTTCTCATCAACATAGCATAACACTGTGGGTGCTTTTGTTGTTGTAGTAATTATATGGGAAACTTACATCCAAAATATCGGTAAAAGTCCCAACCCAAAGTATCGAAAAACATCCAAAATATCGATGCAGAACGTGGACAGAATGCAACGAAACAGTTTTTTGCAAGCAAGAAAAAAAAAACAACAACAACAACAAAATCCCTCCCACTCCACTGTCTCATTAATTTTCTCATCAACATAGCATAACACTGTGGGTGCTTTTGTTGTTGTAGTAATTATATGGGAAACTTACATCCAAAATATCGGTAAAAGTCCCAACCCAAAGTATCGAAAAACATCCAAAATATCGATGCAGAACGTGGACAGAATGCAACGAAACAGTTTTTTGCAAGCAAGAAAAAAAAAACAACAACAACAACAAAATCCCTCCCACTCCACTGTCTCATTAATTTTCTCATCAACATAGCATAACACTGTGGGTGCTTTTGTTGTTGTAGTAATTATATGGGAAACTTACATCCAAAATATCGGTAAAAGTCCCAACCCAAAGTATCGAAAAACATCCAAAATATCGATGCAGAACGTGGACAGAATGCAACGAAACAGTTTTTTGCAAGCAAGAAAAAAAAAACAACAACAACAACAAAATCCCTCCCACTCCACTGTCTCATTAATTTTCTCATCAACATAGCATAACACTGTGGGTGCTTTTGTTGTTGTAGTAATTATATGGGAAACTTACATCCAAAATATCGGTAAAAGTCCCAACCCAAAGTATCGAAAAACATCCAAAATATCGATGCAGAACGTGGACAGAATGCAACGAAACAGTTTTTTGCAAGCAAGAAAAAAAAAACAACAACAACAACAAAATCCCTCCCACTCCACTGTCTCATTAATTTTCTCATCAACATAGCATAACACTGTGGGTGCTTTTGTTGTTGTAGTAATTATATGGGAAACTTACATCCAAAATATCGGTAAAAGTCCCAACCCAAAGTATCGAAAAACATCCAAAATATCGATGCAGAACGTGGACAGAATGCAACGAAACAGTTTTTTGCAAGCAAGAAAAAAAAAACAACAACAACAACAAAATCCCTCCCACTCCACTGTCTCATTAATTTTCTCATCAACATAGCATAACACTGTGGGTGCTTTTGTTGTTGTAGTAATTATATGGGAAACTTACATCCAAAATATCGGTAAAAGTCCCAACCCAAAGTATCGAAAAACATCCAAAATATCGATGCAGAACGTGGACAGAATGCAACGAAACAGTTTTTTGCAAGCAAGAAAAAAAAAACAACAACAACAACAAAATCCCTCCCACTCCACTGTCTCATTAATTTTCTCATCAACATAGCATAACACTGTGGGTGCTTTTGTTGTTGTAGTAATTATATGGGAAACTTACATCCAAAATATCGGTAAAAGTCCCAACCCAAAGTATCGAAAAACATCCAAAATATCGATGCAGAACGTGGACAGAATGCAACGAAACAGTTTTTTGCAAGCAAGAAAAAAAAAACAACAACAACAACAAAATCCCTCCCACTCCACTGTCTCATTAATTTTCTCATCAACATAGCATAACACTGTGGGTGCTTTTGTTGTTGTAGTAATTATATGGGAAACTTACATCCAAAATATCGGTAAAAGTCCCAACCCAAAGTATCGAAAAACATCCAAAATATCGATGCAGAACGTGGACAGAATGCAACGAAACAGTTTTTTGCAAGCAAGAAAAAAAAAACAACAACAACAACAAAATCCCTCCCACTCCACTGTCTCATTAATTTTCTCATCAACATAGCATAACACTGTGGGTGCTTTTGTTGTTGTAGTAATTATATGGGAAACTTACATCCAAAATATCGGTAAAAGTCCCAACCCAAAGTATCGAAAAACATCCAAAATATCGATGCAGAACGTGGACAGAATGCAACGAAACAGTTTTTTGCAAGCAAGAAAAAAAAAACAACAACAACAACAAAATCCCTCCCACTCCACTGTCTCATTAATTTTCTCATCAACATAGCATAACACTGTGGGTGCTTTTGTTGTTGTAGTAATTATATGGGAAACTTACATCCAAAATATCGGTAAAAGTCCCAACCCAAAGTATCGAAAAACATCCAAAATATCGATGCAGAACGTGGACAGAATGCAACGAAACAGTTTTTTGCAAGCAAGAAAAAAAAAACAACAACAACAACAAAATCCCTCCCACTCCACTGTCTCATTAATTTTCTCATCAACATAGCATAACACTGTGGGTGCTTTTGTTGTTGTAGTAATTATATGGGAAACTTACATCCAAAATATCGGTAAAAGTCCCAACCCAAAGTATCGAAAAACATCCAAAATATCGATGCAGAACGTGGACAGAATGCAACGAAACAGTTTTTTGCAAGCAAGAAAAAAAAAACAACAACAACAACAAAATCCCTCCCACTCCACTGTCTCATTAATTTTCTCATCAACATAGCATAACACTGTGGGTGCTTTTGTTGTTGTAGTAATTATATGGGAAACTTACATCCAAAATATCGGTAAAAGTCCCAACCCAAAGTATCGAAAAACATCCAAAATATCGATGCAGAACGTGGACAGAATGCAACGAAACAGTTTTTTGCAAGCAAGAAAAAAAAAACAACAACAACAACAAAATCCCTCCCACTCCACTGTCTCATTAATTTTCTCATCAACATAGCATAACACTGTGGGTGCTTTTGTTGTTGTAGTAATTATATGGGAAACTTACATCCAAAATATCGGTAAAAGTCCCAACCCAAAGTATCGAAAAACATCCAAAATATCGATGCAGAACGTGGACAGAATGCAACGAAACAGTTTTTTGCAAGCAAGAAAAAAAAAACAACAACAACAACAAAATCCCTCCCACTCCACTGTCTCATTAATTTTCTCATCAACATAGCATAACACTGTGGGTGCTTTTGTTGTTGTAGTAATTATATGGGAAACTTACATCCAAAATATCGGTAAAAGTCCCAACCCAAAGTATCGAAAAACATCCAAAATATCGATGCAGAACGTGGACAGAATGCAACGAAACAGTTTTTTGCAAGCAAGAAAAAAAAAACAACAACAACAACAAAATCCCTCCCACTCCACTGTCTCATTAATTTTCTCATCAACATAGCATAACACTGTGGGTGCTTTTGTTGTTGTAGTAATTATATGGGAAACTTACATCCAAAATATCGGTAAAAGTCCCAACCCAAAGTATCGAAAAACATCCAAAATATCGATGCAGAACGTGGACAGAATGCAACGAAACAGTTTTTTGCAAGCAAGAAAAAAAAAACAACAACAACAACAAAATCCCTCCCACTCCACTGTCTCATTAATTTTCTCATCAACATAGCATAACACTGTGGGTGCTTTTGTTGTTGTAGTAATTATATGGGAAACTTACATCCAAAATATCGGTAAAAGTCCCAACCCAAAGTATCGAAAAACATCCAAAATATCGATGCAGAACGTGGACAGAATGCAACGAAACAGTTTTTTGCAAGCAAGAAAAAAAAAACAACAACAACAACAAAATCCCTCCCACTCCACTGTCTCATTAATTTTCTCATCAACATAGCATAACACTGTGGGTGCTTTTGTTGTTGTAGTAATTATATGGGAAACTTACATCCAAAATATCGGTAAAAGTCCCAACCCAAAGTATCGAAAAACATCCAAAATATCGATGCAGAACGTGGACAGAATGCAACGAAACAGTTTTTTGCAAGCAAGAAAAAAAAAACAACAACAACAACAAAATCCCTCCCACTCCACTGTCTCATTAATTTTCTCATCAACATAGCATAACACTGTGGGTGCTTTTGTTGTTGTAGTAATTATATGGGAAACTTACATCCAAAATATCGGTAAAAGTCCCAACCCAAAGTATCGAAAAACATCCAAAATATCGATGCAGAACGTGGACAGAATGCAACGAAACAGTTTTTTGCAAGCAAGAAAAAAAAAACAACAACAACAACAAAATCCCTCCCACTCCACTGTCTCATTAATTTTCTCATCAACATAGCATAACACTGTGGGTGCTTTTGTTGTTGTAGTAATTATATGGGAAACTTACATCCAAAATATCGGTAAAAGTCCCAACCCAAAGTATCGAAAACTTTGATCCTGTTTTTTAATGCCTTAATGGCAACTTATGAGGATAATTTTTGGATTCGTGGATTCTACACCACAGTACCTATCATATAAAAAAACAATATCCAAAATAGGTTAAATGGTTAGCTCGCAAAAGGAGCGCAAAAAAAAAACTGTTCACTTATTTATATATAGATCTGCCAAATTTTTTTCTTTTTTGACTTTTGGCGAAAATTCAACTTTTCCGCACAATCCAAGCGCCGCGCGCTCACCTCAATACAACACCAATGTTAACTAAAGTATTTTCGCGAAAAATACGCGCGTTTTAAACGTATTTTTGCACACAATATGTGTGTATTCTTCACAAAACTCCTTTCGCACTTTTCTCGCGAACCAATTGACGGATTTTAAAAATTCGAAAACTTGTTATCTATCATTCTTGATCGATAACATTTTCATATTAATCCGTTAAAGACTGCATTTTCATTTAAGTTCCATTCAAAAAACACATTTGGCCATATTCATCCGATATAATTTAAGCAAATGTATCATAATATAAATACTATATGTATGGCAGCACTGTTTTGAAATTTTTAAAAATTTTAACTTTATCCTGTTTCTGTTTTAAAATCGTGTCAACTTTACCTTGCGAATCATCTAAATGACATTTATCATTCTACTTGGCAACGCTGATGTGAGAGAGCTTTTTAAAAAGCTACTCGTTAGGATAATGCATTGATTCATACGTCACATGTGTTAGCGGTAATGCGTACTTTATTTTTACAACTAAAAATAGCTTTTTTTTCGTTCATGAAGTATTGATTGCAAAGTAGTTCGAAAGAACTTTTTCGGTATTTGGTGACTATATATACAACGAGCATACGCGTCACGTTGGGCACGTTCTTCTCCGGGGTTGTAAGGTTGGTAATTTTATTTAATATTTATTATATTTAGAATGCAGTTTTCTCAAGTGATTTTTCGGTCGTTGGCCGGAGGTGGTGGTGGGTGGTGGGTTTACTTCCGGTTAAGGGCCGGAAAATCACTTTGGGAAAATTTTTAAATTTATGAACGTCGGCCTGCAATCTTGGGGGGGAACGTGCTGCGATTTCATAACATATATGCAAGGCGTTTTGCAAAAATTTACGAAATACCTACATATTGACATTAAGTGTGTCGATTACATACGAAGCAAACGGTGAAATAATTTAACATCATTTGTGCTGAATCTATCCAAAGTTTCTCAAATTACTATACGATCAATTTTAAATAAATCAAAATTGATTTCATATTCAGGCTGTTCGTTTACTCCAAATTTTTACCCGAAAAACTCTCGTTTATGTGAGTTTTATGCGTAAGCGAGAGCTTTTCGGGTAAGAACTTGCAAAAACTTGGAGTAAACGAATTGACTGATTATGTATGTACAATTCAAAACCAAATGCAAAGTTATAATTCAAGTGGTGGAGTCAATGAAGCTAAAAAACTGGCAAAATGAGCAAGTCCTCAAGAACAGCTCCGATTTTGATGATTTTTTTTTTAAAAATTTTGTTTTTTTTTTTTTATTTAAAATCAGAAACATTTTGGAGCGCGGTCGGAATTATATAATTTTTTGAACAACATTTAAAAAAGTTATATTTTCATAAAAAAAAAAAATGTTAAAAGAAATGCAACAAACAAAAATCAAAATAGTTATCTTATATATATTTGACAGTTCTTAATCCGAATCTGGCATTAAAAATGCTTACTTCCGGCGTTTGAAATTACTTTTTTGCAACAATCCAACCCTGCAGACATACAATGTTATAATGAAATAATTCTACTTGCTGCTGGAAAATTAACAATTATTAAAGATTTTTTCCATAGGTAATAACTACAGTCACGAGATTTTCAAATGAATCCCACTAGGATTATGTACCTTGGATTTCTTATAAAAAATATCCTTTTGAACCGCTCATACTTGTGAAAGCCTGATGCGATTATCTTCTTTTTTAATTGGTCAACTTTCAGTGGTTTCACAATTCTACGAAAGTCCAATATAAATGCTTATGAAATCCTTTTGAAGCTGTCTTTCTCCCCTTGGGTTAAGCATAATTTTAACTTCATTAATTACGTATTAAGACTACAGATTTGATTAAGAATATTGGAGGTGTAAAAAATATCTGAATCAAACAAAGATATCAAAGCAAACACAATCAGTCTGTTCGTTTACGTTACGTTTTATGCGTAAACGAGAGCTTTTCGGGTAAAAACTTCCAGTAAACGAACAAGCTGTGTATCAATGAAGAAAAATGAGATTACACATTTATTTTTAGGCTATGAAATTTTTATTTATGTATATCCCCCTACTATAAACATAATCTTAAGTATCTATCTTAATTATTAAAATATTGCACATATTTCCAGATAAATTATAAACTACCCGTTTAAAAAGGTGCAAAACACTTTTCATACTACTAAAAAAGGCATATTGTTATTAATATTTGTGTTGCAAAGTTTTCAACTGAAAAAATGGGAAAGTGTAAAAATCTTTATTTTCATGTGTTTATGTATGTTTGACTGACTTTTTAAATATGTGACCTATTTTTACACAATTTCTAAACATCCCGTCTTGAGGTTTATTTAATGAATTGAAGGCATGAAAGGACGATGGTTTCATATGAAAAATTTTTTTTTTCTTTTTGTTCAAAATTCATTATTTGGACGTTTAATGCTGGACACATACATATCAACATCACATACCTATGTGTGTAATTAATTTCGTGTAAAATAATATTAAATGGTACCTTCATCCAATTATGTCTTTAATTAGCGTGTATAAAAGGCTTCTTCAAATAGCTACTTCAAAAAAAAAGTTTATAGCAGGATCGAACCTAGGAACCTCGCATATGAAGTCTTTGGCCGTATTAACTACACCAAGCACCCATCAAAAAAACTGTCGGCTAATATTGTTGTTACGTTGCAGCAACATGATAATATTTAATCTGCTAGGTCGCTGTTAATAAAAGAATAACCTTTCGCCGCTACCAGGGCTTACGTAATAAAAAGATATTTCCGGTGGTAACTTTCGGTGCTAATTCACCCAAGTGTTGGCAAGGCATAAAATCGATTTTTAAGGAATTAAAAATACATGACAAAATTACGCAAAAGCTTTATAAAAACAGTCGGATGGCAACATATCCAAATTCAGTTCAAAATAAAGAAAATTCAGTAGTTCTTGAAACATAATAAAAGTCAACTGGTTCCCTGGCCCCTACTTTTAGGACCGACCCTTATAACTTTTTATTTACTGTTGTTTCGAGTAAAGATAGCTTAAAAACAAAACAAATAAATGCAGAGATCACTTCCTATATACGGACAGTGTTATGCAATAACGAGTCAACCCACTCGAAATTAGTTTTGAGATATTAACGTTTTTGTTGTTTTCAACCTCTTATTAACAAAATATAGGTTCGGTTTTTTTAAAAATAAGTACTTATTTTTATTTAGAATCGAACTGCATTCATAAGTCGAAAAAAATTTGTTAGAGGGTTGACTCGTTATTGCATAACAGTGTCCATATATGAATCTTCATTAGTTTAACACTTAATTTAAGCAAATTCATTTAAAAAACATTAACAAATTTTAAAATTATTATCAGTTTATTGCAACCACGCATGACCAGAATGAAGTGGGTATTGTGTTCTAAACAAAGAAATCACTAATATTCATTACAAATTAACCATCAGAGAGCGCTGGAGTTACCCAACCGTATTTCTCATGTGTTTTCACCAATGAATAGAATGCTTCTTCAGCAAAGCGTCTGTAATTAAATTAATTATATGTTAGTATTTTGCTTTTAACGTACATATTCGCCTAGAAGAAATTTTTACCTGCTGAACTCTTTTGTACTTTTTGGCTTTCGAATTATGCGGCCTTGGCCTTTCACTAAACTGGCAGCAAATTGCATCAAAACAGCCTCAACTGTATAAGCGCTAGCCCAGCCGCGTGGCGTGAGAAGCTCCATACAGATGGCGCCACCTTCCATGACAAATCCCTTCTCTATTCGTGGTTCAACTACACGCATAAACGGTGGGGCAAAAGGAAAATTGTCTGGAAATACCAAATGCAGGAGAATGAATGGAATGTTTAACTCGACCATGTCCTTAGCCAGTTTCGAATCGGGATCGACAATGTGCAGACGAGCGTTCCATTCATATAGGTTATCATTAATAAGTTCCACCTATCAAAGTTACAAGAACGATAAGAAGTAAAAAAATATAGAGATGTTGCGATTAATGACTGCACAGCAAATAGTTTGCATGCAAAATTCAAACGATATTGGAATGAATATAAATCCACACCAAATTTGGTATAAAATCTATGCTACAACTTGGTATACAAACCGTTTATACTTGTTCGTATAAAATTTATACAAATAAAGTATTAATGCAATTTACACTATTTTGGTTTAAATTTAATAGTATCACCATACAAAAATCTTTTATTTTTGTGTAAATTTCATATAGGAATTCATATGAAAGTATTTTAAACCATTTTTTATCAAATTCATATTGTGCTATATAAACCAATTTTACATAATTTTCGAATAAATATTTCGGAATTAAAAAATTATATTGATATGTGGGCTGCTAGATATATTTCTGGCCTAATAATGAAAATACGAATATTTATCATCAAAAATGGTTTTATTGTTTTCCAAAGTATTCTCCAGCATGATTTATACACTTTTGTATGCGCTCAAACCAATTGTCGAAGCACTTTTCCCACTCCGATTGAGACACCTGCAAAACATGGTTTTTGAACGCTTTAACGCTTCTTCTGGCGACGAAAATCGTTGACCACGCATTTTTTTCTTGATGTGCGGGAATAAAAAGAAGTCATTGGGTGCCAAGTCAGGGCTGTACGGTGGATGACCCATCAAATCGACGTTTTGGCCGGTCAAAAAGGCACTGGTGTAAGCTGATGTGTGAGAGCTCGCATTGTCATTGTGAACAATGATTCGTCTTCTCTTGTTCGTTTTTCGAGTTTCTCCGAAGACTTCAGGCAAACAAATTATGGTGTGCCACTCAGAATTGACCGTCCTACGTTGCTCAAGCGGAACAGCCGCCACATGACCAGTTTTGCCGAAGAAACAGGCGACCATTTGCTTCGAAGTGCTTCTTCCACGAACAACTTTCGTTGGATTTGGCTCGTCTTTGAAGACCCACACGGTCGATTGCCGTTTTGTTTCGGGCTCATACGCATAGATTCATGATTCGTCATTTGTGACGATCTTATAAACGTCTTTTGAAGCACCGCGATGGTATTTTTTCAACATTTCTTTGCACCAATCGACACGAGCCTTTTTTGAGCGATTTTCAAATTGTGCGGGATCCAACGAGAACAAACCTTTTTTCTGCCAGGTGTTCATGCAATATCGAATGTATGCTAGTGGGAGAGATGCCCAAGGATGCCTCTATCTCACGGTATGTCACATTACGATCTTGCATTAACAGTTCATGCACTGTATCGATGTTTTGTGGCACAACAACCGATTTTGGACGACCTTCATGGAATTCGTCGGCGACAGAACTACGACTACTATTGAATTCATTAAACCAGTTTTTCACAGTGCTATAGGATGGTGCTTCATTGCCATACAAAGATTTAAGTTCATCGATGCACTCTTGTCGTGATAATCTACGTCGAAAGTTGTGAAAAATGATCGCACGAAAATGTTCACTAGTTAATTCCATTTTCTTGCCAAATTGATTTTTTGTAAACAGCACAAATGATGGTCGTACGTCAAAATGTTCTGAGCACGTTTATGCTAAAAAATTTTAAACTTTCCAATGAAAATGTCAGATTGCACCTGGCAACATTTAGTGCAGCCTAGGCCAGAAATATAAATAGCAGCCTACGTACTTACCCAGTATAAATTCCATAATAAAAAAATATCTAACAATAATTACATGTGTTTATTCATTTTAAGAGAAACAAATTTCATAAATTACACAAAAAATTTTCAATTACATATTTCACTGAAGCATAAATGTACATTATTTTATTTTTTTCTACATTGTGTTGCAATGAGAAAATTGTTTAAGTTCATGATACATAAATTTTGTTAATAGAAACAATTTTTAACGAATTGTGGAGTTTATACATAGATTCCATTCTTCTAAAAACTGAAGAGAAAGTTTTACTTTATGCATTAATCTGAACGTGCATTTTTAAAAATTGGAAACTTTTAAAATTGTACTACACGCGTTAAAAGCCGTTAGAATGTTATATGCATAATTTAAACATAGTGAAAGACGACGATTACGTAAAATTAAAGTATATATTTAAACTGTAATTCAATATTATTTAACTTTAAGAATAAAAATGAATGAAATATAAAAGGAAAAAAACGTTTGAATATTAATCCGGCTACTACTGCGCACATACACGTTGTCGTACTTTTGAATCGGCTTTTTGACTTTGACTGACTTTTCGTGCTTTTCGTGTTGCCGTTGTCGTTATAATTTTCTACTCCTTACAATAGTCTAATATCCCAAAGTTTTCTTGAATATGTTTTTAACCTGTTCTCGTAAAACCAATGATTTTATTCTTCAATCTAATTTCTCATATCGTATATATTGTGTTGTGTGACTTAAATCGTTTCACTTAAAGCTATTTTCCAATTTTCTGCATTTTTCATATCCGTGGCGACACTTTGGTTGCATATTTTTTGTTATGGCTGGAATCTTAAAAAAACAAACTGGGTTTAAAAAAGTTTTTTTTTTCGCAAATATCCCGTTATCGCTTACAGTTTGGTTGGGGGTCGAAATTGATTGTTTTCAACCTATATGTATATATGCGAAGGTGAAATGCGAAATATCTTTTACTTCTGAATCGCTGTTCTCTTTGGCAAAGGAGATCACGGTGGTTTTTAAAAAATTTCAACTTTTTGAAATACCACCCGCGATTTTTTTCGGGGATAGTGTTGGGGGACCCTTCTAGTATCAGAATCCGCGAACCGCGAAATCGAACGTCCAGCCGTTTTTTTTTTTCGACATTTTAGTTTTTTTAACGATTTTTGAGAATGTCTCGGATTTATATACATATTATGTACACATATATACGTATGTACGTACATATATATACTTGTATATGTATATATGTGTAATATATATGCATGTATATATATATACATACATGCATACATACATATAAAAGGTATCGTTTCCGCACCATTTATTTAAAAAAAAAATCGGTTTTTTCGTATATAAAAAAACACAAACAAAAACCGGATACAGCAATAGTCACTCCAGATGTGATTTTTGGTGCTTCATCCGAATCCGGTCTTAGAATTGCTCTATTACTTCTGGACTTTGAGATATCCCTACATATATGTATAAATGACACCACTTTTTTTCCTATTTTTGAAGTTATATAACAAGATAAGATAATATTATGCCGTAAAATCTGGTATGACAGTTAATAGCCCTAGTTTTTTTCTTGAAAACTCAATCAAACCGATAACGATATCTTTTTTTTTTGTCGGAGATATCTTTACCTAAAAAGTTAGAAAAGTGCAAAAACACGATTTTTGGCTATATTGGATGTTATATGCAGGACACACAAAATTCTTCTGTGAATTTCTATTACCAGAAACATTTAGTACTTTCTTTTGGCTTTCAATTGAGCTATTAAATGTTCATTTGCAATATTCCTCTACAAAGTTATGACCATTTAAAAATTACATTATGAAGTGCAAACTCACAGGGGTGCCACTAAAATATAGTGTACGAGTATTTCTTACATATATACGTATTGCTGCAACATGTCGTCTTTAAATAGTCATAACTTTTAAGAAAACTATTACAAGAGACCACTTGTTAGCTCATTTTGAAGATAAAGAATGGTTTTAAATGTGTCGGTTAGTAAAAAAGAGCAGACGAATTTCGTCCGTACTGTATACAACCTGAAATATAGCCGAAAACCGAGATTTTTCACTTTGAGTTTCATGGTGTGATTTTAAAGTTAACATAACTTTGCAGAGAAATATTGCAGATAAACATTTAATAGCTCAATTGAAAGCCAAAAGAAAGTACTAAATGTTTCTGGTAATAGAAATTCACAGAAGAATTTTGTGTGTCCTGCATATAACATCCAATATAGCCAAAAATCGTGTTTTTGCACTTTTCTAACTTTTTAGGTAAAGATAACTCCGACAAAAAAAAAAAGATATCGTTATCGGTTTGATTGAGTTTTCAAGAAAAAAACTAGGGCTATTAACTGTCATACCAGATTTTACGGCATAATATTATCTTATCTTGTTATATAACTTCAAAAATAGGAAAAAAAGTGGTGTCCTTTATACATATATGTAAGGATATCTCAAAGTTCAGAAGTAATAGAGCAATTCTAAGACCGGATTCGGATTAAGCATCAAAAATCACATCTGGAGTGACTATTGCTGTATCCGGTTTTTGTTTGTGTTTTTTTATATACGAAAAAACCGATTTTTTTTTAAAATAAATGGTGCGGAAACGATACCTTTTATATGTATGTATGCATGTATGTATATATATATACATGTATATATATTACACATATATACATAGTCAAGTATATATATGTACGTACATACATATATATGTGTACATAATATGTATATAAATCCGAGACATTCTCAAAAATCGTTAAAAAAACTAAAATGTCGAAAAAAAAAACCGCTGGACGTTCGATTTCGCGGTTCCCGGATTCTGATACTAGAAGGGTCCCCCAACACTATCCCCGAAAAAAATCGCGGGTGGTATTTCAAAAAGTTGAAATTTTTTAAAAACCACCGTGAGATGCTCTGCTTGACACGCAAATTTGCTGCTAAACACGTTAATGTGACAATGGACACGTCGATGTTCTGCGGAACACTTTGAGGTGGTTGGCCAATGATGGTGCCGATGACAATATTGGTGGTGATGGCGATGTTCGGTGCAAGTGGCGTACTTGCTGCAGACTGGTGACGATGGTAAATGCATCAAAAATTTACATTGGAAGGCAATATTTTCCTTTCTTTAACACTTTTTTATACCACACACTATTTTTGTTTTACTCATAACACCGTTCGACATGACTTTGCACAAATGAAAAAAACCAATATATTTTTCAGAATACATATATCGTCGCATGAGTATTATTTTGCCGTAAACGATACTTCGTTGAATAAGGAAAAGCACATAAGTTGTGTAGAGACGAGCACAACGGCAAAATAATACTCAGCCGACGATATGGCTAAAAATAAGTTATACGTGTCTTCCCGATTTGCGAGTTTTTTTTTATAGGTCCTTGAAGTTTTCTGTACATGTGTTGACACTAAATTTTACGATCCTTACATCTGAGGTAAATCACGTGTTCTGAAAACTTATGGAGGATATCAAGTGGATAATTTTTGTGCAAAACTTTAACCCTCTACATCCCTCACAAGTGGGTAATTTTTGACCATTTCTCAAAAAAGCACAAAAATTACCCCTTCAACGGGGGAATAATGGATCAATTGTACCACAGAACTATAAAAATTCATTAATAGTTACCTAACACTAAAAAGTCGAAAATTCACCGCGAAGGCCAAAAAATCGTCAATATCAATAAATGCCTCACACATTTCATGTTAATTAAATTTTTTTAACCCTTTCGAACCGGTTGGGACAATATATCCCAAAAATTTTTGAATAAATACTTTTGAATAGTATAAGTCAGTTATTAACGTCACTTAAATTGAATGAATTAATCAAATTATTGCAATTTTTAGTAACCACTGTTTTTTCTTATAACCACTCCAAGGACATTGTATCCCGAAAATTCAAATCAAAAACATCTGAAAATTTGAATTTAGAGACGGTCAAACATTTTACTTAAATTTAGTTACTAAGATTAACCCATCACAAATATTGTGTACCCAACAGTTTTTTTCCGGGTCGAAAGGGTTAAGGTATTATTCTTAAGTTTTAAGCATTTCTTTACTTCGATGACCTAATGAAATTTTCCGTAGAATATTTTGTGAAATATTTTAATCCATTATAACCCATTTTTTTATACCCTACACCCAGGGTTCACTTTGTCCTTTCGTTTGCAACGCAGAGAAGGAGGTGTGGCAGGTATATAAAAGTATATATGTATATTCTTGATGAGCGTCACCTCCTGAGTCGATATAGCTTGTCCGGCTGTCTGGCTGGGTGGCTGGCTGTGTGCGGAAATACAATTTTTGTGAAAACTGAGCAAGATAACTCAATGAAATTTGGTACATTGCTTCCGTTGTCAAAGTTAGCTCGTGGGATTGAAAATGAGCAAAATCGGACAATGGACACTAGGCATGCGCTTATTTTAAGATTTTCGTTGATGCCGCCCCCTGAAATCCTTCTAATGGTCATAAAAACAAATACTATGAAGTTTCACGGCGATCGGATAACGATAACCCGGCCCTCAAGAGAGGTCAAGGTCAAGTTGAGGTTTCAGGCAAAAAATAATAAATTTTTTTTTTTAACTACTACATATGGTATTTTGCGGCAATTTTGCTAATGTCGATAAAAGAAAAATTCATAGAATTCGTATTAATCACCCGATATTAAACAATTATAGCATGTTAGAAAGGTATTTCAATTTGCTATAAGACAAAATTATGCTTTGACTTATTTAGTTAAGTTAAAAAAAAAATTTCATTATTTTTTGCCTGA
The DNA here is from genome assembly GCA_951812925.1 of Calliopum simillimum. Lineage (NCBI taxonomy): Eukaryota > Metazoa > Arthropoda > Insecta > Diptera > Lauxaniidae > Calliopum > Calliopum simillimum. Next base: position 46,096 of record OX638369.1, read on the forward strand.
AACCTCAACTTGACCTTGACCTCTCTTGAGGGCCGGGTTATCGTTATCCGATCGCCGTGAAACTTCATAGTATTTGTTTTTATGACCATTAGAAGGATTTCAGGGGGAGGCATCAACGAAAATCAGAAAATCGTAAAATAAGCGCATGGCTAATGGACACGCCCATCGCCCATAAAAAAAACATTCAAAATACAACTTTCACAATATTTTTCACGACAATGCGTGGCACCTCCCATATAAGCAAAAGTTTCAAAACGCTATACTGAAAGCGTTTTTTGAGACAATCGAACCAAATTTCACTCTGACACTAAGGGCCGATTTCACAATGTTCAGCTAAGCCATAACTGGAACTTTAACTGCCACTTTGACATTAAATTTCATACAAAATTTTTATTTATCTGGAAGTTAAATTTTAACTGGAGATTGTGGAAACGGCCCTAAGAACTATAAATGCACGCTCTACGCAAAAACTAGACGAACTCGGACAAGAGGGCGTGGCAAATCCCATACAAGCAAAAGCTTCTAAACGGTACACTGAAAACGTTTTTTGAGATAAATCAACCAAATTTCACTCAGACACTAAGTACAATAAATGCAAGCTCTGAGCAAAAACTGGGTGAACTCGGACAAGAGGGCGTGGCACCTCCAATATAAGCAAAATTTTCAAAATACTACAGTGTAGGGTATTTATTTTTTGGCCAGGCCAAAAGTTACACCTTTTCTAATTTTTTTTTTTTTTTGAAAAAGGAGTCAAACAGACCCATAAAAACAGGATATAATGGGTTAATGTGTTAAAGAAAACTGTTCTTTATGTATCATATTTTGTTATTATCTCGGGACAAAAACTTTTATACAAAACGAAGTTTAAAAGTTTTACAGTGGGTTGAAATTTCGAAAATACGTATCTTGTGCGTATTTTAGCTAAAAAATTATATGGGTGATTCTTAGATAACTGTGCTTTTTCGAGTTGTAAAATTGGCAAATAATTTTTTTGGATTTTTGCAAGTTTCTTCATGCTATCTTGTGTAAACACACTCTTAAAACTCACCTTTTAAGTAGATCAACAACAAGTGTGAATTTACGGCTTTGAGGTCGAAACTAAGAAATTTTGCTGCCACGTTTGTGACCAAATTGCCACGTTTGTGACATTTTATCCACAGTATGGAAAAATTATGGTTTTGAAGCGTTTTGATGAGAGATATATTGCATATAATGACAAATTTACACTTCAAGACTAATTTTGCAACAGTGTCATGTCTCCGGTGGTCCATTTTTTTTATACCCTATCGCCCTAAAGATCAACTATGGTTCCCTGTCCTCTGTTTTTATAGGCGTTTATGATGGAGTAGGATCTCCTAATTACGAATTCGATCTTGATTTTTTTCTATTACATCAGTATCCTTAGTTATCCTTGCTCAAAAGTGAAAAAATCACACTTCTGACATCTACTTAACTAAAACAGCAACAAGTAAAATTAATTTTTGTCAATAGATTCAGACAGCCAAATTTATTATCAACAAGACATAGTTCACCGTTTTTCAATTGGATTCTCAGTTTCCGAGTTATAAGCCTTTAAAAAAAGGATACCTCTCAATAACACACAAAGGATTTTCTGGACCGAAAAATTAACAAAAATGGTAAGTTTTATTATTTTTATCAAAAATATATTTTATCACAAAAATTTTAAGCCCTTGCAGACTAAAATCGGATGAAAAAATAAGGCTCTATTGTAGATTTAGTGAATGAGCAGATGAAATTTTGATTCTGATAATTTGCAAAGCAATAGTTTAGTAGGGTCATTCACTAAATCTAGCATAGAGCTGTCATTTTTCATGCGATTATGGTCTGCAAGGTCACGAAATTTTTGTAATTAAATATGTTATTTATGAAAATAATAAAACTTGATTTTTTGTAACTTTTCGGTCTCAAAAAATCCTTTGTATGTTATCGAAATATGTCCTTAATTTAAACGCTTATAACTCGGAATCTGGGAATCCAATTGAAAAACGGTAAATTATGTCTTGTTGACAATAAATTTGGCTGTCTGAATCCATTGACAAAAATTAATTTTAATTGTTGTTGTTTTTGTTCTATAGCTTTAAGTAGATGTCAAAACAGTGATTTTTTCACTTTTGAGCAAGGATAACTCAGGATTCTGATGGTGTAGAAAAATTTTTGTATTAAAAACATAATTAATAGCCTTCAACTAAACATCTGTATACTCAAACTTTATATGAAATATGTTTTTTTGCAGACAGATAAAAGTTGCCACGTTTGTGACATTTTTGTTGCGCCACGTTTGTGACATTTTTGCAGTTTATCGCTCATTGTAAAGCACGCTTTTGAGTTCAAGATTTTTCCGAAAGAATTTGGGGTCATGTATGCAAATCCTACAAAAAAATTGTTTCATGCATAAAATAAAATGTACTACCTGGGAGTGCCGAGTGCCACGTTTGTGACCATAATTTTTAGAAAAAACTGTTTTTGTTTATAAAATGCCTTTAAAACGAAAAACAGATTTCTTTTTGGACGCGTTCGGACATGATGACCTTTGGGTGATGGATAGTGATCAGAATTAATGCATATGTATTGCAATCTATTGACTGAAACAGTGGCACCATGCAGTAGTAGCATAATGCTTTCAAGAAATTTTTTTTTTCCAAAACTAGGGGACACTTTTCAATTCGAAATTGTGCCCTCTAAAAATTATTTAAAACTGCAGATGAGCTCTAAATATTGTAGCCTTAAGTATTTACTTAATATGTGTAGTAACTTGTTTTCTGTTCCATTTCCGTTTTTGGGTCGTTTTTCATCGTTTTGTGTTTAAAAAGTAGGGGTAGGACATGCCACGTATGTGACATTTGGGGTATATTTGCAAACGTTCACAGTAGACCAATTATTATTTGGTGGTAAAATTGATCCGCTCTATTAGAAAAGCATAGTTTCTAACTTATAGCGTAATTTTTTGTGAAAAAAAAGCCTACTGTATAGGTGAAATCTCCAGAGGACACAAAAAGTACAGTTATCTGAGAATCACCCATATATTTCTAAGGTTAAGTATTAGATATTATTTTTTTATACCTGGACTCAAGGTGAAAAATTTGATATCGTAATTAAATAACTAGTAAGGGTGTAAAATTTGGCCTGGCCAAACATTAAAAACCCTACACTGCAATATTTTTAAAATTTTGCTCATATGGGAGGTGCTACGCCCTCTTGTCCGAGTTCACCCAGTTTTTGTTCAGAGCTTGCATTTATAGATTTTAGTGTCTGAGTGAAAAACGTTTTCAGCATAGTGTTTTGACGTTTTTGCATATATAGGAGGCGCCACGCTCTCTTGTCCGAGTTCGTCTAGTTTTAGCTTAGAGCGTGCATTTATAGTCTGTAGTATTTGAGTGAAGTTTGGTTGGATTATCTCAAAAAACTCTTTCAGTATAGTATTTTGAAGCTTTTGCTCATATGGGAGGTGCCACGCCCCCTTGTCCGATTTCACCCAATTTTTGTTGAGAGCTTTCATTTATGATCTTAGTGTCTAAGTCAAAATTGGTTCTAATATCTCATAAAACGCTTTCAGTATAGCGTTTTGAAGCTTTTGCTTATATGGGAGGTGCCCCGACCTCTTGACCGAATTTGCTCAGTTTTTTCTCAAAGCTTGCTCTTACAACTCTTAGTATTTATGCGTATTTTGGTTGCATTTTCATGAAAAATACTCCTAAAATTGCATTTTGAATACATTTTTTGTATGGGCGGTAGGCGTGTCCGTTGACCGATTTCGCTCATTTTCAATCCCCCGAGCTAACTTTGATGACGGAGGAAGTGTACTAAATTTCATTGAAATATCTTGCTCAGTTTTCCCAAAAGGTGTATTTCAACACACAGCCAGCCAGCCAGACAGACGGACATGGCTATATCGACTCAGGAGGTGACGCTGATCAAGTATATATATACTTTTCTATATCTGCCACGCCTCCTTCTCTGCGTTACAAACGGAAGGACAAAGTGAATATACCCTGGGTGTAGGGTATAAAAACTAAGCCATTTAATGAAAAACCTGGGCTTGATGCGATTTTTATTTAATTGCGATCTTAAAAATACTCGGAGTGAAGCGTGTGACATCTCAAATTTTTCACCTGGAGTCAAGGTATAAAAAAAAAATATTTCATACTTAACCTTAGAAATATATTGTTTTTTTAGCTAAAAAGTTTTCTACAAAAATATTCCCATTAACATCCTCCAGAAGTCTTGAGAAGACATAATATACCTCAGATGTAAGGATCGTAAAATTTGGTGTGTCAAGCTGATCCAGAAAATCCGGTAACACATATAAATTATTTTTAGCCATATTTTCAGAATATATTGGTTTTTATACCCTACACCCAGGGTATATTAACTTCCTCCTTCCGTTTGTAACGCAGTGAAGGAGGCGTGTCACATATAGAATAGTATATATATTCTTGATCAGCGTCACCTCCTGAGTCAATTAGCCATGTCCGTCTGGCTGGGAGGCTGGCTGTGCGTGGAAATACATTTTTTAGAAAAACTGAGCAAGATAACTCAATGAAATTTGGTACACAGCCTTCGTCATCAAAGATAGCTCGTGAGATTCAAAATTAACGAAATCGTCCAACGCACACGCCTACCGCCGATACAAAAACTATATTCAAAATGCAATTTTAGGAGTATTTTTCACGATAATGCAACCGAAATACACATATGTAAATACTACAAATTATAAGCGCAAGCCCTGAGAGAAAAACAAGCAAATTCGGACAAAAGGGTGTGGCACCTCCCATATAAGCAAAATCTTGAAAACGCTATGCTAAAAGCGTTTTTTGAGATAATCGAACTTAATTTTACTCAGACACTAAAAACTATAAATGCATGCTCTCAAAAAAAAAACTGGGTGAAATCGGACAAGAGGGCCTGGCACCTCCCATAAAAGCAAAAGCTTTAAAACGCTATACTAAACGCGTTTTTTGAGATAGCCGAACTTAATTTTTTTCAGACACTGAGAACTATAAATGCAAGCTCTGAGCAAAAACTGGGTGAAATCGGACAGAGGGCATGGCACCTCCCATGTAAGCAAAAGTTTTAAAATGCTATATTGAAAGAGTTTTTTGAGATTCAACTTAATATCTCTCAAATACTAAGGACTATAATAGCACGCTCTGAGCTTAAACAAGACGAACTTGGTCAAGAGGGCATGGCACCTCCCATATAAGCAAAAGCTTCAAAACGCTATACTGAAAACGTTTTTTGAGATAATTCAACCAAATTGCACTCAGACACTAAGTACAATAAATGCAAGCTCTGAGCAAAAACTGGGTGAACTCGGAAAAGAGGGCGTGGCACCTCCCATATAAGCAAAATTTTCAAAATACTGTAGTGTAGCGTATCTAATGCTTGGCCAGGCCAAATCTTACACCCTTACTAGTTTTCATTTGTGCAACCAAACGTTGAATTTTGTCGAACGGTGTAATAAGTAGATACTTATGCTTTATTTTCTAACACTACGTTTCTTTCAAGTTTTTTATTTTTAACAATTTTCACTCCGAAATGCTTTTCAACAAATGCTAAAATTTGTGCAACCCGCCTTTGAAAAAATTCAAAATGATGTTATGTCTTTTTGATTTCAGGTGACCATATGTAGGTAACTTTTGATATAATAATTTTTCGACTGCACAATATCTGACCGTGCACATAAAAAGGGACCTTATCTTCACTGACGAAATTAAACAGTACAGCTAAACATAGGATATAGGATAAATTTGACCGGTTTTCAGTTTAAGGTGAAATTTAGTGCTTAAACATGTTCTGAACATTTTACCAATGATCTGCTTTAAAATACAAATATCCATAAAAGCGGTCTTTTGTAACTCCTACTCCTTTGGAGAAAAATTTGACAAATTTTGAACTTCGATATACAGGGTGGGCGGGAATCGGTAGAGCACCGGAAAATAAAAGATTCCTGGGACTATTTTGAACCACTTTTTTTAGTACCATTTTTCAAAATTCGCCAAATGGAGTTATTTTTGTCGTTATTTTTGAAAGTGAAATAAGTCCATGAAAGGCAAAAAGTAATATCATACACATTTTGTGCACTAATAATCAGTTATTTGACCGACATCATTTTTTCAACTTAATGCCATCAATTTTACACCATCAAGTAAACTTTTTGTGAAAACAGAGCTTAACGTTATTCAGTTCTTACAAAACTTCAGCCAATTAAAATTATTATACTTTCAAAACTAACTGCTCCAATAACTCCGTTGGTTTTGCGAATTTCGAAAAATGGAACTAAGAAAAGTTGCTTAGAGTAATCTAAGGAATCTTACAATTTCCGGTATTCTACCGATTCCTACCCGCCCTGTATTTGTATATACATATCTACAAGCTAGAGTTTTTCATTTTACGATTTCAAAACGTCATAACTCTATCAGTTTTTGGAATTTTTCGTTGACCGAGGTATCGTTTTATTAAAAATATATGTATTTTTAGAAAATGCTAAGAAGCAGTTTTTGATTTTATGAATATAAGGTCACTTTTCATGCGCACAGCCGCATACGAAAGCTTTAGTGCGACATGGCTTTAACATTTTATTGTCAACTTTGTATAAAATTGTAGTACTTTACCGTAAATATTGGATCCTTTTTACTGTTGTGTACTTTCTGTATTTCCTTGTATTCCTTCATCAGTCGACGTGCTCTGATACTAAAATCCGGTTGCTGGGTTTTTGTAGCTGTTAATGTTTTGCTTGTTGCTGGTGAGACTCTAAAGTTAGAAATTGAAATGTTAAATGAGTTTATTTTATTGAGCTTATAAATAAACAAACTTGTTATCCTGTCGTCTCATGCGCTTGCCTGGAGACTCTGTTGGCCCAACTTTATTGGCCGTTTTTACAGCATTACCTTCAACTGTTTCAATTTTGTCATTGTTGTTTCCTTTAAATAGCTTTCGTATAGCATTTGTAATTTTCTCTTTCGACCGGGAGGACATTTCTGTTTATAAATGTTTTTTTCCCTTTTGTTTACAATTTCAGCTTTTTATGGATTTAGGTATACATATATAATTATGCAGGAAGGTGGTTTTTAATAATACATTAAAATTTGCTTTATGATATCAGTCTTGTTGCTTCTTTACCCAAGTATTGTTAATTCTTTTTAATATGGTAATGCGTTTCAATCACTAAAAAGAATTGAAAAAGAAATTTTAATTTATTAAATAAAATTGAATATGAATAAACCTTCTTTTACACATCATTTTAGAATTGTCGCATTTATAAAAATGTGTATTATTTTCGGTACAAGAGATCATCTATTTTATTTGATTTGATGAACAAAGTATCGATGCGAACTTTCGATTGAAAACAAGGGCGCTTGTCACTCTAACTTTTGTAAAAAAAGTATGCTATAGAATATGAATTTTATAAAAATAGTAGCTGACCAGATAGCGACTTCCTTCGCTTGTTTGCGATACCCTTCACATCTCCCCGTCCATCTCCTCCGAACAGTTTCAAAGATAAGAAGAATTTTTTTTCAGAGTTATTATCTGTCTAGGTTGCTTTACAATATATCATCGCTCACTTGTACAACGGCCCTAATTGACATTTTTTTTATACCCTACACCAGGGGTTGAAATAAGAAAAAGTTATTACTGCAGAATTTTTTTTGTTTTTATTTGCAATTTTTAGCAAACATTTTTTAATGTCTTATTCGAATGCAATTATAAAAATATGTTTAAAGTCGAGTTGCCGAGTACTTATTGTGGTTGCTACATTTTAGCCCAAAATGGTGAGGATAGACAACTAAAACGGTTTTAAACGAAATAAAATGAGTATTTAATTTCAACGATTAACGCAAAACAAAGTAATATGAATTTGGGTGAAAATTATTATTACAATTTTTTACAATATTCTGAAGTTATTACTGCAAATTTGAAGTTATTACTGCAGAAATAGGGTATTACTACAGCTTATTTCAATGCCTGCCCTACACCCAGGGTATATTCACTTTGTCCTTCCGTTTGTAACACAGAGAAGGAGGCGTGGCAGATATAGAAAAGTATATATATTATTCATCAGCGTCACCTCCTGAGTCGATATAGCCATGACCGTCTGTCTGTCTGGCTCGCTGGGTGGCTGACTGACTGGCTGTGTGTGGAAATACATTTTTTGGAGAAACTGAGCGAGATAATTCAATGAAATTTGGTACACTGCCTCTGTCGTCAAAGTTAGCTCGTGGAATTGAAAATGAGCGAAATCGGTCAACCGACACGCCTACCACCCATACAACAAATATATACTACGAATTGTAAGAGCAAGCTTTGGGAAAAAAGTGAGCAAATTCCGACAAGAAGGCGTGGCACCTCCCATATAAGCAAAAGCTTTAAAACGCTACAGTGAAAGAGATTTTTGAGATAATCGAACTAAATTTCACTCAAATACAAAAGACTATAAATGCATGCTCTGAGCTAAAACTAGACGAACTCGGACAAGAGGGCGTGGCACCTCTCATATAAGCAAAAGCTTCAAAACGCTATACTGCAATCGTTTTTTGAGATGTTTTTTATTCATAGCTATTTTTGTGACTAAAATTCGTATATTTTTACCTCCAATTTTCATGCATTCAAAATGATAAATTTACCGGTGAGAATAATAATAAGAAACTAGTAAGGGTGTTACCTTTGGCCTGGCCAAACATTAAATACCCTACACAGCAGTATTTTGAAAATTTTGCTAATGTAGGAGGTGCCACGCCTTCCAAATTCACCCAGTTTTTTCTCAGAGTTTGCATTTATAGTTCTTAGTATTTAAGTGAAATTTGGTTGGATTATCTGAAAAAATATTTTCAGAATAGCGTTTTGAAGCTTTTGCTTATATGGGAAGAGCCACGCCCTCTTGTCCGATTTTATTCAGTTTTTGCTTAAAGCTTGCATTTATAGTTTTTAGTGTCCGTGTCAAATCTAGTTTCATTATCTCAAAAAACACTTTCAGTATAGCGTTTTGAAGCTTTTGCTTATATGAGAGGTGCCACGCCCTCTTGTCCGAATTCGACCAGCTTTTTCTCAGAGCTTGCGCTGACAATTCGTAGTATTTATGTGTATTTTGGTTGCATTGTTGTGAAATATACTCCAAAATTTGCATTTTGAAGATATTTTTGTATGGGCGGTAGGCGTGTCCGTTGACCGATTTCGCTCATTTTCAATCCCCCGAGCTAACTTTGACGACGGAGGCTGTGTATCAAATTCCATTGAATTATCTTGCTTAGTTTTCCCAAAAAATGTATTTCCACATACAGCCGTTACCCAGCCAGCCAGCCAGACAGACGGACATGGCTATATCGACTCAGGAGGTGACGCTGATCAAGAATATATATACTTTTCCATATCTGCCACGCCTCTTTCTCTGCGTTACAAACGGAATGACAAAGTGAATATACCCTGGGTGTAGGGTATAAAAACTCGAAAAGTGTCGAATGGAATTGATGATAAAATAGAACTAGTAAGGGTGTAACTTTTGGCCTGGTCAAAAAATAAATACCCTACACTGCAGTATTTTGAAGCTTTTGCTTATAAAGTATGTGCCACGCCCTCTTGTCCGAGTTCGTCTAGTTTAAGCTTAGAGGGTGCATTTATAGTCTTTAGTATCTGAGTCAAATTTGGTTCGAATATGTCAAAAAACGTTTTCAGTATAGCGTTTTGAAGCTTTTGCTTATATGGGAGGTGCCACGCCCTCTTGTCCGAATTCGCCTAGTTTTTTTTAGAAATTGCGCTTACAATTCGTAGTATTTATGTGTATTTTGGTTGCATTTTCGTGAAAAATACTCCTAAAATTCCATTTTGAATATATTTTTTGTATGGGCGGTAGGCGTGTCCGTTGAACGATTTCGCTCATTTTTAATCCCCCGAGCTAAATTTGACGACGGAGGCTGTGCACCAAACTTCATTGAATTATCTTGCTTAGTTTTCCCAAAAAGTGTATTTCCACACACAGCCAGCCAGCCAGCCAGACAGACGGACATGGCTATATCGACTCAAGAGGTGACGCTGATCAAGAATATATATACTTTTCTATATCTGCCACGCCTCCTTCTGTGCGTTACAAACGGAAGAACAAAGTGAATATACCCTGGGTGTAGGATATAAAAACGTAACACTAACCGATAAAAAGGAAACCTAAATAAGTAGTACTCCTGATACGAAATTTCAATAAAATTTAATAATTGGTTCTAGATAAATAAGTAAAAGAATAATTTACCCGCATTATTTCGATATACCTTTACCTGAAGTTGGAGAAAACGCTGTTTTCATGCTTGTGGCTTAGCTACCAAGTCCGTACGCAGGATTTTGTTCAAAATATTGTAACTCATGAAGATAGATAACTATTTATTTTTTTATTTGAATATAAAAAAATTGGCTTTGGTATGGTACCTCTTAAATACATACATATTGTCAATATCAGTTAACAAAAATAACATGAAACTAGTAAGGCTGTTATCCTTGGTCTGTCCAAACATTAAATACCCTACACAGCAGTATTTTTAAAATTTTGCTTATATGGGAGATGCTACGCACTCTTGTCCGATTTTGTCCAGTTTTTTGCTAAAAGCTTGCATTTATAATTCTTATATTTGTTGTATGGGTGGTAGGCGTGTCCGTTGACCGATTTCGCTCATTTTCAATCCCATGAGCTATCTTTGACGACAGAGGCAGTGTACCAAATTTCATTGAATTATCTCGCTCAGTTTCCGCAAAAAATGTATTTCCACACACAGCCAGTTAGCCACCCAGCGATCCAGACAGACAGACGGTGATGGCTATATCGACTCAGGAAGTGACGCTGATGAAGAATATATACACTTTTCCATATCTGCCACGCCTCCTTCTCTGTGTTACAAACGGAAGGACAAAGTGAATATACCCTGGGTGTAGGGCAGGCATTGAAATAAGCTGTAGTAATACTCTATTTCTGCAGTAATAACTTCAAATTTGCAGTAATAACTTCAGAATATTGTAAAAAATTGTAATAATAATTTTGACCCAAATTCATATTACATTGTTTTGTGTTAATCGTTGAAACTAAATACTCATTTTATTTCGCTTATAACCGTTGTTTTAGTTGTCTTACCTCACCAATTTGGGCTAAAATGTAGCAACCACAATAAGTACTCGGCAACTCTACTTTAAACATATTTTTATACCCTACACCCAGGGTATATTCACTTTGTCCTTCCGTTTGTAAAACTGAGAAGGAGGACTGGCAGATATAGAAAAGTATATATATTCTTGATCAGCGTCACCTCCTGAGTCGATATAGCCATGTCCGTCTGTCTGGCTGGCTGGGTGGCTGGCTGTGTATTGAAATACACTTTTTGGGAAAACTGAGCAAGATAATTCAATGAAATTTGGTACACTGCCTCTGTTGTCAAAGATAGCTCGGGGGATTGAAAATGAGCGAAATCGGTCAACGGACACGCCTACCGCCCATACAAAAGATATATTCAAAATGCAATTTTAGGAGTATTTTCCACGACAATGCAACCAAAATACGCATAAATACTAAGAATTGTAAGCGCAAGCTTTAAAAAAAAACTGAACGAATTCGGACAAGAGCGCGTGGCACCTCCCATATAAGCAAAAGTTTCAAAATGCTATACTGAAAGAGTTTTTTGAGATAATCCAACCAAACTTCACTCAAATACTAAAGACTATAAATGCACGCTCTAATCTAAAACTAGACGAACTCGGACAAGAGGGCGTGGCACCTCTTATATAAGCAAAAGCTTCAAAACTCTATACTGAAAACGTTTTTCACTCAGACACTAAAAACTACAATATAAATGCAAGCTCTGGACAAAAACTGGGTGAACTCTGACAAGAGAGCGTAGCACCTCCCATAATAGCAAAATATTTTAAATACTGCAGTGTAGGGTATTTAATGTTTGGCCAGGCCAAATTTTACACCCTTACTAGTTATAAATCCATTCGAAGAAAATTTCGCTATAAATTTTCAATTTTAAATTGAACCATTGCCATGATATCTGTTATTTAATATTAATATTTACAAAGTACATATTGATCACTTGAATAATCCATTAAAAAAATTTTGCTAACAATTGCAAATAAAAACGAAAAAAAATTCTGTAGTAATAACTTTTTCTTATTTTAACCCCTGGTGTAGGGTTGTAAAAAAATGTCAATTAGGGCCGTTTTACAAGTGAGCGACGATATATTGTAAAGCGACCTAGACACCTATTTTGGTTGCATTATCGTGAAAAATACTCCAAAATTTGCATTTTGAAAATATTTTTTGTATGGGCGGTAGGCGTGTCTGTTGACCGATTTCGCCCAATCCCGAGCTAACTTTGACGACGGAGGCTGTCCACCAAATTTCATTGAATTATCTTGCTTAGTTTTCCCAAAAATGTATTTCCACACACAGCCACCCACCCAGCCAGCCAGACAGACAGACGGACATGGCTATATCGACTCAGGAGGTGACGCTGATCAAGAATATATGACTCCAATTTTTCTCGAATCCATCCAGGGGTTCCCAACTTATAGCGGTTTTCATAGAAAATATATATGGATCTTCCGATGGCCACATCTCCGAAACTAGGGCCGAGATACCCTTTTTGATCACATATTCTTTTCAAGGACAAAGAACTCAATGATAAAAAATTAGTTTCAGAGTTTTAGCGAATTTATCACTAAACGACGCATGAACCCCATTTTGACCTCCATATGACCTTGAAATCTTTTTTCTCAGATGTTCTGGAAAAAACGGACCCCGGATTTTGATTCAGGAAGTCAAAGTCCCTAGGAAACACATAGTCTGGTCAAAACGCCATGACATTTTTTTTTTTTCTAAACCTGTGCTTTTAACAGTCAAAATTTAAAGAAAAAAATGTCAAACGATGCAGAAAACACTTAGCAAGAATTTCAATTTTGAAAAAATTATTTAAAATTGGTTTGGCAGATTTTTTCTATGCCCGCTTTATTGAGAAAATGTACTAAAAAAATCAAAAACCACCTATCTTGAATAAGATGAATATTGCTTGAAACAGTATAAAATTAAAAATCTTTTCATGAGTTTGTGCGCAATTATCACAGCTTTATTTTGGCACCAAAATCTTAAAAATTGGATCATACACAACAAACTAAAGTCAGTTATACAAAAGTCATTGAATTGAAATATCTCTTTACTCGTATGTAAGCATTTTCATAACTAAAATTTCGTTCAAAAGGACTCAAGTCAGTTCGAAGATGCCAAATAGCAAGTAGACTCCCTACAGTTAAATTCAGGAATATTGCTTTGGTGGTTTTATCTTTATAGCATTTAATATTATTGTGGGCGGTGCCACGCCTTTCAACGAGTTTTCCCAATATAACAGAATATCGAATTTTAGTCCTTGTTTCTAGGGGTAATACCTCCTAAATTTTCATTAAATTTGTTGGAGTTGTTTTCGAGTAATATTAAATTAAAGTTTTCAATGGTTAAAAAGTGGGCGTGGCAGTTACTAAACACCGCCCACTTTTCGTTTGTTACAAGGTATTGTTAAGTAGTAACCGCCTACCAAATTTCATTAAAATGCCTTGTATGGCTTCCGGTTTAGGACCAGATTAAGTTTAAAATTTGGGGCGGTGCACACTGCGTTGGCTAGAGGGCAAAAATCAAAATTTTTTGTGACTCGAAACCTAATAATATTGGTATCAATCGACAGGTAATTGTATCAATAAAATAAAAACAAAATATTTAGGGGAAAAACTCAGTTTTGGTTACGCTGTGACACTTCAAAGTTGAGATATTTTTCAAAAAAAATCAGGTTTTATTCACTTCGTTTTGGGTTCTCTTAAACAAATAATTATCAAAAATTTGTCTTTTGATTAAACTAAGCGAAGTAAAGTTTTTTATTATAAATATTATTTGAGTAAATAAATAAAACTAAAAAATTTTGGAAAATATATAATTTGATGTATAAGTATTGTAGTGATTTTAATACACGATATTATCAAATGAAAAACTTCAGAAATTGACAAATTTCGATGAAAAAAAAAAAAAAAAACAAATCTTATAAAAATAAGTGCCGTTTTTTTTCTTAATCTACTAGTTCGAATTCTATATAATCAAGAACTGCAAATAACTTTTCCTACTTCGTCCTACAAATATTTTTTTTCTTTTTTTAAAAAATGCTTAAAACGAAAAATTTGTATGAAATATAAAATTTATGTCAAAAATTTTTTTTTTGTTTTTTTGAACACAAATGGTCTCACAAGTACAAAAAACATTATTTTTACTACGTACATTTCATTTGTTAACATTAAACATTACTTTTTCATCATCATTATATGAGGAGTGATTTTTCAAAAGGGCGTAAAACCACTTCCAACCTCGAACAAACCTAAGGATGCCATCGCCATTACCATGCTAAAATGCATCCTCTAGTCCAAAATTCATCACAAAAAATGCATTTTTCTAAGGTAAAATCGTGATCAAAAGTCGCATTTCAGAACAAAAGGGCTTATTTCCATATAATTTCATAGGAATTTTTAGAGTTTGATACAAAAAGACGTATTTTGAATAGTGGCCAAAAAAACTTTTAATATTTTTAATATACCCCAGGCTATATAGTAGGTACTTACATACCATGCCTATAGACATCAAAATAAACTTCCAAATGGTGAAATAAGAGGCATTTTGAAACAAAAGGGCTTATTTCCAAACGTTTCGGAACAAAAGGGCTTATTTCCAAATGATTTTTACTTTTTGCTATTACTGCAAATATGTTACAACAAAAATGTTAAGGGGATTAGAATCTTTGGTCAACTCACTATAGTACAGGAGACATTAAAAAAAAATATGTTATTGTAAACAGCCCATAAAAGTTTTTTCTCATTACTGAAAATTTGTTTAACATGGTTTGAAAAATAACTCCTCATATATGGACCTTAAGAAAATCGTCCTAAATACCTAGTTTTTAGCAAAACTATAAAGTTTACAACAAATCTGAGATCATTTTTGAGCTCAGCGACCCCAAATTACTTTTAATACCAAATTTCATCGATATTCAACCACTCCTTCTATTTTTGACCATAGCTTGTATGGGCTCAACGCACTGTGCGGTGCCATGCCATGAGTATCTAGAAAGTTTAACCATAGCTCATTCCTTATTTCATGCTAATATCTATCATTATCCCAAATTTTATTAAAACCGCTGCAGCCGTTTTTCAGAAAAAGTTTTGCCCGTTCCAAACATATAGTACTTAAGTATTTACAATTTTAGCTCGTATAAGAAGAGAAGATGTTAGTCTTTACAAAATTTCGTAAATTTTGATTATACTTACATACAAACATGATAATTTTTCTTCAAAAAGTCGTCTTTCACACATACAAACAACACCTTGAGCGTAAAATGAAAACAAAATTTCTAGATGATTTATCATTTTTATAACGTTAATTATGAAAGGAAAATATACATAAAGTTAAGAAAATATGCCATGTGATTAAGAATTGTTGGTACACTTCAGAAAAAAAAAAAAAAAATTATTAAGCCCTTGTGTAATATTAAAGATTTGGAAGTGCGTGTAATAAGGAAGGCTTAAGACTATCTCACTAAAAATTTAATGGCAAGCTCAAAAACGGATTAAAGAAAATAATACTTTTCAAAAATAAAAAAATTGTGATACTTGTTATCAGTTACACAAAATGAATCCGATAGAGTAAAGTAATAAAAGGGTATCGAGTGTGTAAAATCAATAGCTGCCTTGACTTCCTCATATCATTTGCTGCCGACACTTTATTTTTTATCAAATACGAAGTTTTTTAATAGCTCTGTATAATTAATTTTTTATAAAATTAAATTGTATATCATTTTAAACTCCGAATATCTTTTTTGTTTTAATTTACATAATATCAACTGCCTAAGATTATTTATAATGTTTTTTTCTACAAAGTATTTGGTTTTTTCCCTATACAGGGATAAGAAAATATTCGTTTTATTATATTTATTTCACTTGATATATTAATATTATGTACCATGTACCATAAGAATTAAACGTAACAGCAGCAACATAAGCTGAAGCTTTCTTTTATCTCTCTTGATAAAATTTTTTCTGTAATTTAAATGTAAATTAAAATTAATTTTTTTATTTATTTTCTACTTTAAGTGCCACACTGCATCTGCAGCCGAAACCGATTTTATTATGGACACGACTGACAAGCTTACTTTTGGGAGCCTTGAATTACTGGCTGCGTACTCTTGTGCTATGTGAAACACATGGAATTCACCACGTTCCCCCATGTTTGTGCTTTTATCTGGCTCTCACAGGCTTGTCGAAATGTGTATAATTGCTCCAAGTAAGAGCTTTTATGTATTCTAGTGGGAACTCTTAGTAGAGTATGTCGCAAGCATAATTGAGAGGCAAATAAAGAGTGGGAAGTTCGGAAATGAAACGTTCAAGGACATGTGCTCGGTATTTATGTGCATGTCCTTTCTGATATTCTAAAAATGTCTGAAGAGCTCGATTTTCCCACAACAGCTGAGAAATAATTTTCGAAAAAAAATTTCAATAGAAAAATTCCAGTTACGCAATTTTAAATGTTAATCTCCTTATGCAATAGACTAATCCATTCATCAGCTACATCTGAATGGATTTTGATGTCATAAACTGAATTTACAACACTTAAATACAATAAGTATAATTTTTATTTGTTTTTCAAATATAAAACGGTCTAGATCAAAATTCTAGCTTATTAAATAAAATTCGTTTTTAAATTTTATCATTACGAGAACTCTACCAACTACAACTAAGACATTCTTATAAATTTGCAGGAAATTCCCGATAAAAGAGTTGATATTACAATTAGTATCAATGTTTTCTAAAAGTTATGTAATTTTTTTTAGGAGAAACGTGGTAAATTAAAGCATCAGGTCCTTAAAAATATAAAATTTACATTAAGGTTGTTGCTTTAATCTCGTATACCATTAAAAAGACGAAAGTTTACGAGCTATACGTGGTTCTCAAGGCTTTTATATGTTTAAAGGAATTCCCTTATTGTTTCAGTCCCGAAGTTAATTTCTGTCCGGAATAATACATTTTATGATAAAGCTGTGAGAACATTCGCAAGACAGCCCTTAAATTAATTCAACATTAGTTTTCTCATAAAAAGCTGCATGAAATGTTTGCCTTTTTAGCTAAAAACGATCATGCGCAAAACCATTGAAACTTTCCTTTATATGCTACTTTAGAAACGAAATAAAAATATGTAACGCCCCTGTACTTTTCAATCTGAGGCTTTAGTCGAGCTTCCGAAGTTGATAAACTAACATCGCGGCACGGATAATCCTAATAATTAGTGTATGATAATATATAAAAACACTGCTGAAAAATATTAAAAAATTGTGATTATATTGATGAATAAATCTTAAAAAATGTGAATAAATTCCGGGTAAAAGGCAGGCGTTAGTTACAACGTAAGTGATTTAAATAATATATATATATGTATAAAAAAAGACGAATAGTCTAAGCAGAGAGAGCGAAAAAACACAATATGAAGAACGTACTAAAAATCGATTTTGTGTGAAGCAAATTGCAGTGAAACTGTGCTTCTATGTATGTGGTATGACTGCATGAGCTCTGCTGGTGTTGCCAATATTTAATAATTAATTAATGTTAACATATAATACACGACCCGTATTATGGTATATTGACCTGTTGGCCTGTTTATCTGAAATTTTTTATCAGCTACTGGGTGTTTGGCTTTTTTATTTTTACCAAAACAAAAGAAAAAAAAAAAAATCCGAAATTTATCAGCATGGCAACACAGACATATATCGATCTACATATTTTGTGCTGTTTTTTAATTATTTATGTTTCCTTGTGCAATAATGTATAACAATGCATTTTAGTAACGGTAATCATCTGTATGTACAATGTACATACATATATTATGTATGTATTAATATCAATAAAAAGAACGATGGGTGACAATCTGCTCCGATTTTCCACAGGTTCAAATTAAACGTAAAATTTTGTGACGTAGTAGAGTTGAAAAATATTGCTGCAAAAAAGAACGAAATTTGGCTAGAAACTTTAGCTGTATTAAGTCAGCAAACGCAATTTATTATTATTAACTCTAACAGCGATGATTAACGCCCACAGCCAGAATGGTGAGACGTTCCTTTTCAGACTTCCATTTTTTAAATCTGTAGAAAAGGGGCGTTTTATATTCCATCGTTGACGTCCTTTAAGGAAAGATGAAGGGCCATATATATATGAGTAACGTTTATTTCATAATTGTGATATGTGAAAACACCAAGAGCTTGTCGGATCCATCCGAAATAAAATTCGATTGCCCCTGCGGGGAGGTATTTAATTCAAAATAAATCGAACAACCAGAGTATTTACATAAATAACAGGACTTTTACTTAAGTAAAAATTTGATAAAAAATTTCGGAATTAGTTATTTTTAAACGAAGTTCTTCAGAAAGAAAATATTTGAATAAAGAGGAATTATTATAAACATGTGTCGAAACATCAAAACATGAAATATGGTTTTGAACTCTTTTGATCCCCTCCCTTTTCGCACGTAGTCTAACCCGACTTTTTTCTTCTATGATCTAACAGGTGATCCAATAAGGGGTTCCTACTTTATTTTCTAAATAAAATACATAAAAGTCAATGCATTGATGCAAATCTTTATTTGGAATAATAGTTCGGTTCCATCAACTCAATGTTTAAAAATTATTTTGTTCAAATGTTGCCCACGACTAGCTCTTAAATGGTTCATTCTGTGGATCCAATTTTCGACAGCTCTTTCGAGCATATCGGCCGGTATTCCTCGAATAACACGAGTTTTGTTGGTTTCCAAAGCGTCAATAGTATCGGGTTTGTCGACATAAACAAGTGATTTAACATACATATCCCCAAAGAAATCACATGATCTTAATGGCCAATTAACAGGAGCATTTCTTGAGCCATCCTGTTGAAACCAGGGTTCGGCTACACTAATATCCTGGATTTTTGACAACAAAAATTCATTGATCATTGCTCTGTAGCGAGCACCATTGACCGTAACACGGGCTCCATCCGGATTTTTGAAGAAATACGGTCCGATGATGCCCATAAACCACACCAAACAGTACTTTTATAGGGATACATTGGATGCTCTTGGATTGCTTCTGGTTGTTCATTGGACCAAGATTGGATTGTTCACGGTTTTCACGAACACTCTCTGCTACTGCAGCAATATTCTCTAAATTACGGGCTCTTTCACTCTGGTTGAATGATGAATGTCCAATAGTGTAAAATTGCTTCGAAATCTGGTGGTGGTGTTACGAATAGTGCGTTTAGTTGGACGCTCATAACGACCAAAATGATGTTGAAGAACTCTATAACTTTCTCTAACTGATGACTGATTTTGGTAGTAAGTTTCCACAATTAATAAACGTTGTTCAGGAGTAAATCTATTCATGATTGAGTCGTATTAAATACTGAACACAAACGTCATATGGACAAGCCATTTGACATATAACAGCTATCAAAACAACCCAGTTGGAAAAGGGACCTCGTATTGGATGACCCTTTATACCCCCATTTTCCAACGGCCTAAGTAAGTTTTCTAATGCTGACTTATTTATTGTATTTAAAGTATTGCCACATGACCATATTATTAACTACAAACAATATTTCTTTCTTTTTCTTTGCATTGCATTCATTTAACAGCCAACAGTATAAAACAAATATTGGCTAAGGACTTGGTGTTAAATATGGCTAAGGTATGTTTAGAAGCTTCAAAAATATGTATGTATTATGTATCAATTAATATACACAATAAGTGTACAAGTAGTACCTGTAGTCCGATTCTTCAAGTATGTATGTACATTAGAGTGGTCCAAATTTTGTATGGAAAAACCAAGAGTGTTAAAAAGTCAAGGTGCGCGCGACTTTTCTGAATCCTTGGATCCTGTTGATTTCAAAAAGTGCTTTGGAACTAAAAAAAAATTGCGTTTAGATATTCCGCAACGAGCTTGAAGGTACTTTTTTAGGAATTTTTGAGTTTTTGAGTACTTTTTTTAATTGAAACGCTGCATCTTTTTAACCAGATAAGGTATTTGCAAAAATTAAATTGCATTTTTGTAAGAATATATTGAGCCAAATTCTGCGTCAATAATAATAAATCTTGTCTTTCCCAATTTTTTTTATCGGCACTTTAAACTTCAAAATTTGTTAATTTTTTGAGGTGTTTGCACATTCAAGAACCGATTTTTTTCTTATTTTGCTTTAGCAAATTTTTTTTTATATTGCTATGTTTTTATGCATTAATTTATCTATCAACTGATTCCAACAACTAAGCTATAAGCTTCACTTTACTTACTAAAAACCGTAAAATATAATCAAATTTGGCCAAAAAAAAAACTCTGAGTTTAAAATTTTCGTGGTGAAACAGAAACAACAATAGTCATTTGCGATGTATGTGTTCATGAAAATTCTAAATCCGGTCTCAGAATTGCTCTATCTCGCACGGTTTTAGAGATATCCTAACCTAAAAATGCAAAAAACACAGTTTTTGCTATTTTTGAAGCTGTTATATCACAACATGGTAACTTTCAGCCTGGTATGGAAGATAAAAGTGACAGTCTTTTTCTTCAAAACCCAATTTAAATTATATCGATATTTCTTTGTTCCTCCGAAATATCGTAAGCAGAAATAACAAAAAAGCGTGTTATTTGCACTTTTTCAACTTTTTAGGTTAGAATAACTCCAAGAACAAAAAAGATATCGGTATAATTTAAATTGAATTTGAAAGAAACAGACTGGCACTTCTAACCACTATACCACTTTTTGTGGCTGAAAGTAACCTTGACTTGTAATATCACTATAAAAAGAGCAAAAACGGTGTTTCTTATACTTTTATGCAAAGATATCTCCTTAACCGTACAAGATACAGCAATTTTGATTTCGAATTCAGAATCAACGTCAATAAATACATCCAAAATGGCTATTTTAGTTTCTTTTTGATTTATTTATTTTTTTAGTTTCCTTAGAAAATCTATGAAAACTAAGTGTTAACCTATTTTCCCAAAAATATCATGAACTGCCAAGGTTTCGATATTGCGTAGAATGTTGTTTTACTCAGAAGATTAGGAACTAATGAATGTATAAGAAAAAAGTGGTACCTTACGTCATCCCATTAAGATATCTTATTTCAATGCCTTGAAAACATGAAAATTAATTTTTTTTTAAGCCCAATTTAATTATACTTAATTGTTTTTAGTGAGTAAAAGTGTTACTAAAAGCTTAGTTGTTGAAATTATTTTAAAGATAAATTAATGCTTAAAAATATAACAATTTAAAAAAAAATTTGCTAGAGCAAAATAAGAAAAAAATCAGTTCTTGAATGTGCAAACACCTCAAAAAATTAACAAATTTTGAAGTTCATAGTGCTGCTAAAAAAAATTGGGAAAGACTAGATTTATTATTATTGATGCAAAATTTGGCTCAATATATTCTTACAAAAATGCAATTTAATTTTTGCAAATACCTTATCTGGTTAAAAAGATGTAGCGTTTAAATTAAAAAAAGTACTCAAAAACTCAAAAATTCCTAAAAAAGTACCTTCAAGCTCGTTGCGGAATATCTAAACGCAATTTTTTTTTGGTTCCAAAGCACTTTTTGTAATCAGTAGGATCCAAGGATTCAGAAAAGTCGCGCGCACCTTGACTTTTTAACACTTTCGGATTTTGGACCACTCTAATGTACATATTTGGTTGACAATATACAGCAGAGGTGTGCACCTGGAGCAAAAATTTTTTCATCTTGCTCCCATATAAACTTGATTTTGAAGCCTTACGTCATAAACGTAAGGCTTGAGTTTTTGATTTTTTCAAATGTTAAGTTTTTCTAAATACAAGCCAACAACAACAAAAAGTACAAATATCCTGTCGTATATAACACGCTACTTGTTCGCAAGTGTCAGTCCAATTCTAGTTTTGAAGCAAACCAAAAAATGAATATCAGGAAACAACAACAAAAAAATTTGCAACAACAATTGCATACGCTACTTTTCTACGAGCTTCAAAAAATAAAATTCAATGCGAGCGACCGCAACAACAATTTCATGCAGCTTGAAGTCAAGTGAGTTGAAGCCTTTTTCGTTGCGATCGTCGAGCAACGGGAATTATTATTTTATCATTGATTTGTTGTTGTCATTGCATCCCTCGAATTTGAAATTTTTATGTTTTCATCTTTTTCGAAGAATGCTTGGGGACATACATTTTGCAAATTTCGTGAGCTAGCTCTTTTAATCAGCCGATTAAATATTTTAGCTCCCTTACGTTACTTGTGTGCACACCTCTGATATACAGGTAAAAATATGCTCAACAGTCTGTTCGTTTACTCCAAGTTTTTACAAGTTTATGTACGTTTTATGCGTAAACGAGAGCTTTTCGGGTAAAAACTTGTAAAAGCTTGGAATAAACGAACACTCATTTTATTCCATTAAATAAACTTTCGGAAAGTCAATATACAATAGTTTCATTATCGAAAAATAAATTTTTCAGAAGCTTCTTATATCTACAAAAAAATTTGGTTCCACAATTTCATAGCTTAGCAAATTTTATATCGAAACTAGTAAGGGTGTTACCTTTGGCCTGGCCAAACATTAAATACCCTACACAGCAGTATTTTGAAAATTTTGCTAATATGAGAGGTGCCACGCCCTCCAAATTCACCCAGTTTTTTCTCAGAGTTTGCATTTAAAGTTCTTAGTATTTAAGTGAAATTTGGTTGGTTTATCTGAAAAAATATTTTCAGAATAGCGTTTTGAAGCTTTTGCTTATATGGGAGGAGCCACGCCCTCTTGTCCGATTTTATCCAGTTTTTGCTTAAAGCTTGCATTTATAGTTTTTAAAGTCCGAGTCAAATCTAGTTTGATTATCTCAAAAAACGCTTTCAGTACAGCGTTTTGAAGCTTTTGCTTATATGAGAGGTGCCACGCCCTCTTGTCTGATTTCACCCAGTTTTTGCTCAGAGCTTGCGCTAGTAATTTGTAGTATTTATGTGTATTTTGGTTGCATTGTTGTGAAATATACTCCAGAATTTGCATTTTGAAGATATTTTTTGTATTGGCGGTAGGCGTGTCCGTTGACCGATTTCGCTCATTTTCAATCCCCCGAGCTAACTTTGACGACGGAGGCTGTGTACCAAATTTCATTGAACTATCTTGCTTAGTTTTCTCAAAAAATTTATTTCCACACACAGCCGTTACCCAGCCAGCCAGCCAGACAGACGGACATGGCTATATCGACTCAGGAGGTGACGCTGATCAAGAATATGTATACTTTTCCATATCTGCCACGCCTCCTTCTCTGCGTTACAAACGGAAGGACAAAGTGAATATACCCTGGGTGTAGGGTATAAAAATGGTGCACATTTTTTTTCCACGACCTATAGTTTAGGAGATATGGTTCAGTGAAATTGGACTTTCCGATCCAACATATAAAATCCATAATTATACCCTACACCCAGGGTATATTCACTTTGTCCTTCCGTTTGTAACGCAGAGAAGGAGGCGTGGCAGATATAGAAAAGTATATATATTCTTGATCAGCGTCACCTCCTGAGTCGATATAGCTATGTCCGTCTGTCTGGCGGGCTGGATGGTTGGCTAGCTGGCAGGCTGGCTGTGCGTGGAAATAATTTTTACGCGAAAACTAATCATGATATTTCAATGAAATTTGGTACGTTGGCTTTGCCGTAACAGTTAGCTCGTGGGATTGAAAATGAGCGAAATCGGTCAACGGACACGCCTACCGCCCATACAAAAAATATATTTAAAATACAACTTTAGGAGTATTTTTCACGACAATTCAACCAAAATACACCTAAATACTACGAATTACTAGCGCAAGCTCTGAGCAAAAACTGGGTGAAATCAGACAAGAGGGCGTGGCACCTCCCATATAAGCAAAAGCTTCAAAACGCTATACTGAAAGAGTTTTTTGAGATAATCCAACTAAATTTCACTCAATTACTAAAAACTTTAAACGCACGCTCTGAGCAAAAACCAGGTGAACTCAGGCAAAAGGGCGTGGCACCTCCCATAGAAGCAAAATTTTCAAAATACTGCAGTGTAGGGTATTTAATGTTTGGCCAAGCCAAAGGTTACACCCTTACTAGTTTTTTTTAAGTTATTCCGGCACAAAGGTCGAGGAAATTAGTATCTTGCTAACGCTAACTTCTACAAAAAAAATGATTCTCCACAATTTGGTAGCTCAGAAAATTTTATATCGAAAAATGGTGCAAATTGTTTTCTTACGGCCCACTGTTTATGAGATATCCTATTTTAAGGTATTTTCAGCATACAAGTGTTCACAGTAATATGAACGTTGACTTTAAAATTAACATAACTATGCCTACGGCTGAATTTTTGTGTGGATAATCTTCCAATGGTGGGTACTAACTTTTGTTTTAGTCGAACCATGAGAAGTGGTGCCTTCGTGAAATATCGGGAGCGAAAGATCGAGAAAATCAGTTTTTTCACTGTTGATTTTGAAATTAATATAAGTATGCCTACGTCATAGTATCATGGCTGAATTTTTTTGTGTGTATTCTTCTAATAGTGGGTACTAACTTTTGTTTTAGTCAAACCGTGAGAGGTGGTGCCTTTGCGAGAGGTCGAGAAAATCAAATCAAATTTCAAATTAATATTAATCAACATTCATAGTACTGTGAACACTTGTATGCTGAAAATACCTTAAAAAAGGTTATGGGTGATTCTCAGATAACTGTACTTTTTGTGTCCTCTGGCGATTTCACCTAAACAGTAGGCTTTTTTTTCACAAAAAATTACGCTATAAGTTAGAAACTATGTTTTTCTAATAGAGCGGATCAATTTTACTACCAAATAATTATTGGTCTACTGTGAAAGTTTGCAAATATACCCCAAATGTCACAAACGTGGCATGTCCTACCCCTAATTATTATAAACAAAACAATGAAAAACGACCAAAAGACGGAAATAGAACAGAAAACAAGTTACTACACATATTAAGTAAATACTTAAGGCTACAATATTCTGAGCTCATCTGCAGCTTAAAACAATTTTTAGAGGGCACAATTTCGAATTGAAAACTGCCCCCTAGTTTTGAAAAAAAAATTTCTTGAAAGCATTATGCTACTACTGCATGGTACTACTGTTTCAGTCAATAGATTGCAATACATATGCATTAATTCTCATCACTATCCATCACCCAAAGGTCATCATGTCCACACGCGTTCAAAAAGAAATCTGTTTGCGTTTTATAGGGCAGTTTATAAACAAAAACAGTTTTTTTTTTTTAAATTATGGTCACAAACGTGGCACTCGGCACTCCTAGGTAGTACATTTTATTTTATGCATGAAACAATTTTTTTGTAGGATTTACATACATGACCCCAAATTCTTTCGGAAAAATCTTGAAAATTAACATAACTATGCCTACGGCTGAATTTTTGTGTGGATAATCTTCCAATGGTGGGTACTAACTTTTGTTTTAGTCGAACCATGAGAAGTGGTGCCTTCGTGAAATATCGGGAGCGAAAGATCGAGAAAATCAGTTTTTTCACTGTTGATTTTGAAATTAATATAACAAAAACAGTTTTTTTTTTTTAAATTATGGTCACAAACGTGGCACTCGGCACTCCTAGGTAGTACATTTTATTTTATGCATGAAACAATTTTTTTGTAGGATTTACATACATGACCCCAAATTCTTTCTGAAAAATCTTGAACTCAAAAGCGTGCTTTACAATGAGCGATAAACTACAAAAATGTCACAAACGTGGCGCATCAAAAATGTCACAAACGTGGCACTTTTTATCACTTTGCAAAAAACATATTTTGATATGAAGTTTGAGGCTATTATGTTTTTAATACAAAAATTTTTCTAGACCATCAGAATCTTGAGTTATCCTTGCTCAAAAGTGAAAAAATCACTGTTTTGACATCTACTTAAAGCTATAGAACAAAAACAACAACAAATAAAATTAATTTTTGTCAATGGCTTCAGACAGCCAAATTTATTGTCAACAAGACACAATTTACCGTTTTTCAATTGGATTCCTAGCTTCCGAGTTATAAGCGTTTAAAGTAAGGATATCTTTCGATAACATACAAAGGATTTTCCGAGGCCGAAAAGTTACAAAAAATCAAGTTTTATTATTTTTATCAATAACATGTTTAATTACAAAAATTTCGAGACCTTGCAGACCATAATCGCATGAAAAATTACAGTTCCATGCTAGATTTTGTGAATAAGCCTACTAAACTATTGCTTTGCAAATTAACAGAATCAAAATTTCATCTGTTCATTCACTAAATCTACACTCAGAAAAAAAAAATTCTTAAAACAACAATTTTTCATTCTTAAAAAATTGTTATTTTTTAATTGTTGAAATTCATATTTTATTCTGTTCTGTTTTATTAAAAAAGCTTTATATAACGATTAAGGGTAAGAAACATTTCATATAAACTAAACACTAATTTTTCCCATCTTTCTGGTAGCGAATGAATTCCATAATAAATTACGCTTTATTGATCGTAACTTGGATACTTGGATTCGCGGATGATGTAAACCTGACTTCGCTCACGATCCACTTCGCTTCTGATTATCGTACTATGTCCTCTTTCTATCGCCAGTTAAGATAAAATGCAAAATGCTGCCGTTGAAGCATCAGTTACACGTATGAAAACGCCGTTTGACTTCTTAGGCTCATACTGCAACCAATGTTCATGCTGCTGTATCTTTTTTATTGCCGTAAGATAGATTGCTAATATAGACTTATATAAGAACAAACATTTCAACAATCATGTATTCTTCGTTCAGCTATTTCGCTTTTAAATATTGTGAACAGTTTCGCTTTTGAAACAACAATTTCCATTCATAAATTTCCAACATTTTTTCGCTTTTAATACAACAATTTTCGTTCTTAAAACTTCAACAACTTTTTACTTGATTCAACAATTTTTCGTTATGCATAATACATAACAATTTCGTATTTAAAACAAGAGCAAAAGTTGTTGGGAAGATTTTAACTAACATAAATTCTTGAATCAAAACATAAAGTTGTTGGGAAAAAAATTTTTTTTTTTTGTGTGTGTACAATAGAGCCTTTTTTTTTAATCCGATTTAACTTAAAATTTTCGTGATAAAATATATTTTTGATAAAAATAATAAAACTTAAAATTTTTGTTAATTTTTCGGTCCAGAAAATCCTTTGTGTGTTATTGAGAGGTATCCTTTTTTTAAAAGCTTATAACTCACGGTGGTTTTTAAAAAATTTTAACTTTTTGAAATACCACCCGCGATTTTTTTCAGGGATAATGTTAGGGGACCCTTCTAGTATCTAAATCTGCAAACCGCGAAATCGAATGTCCAGCCGTTTTTCTTTTTTCGACATTTTAGTTTTTTTAACGATTTTTGAGTATGTCTCGGTGTTTATATACATATTATGTACACATTTATATGTATATACGTACATATATGAGGCTATGAGCGCAACAGTGGCCTAACCTTTACTTCGTTGATAAAGCAAAAGCACATAACCTGAGTCGATACTAGCACAAGTTATTTGCTTTTGATTTTTTAACAAAGTGAGGGTTAGGCCACTATTGCGCTCATAGCCTCATATATACTTGTATATGTATATATGTGTAATATATATATATGGATTATATATACATACATATAAAAGGTATCCTTTCCGCACCATTTATTTTTAAAAAAAATCGGTTTTTTCGTATTTAAGAAAAAAACAAACAAAAACTGGAAACAAAAAAAGTCATTTCAGATGTGATTTTTGATGTTTAATCCGATTGCGGTATTAGAATTGCTTTATTACGTCTGGACTTTGAGATATCCTTACATATATGTTTAAAGGGCACCATTTTTTTTTCCTATTTTTGAAGTTATATAACACGATAAGGTAATATTATGCCGTTAAATCTGGTATGACAGTTAATAGCCCTAGTTTTTTTCTTGAAAACTCAATCAAACCCATAACGATATCTTTTTTTTTGTCGGAGATATCTTTACCTAAAAAGTTAAAAAAGTGCAAAAACACGATTTTTGGCTATATTGGATGTTATATGCAGGACACACAAAATTTTTTTGGGAATTTCTATTACCAGAAACATTTGGTTTTGGTACTTTCTTTTGGCTTTACATTGAGCTATCAAATGTTTATCTGCAATATTTCTCTGTAAAGTTATGTTAACTTCAAAATGACACCATGAAACTCAAAGTGAAAAATCTCGGTTTTCGGCTATATTTCAGGTTGTATACAGTACGGACGAAATTCGTCTGCTATTTTTTACTAACCGACACATTTAAAACCATTTTTTATCTTCAAAATGAGCTAGGAAGTGGTCTCTTGTTAATGTTTTCTAAAAAGTTATGACTATTTTAAGACGACATGTTGCAGCAATATAAGGAATTCTCGTACACTGTGAGTTTGCACTCCATAATGTAATTTTTAAATGATCATAACTTTGTGGAAAACAATCCCAAGAAACCTCTTGATAGCTCATTTTGAAGATAAAGAATGGTTTTAAATGAGTCGGTTAGTAAAAAAGAGCAGACGAATTTCGTCCGTACTGTATACAACCTGAAATATAGCCGAAAACCGAGATTTTTCACTTTGAGTTTCATGGTGTGATTTTAAAGTTAACATAATTTTGCAGAGAAATATTGCAGATAAACATTTGATAGCTCAATTTAAAGCCAAAAGAAAGTACCAAAACCAAATGTTTCTGGTAATAGAAATTCCCAAAAAAATTTTGTGTGTCCTGCATATAACATCCAATATAGCCAAAAATCGTGTTTTTGCACTTTTTTAACTTTTTAGGTAAAGATATCTCCGACAAAAAAAAAGATATCGTTATGGGTTTGATTGAGTTTTCATGAAAAAAACTAGGGCTATTAACTGTCATACCAGATTTAACGGCATAATATTACCTTATCTTATTATATAACTTCAAAAATAGGAAAAAAAATGGTGTCCTTTAAACATATATGTAAGGATATCTTAAAGTCCAGACGTAATAGAGCAATTCTAATACCGGAATCGGATTAAGCATCAAAAATCACATCTGAAATGACTTTTTTTGTTTCCAGTTTTTGTTTGTTTTTTTTCTTAAATACGAAAAAACCGATTTTTTTTAAAAATAAATGGTGCGGAAAGGATACTTTTTATATGTATGTATGTATGTATGCATGTATGTATATTTATATCCATATATGTATATTACACATATATACATATTAAGGTGCAGCAAAATTCAAAAAAAATTAAAGCATCAAAAATTATCATAGATTAAGATCTTAAAACAAAAACTGCATACTTAGTTTTGGTCAAAACCCAAGAAAAGATGGCCCGCCCGGGGCTTGAATGAAGGTCTAAACGACAAAAATCATTGTTTTTTCGCAGTTTTTTTATTTTATCTCAAAAACCACGAAACTATTGGTAGTAATTCTTCCTAAATCTTTGAAAGGGATTAATTTTCTACATTTTTTGTTTTTTTCTCATTGCTCTACAGTGAAGTTTGCCTTATGGAAGTCCCGGAAGAAGTTAAAATTTTTTGATTCAAAAAACGGTTTTTTTCCTATAACTCAAGATACAAGAGACACACAAAAACTTTAGAGCTCAGCAAATGTAGGAAATCTGCTTTTCTATAGTTTTGCTTTGAAATCTTGATTCCAAAAGCAAACGGTTTTCCGCTAGAGGCCGAAATTTGTTAAAAATAATTGTGTATCATGAAAAAGCGACCTTTTATTGTTTGGTTTTAAAATATACCCAAAAATTTGATTAAAAACTAATGAAAAAACTAAAAAATTCTAAACATGGTCTTTAGAATGGAAATCGGATTGAAATTGCGCTAGATTTGATAATTCTTACATACTTGGTATTTTTTGTAAAGTTCTAATTTTGGGTATTTTTGTTTCACAGTGTGTTTTGCATCCACAACTTAAGATTTTTTTATGATTATTACTTTACGTTATAGGCCAATAAACAGCGCAACTTTCAGGATCAAGAATATCAAAATCGGTTTGTAGTTTCCTTGCGAATTTCAGCCTGAGAGTTTGGATTTTTTTACATTTTTGTCAAATTCGGCTTTTTTTGAGTATAAGCGACTGCATACCCTAAATACCGTAAAAAATGTGTACTATTATAATCCAAAAACTGTAGGAAATATAATTTGCTATACTTTGCTTCTCATAGTCATCCTTCCACAGCTAATAGTTTGTGCCCTAGAGGCCGATTTTTGTGATAAAAAAAATCGAATTTTTAGAAATTTTTATTTCGAAGTGACCTTTTGATGTTTTTGCTTGCAAATTTTACAAAAATTTTAAAAGGGCACTTAAGAAAAAAATAAAAGCTTTCAAACGTAGTCTTTAGAAAAGAAATCAGTTGGAATTTACGCAAGATATAAAAGTTATAAGAGAGAGACATAACAGTATTTTTTTATTGTGTATTTTTATCGACTCAGGATATGTGCTTTTGCTTTATCAACGAAGTAAAGGTTAGGCCACTGTTGCGCTCATTGCCTCATTTTTGGTTATTTTTTTGTATCACAGAGTATATAAAAACTGTCATATCTCGCGTAAATTTCAACCGATTTCTATTCTAAGGACTACGTTTGAAAGATTTTAAACTTATCTTAAATTTTTTATAAAAAATTTGGGAAAATTTGCAAGCAAAAACATCGAAAGGTCGCTTCGAAATAAAAATTTCTAAAAATTCTATTTTTTTTTATCACAAAAATTGGCCTCTAAGGCACAAACTGTTAGCTGTGGAAAGATGACTATCAGGATCAAGATATAGCAAAATATATTTCCTACAGTTTTTGCGATATAATAGTACACATTTTTTACGGTATTTAGGGTATACAGTCGCTTATACTCAAAAAAAGCCGTATTTGACAAAAATGTAAAAAAATCCAAACTCTCAGGCTGAAATTCGCAAGGAAACTACAAACCGATTTTGATATTCTTGATCCTGAAAGTTGCGCTGTTTATTGGCCTATAACGTAAAGTAATAATCATAAAAAAATCTTAAGTTGTGGATGAAAAACACACTGTGAAACAAAAATACCCAAAATTAGAACTTTACAAAAAATACCAAGTATGTAAGAATTATCAAATCTCGCGCAATTTCAATCCGATTTCCATTCTAAAGACCATGTTTAGAATTTTTTAGTTTTTTCATTAATTTTTAATCAAATTTTTGGGTATATTTTAAAACCAAACAATAAAAGGTCGCTTTTTCATGATACACAATTATTTTTAACAAATTTCGGCCTCTAGCGGAAAACCGTTTACTTTTGGAATCAAGATTTCAAAGCAAAACTATAGGAAAGCAGATTTCCTACATTTGTTGAGCTCTAAAGTTTTTGTGTGTCTCTTGTATCTTGAGTTATAGGAAAAAAACCGTTTTTTGAATCAAAAAATTTTAACTTCTTCCGGGACTTCCATAGGGCAAACTTCACTGTAGAGCAATGAGAAAAAACAAAAAATGTAGAAAATTAATCCCTTTCAAAGATTTAGGAAGAATTACTACCAATAGTTTCGTGGTTTTTGAGATAAAATAAAAAAACTGCGAAAAAACAATGATTTTTGTCGTTTAGACCTTCATTCAAGCCCCGGGCGGGCCATCTTTTCGGGGGTTTGGACCAAAACTAAGTATGCAGTCTTTGTAATAAGGCCTGCTCCAAAGATAATCTTTGATGCAACCTATATTTTTCCCATTATTTCGAAAAAGTGCTGCACCCTAATACATATACATTGTAGGCCCAAAAGTTGTATGAAAAATTTTAAAATCGTAAATGCCAATGTTTCCGCACGGAAAAATATGCAGTTTGGACTAAAAATAATTATGCAATTTTTTGATCCGATATCCGGTTATTCTAAATCGACCCGGGTTGAGCTTCTTTATTAGGAAAAATGCAAAAATCTGCCTTTTTTTCTATATTTTTATACAAAACAACCACCAAACTCAATTTAGTACATTTAAGCTGTCTTTTATTAAAAACTGCATACAATTACCTTTCTAAAGAACCCAAGACGTGTGAAATCGGTTGAAAAAGCACGATACACGATAACACTAAAGTTTAAGGAGTACGAAAAAAATATGAAAATTACAAAAATTTTATGAGTCATAAAAAATTGGAATAAGATTACATATGCTTTTTCAATTTATTTATTTTATTAAACAATTGTGGTAACTGTATTTAATGTGTCTTAACGACCTATCCATTGTTTTACAAATGGTTCTAAGCAAGAAAAAATTCCGAAATAGGACCTTTTTATTTTTTCTTGCGAAAAAAATGTTTTTGTTTCTTTATTTTATTGAAATTAAAATTTTTTTTACAATAAAATGCATGTGCAAGATTAAACATTACTCTTATAAACTATAGCATCTTATTTCATGAAAATTAAACTACTTAAGCTTCTCCTCCCATGAGAGATGATTTTGTATGAAATGGGTACTTTTGTCGTCTTTTCAGAGAATTATTTTTCGTTTTGTCAGTACTTTTCGTATGAACCGCATCTGAGTGTCGGAGTTTTTTTTTTGAGATGAACCTGATGTCGAAGCCATTTTCTCAATTAAAACAAAAAACTAGTAAGGATGTAAATTTTGGCCTGGCCAAAAAATAAATACCCTACACTGCAGTATTTTGAAAATTTTGCTTATATGGGAGGTGCCACGCCCCCTTGTCTGATTTCACCCAATTTTTGCTGAGAGCTTTCATTTATAATTTTTAGTGTCTGAGTCAAATTTGGTTCGAATATCTCAAAAAACGCATTCAGTATAGCGTTTTGAAGCTTTTGCTTATATGGGAGGTGCCACGCCCTCTTGTCCGAGTACACCCAGTTTTTGTTCAGAGCTTGCATTTATAGTTTTTAGTGTCAGAGTGAAATTAAGTTGGATTATCTCAATAAACTTTTTCAGTATAGCATTTTGAAACTTTTGCTTATATGGGAGGTGCCACACCCCCTTGTACGATTTCAACCAATTTTTTCTGAGAGCTTTCATTTATAATTTTTAGTGTCTGAGTCAAAGTTGGTTCGAATATCTCAAAAAACGCTTTCAGTATAGCGTTTTGAAGCTTTTGCTTATATGGGAGGTGCCACGCCCTCTTGTCCGAATTCGCTCAGTTTTTTATCAGAGCTTGCGCTTACAATTCGTAGTACTTATATGTATTGTGGTTGCATTGTCGTGAAAAATACTCCTAAAATTGCATTTTGAATATAATTTTTGTATGGGCGGTAGGCGTGTCCGTTGACCGATTTTGCTCATTTTCAATCCCCCGAGCTAACTTTGGCGACGGAGGCAGTGTACCAAATTTCATTGAATTATCTTGCTTAGTTTTCCCAAAAAGTGTATTTCAACACACAGCCAGCCACCCAGCCAGCCAGCCAGCCAGCCAGCCAGCCAGCCAGCCACCCAGCCAGCCAGCCAGACAGACGGACATGGCTATATCGACTCAGGAGGTGACGCTGATCAAGAATATATATACTTTTCTATACCTGCCACGCCTCCTTCTCTGCGTTACAAACGGAAGGACAAAGTGAATATACCCTGGGTGTAGGGTATAAATATCTAAATAACTGCCACTATATTCTTTCATTACTTCACTTCGACTGAAATTATGGGTTCACGATTGTATCTATTTGGCATGATATTCAAATTTATTAAATAATCGGCTTCTAAGTTGCATAAATTGTTAGCAAAATTTTAATGAAGTTTTGGCATTTCGTGTTTCTAAGGGATTAGATTTCATCGTGTGTCGTGCTATTTCACCCGATTTTAGACTTTATGAGCTCATTGAAAAGATGATTGTATGCAGTTTTTGATAAAAGATAGTTATGATTGAGTTTTGTGGTCGCAAACAGCATATATTAAAAAAACAAAAATGTACCGAATCCGGAATTTTTGTGGGTAAAGAAGTATTTGAAAAATAGATTGGAGAGGTAGATTAAGGCTCATTATGTAGAATACCAATATTTAATACAAGAAGAAAAGGGAGAAAAGCATATTCTACGGTTATAAAATTTTTTATGATTTTTAAATTTTTTGTGATTTTCAAATTTTTTCCTTACTTCTAAGGGTTTGATGTTCTTGTATGACGTGCTTTTTCCACCGATTTCAGAAATCTTGGATTCTTTGGAAAGGTAAATGTATGTACTTTACGATTAAAGACAATTAAAATGTATTAAATTGAGTTTTGTGGTTGTTTTACATAAGAATATGTAAAAACAGTCAGTTTTTTGCATTTTTCCTGATAAAGAAGCTCAACTCGGGTCGATTTAGGATAACCAGATCTCGGATCAAAAAATTTCATAATTATTTTTAACCCAAACTACATATTTTTCCGTGCGGAAACTTTAACTTTTCCACAATTTTTCATTATGGGCCACTCTAATATACAAGTATATATATGTACGTATATACATATATATGTGTACATAATATGTATATTAGGGTGGGCCGATTTGAAAACTGATCTCGGCTACCCCCCTATGTGAAAGTTCATTCGATTCTATGAATATTTGCCCAAGGAACTATACCTCTGCGTTCAACTTTAGTTCGGCGCATTTTTGATCGAAAATTTCACTTTTTACTAATTTTTTTTTTATTTTCACACAAAATATTTTAAATTTTTATAAAATCAAAAGTAATATCATTACATGATTTGGCTGGTATTCTGTCAGTAATCAATTAAATTGGGTTCTGTTTACATAAAAAGTTTACTTGATGGTGTGGAATTGATGCTATATATTTAAAAAAGTGATATGGGTCAAATAGCCGATTATTTTGACCGACATTCAAAATAAACGATTCATATTTTTGGATGCATTTTTTCAAACAAAATACCAACCTAGGCTAAAAGTTCATTCAATTCCATGAACTTTGCCCAAGAAACCGTACCTCTACGTTCAACTTTAGTTCGGCGCATTTTCGATTGAAAATTTTACCTTGCGTTTAATATTTATTTTTATGCTTAATTTTCAAAATTCTTATGGAGACAAAAGTAATATCATAATATGTTTTGGCTGGTATTCTGTCAGTAATCAATAAAATTGGGTTTTGTTTTTACGAAAAGTTTACTTGATAGCGTGGAATTGATTATATTTATTCCAAAAAATTATATCGGTCAAATTATGTAAATTTATTATAAACAATCATATTTTTACATGGATTTTTGGTAGGGGAGACTGGGGCACATTTGACACTAAATTTTCAAAGACCTGTATCTTTGAAAATTATTACACGATCTTAATACTCTTTACTGTTTCTGAAACATTGATTATTTAAGATGAAAACCAAGAAAAAAAAAATTTCAAAAAAACTGCATTAAGAGTTATTTTTTAAATTTTTTCAAAAAAAGTCATTTTGTCAAATGTGCCCCAAGTACGGGGCACATTTGACATTGCAGGGGGCACATTTGACACTCACAAAAATAACATAGAAACATTAAACAAAACATTCATACATATATTTTTTTCATATAAATACAAATTATAAGTACCTATGTATGTACTAACGAAGACTTATTTTATATATTAGTGTGAGAAGTCGATGTCAAATACGTATTTAGTGCGTGAACGTGAAGTTGAGGCTGGATTTGTTGGAGTTGGTAATTTAAACTCAATTACACTCTATAAAGTCAGGCAAACATCTTCCACTTCCGGTTTTATAAAAATCCCAATTTAATAGTGAAACTCTTCTCAAATAACTGATCTTGTATCAAGTATAGCTAATTACTTCTACAATATCTCCCACATAAAAAATGGGTTTTTGGATTTTTCGCCAAATTTCCCAAGGACAATATATAAGTATAAAGTACAATTTCCAACAACATCCCTAATGAGAACATCAACATAAAATGTTAGGTAAGAGCCAGTTTGATGGAAATTTCTTTGGTCTGGATTTTGGGTAACACCATCGTCAAGATATCTGCAGCGCTTTCACATGATGATGGGGAATACTTCTAGTCAATTTGATAATTATTAAAAACTTCGCATACATGATGATCTTTGATGTCAATATGTTTACTTCGGGAATTCATCCATCCAGATTTTCAAATTAAAATAAGTGGTAGAGGTCCTGGAAAGCACCTATTCAAAAATCTTGAATTGTAGATAAAACAAATTATATTAAATCAAATGAAATGGATTCTGTGCCGGAAGTCGGAGTTTCTCTCTGGTTTCCGATATTAGAAATAGCGAATTTAACTTTTTTTTCATCGCCATCGCGTCTGTTCGTCTTCATTTTATAATGGTATACCATATCTTTAAAAAGATAACACTAGAAAGTCTTCTAAAATACACAAACATATATGTCTGAACGAACGTCAAATGTGCCCCTTCGACAAAAGTCAAATGTGCCCCAATATCTCTTGAAGAATTAAAAATATTTTAAAATCTAAACTATTTGACCTTGATAAAAAACACTTTTATTCTATTTATTGTAAAGGTTAGTGCTACCAAGTTTTCATACTTACTTCTAAAAAACAATACAACTTTATTTGCGAAACCCTTACGAACAAGATGTCGAAAATTACAAAAAAATTCACAAAAAGTTAAAAAAGCGAATTAGCGCGGGAGAAGTTGAAAGAGAACTACCAAAGTTCATTACGTTGCTTCCACTCTAATTAGTTATGTTTCTGCATTTCAGGTTATTGGATCGAAAGGCGTGTTCACACCGAAAATGGCAAAGTCAAATGTGCCCCGGTGTCAAATGTACCCCAACTTACCCTATATTGTTCTGTTAAATTAAAAAAAGCGGCTAATTTATTTCCTAAAACTGCCACCACATGTTGCCCTGGAAAAAATTGAGTGTCAGATTTGGCATCCTAGCATCCAAAAACACTTGGGTTGGTGTTTCGATTGAAAAAATCCATGTAAAAATATGTATCGTTTATAATAAATCGGTTATATTTATTT
Source organism: Calliopum simillimum (assembly GCA_951812925.1). Taxonomy (NCBI): domain Eukaryota; kingdom Metazoa; phylum Arthropoda; class Insecta; order Diptera; family Lauxaniidae; genus Calliopum; species Calliopum simillimum. The sequence continues at coordinate 83,082 of OX638369.1, forward strand.
ATATTTCAAACAATAAATGTCACACAGCACTTGGATTGCTTTTTTATTTAAATAAATCCATGAAAATATTTAAAAATTGATCGAAAAAATCCATGTAAAAATATAACTCGTTTATTTTGAAATCGGTTGGATGACCGATATAATTTTTTAAATAAATATAATCAATTCCACGCTATCAAGTAAACTTTTCGTAAAAACAAAACCCAATTTTATTGATTACTGACAGAATACCAGCCAAAACATATTATGATATCACTTTTGGCTCTATAAGAATTTTGAAAATTAAGCACAAAAATGAATATTAAGCGCAAGGTAAAATTTTCAATCGAAAATGCGCCGAACTAAAGTTGAACGTAGAGGTACGGTTTCTTGGGCAAATGTTAATGGAATTGAATGAACCTTTAACCTAGGTTGGTATTTTGTTTGAAAAAATGCATCTAAAAATATGAATCGTTTATTTTGAATGTCGGTCAAAATAATCGGCTATTTGCCCCATATCAATTTTTTAAATATATAGCATCAATTCCACACCATCAAGTGAACATTTTATGTAAACAGAACCCAATTTAATTGATTACTGACAGAATACCAGCCAAATCATGTAATGACATTACTTTTGATTTTATAAAAATTTTTTAAAATTTTGTATGAAAATAAAAACTAGTAAGGGTGTAAATTTTGGCCTGGCCAAAAAATAAATACCCTACACTGCAGTATTTTGAAAATTTTGCTTATATGGGAAGTGCCACGCCCTCTTGTCCGAGTACACCCAGTTTTTGTTCAGAGCTTGCATTTATAGTTTTTAGTGTCAGAGTGAAATTTAGTTGGATTATCTCAAAAAACCTTTTCAGTATAGCATTTTGAAACTTTTGCTTGTATGAGAGGTGCCACGCCCTCTTGTCCGAATTCGCTCAGTTTTTTATCAGAGCTTGCATTTATAGTTTTTAGTGTCAGAGTGAAATTTAGTTGGATTATCTCAAAAAACTTTTTCAGTATAGCATTTTGAAACTTTTGCTTATATGAGAGGTGCCACGCCCTCTTGTCCGAGTACACCCAGTTTTTGTTCAGAGCTTGCATTTATAGTTTTTAGTGTCAGAGTGAAATTTAGTTGGATTATCTCAAAAAACTTTTTCAGTATAGCATTTTGAAACTTTTGCTTATATGAGAGGTGCCACGCCCCCTTGTAAGATTTCAACCAATTTTTGCTGAGAGCTTTCATTTATAATTTTTAGTGTTTGAGTCGAAGTTGGTTCGAATATCTCAAAAAACGCTTTCAGTATAGCGTTTTGAAGCTTTTGCTTGTATGGGAGGTGCCACGCCCTCTTGTCCGAATTCACTCAGTTTTTTGTCAGAGCTTGCGCTTACAATTCGTAGTACTTATGTGTATTGTGGTTGCATTGTCGTGAAAAATACTCCTAAAATTGCATTATGAACATAATTTTTGTATGGGCGGTAGGCGTGTCCGTTGACCGATTTTGCTCATTTTCAATCCCCCGAGCTAACTTTGACGACGGAGGCAGTGTACCAAATTTCATTGAATTATCTTGCTCAGTTTTCCCAAAAAGTGTATTTCAACACACAGCCAGCCAGCCAGCCAGCCAGCCAGCCACCCAGCCAGCCAGCCAGCCAGCCAGCCAGCCAGACAGACGGACATGGCTATATCGACTCAGGAGGTGACGCTGATCAAGAATATATATAATTTTCTATATCTGCCACGCCTCCTTCTCTGCGTTACAAACGGAAGGACAAAGTGAATATACCCTGGGTGTAGGGTATAAAAAAATTAGTAAAAGGTGAAATTTTCGATCAAAAATGCGCCGAACTAAAGTTGAACGCAGAGGTATAGTTCCTTAGGCAAATATTCATAGAATTGAATGAACTTTCACATAGGGGGTAGCCACCCTAATGTATATACATATATATGTGTACATAATATGTATATAAACACCGAGACATACTCAAAAATCGTTAAAAAAACTAAACTGTCGAAAAAAAAAAACGGCTGGACGTTCGATTTCGCGGTTTGCGGATTTAGATACTAGAAGGGTCCCCCAACATTATCCCTGAAAAAAATCGCGGGTGGTATTTCAAAAAGTTAAATTTTTTAAAAACCACCGTGAACTCGGAAACTGAGAATCCAATTGAAAAACGGTAAATTATGTCTTTTTGATAATAAATTCGGCTGTCTGAATCCATTGACAAAAATTAATTTTACTTGTTGCTGTTTTTGTTAAGTAGATGTCAAAACTGTGATTTTTTCACTTTTGAGCAAGGATAACTAAGGATACTGATGTAATAGAAAAAAATCAAGATCAGATTCGTAATAAGGAGATCCTAATCCACCATAAACGGATAAAAACAGAAAACAGGAAACCATAGTTGATCTTTAGGGCGGTAGCATATAAAAAAAATGGACCATCGGAGACATGACACTGTTGGAAAATTAGTCTTGAAGTGTAAATTTGTCATTATATGCAATATATCGCTTCAAAACCATAATTTTTCCATACTGTGGCTAAAATGTCACAAACGTGGCAGCAAAATTTCTTAATTTCGACCTCAAAGCCGTAAATTCATACTTGTAATTGATCTTCTTAAAATGTTAGTTTTTAGAGTGTGTTTACACAAGATAGCATGAAGAAACTTGTAAAAATGCAAAAAAATTATCTGCCAATTTTACAACTCGAAAAAGCACAGTTATCTAAGAATCACCCATATATCCTAAACTGTGGGTCGCAAGAAAATAATTTGCACCATTTTTCGATATGAAATTTTCTGAGCTACAAAATTGTGGAGAACAATTTTTTTGTAGAAATAAGCGTTAGCAAGATACTAATTTTCTCGACCTTTGTGCCGGAATATCTTTTTGTACGACAGTGCAATCGGTCTCGAATTTTTGTGCATACTTTGAAACTACCAAATAAACTGGCTAAAAGAAAAAAATGTTGGATTTTATATGTTGGATATAACCGTTAACGAGATTTTTGCAAAAAACTATTTTTCTCGACCTTTTGCACCCGATATCTCACGAAGGCACCACCTCTCAGGATTTCTCTAGAACAAAAGTTCATACCTACTATTGGAAGATCACCCACAAAAAAATTGAGCTTTGATACTATAAGGGGGGTCAGCCGAGCGCTGGCTCTCCGTCTACAAGCAATCCACAAAATCGCACAAAAAAAAAAAAAATGTAAGTCCAAATTTGCTTGCCGAGAAATATTTAAGAGAATAATTGAGGAGTGGCCGTACCAAAGGGCCTAAGTACCATAACGATGCAAAAGTATTGTCATATATATTATATAACATAATAATCGGTTATCTGACTGGTATCATTTTTTTAATATAATGTCGTCAATTTCACACCGTCAAGTAAATTTCTTGTGTCAATAGAAAACAACTTTAATTATTTCTAACAAAATGCCACACAATTCATATTAAGACACTACTTTTGCCTGGTACTGGCCCTTTGGTACGGCACTCCTCACTTGTTGAACCACCTGCATACCACTTATAGCCATTAGAAAATAACGAAACTTGAGATGTTGGGTCAGTAGTTTAGGAGCTATGCGTTAGCTAAAACATGCAGTTATACTTTTCTTTTTACGGCAAGCTTGAAGAAATTTAAATGAATCTAAGCACTGCCCATTAGGTGTTTTTTAAAAATAATTTTTCCGAACTTTTAATCTTTTGCAAAATTGAGTCAAGTCAAAAGTAACTTGCAAAAACTTAAAACAATAAAAAGAAAGACGAATAGTAATTTTTTACTAAGTTTTTGATGCTGAATTCAAATCCGTTAACGAAATTGCTTGATTGCTACAGGTTTTCCGTATATTTTTGTTACTTTTGAGTTTATGTAACAAGATTGCGCAATATTTTGTCATAAAATTCGTTATCTTATCTTTTTCTACAAAACCCTTTTTAAATTATATTGATATCTACGAATTATCCTAACCTTAAGAATTTTTAAGTGTGTTACTTAATGACATCTATATTAGGGTGGAGCGTTGCTCTATGGAGATTTTTTATTTTTACATATTCTGAACGGCTCAGTGCGGAAAAGGTGCTCCGTCAATCACCTTTTAGAGGTGTATAAATATTTTTTAAAAATTTTGAGTTTTAGTACTGCCACAAGTCAATCAAACCTTAAACACATCCTGGGAATATAGGGAAAAACTTAAAGTTGGAACACTGAAGTTTTTTTGATGAGGTTTTGTTCGTCCACTTCTCCTGAGTTGGAAAATATAAAAATTAAAATCCATACTCTTCCTTCTTGCGAATAAACTGGGCTTAAGCCCCTTTTTTCTAGGCATGTTTAAATTACCTATATTATAGTTACCTCGAAGTCTTGGAAATTAAAATGTTTTGATCAGGCCTGTTCGTTAATTTGTCCAGAGTTGGAAAATAAGAAAATTTAATCAGAACAATTCCTTATTGCGAAAAACCGAGCTTAAGCGCCTTTTTTCTTGGTATTTTAAAATTATGAATATTAAATCGACCTCCAAATGTTGGCACTGAAAATTTTTGATGAGGTTTTGTTTGTTAGCTTCTTGTGAGTGGGATAAGGTGAAGAAATGAATCAAAACAACTCCTTCTTGCGAATAAACCGGCTTTAAGCCCCTTTTTTGCCTCTGAGGTTTTGTTTGTTAGCTTCTTGTGAGTGGGATAAGGTGAAGAAATGAATCAAAACAACTCCTTCTTGCGAATAAACCGGCTTTAAGCCCCTTTTTTGCCTCTAAAAGTTTGAATAAAACATACAACTTTCAACTCGCAATAACTAAGCTCACAGTTGTTTATTTTCGGGTTAGTATATAGAGAAATGTTCATGGGTCATACCAGGGGTTGAAATAAGAAAAAGTTATTACTGCAGAATTTTTTTTTTGTTTTCATTTGCAATTTTTAGCAAAATATTTTTAATGCCTTATTCAAGTGATTAATACTAAATATTAATATTAAATAACAGATATCATAGCAATGGTTCAATTTAAAATTAAAAATTTATAGCGAAATTTTCTTCGAATGCATTTATAAAAATATGTTTAAAGTAGAGTTGCCGAGTACTTATTGCGGTTGCTATATTTTAGCCCAAATTGGTGAGGTTAGACAACTTAAACAACGGTTATAAGCGAAATAAAATGAGTATTTAGTTTCAACGATTAACGCAAAACAAAGTAATATGAACTTGGGTGAAAATTATTATTACAATTTTTTACAATATTCTGAAGTTATTACTGCAAATTTGAAGTTATTACTGCAGAAATAGGGTATTATTACAGCTTATTTCAATGCCTGGGTCATACATATATGGGCAAATCCGAAAATAATCTCCTCTTATATGACCCAGTTTTTAAAAAAAAATTTTTTTCATGTACAATAACCAAATGTGGTGGAATTTATTCCTAGACGCATAAACTGAAATTTCCAATAGGCGAACAAAAAAATTTCGACCTGAGGGGGTGTCAGGAGGTCGTTTTATCTGAAAATTTTGAGAAAATCGAGATTTTCGATAATATACGGTAGAGCACATATTTCAGAAGTAGTCGACAGAATGGGTTAAAAAGTCTAAATCACTCATTACGGCCACATAACAGGTCCTAACATTCTGAAAAAAATCAAGCAAGTTCCTTGATAAAAAATAAATCGACTTTGCTCATGATATTTTTTAATCTAAGCGCCCCCTGCCGAGTAAAAAATGAAAAACGCTAAATTTTGGGTAAAAAATGCGATTATTGGCGATATGCGATCGAGCACACCATAGCGACACATAGGGTAAGATAGCGGGATATCTAACAAATATTCTGGAGTAAAATTCAGAAAAATCGTATGTGGGTCGTGGTGTCAGAATGGGTTAAAAAATTTAAATCGCTCATTACGGCCACGTTACAGGTCCTAAAATTCTGAAAAAAATCAAGCAAATTCCTTGATAGAAAATAAAGCGAATTTGTTTATGATGTTTTTTTAATTTAAGCGCCCCCTGGGTAAAAAACGTGATTTTTGGCGAAAAGCGAAATTTTGAGTTTTTTCATTTTTTGCTCCAAATGAGGGGCTCAAATTAAAAAAACATCATAAAAAAAGTCGATTTATTTTTTCTCAAGGAATTTGCTTGATTTTTTACAGAATTTTAGGACCTGTTACGTGGCCGTAATGAGCGATTTATACTTTTTAACCCATTCTGGCGCCACAACCCACATAGGATTTTTTTGAATTTTACTCCAGAATGTTTGTTAGATATCCCGCTATCTTGCCTTATGTGTCGCTATGGTGTGCTCGATCGCATATCGCTAATAATCGCATTTTTTACCCAAAAATTAGCGTTTTTAATTTTTTACTCGGCAGGGGGCGCTCAAATTAAAAAAACATCTTGATCAAATTCGTTTTATTTTCTATCAAGGAATTAGCTTGATTTTTTTCAGAATTTTAGGACCTGTTACGTGGCCGTAATGAGCGATTCAAACTTTTTAACCCATTCTGACGCCACGTCCCACATACGATTTCTCTGAATTTTACTCCAGAATATTTGTTAGATATCCCGCTATCTTACCCTATGTGTCGCTATGGTGTGCTCGATCGCATATCGCCAATAATCGCATTTTTTACTTAAAATTTAGCGTTTATCATTTTTTACTCGGCAGGGGGCGCTTAGATTAAAAAATATCATGAGCAAAGTCGATTTATTTTTTATCAAGGAACTTGCTTGATTTTTTTCAGAATTTTAGGACCTGTTATGTGGCCGTAATGAGTGATTTAGACTTTTTAACCCATTCTGTCGCCACGACCCACATACGATGTTTTTGAATTTTACTTCAGAATATTTGGAAAGGTGCCCCGTAACATATCAACTACGTCTGAAATATGTGCTCTCCCGTATATTATCGAAAATCTCGATTTTTTATTTTATTTATTTATTTATTCGGTCTATGAAATATTATTTCTTACAGACTATATTAATAATACAATAAAAATATTAAAAAATACAGAAATTACAGGATATTATTTAGCAGTAACTTTAAAACATTTTTCGAATTAGAGAAATCAAAACTATAATTAAGATTTAGTTCATTAAACATTTTTAAGACTCTAGATAAAGGAGCATTAGAAGCATAATTTGTTCGAGCAAAATCCAGACGAAATATATCATGATTTCTTAATGTTCTTGATGGGACATTGAATTGGATCATAGCCAGTAACATTGGACAATCAACAGAGCCAGAGACAATATCATGGACCATTATTAATGACAAGATATTTCTTCTAGCTTCCAATGTTTTTAAGCCAATCAAAAGGCAACGGGAATTGTACGGGGGCAAACCTATGTCAAAATTGAAGGAGCGCAGAGCAAATTTCGTAAAAGATTTTTGCACCCTTTCAATCCTGATCTTATGCAAATCATAGTACGGATTCCAAATGATTGCAGCATACTCTAACTTCGACCTAACAAGACTGCCATATAAGACTTTTAGGGTATAGGGATCCTTAAATGAACAACTATTTCGCCTTAAAAAGGCCAGCATAGAGTAGGCTTTAGGAATAATATAATCATAATGTGCACGAAATGAAAACTTTGAATCAAAAATAACTCCTAGATCTTTAAATTGGCAAAGAGATAGAAGTGAAGTATTAGATAAAACATACTGCGAGGAAATTACACTATTAGCTTTAGAAAAAGACACAAAGACACATTTACTCAAATTTAACATGAGCAAATTATTAATACACCACATGTGAAGTTTAGACAATTCGATCTGAAGAATTTCAGTATCAGAAACATTTTTTATTTTCATAAAAATTTTTAGATCATCGGCAAAAAGCAAACAATTACTATACTTAAAAATGGACGCAATATCATTGATAAAAATTATAAACAATAGCGGGCCAAGTACACTTCCTTGAGGAACACCAGAAGTTGCACTGAAAATGTAGGACTTCACACTATCAAAGGCTACAATACACTTTCGATTATTTAAATAAGATTCAAGCCACTTCAAAAAACTAGAATGAAAACCCATTAATTTACATTTTTTTATAAGGAGAGCATGAGACACCTTATCAAATGCTTTCGCAAAATCAGTGTATATGACATCTACTTGACAGCCTTCAAGGAAAGCTGAAATACAAAATTCACTAAATAATAGTAAATTTGTAGTAGTCGATCTGCCAGGGACAAAACCATGCTGAGAAGGCGAAATGAGATTTTTAACCGCAAAAAACATCTTGTCTTTTACTAAAGACTCAAAAAGTTTAGAAATAACTGTCAGTTTAGAAATAGGTCTGTAGTTAGCAATATTACTTTTACAACCTGACTTGAAAATTGGAGTAATAAAAGCCAATTTCCAGCAATCAAGAAATTTACCTGAATGCAAAGACTTATTAAAAACTAACATCAATGGGAGCGATAAAGATAACGCACAATTCTTTAAGAAAAAAGCACAAATACCATCTGCATCAACACTAGACGAATTTTTAAGGTTATTTATACCGCTTAAAACATCAGCCTGTGTTAAAATGAGAGATCCAAAATCTAATGAGGGTTCAATTAAATTAGCAACATCAGGGCAAACTGTAGTAGGGGCATCATAATTTGACTTAAAAAAGTCAGCAAAAAGATTAGCAGTACTAAGTGCATCATTTGAGGTGATTTCGTTCAAAAACATATTAGCAGGGATGGCAGAGCAACCTTTTTTCGAGTTCACATATCGCCAAAAATTTTTAGGATTTGACTTAATACTAGATTCAAATTTCAGAATATACTGCTTATAAAGATATTTATCCAAGAAGTTAAATTCCCTCAAATAATGCCGATATTTAAGAAAAAATAAATTATTTCGAGAAACCAAAAATTTTTTATAAAATTTGGAACGAAGATTTTTTAATTTCCTAAGTCCTCTAGTATGCCATGGCACCCTATAGGCACGACCCTTTGATTTAGGAATGTAATCGTTACAAACACTTTCAATAATATTTTTCAAAATCCGAAAACACCTTTCCGTATTATGTTGTCCAAATTCAATGACCCAGTCAACATTACTTAAGGCATTATTAACAATAGCAAAATTACAAAGTTTAAAATTAAAATGAACATTAGTATCAGTGGCAATAGAAAGATATTTATAAAATGATATCTCAACTTCTAGGGGAACATGGTGCAAATTTATATCTGACATTTGATAAGGAGAAACCCGAATATTATAATTTATATTATTTGTTATAAAAATAAGATCAAGTAATCTATTAAGCGTATTAAAACAGTTATTAATTTGCCCAAGTCCCAGATTTAAAAAATTATCAATAACATATAATTCATATAAGCTGGATACATTAGATGCAGAGAGATATTGATGATCTCCATGCCGCTCAGACCAGGAAACACGACATAAATTAAAATCGCCTGTTACCAACAACTGATTTGAGTCATCTGAGAAATCTGCAGCAACAGATACAATGTTATCAACATGCATTTTATAAAGACTCAGCGAACTATTAGGTGGCACATAAGAGACAAAAGCATAGAGATTGGAAGATAAACCTTTAATCATAACACACAACTGATCTATAAGAGGATCATTATTTGCTAGGAAAGTAATCGACGAATGCAATGAACGGTTAACTGCGATCAACACACCACCTCCACGACTGCAACCAGTTGAAAGAGAATCACGATCTTTACGATAAGTGTTGTAAATATTTGGGTCAAAATATTCTTCATTATGAAAATTTTTATTCAGCCAAGTCTCGGTGAGAATAATTACATCATAGTCAGACCGCGATGTTGCAGAGAAAAAAGCATGAGATTTCGTTCTTAAGCCCGAAACATTATGATAATATATTTTAAGAGCAGGTGTTTGTAGACCAATTGTTTCTGGTAGGGCTTGCGGTGCGAGCTCCGGTACCAGAACAGATTGCTTACATGTAATCAAAGAGCTATTTGATTTGCACTCTCCTTTGATAAAAAATCGCGAACTTTTACTTCCTTTGGCCACAACGTTGGATTAAAAACCTTAGTGTAGTCACATTCATCAATAACTAACTTGAAGTTTACGCTCCTTAGTGTTGATAAATTTGTGCCTCTCTTAACCAGTATGAAGCAGCTTAGAGAATCTCTTTTAATATTAGCACGGGATGCTACATAATCAATAATATTGTCAGCAGTAACAGATGACTTGAAAGAAGAGAGATGTAATGCTATCTGTGACGTAGCAACATCAAGATCTTTGTTATTGTTATTGCCAACAACAATGTTTACATTGTTGTTTACATTTTTGTTTGCATGATTTTTATTTCGCACAATGTTAGGCACATCAAAAGAAAATACCGGCGATGCAGCAGAAGAAAGAATATCATGTGAGAATGACGGATTTGCATGTGCACGCGAAGAAGATAACCTTTTTGTGACGACATCAACAGCAGCATGGGCATTCAGAGCAGATCGACGATTTGAGAACACAGCATCAGGAGCATCTTTATTTCTATGCGCAAATTTCCATGTATTACTAGAGACAACAGGCAGTGGAGAAGACAAAAGGTTATCAATGTCATTCACTACCTCATCAATAGCACCAGCAAAACTTTCAGATAAAACGACCTCCTGACACCCCCTCAGGTCGAAATTTTTTTGTTCGCCTACTGGAAATTTCAGCTTATGCGTCTAGGAATAAATTCCACCACATTTGGTTATTGTACATGAAAAAAATTTTTTTTAAAAAACTGGGTCATATAAGAGGAGATTATTTTCGGATTTGCCCATATGTATTTTGACTAAACATTTTAGAAAACCATTTCTTTGTTGATTGATAAATCAGCGCAACTATTTTTTTCTGTCAGAATAATTTTTATGTTTTTCATATGAAATTCATAAATATACTTGCTATAGTACACAATGTGGAGGAGCGCGGCTCTATGGAGATTTTTAATTTTTACATATTCTAAATGGGCCAGGGAATAAAAGGTCATACTCAAATCAAATTGTTAGTGAAGCTGCTGCTGCTGTATGTGGTTCAGAAAGAAGATATGGTCTCATCAAAACAAGGCTGGAATCACGAAGGACAATGCCTGTTTTTAATACAAAAGAGGAGTTAAAATTTGTTTAAAATATGTTAATATTATAATAAAATCACAATTTGGACACTTTTTTTTTTTTTTCAAAACTTCAATTTCTTTGTGGCAGTACAAAACATTAAAATATCAAAAAGTACCATATAACATTTTTTATTAAGAATAGTATGGAGCATCTTTTCGCATGTGAGCCATTTCGAAAATCGCAAAAAACAAATTTCGCCCCACCCTAATCTATATATTGAAAATTAAATTTTTAATTGAACTTTTAGTCATATACTATTTGCAAAGATCAATCTATCAATGCATTTTCCCAACACATAATTTTGACAAATTAAGGAACGAATTAGAAACACGGCTATAGTTATAGATTTATATGAAAATCGATCTTTGCAAATATATGACTAAAAGTTTAATTAAAAATTTATTTTTCAATTACCCTAACCTAAAAAATTAAATAGGAACAAGAACACGGTTTTTGACTATTTTGGAGGCTACTTAGTGCGAACTCACACGAAGGGCATGGGCACGGGCACGTAGGACACGTCAAATTTCTAGGCATGCGGAGGGAAGTGGTGCTTTCATTTTCCTCCGTTTGCCTACAAATTTGACGTGCCCGTGCCCTTCGCGGAGGGAAATGAAAGCACCACTGCCCTCTGTTTGCCTAGAAATTTGACGTGCCCGTACCTTTCGTGTGAGTTCGCACTTAGAAAATGCTTGAAATTTTTCTCCTCTTTTATATTAACTGAATTACATGCTTTAGTTTTCGCATGTTACTTTTGACTAAACTCAATTTGCCAAAAACGGAAAATTATATGATTAGAAAAGTACACTGAAAAAGAAAATATAAAAAGTTGAAACATATTTTCAACACCAGTGATATCGCTATTACTTTTAGTTTCAGAGATATAGAATCGAAAATCAACCTATCTTGCTTTTTTTCCAAATCGAGATAAGAAACCATTTTTTGTTGTGTTTATGACAAAAATAAATTTACAAAAGCACTTCTTCGAAATAAGTTACTTATCATATAAAATGCAACTGCATTTTTTCACGCAAAAGCATTTGACAAAAACATTGTAGATATCTTTTTTATTTATTTTCAATTTTATTAAATATATTGCCATTGATACGAGGCGTACTAATTATATTTCAGAAACTGGCAACACTATAATAAAGCATTTTTTAGCATAAGCGTACTCACAACGTTTTGATGTACAAGTGCTACTTGTTTTGTTTACAGTGAGTTAAGAAAATCAATGTGGCCAAATAATGGAAATTTGAGGAGAAGGTTTTCGTTGTCTTATTTTTCACAACTTTCGACGTGGATTATCTCAACAAGAATGTTGAATTCACCCAGTTTTTTCTCAGAGTTTGAATTTATAGTTCTTAATATTTGATTAAAATTTAGTTCGATTATCTCAAAAAACGCTTTCAGTATAGCGTTTTGAACCTTTTGCGTATACGCGAGGTGCCACGCCCTCTTGTCCGAATTCGCCCAGTTTTTGCTCAGAGCTTGCGCTTACAATTCGTAGTATTTATGTGTATTTTGGTTGCATTATCGTGAAAAATACTCCAAAAGTTGCATTTTGAATATATTTTTTGTATGGGCAGTAGGCGTGTCCGTTGACCGATTTCGCTCATTTTCAATCCCCCGAGCTATCTTTGGAGACGGAGGCTGTGCACCAAATTTCATTGAATTATCTTGGTTAGTTTTCCCAAAAAATGTATTTCCACACACAGCCAGCCAGCCACCCAGCCAGCCAGACAGACGGACATGGCTATATCGACTCAGGAGGTGACGCTGATCAAGAATATATATACTTTTCTATATCTACCACGCCTTCTTCTCTGCGTTACAAACGGAAGGACAAAGTGAATATACCCTGGGTGTAGGGTATAAAAAAAATACTGGAAAATGTTTGTTTAGCATTCGTGTATAATATAAATTTTTTACATGTTCAATTCCTACACAAAAAGAATTGGGATTCTCCTGAAAAGTTACCAGTTTCGAAAGGCCACAGAAATATATTTAAATAAACGGAAAATTTTATGAAACATATTGCCTTCAAACTTTCATGGAAAAATAAAGAAAAACAAAAAATATGCATGTGCGTATCGTCACATAAAATGCAAAAATTCGTAACATTTTCTGTTTTTTCACAGGTGTAAAATGTTTGATAACTCGAAATATTTTAGATTTTTTGCTTCGCCTGTGAAAAAATAAAAAATGTTATAACTTTTTGCATTTTAGATGACGATATAGTCCGCAGTATGCTTATCATAAATTTATTAGTATAAATAAGGTATGTTCAACATTGTTTTTTTAAGAAATAAATGCTGGTTTTTGATAATTATTATAATTGTGGGGAATTTGAAACTTCCATTTCCCAAATATGGGGATAGTGCAGGCAAATTAGGTATTCATTTCTAATTTCGTTGAACATGCACCGATTTTGATCCGACAGGGCTCATTTTGTTCGTAATTAAATTTAAAACAAAACCAACACATTAGTTTTTTCCGCCCTTTCCCCAAAATTTCTTTAGTCCCCCGTGAACCTTCAAAATCGGATAAATTCAATAAAGCTGTTCTAAAATGCTTAAAAATGGAAAGTTATGCTATTCACGGGGTTCTCTAGATTTCTAAATCCAAATATGATGTTGGAAAATTAAAAAACTCAAAATGGTGCCCGGAAAACTGCGTACATACCCATTTTAAGCACCAAAAATGGGAAAAAATCGTTACAGGGAGTTTTAGCCTAGAAGTCTTGTTACATTGAATGAATTTATACGGTCGGTGTGGGATATTGTTTTTTATACTATAAAAAGTAAAGTTTACCAAAATTTTTTTTGGGTTTTTGATTTGTTTATTATTTAAGCAATAACTATAAAAAGTTAATACAACTCAAAATTAAAAATATTTGTAACATTTTGCAATCCATTTTTTCTAAACTAATTTGAGGTCGCTGAACACGATGAACTCAATTATTTTTTTTTCCTTGCGGCCGTTCCCGAGTTATTCGTTAATTTATATTTTCGAGGTTATAGCTTCATATACATCAATATATTTCTATGACGCCAAGTTCGATCAATTTTATTTTTCCACGTTTACAAAGAGTGATTAATGGCGCTTCTAACGATTATACCAATGATTATGCGTTGAACAAAATTGACTGAGTTATAGCAGGAAAATGTTTGAAATTTCACAAATTTTTAAAATTTTTCACATCAACTTCAAATGAAACATTTGGTTTTTGGCATGTAATTTTTTTTAATACTTGTTTTTTAGTAATTTTATTAAATGGCGCATATAATTGCAAACATTTTAAGCCTATGTTGAGCAAAATCGAATGAAATTTCCAAAAGATATTAAGGTTTTAGTGCAATAAGGAAGATGTGAGAATTTTCGAAATGTTCGGCCTGAGTCAACAGATCCAATTTTTCAGCCTCCAAATAGGACACCCTACACTTATTGAACACTTTAAAGATGTTTTAAGTAACTTCTAATCATTCTCTGTAGAAGAACATTGCGGATTGTATCAAAAATATTAATTTTTGAAAGAAATCGAAATTTCCCTATTGCACTAAAACCTTAATATCTTTTGGAAATTTCATTCGATTTTGCTCAACATAGGCTTAAAATGTTTGCAATTATATGCGCCATTTAATAAAATTACTAAAAAACAAGTATTAAAAAAAATTACATGCCAAAAACCAAATGTTTCATTTGAAGTTGATCTGAAAAATTTTTAAAATTTGTGAAATTTCAAACATTTTCCTGCTATAACTCAGTCAATTTTGTTCAACGCATAATCATTGGTATAATCGTTAGAAGCGCCATTAATCACTCTTTGTAAACGTGGAAAAATAAAATTGATCGAACTTGGCGTCATAGAAATATATTGATGTATATGAAGCTATAACCTCGAAAATATAAATTAACGAATAACTCGGGAACGGCCGCAAGGAAAAAAAAATAATTGAGTTCATCGTGTTCAGCGACCCCAAATTAGTTTAGAAAAAATGGTTTGCAAAATGTTACAAATATTTTTAATTTTGAGTTGTATTAACTTTTTATAGTTATTGCTTAAATAATAAACAAATCAAAAACCCAAAAAAAATTTTGGTAAACTTTACTTTTTATAGTATAAAAAACAATATCCCACACCGACCGTATAAATTCATTCAATGTAACAAGACTTCTAGGCTAAAACCCCCTGTAACGATTTTTCCCATTTTTGGTGCTTAAAATGGGTATGTACGCAGTTTTCCGGGCGCCATTTTGAGTTTTTTAATTTTCCAACATCAAATTTGGATTCAGCAACATAGAGAACTCCGTGAATAGCATAACTTCCATTTTTAACCATTTTAGAACAGCTTTATTGAATTTATCCGATTTTGAAGGTTCACGGGGGACTAAAGAAATTTTGGGGAAAGGGCGGAAAAAACTAATGTGTTGGTTTTGTTTTAAATTTTATTACGAACAAAATGAGTCCTGTCGGATCAAAATCGGTGCATGTTCAACAAAATTAGAAATGAATACCTGTTTTTACCTAATTTGCCTGCACTAGGATTTATAACATCAAGTGTTGAGAATTCAAGTCATGGGTATTGACAACGCTGACTGTATGTTATCTCTCAACAAGAAAATAACGAAATATAGCCAGTGGGCGTGGCATCCATGGCATTATGTCATATATGAAGTTTATTTTGTGAACAATAGGAGTAATTGCGTTTGATATAGAAAGGTTATTGCGAAAAACTTACCATGGATCGCAAAAATTACTCTTTCTCACTATGTCAATAATCGGTTCTTATCGGCTTTTTCGACACCGTTTAAAATTTTTCTATGTAAATCGACATTTTTCAATAGTTTCAATACTTTTGAAGGCTATAATTTTCGGAAACTTTTTTACCATCTTTTTATAGCCTTCCCGAGTATATTAACTTAGTCCTTCCGTTTTTAACGCGAAGAAAGACGCGTGGCAAGTACCTTCATATAAGCAAAAACTTGAAAGTGCTATTCTGTAAACATTTTTGAAAAAATCCAACCAAATTTCACTCGGTCAGTAAGAACAGTAAAGGCAAGCTCTGAGCAAAAACTAAATGACCTCGGACAAGAAGGCGTTGTACCTCACTCAGACACTGAGGACAGTAAATGAAAACTCTTCTCTCAGACACGGAAAACAGTAAGTGCAAAAGCTATGTGAATTCGGACAAGAGGTCGTGGCAAAATTTTCAAAATACTGCAGTGTAGGGCATTTAATGGTTGGCTAAGCCAAAGGTAACACTCTTACTAGTTTCTAATACTTTTACCTTATGATATTTTTTTTTCGACTACGCTGGCACAAAAGTAACCGTAGCTCATCACAAAAACAAGATTGTTTATTTTACTAATAGACCAGGAAACTTATTTATTTTACTAATAGACCAGGAAAATTAGACGAAAAAAGAGCTGCTGTGCGAAAAAATTCCAAGTGAATTTTATTCACCATAATTATATGTATTTATGCATGGTTAATTATGTGTAAAAAGTCCATTGATGTCCATTGTGCGCATAAAAAGTTATTCAGGCTCAACGGTCGCTAAAATCAGTTTTTTGCAAACATCACGCTAACGCAAACTTTTACAGAAAAATTGTTCCCAACAATTTTGTAATACAGGAAATTTCCTATTTAAAAATGTAAAAAATTTTTTCGAGTAGCTTATAGTTTAGGATATAACCGAATTTAAAAAGCTGTGCATAGTTTTTATATGTAAATGCTACGTATAAGTTCATATTAAGATATCATACTTTTAAAATTGCGAATACTCTTTAACGAGGAGTCGTACAAAAAATAAATTAAAAACCGTTCAAAAGATAATTGGATTCTGTATACACTAGAGCGCCCATATGTGCAAAATTCTGATTTTGCTGAAATTAGAGGTCAAAAAAATAAGATCTCAAAAAAAAAATTTGGAATCGGTAGTGGAAAAAACCCAGCCGGTTTTCGATCAAAGGTCGAAAAATTGACTAAAAAAAGGGAAGTCGTTTTGACTGCCCGTTACTTCAAAACTGTTCATTTTTTCATAATATTTTCAAGACAATCTTTGTAGAGCATAACTAGGTCAACATTATCTTCTTAAAAAGTTTTGGTCCAAAAATTAAATTTGTTGTTGTTTCGGTAGAAAAACTTGAATTTTTTAAGAAAATTTTCATGACTTTTTTTCTATAAATTGGTTTTTTGTAATTTTCGAAGGGTGGAATATTTGTTCTGGAATTTTTATATTATAGGGAATCAGATATTGATTAATTTAAAGGAAAAATTACTAAAAAATATTAGTTTTTAAGAAATGGAGCCCGTTTCAAAGTTAAGAAAAAAAATTTATTTTTTATTTTTTCTTCTTAATTTTTAATTTGGTACGAAGCCATTTTAGTAGACATATTTTCTAAACTAATTTGGGATTGCTGAACACGAAAGTAACATTTATTTTTGTTTTAGTGCGTTTTTGGGCTGTTCCAGCAGAGATAATCAAAAATGTCGAAGTTCATCCACGAAGCTCAGGAAAAAATTTCAATCAAGTTGTCAAGAACTGCACAAAGATGTGAAATTGCACCTGAGCATTAACTAAATAAGAAAAAATAGTTTTCAAAATCGGTTCATGGCATGGTTCTTAAAATGAGGTCGAAAAACGGTATTTAAAAAAAACGACTACAAACCAAAACCAAAAGAGTCATTTTAGATGTAGTTATTAATGCTGAATTCGAAATTAGACGCGAAATTGCTGTACCACTCATGGTTTGTGAGATATCACGCCCCTAATGTTCAAAAAACACGATTTTTGAGGTTGTGTAGAACACGCTCAAAATCGTTTTGGTCTGTTTTATTAAATGCGTCATTTAGAACTGTTTTTCTTCTTCAAAATGAGTTACAGAATGGTCTTGTATGATTTTTGTTTAAAAAGTTATGATCATTTTAAAATAGCATTATGAAAGATATGGTAATATGGCAATTGCTATAGAAAATCCATACATGATTTTTAACTTTCATGATGTCATTTTAAAATGATCATATCTTTTTGAAAAAAAGTCGCACAAACCCATTTCATAGCTCATTTTGAAGGCAAAAAGCAGTTCTAAATGATGCATTTAATAACAACTAGCAATGCATTTTGTTGCATCCAATAAAGTAGCGATTAAAAGAAAAAAATTAGAATACTCATTTTTTTCCAACATTGAGACTGGCTCCATACCTTAAAACTTAATATTTTTAAATAATTTTTTTTTGTTGAATTAATCAACATTTAATCTCATGCAATATAAGAATTCCAGAACAAATATTCCGCCTTTTGAAAATTACAAAAAACCAATTTATAGAAAAAGTCATGAAAATTTTCTTTAAAAATTTAAGTTTTTGTACCGAAACAACAACAAATTTAATTTTTGGACCGAACTTTTTGAAAAGATAATGTTGACCTAGTCATGCTCTACAAAAGTTGTCTAGAAAATATTATGAAAAAATGAACAGTTTTGAAGTAACGGGCAGTCAAAGCGACTTCCCTTTTTTTAGTCAATTTTTCGACCTTTGATCGAAAACCGGCTGGGTTTTTTCCACTACCGATTCCAAATTTTTTTTTGAGATCTTATTTTTTCGATCTCTAATTTCAGGAAATGGACGGGGAGCAAACAAGTTCTCAACTTTGCACATTTCATATATCTTGTGGGCGCTCTAGTATACACAGTATTCAATTTTTCTTGGAGCCACTCATGGTCTAAAAGATATTCTGCAAAAACCGTTAAGGTTTCGAAAATACTAGTTTTTGAAGGATATCTCTGAAACGGTAAGTCATACGATAAAAAGCACCAACATCAATTTTGTAAGAAGAAAAACAGTTCTAAATGACGCATTTAATAAAACAGACCAAAACGATTTTGAGCGTGTTCCACACAACCTCAAAAATCGTGTTTTTTGAACATTAGGGGCGTGATATCTCACAAACCATAAGTGGTACAGCAATTTCGCGTCCAATTTCGAATTCAGCATTAATAACTACATCTAAAATGACTATTTTGGTTTTGGTTTGTAGTCGTTTTTTTAAATACCGTTTTTCGACCTCATTTTAAAAACCATGCCATGAACCGATTTTGAAAACTTTTTTGTCTTATTCAGTTAATGCTCAGGTGCAATTTCACATCTTTGTGCAGTTCTTGACAACTTGATTGAAATTTTTTCCTGAGCTTCGTGGATGAACTTCGACATTTTTGATTATCTCTGCTGGAACAGCCCAAAAACGCACTAAAACAAAAATAAATGTTACTTTCGTGTTCAGCAATCCCAAATTAGTTTAGAAAATATGTCTACTAAAATGGCTTCGTACCAAATTAAAAATTAAGAAGAAAAAATAAAAAATAAATTTTTTTTCTTAACTTTGAAACGGGCTCCATTTCTTAAAAACTAATATTTTTTAGTAATTTTTCCTTTAAATTAATCAATATCTGATTCCCTATAATATAAAAATTCCAGAACAAATATTCCACCCTTTGAAAATTACAAAAAACCAATTTATAGAAAAAAAGTCAGGAAAATTTTCTTAAAAAATTCAAGTTTTTGTACCGAAACAACAACAAATTTAATTTTTGGACCAAAACTATTTAAGAAGATAATAGCCGTGTTTTTTTTGACGCGTATATACAATTGTGGATACCTTCAAATTGCGATAACTCATGAACAGTAAGTCACACAATCAAACTCTAAGAAACTTTTTTATGGAGAATCACGTTCTCTTTCATTTTATATTGAAAAAAATTTATTTTTAAGGAGGTATTTTATAAAAACTGGTTAGCGCCGATAAATGGCAAAAAATCACTTTTTTTTAAATAACTTCTAAATAATTATTTTTTTTTACAAAAGATTAAAATTATTTGTAGAGCATGTGGTTCTCCTTGAAAAAGACCCTTGGACTTTTTATCGTACGACTCACCGTTCAAAAGTTATCGCAATTTGAAGGTAACCACAATTGTATATACGCGTCAAAAAAAAAACACGGCTAATGTTGACCTAGTTATGCTCTACAAAGATTGTCTTGAAAATATTATGAAAAAATGAACAGTTTTGAAGTAACGGGCAGTCAAAACGACTTCCCTTTTTTTAGTCCATTTTTCGATCTTTGATCGAAAACCGGCTGGGTTTTTTCCACTACCGATTCCAAATTTTTTTTTGAGATCTTATTTTTTTGACCTCTAATTTCAGGAAATGGACGGGGAGCAAGCAAAATCAGAATTTTGCACATATGGGCGCTCTAGTGTATACAGAATCAAATTATCTTTTGAACGGTTTTTTAATTTTTTTTTTTTGTACGACTCCTCGTTAAAGAGTATTCGCAATTTTAAAAGTATGATATTTTAATATGAACTTATACGTAGCATTTACATATAAAAACTGTACACAACTTTTTAAATTGGGTTATCTCCTAAACTATAAGCTACACGAAAACATTTTTTACATCTTTAAATAGGAAATTTCCTGAGTTACAAAATTGTGGAGAAAAATGTCTCTGTAAAAGTTTGCGTTAGAGAGATATTTGCGAAAAACTGATTTTAGCGACCTTATAGCCTGAATAACTTTTTATGCGCACACTATGCATAAATAAATATAATTCCGGTGAAAAAAATTCACTTGGAATTTGTTCGCAGAATTATTCTAATTTTTCTGGGCTATAATTACCTATTTATCTTTCAACTCAAATAAAAAATCTAACTACATAATTTACGAGTCTTTTGTTTTATTTTATCTTAGGATCAGACATCCACCCGCATCCCACGCCTGGAGGGGGTCTCGAGAATTCCTTTACCTGGTAGTATTCGACCATTTTTCTCTGTTGAGGAGCGTTGTTTTCAAAACATCCGACCGGCAACTGTTTTAGTGTCATCTAGACCAACATCGTTCTCCAGTATTCAGCCACCAACATTACTTTCGGAAAACGCAATGAAGAAAAGCTCCTCTGGTGATGGTATCAATAGTGCCGTCAGTATTGTTAGTAAAAAAACCACAAATGCGCTCAAGAAATTTTTCAGAAAACCAGAAAAAACTTCGCCGGCTTTTATACAGCAATCGTCAACACGAATATCAAAGCTTCAACCGAAACCAAATACTGTCAGATCACACAAAGAGACAGTATGTAAGTTACCGACTGCAACCAATAAAACAACCACATTAGCATCCGATTTGCCTCATCCATTCACAAGGTCTGACACATTCGTCAGAGAGAGCAATGACCTTCCTAAGCTGGACACGCTTGACGTTTCATACAGTATCACTGCGCAGTCCACGCCAGCGTCAAAAGCCGGTGCAAACGAGAATACACGTTTGTTATCACCTAGTGAAAGACGAGCTTTGTATATAACACATTCTTTGGATAGCACTGTAGCTAACCCGAAATTAGGTGAAACTATTACGCTGAATAACAAACAGTCTTTGCAACGCACGCATACCGTAGAAAGTGCGTCAATTTCAACATTTGGTTTTGGCGAAACCATTAACTTAGACGTATCTCAAGGGAATTTCGATCTGGACTCAACGTTCACTCCAACAAGCATTCCTTTTAGAGAATCGTTAAGTTCTAATCAAAGCAAACAGATTAACAATTTAAATGCAGGCATGCCAGACAAAAGAACAATGCAGCTTCCGCTTAATTCAACTATAAGCACGGAGCACTTGCTCGATCTTACTGTCTGCAAGCAAACACCTCCTCAGCTCAATATTTCGCAAGATTACATGAACTCATCACGACATGATGCTAAAAACAACACTCAACTTCTATATATGACATCGCCAGAACGCTGTCTTATGGTTGGAAGCTATCAAAAAGCACTAATGCCGAATAAAGCGTTGTCTTCACTGCTGCTGAAAGGTGCTCAAAGTGAATTGTTGCTGCCCACACATACCCCTGATGATGAACGCACGGGCGAACCAATGGAAGTGGATATGACTATTACAGCTGTCGGGCTACGCACTCAACAATTTTTTGGTGGAATGCAACAAAGCCAGCAATTTAGCTCCAGTGCCGCCGTTTCTATGCAAGAGTTAAATAATGATGGTGGTAAGCAAAAGTCGCGCTTTTCTTTTGGCTTTGATTTGACTGAATCTACATTGGATTGCTCAATTGAGTTGTGTGACATTTCCCTATCTTCGACAGCAGTTTCACAACCAGTACCAAGTCCTTTAATTTGCAACAACCCCGCACAGTCTCCATCTCCACACCAGCAGCTGTTGAAGAAGCAGAGCTCTTTTGAATTGGATGAAAGCTTAGGCATACTTACGCCTGATCAAATGAAAGAGTTTTTAGATTCTACTACTAATACAAACAATCTTGATTTGCCACTCCTAAATGTTAGTAATCAACAAAATAACCAAAAGTATAACCCGAAAATATCGTTTCATCAAATGCGAATTGATCAGACACCATCACCTGAAGACTTGCCTCTCGATCCCGTGGAAGTCAAAACTGATATTACAGAAATATTGGCAACACAGCTTCAACAACGACAACCACAACAAACAGTGTTTTGTAATGCTGCGATGACACAACAACAACAACACCGGTCACTTAGCACAGAACCAGTATCTGTTAGCTGCGACACTGAACTTTCTAGGGCCGATCCAATGAGTAAGTCCAACGTTTCTAAAATATCCACTAGTTTTATTACTAGTGTTACTAGTGTCACTAGCTTAGATACTGGATATCAGGGTGATGGAGAGATGTCTCGTCCAGCGTCACGTGGTGCCAGCGATCGCTCACCCTCCAGTGGCCCAATGACACGAAAAGGAGGACAACATCAGCAATATTTGCCTATGCGTAGACAAGATCCAATGACAGATTCCGATTTCTTCACTGAATCCGATGCAGATGATATATTTCACCGAGGTGATCGACGAGCTCAAGTCATTGATGGTCAGCTTTATGGACCAATGCTTCAACAAACAGCGTCCGTCTTCATCTCTGAAGATCCCCAGTTGGAGGATTCGTGCATGGAGTCATCAGGAATTTTTACTGATGTGGAAAATAGATGCGATGAAGATTTGTTATCACAACGTCAATTAGTTGTACAAGATGTCGATATGTCACCAGACGCTGACTCGACAGATACAGTAAAGAGCAATCGCGTGACCACACAAAGTGCAGCTAATGGAAATGAACCAAAAACCGATACAGTTAAGCTGACGGCATCTCATGGTCAAGGTCAGTCAATAAAGCAGCAGCTTCCAATGAGCGACAGCCAAACGTCATCCACAATGCTCAGTAGCAATGATCGCATCAGTATGACGACTGAAAATGGAGGCATTCCGCTTTCAAATCGCACTTCGTATTGTAGCGTGGATAGCGGCAGTGCAATGAATGATTGCAAAAGCTTTTCGTCGTTGGAAGAAGTTTTTGCTCCAAAAGACGAGCCAAAAAGCTTGAGAGCTAAAATGCTGTTAACATCAACGGCAAATACATGTGGAGCTACATTATCGTCAGTCAAGAGAGTTACTCCACCGCGAAAGCACGCTTCGCTTACGTCACTCTGCGCGATAAAAAGTGCGCACGCAAATCTGTCTCTAACGCCGGTATTAACAATAAAGCATGCGACGTCATCGCCATCATCGAAAGAATCTTTGATTGGTGATAATAACCCGGAACGCGTAAATTCGGTACAGTGTGTTAAAGTGTCATTATCGACGGGACCTACGCCACGTGTGAAAAACAACACACCTTTATTGTCATCTGTGTTGTCCACAACAAAAATTGCGTCGTGTAATGTCCGAAGATCGCAATCTGTTAACAAATGGGACGCGGTCATGAATAAAATAGCCAGTAATAAGTTGGTAAAAAAGAATTATAGCGATGTGAAGTCAAAAGTAACAACAGGAGTGAATGCGGGCAGCGGGAATAGTAACAATACGCCTTCCCCGGGAGCACGATGTTCCCCAACAAGTGCTAGTGCAGTGCAAAATTCAAAATCCACTTCATTTAATTCATCATCGGATACTCATTCGGGTTTGCATATACAACAAGGAAAGTGCATATTACAGGGTGCTGTAAAGCGGTAAGTGTTATATTATACAGTGTTTGTTAAACTCTCTCTTATCGAAAAGTTTTATACGCTCTGTTTAACTGTGCAAATATAAATTAAATTTTAATCATATCGTTACCTTTGTCAACCTTTATCTGACAAAATTTGGAATGTCTAAATTAAGTTTTTTTTGTTTTTGCTTACAATATCTTTTAATTGTGTATTTTCTCGTGCTGCTTGTTGGCGCATTCGTTCCAATTTTCTTTTCAATGAATTTTATTTGTTTAGATTTTGCGCTCATTCTTCGCTCATAACAATTAATTAAAATGCTCAGTAATGTCAGTATACTTACATACATACGTACATAAACACATAAATATGTATGTGGTGGTAAATACGTTTGCGCAAATTTTCATACAGTGAAAATTCGACTTTGTGAACAACATTGCGCTGTTCAATTCCATTGTACAGATACAGTTTGTCAAGAATGTCTTTTTACATTGAAAATAAATTCATATTTTCAACTTATTAAGCAAAAAAAATGAACTTCTTACATTTTTGCCAAACTTTTTTTCATGAATAATAGTTGCTTACTATATTCAAAAAGGATTCGTGAAAAAAAATTTGCAAATTCAATGCTAAATAAAGAAAAAATCAACAAAAACAAATAATACTCGATTTTTGAAAAGTCAAGAAAGTCTTTTTACAAATAAAAATAAATGTTTTTATATTAAATTTTTAGTATCTTCCTTGTTTACAGCCATCTTTGAATGACCACCGTAAGCATCTACCACACATTGTAGACGTTTTTACATAGATGGAACCAACTTTTCCAAGTTGTAATTACTCGATCTTTTCCAATATTGTATTTTCAAATGAAGTTCGGTATTTGGTTGTCATTCAGCGACCTTTTTCTTTAAATAGACCCACAAATTTTCGATAGGATTATAGTCGGGACTTTGGAGTAATGCATCCATAACTTTGTCACAGTGAAACTAAAGCCGCATTCGCACCATAGTCGCTTATGTTTTCGATTATTACGCTGGTATAATTTGAAATAGGGTTTTCAGTCCCTGATAAACCCGAATTGTAAAGTTTTTTAATGAGAAATGGTTAGATATTCTTTCGAGTTCATGGTTGTGTCATTAAAGTATAAGTTTTTACTCCTTTGCCATCTCCAAGTCATAATACTAAATTTTTTAATTTTAACAGTCGGAATAATGTGATGTTAAAATTGAAATATTTAGTATTTAGTATTCTGACTTGGAGGTGTCAGAGGAGTAGGAACTTATTTTTTATAGACACAACCATGAAGTGGGAAGAATGTGTAACCATTTTGCATTAAAAAACTTGACAATTCGAGATTATCAGGGACTGAAAACCCCATTTCAAATTCTATCAGCGTAATGATCGAAAGCATAAGCGACTATGGTGCGAATGTGGCTTCAGCTTAACTGTGACAAAGTGATGGATGCATTATTCCAAAGTCCCGACTATAATCCTATCAAAAATTTGTGGGTCTATTTAAAGAAAAAGGTAGCTGAAAGACAACCAAATACCGAACTTCATTTGAAAATACAATATTGGAAAAGACCGAGTAATTACAACCTGGAAAATTGGTTCCTTCTATGTAAAAACGTCTACAATGTGTGGTAGATGCTTACGGTGGTCATTCAAAGATGGCTGTAAACAAGGAAGATACTCAAAATTTAATATTAAAACATTTATTTTTATTTGTGAAAAGACTTTCTTGACGCTCCAAAAATCGAGTATTATTTGTTTTTGTTGATTTTTTCTTTATTTAGCATTGAATTTGCAAATTTTTTTTCACGAATCCTTTTTAAATATAGTAAGCAACTATTATTCATGAAAAAAAGTTTGGCAAAAATGTAAGAAGTTCGTTTTTTTTGCTTAATAAGTTAAAAATATGAATTTATTTTCAATGTAAAAAGACATTCTTGACAAACTGTACATACCCGTAAAGAGAAAAATCAACCATTTTTTGAGGACATCCATTAACGCCACAATGAATTTTGAAAATTTAAAAATCTCGTGTTAAATAAACTAAGGTTCCACAGTGCTTAAATCTGGCTTGCAAATTAAATGAATTAGTCAGTAGGCCGTAAAGATTTTGAAGATATCTTCCAAAAATATTATACAATTGGAAACGTTAAAAAGTACACTACACTACTGCTTGGATTAGCGCTATATGCCTTGAAAAGAATAACTCGGGTTCCGGACCTGATAGGGAAAAATAGTTGCCGGATTCGGATACAAAAACCATAAATTAACGAAAAAAAGTTATCTAGATCTCATTATTTTAGCTTTTTGAAAAGGGGCGTGAGAATTGTGAAGAATTTGAAAGGGGGGCGCGAGCAAAAGCGATTTTGAACCGTTGTTGTAAAACTTGAATCATTTCAGAGAACATATGTTTGATGGAACCAAAATCAATTTCAAAACCGAGAAATAAATTGAAAATTCGAATTAAGCAGTTAAAATTCATTAAAAAAGTTTTACAGTTTGAATATTTTTTTTTCCATATTTATGAGCATTTTTATACCCTACACCCAGGGTATATTCACTTTATCCTTCCGTTTATAACGCAGAGAAGGATGCGTGGCAGGTATAGAAAAGTATATATATTATTGATCAGAGTCACCTCCTGAGTCGATATAGCCATGTCCATCTGTCTGGCTGCACGGAGAAAAAAAATAGTACTTGCTACTTTATTTCTCATAAATTTTACCAGAATTTCAAATCAGAATAGTGACAACTTCACACCGAAGTAAGATTCACCTTACTCTTTCAGTTAATTCAGAATGTATGTTTACTAGTCATTTTTATAAAAATTGGCGTGATATTTACCTAACTGTATAGTTCCAACAAAAAAAAAAAAAAAAACAAAAAAAAAAAAATTAACTTACCGGCGGTTCTTACCTCAACCCTGGCCCTTCCGTACATATCCGTACATATCCGATACATATCCTCTGGGCTGCTTACGCATG
Organism: Calliopum simillimum; assembly: GCA_951812925.1. Classification (NCBI taxonomy): domain Eukaryota; kingdom Metazoa; phylum Arthropoda; class Insecta; order Diptera; family Lauxaniidae; genus Calliopum; species Calliopum simillimum. The sequence continues at coordinate 110,166 of OX638369.1, forward strand.
TGATGTAGAACCAAAAAAAAAATTTATATAAAGGAAATGTCAGTCCAAAAATAGAATTATAAAAGTCGAAATGATTCTATATTCTTATGATATTTACCTTACTCGTGTGGGGTGACAATTATGACACTCATTTTTGTGCGTGAAAAAAATAAAGTTATTTTGACTAGAACTATAAATTCAAAATGGTCATACATTTTTTTTCTGAAAGTATAAATTACTTTACATAAAGTCAAATGTAGGAAATTTGTAGTAAATATTCCTTTATTATTTAACTACATTTTATTTGTAAATATGACGTTAGGGACCCATCAAATAGTTCTTACGTAAGGTAAATTATATTTGAAATTTAGTACTTTAATTTTTCTACTAGCCGAGTGGAGTAAAAATTATGATGCGTATTTTTCTCCGTGTGGCTGGGTGTGCGTGGAACTAAATTTTTTGGGAAAACTGAGCAACATAATTTAATGAAATTTGGCACTCTGCCTCCGTCGTAAAACTTAGCTCCGCGGATTGAAAATGAGTGAAATCTGTTATCTGACACGACTATCGCCCATACAAAAAAAAAAAAAAAATTCAAAATAAAACAATAAGAGCATTATCTGCAGTAATAGAAGCAAAATACACTTAAATACTAGGGATAGTAAGTACAAAAGTTTCAAAATGTTTTACTAAAAGCGTTTTTTGAGATAACCCATCTAAATTGCACTAGAACACTCAGATCAATAAATGCAAGCTCTGAGAAAAAACTAGGCGAATTTGAACAACAGGGCGTGGCACCTCCCATATAAGCAAAAGTTTCAAAATGTTATACTGAAAGTGTTTTTTGAGATAATACAATTAAATTTCACTCAAACACTAAGAAACAACTGCAAACTCTAGGCAAAAAGTAGGCGAAGTAGAATTTGAGGGCGTGGCACTTCCCATAAAAGCGAAAGTTTCAAAATGCTATATTGAAAGATTTTTTTAAGAAAACCAAACCAAATTTCACTCAAACACTCAAAACAGTAAATGCAAGCTCTACGCAAAACCTAGTTCAACTCGGAGAAAAGGGCGTGGCACTCCCCATATAAACAATTTGACTCTCCTAGAAGTTATGAAAGAATAAAACAATTTATTTTAATAAAAACTTGTATGTACAAGAATATTGCATAGTATTTATCAACTAAGTGTTTAATAATATACAAGAAATGCAGTGTAGGGTATTTAATTTTGGCCAGCGCAAAGATACCACTCTTACTAGTTCCGTTTTGAAGATGGTTCCGGTTAAATCATATCTTCTCTTCTTATAGGAGCTAAAATTGTATGTTTTTTTGTTTTTTTGTTTCTTTGTACTTAATTCTGTGCCAATGTTTTTTCTCAAAAACGGCTACAGCGATTTCAATGAAACTTGGAATAGTGTTAGATATTAGCAAACAATGAATAATGATCTAGGTTTAAACTTTGTAAATGCTCACCAGAGGGCGTGGCACTGCACTAAATTTTAAATTTGATTTAGTCATAACTCGTAAACTATACAAGGTATTTGGATGAAATTTGGTCAGCTGGTAGGGCTTAATATTGCCTTGTAACAGACAAAAAGTGGCCGGGATCGAAGAAGTGCCACGCCCACTTTTCAGCCCTTGAAAATTTTGATTAAATATTACTCGAAAACGACTCCAACAATTTTTATGAAAATTTAGGAGATATTACCTCTGAAAACAAGGATGCATATGTGATACGCCGTTATATTGGAAAAACTCGTTGAAGGGCGTGGCACCGCCCACAAAAATATAAAACGGTATAAAAAGAAAACTAATAAAGCAAACATTCTGAAATTAACTGTGAGGAGCCTAATTGCAATAGGGCATCTCTGATTTAAAAGTGGGCGAAATGTCGCCATTGCGCGCGGAGCCTTCCATACAAGCAAAATACGTTAAATGCTATTTCTCGCAAATGTTACAAGATATTTTAATGAAATTTGGTATGTAGGTACTACATATCAATGCCTTGTAATAACCGAAAAGTGGGCGGTATCGAAGAAGTGCCACGCCCCTTTTTTAACCATTGAAAATTTTAATTCAATATTTCTCGAAAACGACTTCAACAATTTTAATGAAAATTTTAAATATTTTTCCCCTGAAAACAAGTATTAATATGTGATATGCCGTTATATTAGGAAAACTCGTTAGAGGGTGTGGCACCGCCCACAAAAATTTAATACGATATAAAAAGAAAACTACTAAAGCAATCTTTCTGAATTTTACTGTAGGGAATCTTTTTTTTATGAAGCACCTACGAGCTGAAGGTGGGCGTGGAACCTCCCATACAAGTAAAACAAATCAAATGCGATTTCTCGCAAATGGTACAACATATTTTGATAAAATTTGGTATGCGGATCTGGATCACGAGTATCTAAAGCATAACGAAAAGTGGGCTTTGTTCAATAATTGTCACGCCCACTGTCCTGTATATAACATCCAATATAGCCAAAAATCGTGTTTTTGCACTTTTTCAACATTTTAGGCAAAGATATCTCCGTTAAAAAAAAAGATATCGTTATCGGTTTGATTGAGTTTTCAAGAAAAAAACTAGGGCTATTAACTGTCATACCAGATTTTACGGCATAATATTACCTTATCTTGTTATATAACTTCAAAAATAGGAAAAAAAATGGTGTCCTTTAAACATTTATGTAAGGATATCTCAAAGTCCAGAAGTAATAGAGCAATTCTAAGACCGGATTCGGATTAAGCATCAAAAATCACGTCTGGAGTGACTATTGCTGTATCCGGTTTTTGTTTGTGTTTTTTTATATACGAAAAAACCGATTTTTTTTTTAAATAAATGGTGCGGAAACGATACCTTTTATATGTATGTATGTATATATATATATACATTAGGCCGGGTCAATTTGTTCGGGAGGCAAAAAATTGGCAAAGAGTATAGCAACAAAATAATCTACGAAAAATTCCAAGAAACTTTGCCCAAGAAACCATGGGTCTAAAATCATTATCAAGCCGCCGTAAATTGCGTTGAAGTTTTGTATGTAGTACTTTAAAATACAATAAGAAAAACAAAAAATTCAAATTTTTTTTTACTTGTTTCATATAAAATTATTCAAGTATTTGAATTTTTTGTTTTTTTTTTATTGAATTTTAAAGTACTACATACAAAACTTCAACGCAATTTACGGCGGCTCGATATTGATTTTAGACCCATAGTTTCTTGAGCAAAGTTTCTTGGAATTTTTCGTAGATTGTTTTGTTGCTATACTCTTTGCCGCAAAAAAATTTGACCCGGCCTAATATACATATATATATATTACACATATATATATATACAAGTATATGTATGTACGTATATACATATATATGTGTACATAATATGTATATAAATCCGAGACATTCTCAAAAATCGTTAAAAAAACTAAAATGTCAAAAAAAAAAAAAAACGGCTGGACGTTCGATTTCGCGGTTCCCGGATTCTGATACTAGAAGGGTCCCCCAACACCATCCCCGAAAGAAATCGCGGGTGGTATTTCAAAAAGTTGAAATTTTTTAAAAACCACCGTGGATGCGATATTTCAGCCCCCATACAAGAGACGAAATATTTTGGGTGCGTGGCGTATCCCATTTATTTATTTCAGGTCATTCTATTTCTCTTAAAAAATTTGGAGTTCTTGATATTTTTCTATACCATTCGATATTTTCCGAGTTTTTTCTTATTATTTTTCTTATCGGTTAGTTTATCATTTTGAAAGCATTGGAGGTGAAAAGGTACGAGTTTCATAACAAAAAATAGCTATGAATAAAAACATCGACTAAAATAATAAGATCAGATTGTTGACCGAGTAGGGATCGGTCTCCAGGTACTGTTCTCTGAAATGGAACAAATTTTTCATGGTGCATATTTACATCAAAATTATACTTTTGGTGCCCGAGGAACAAAATTCCGAAAAACTTAAGTTTTTGAACCAGCCTAATGTATAGTACATAGATATGAAAACAAAATAAAATTTGACAGCGGAAACATGTACGAAAACAAATGATGGCAACAAAAAACAAGAAATTCAGCATTTAAGCTGCTATTCAAAACAAAAGCGCTTCGTTTAATATATGTACGCACGTACCTATTCGGATTTTTCATTTCGTACGAAATAATTAACACTTTCAAGTTCAAGGTCAGTTGAAATTCCGCCGATCATAAGTGCTAAGTTTTTTTTAAAATGATAAATGGTTTTCTGTTCCCAGTCATATCAAATGAAACGAAAAAGTGCAAAAGTCTCTCAGTATTTCGTTAAATAAAAGCTCATCATCACGATAAGGCTAAATTTGAAAGCCTATGTATATGTGAAACAGGTTTTCGTATCAGTAAAATTTTCCTACTAGCGTTATTTATACGATAATTTGCTGATGAAATTTTATCTTTTCAAGAACAAAATCTTGTTTCAATTGTTTTTTATTTTTCAAATTAGGTACAAAGCTGAAAATAACTGTGACCCTCACGGCTGAGTTAAATCAAACATATCTTTTTGATTTTTGGCAAAACAACCTAACTCGAGATAATACAATTTCCATGACTTAAGGTATAAACATAAAGTTTAAATACGCTTATTTTGGTGTAATCGCCATGTTTATGATTTTTAATTCCAAAAAAATAGAGTTGGCCCATAATTCGCGCAAGGTTTGAATTTGCCGCAATATGTGCGGGTAAAGTGTTGCCAACCAAAAAAAGAAAACAGTTTGACATCTAATAGTTTAGGGCTAGTAAAAATAAGAGAGGAGATTCAACGCCGCATCAACGAAATTCAGCCACAGTTTTTCACCTTTTATGAATGTTATTTCTCCCGATGCATTTTACAAAACAACCTAAGTCCCTCTTCGTGAGAAAAGCAAAAGCAAATAACTTTTGCTTGTGTCGTCAGGTTATGTGCTTTTGCTTTTTTCACGAAAAGGAACTTCGGTTGTTTTGTCAAAATGCCACAGATATGTATGTATATTAGAGCGCCCATATGTGCGAAATTCTGATTTTGTTTGCTCCCCGTCCATTTCCTGAAATTAGAGGTCAAAAAAATAAGATCTCAAAAAAAAATTTGGAATCGGTAGTGGAAAAAACCCAGCCGGTTTTCGATCAAAGGTCGAAAAATTGACTACAAAAAAGGCAAGTATTCATTTTTTCGCAATGTTTTCAAGACAATTTTTGTAGAAAATGATTAGGTCAAACTTATTTTCTTAAAAAGTTTTGGTCCAAAAATTAAATTTGTTGCTATTTCGGTACAAAAATTTAAATTTTTTAAGAAAATTTGCATGACTTTTTTTCTATAAAATGGTTTTTTGTAGTATTCGGAGGGCGGAATATTTGTTCTGGAATTCTGTTATTGTAGGGAATTAAATGAAAAATTATTAAAAAATATTAGTTTTTAAAAAATGGAGCCCGTTTCGAAGTTAAGAAAAAAATGTATTTTTTATTTTTTTCTTCTTAATTTTTAATTTGATAAGAAAAAATTTTGCGAGCTATATTTTCTAAGCTAATTTGGGGTCGCTGAACACGAAAATAGCATTTATTTTCGTTTTAGTGCGTTTTTGGGCGGTTCTAGTAGAGATAATCGAAAATTTCGATTTACGTGCTCGCAGCCCAGAAAAAAATTTAAATCAAATTGTCATGAATACCACAAAGGTGTTAAGTTACACGTGAGTATTAACTGAATAAGAAAAAATGTTTTCAAAATCAGTTCATCGAATGATTTTTAAAATGAGGTCGAAAAACGGAATTTTTAAAAAAACCACTACAAACCAAAATCAAAATAGTCATTTAAGATGTATATATTGATGCGAAATCCGAAACTGGACGCAAAATTGCTGTATCATTTATGGTTTGTGAGATATCTTACCCCTAATGTTCAAAGGATCGTGACAAATGGAGAGATTTCATATTGGCCCTATGCTCCTCCTAGGAGTTAAAGGAGAATACATACATATATACATACAATGTTCAAAAAACATGATTTTTGAGGTTGTGTAGAACACGCACGATATCGTTTTGGTCTTTTCTATGAAATGCATCATTTAGTACTGTTCTTCTTCTTCAAAATGAGCTATAAAAAGGTTTTGTATGATTTTTCTTTAAAAAGTTATGACCATTTTAAAATAACATTATTAAAGATATAGCAATATGGCAATTGCTATAGAAAATCCATAGATGATTTTTAACTTTCATGATGTCATTTTAAAATGGTCATTACTTTTTTAAAAAAAATCACACAAGCCCATTTCATAGCTCGTTTTGAAGGTAAAAAGCAGTTCTAAATGATGCACTTAATAAAAACTAGCAGTACATTTTCTTGCATCTAATAAAGCAGCAATTAAAAGAAAAAAATTTAAATATTTAATTTTTTTCAAACTTTGGGACCGGCTCTATACCTTAAAACTTAATATTTTTAAATAATTTTTTTTTTAAATTAAACAACATTTAATTATCTCTAACATAAGAATTTAAAAACAAATATTCCGCCCTTTAAAAATTACAAAAAACCAATTTGTAGAAAAAAAGTTGAGAAAATTTTCTTAAAAAGTTTAAATTTTTGCACTGAAATAGCAAAAAATTTAAATTCTGGACCAAAACTTTTTAAGAAGATAATGTTGACCTAGTCATTCTCTACAAAAACTTTCTTCAAAACAATGCGAAAAAATGATTAGTTTCGAAGTAACGGGCAGACAAAGCGACTTGCCTTTTTTTAGCCAATTTTTCGACCTTTGATCGAAAACCGGCTGGGTTTTTTCCACTACCGATTCCAAATTTTTTTTTGAGATCTTATTTTTTTGACCTCTAATTTCAGGAAATGGACGGGGAGCAAACAAAATTACAACTTTGCACATTTCATATATCTTGTGGGCGCTCTAATGTATATGGGCACGGCCATTTACCCATATTTCATAAGTATACATCTAATTCTGTATGCGTAACGTTACTAACGCTTTTGTGTAACGTTACCAACGTTGCTTTAACTTCTGTAAATCCATCAAACTTTTTTTGAAACTTGAAACCATTTCGGAAGAAACACACTCAAACAAAAAAAAAAAAAAATTTGTAAAAATGCAATATCTCGCGAAAACGTTCAGTTAAGATGTTAATTCAAACAGACTTTTCATGTATGATCGACCTTGAACACAGCCCCATCTTAAGTTTTTGTCGTCATTTTTGTTCTACCTGTGACTTCTAGCTGCCCGGCGTGTGTTGTTGAGTAAAATATTAAAACTAACTTTTCAGACTTTTCATGTATGATCGACCTTGAACACAGCCCCATCTTAAGTTTTTGACGTCATTTTTGTTCTACCTGTGACTTCTAGCTGCCCGGCGTGTGTTGTTGAGTAAAATATTAAAACTAATATTAAACTATTATGGAAGTTTGATTTTGAATTGAATTTCTCGGCTAGGCAAGGTCAACCAATAACGCAAGTGTAACATAATTGTTTCTTAGAAAAAAAAAATTTTCATATGAGAGCAAAGAAATAAAAATACTCTAAAACAAACCGGCCCACAGTGGGGCAAGGAGCTCTCATATGTGGCATCAAATAAACGGAGCTACGCACTGCAACCAAATTACATATACATACTAAGGATGGATCACTGAAGCTTTCAACAAAATTTGGTTGAATTTGAACAAGAGGGCGTGGCACCTCCCATACAAGCCAAATCTTAAAAACTCTATACTGATGGTACTATCTGAGATAATCATACCAAATTTCGCACACTTGCTACCAATAATGTGGGTAAACTCTGATAGGAAAATTTGCGAATTCGAATAAGAGGGCGTGGTACCACCCATACAAACAAAGTCTTACAAACTATACTGAGGGTACTATCTGAGATAATCAAACCAAATTTCGTACACTTTCTACCAATAGTATAGGTAAACTCTGGTAGGAAAATTAGCGAATTCGGACAAGAGGGCGTGGTACCTCCCATACAAGCAAAATCTTAAAAACTCTATATTGAGAGTGCTTTCTGAGATAATCGAAGCAAATTTGGTACAATTGCTACGAATAGTAAAAGTCAGCTCTGATAGAAAATTAAGAGACACGCTTTCAGGTATTTTGACCAATATTGGGACTTGAAATGAGATCATTTCTTACTTAAGTGCTCGTGATGACCACCTGTCCTCTTTTCCATCTGTTTTAACAAAAAACCGAATTGCTGTTCAAAATTATCCTGTCCAGAACTAAACATAATGTTTATAAGTTCTTGTCTCGTGACAAATAATAAGTTAGAGGCCATTTGTAAAACAAAATTTGAAATTTTGAATAATGTCGGCAATGCAAGAAAAAATATTTTATTTTAGGTTACGTTCTAAAAATCGATGTAAATTTTAAAGTAGCAAAAAGTAGCAAAATTTTCTTGTCGCTTCTAGAAGGCAATACTTAACGGAATATTTTTGAATCATTACTAATGCTTGGAAAGGCTTGGACCCCAATTAAATTATCTATTATATATTTAATTTCACAAAATTTTTCTTCTCCATTTTATTTAACTTGCCTACCTAAATGTGTAAACATTTTTAAGGAAAAAAACATGTTTATATACGGTTACATACCTGAAGATGAAAGCTCCATGGTCAAATAATATTAAATGTTAATAAACTTTAGCAAAAAACTGCTTTGATTGATATGGAAATAACTTATAAAAATTATTTCAGTCTACAAAGTTAAAGTTTGGCGTGCTGTAGTGATGAAATGGGTTTGTTACAAGTCATTTGAAAAATGGCAAATAGTACGTTGGTTAATATTGTACTTAACCAATATAAAAGGATATCCTTAAATAACATTTAATTTTTTGAATTATCGCCAGGTATTGAGAGAATCTGCCCCACTGTGCGGCCTAACTAATTATACATTGATTGTTTAACTACATATTATAGTATACTAATGAAGAACTAATTTTACACCTATGAAATAGCTCTTAAGGGCCGTCCACAAGTACAGTCTTACCTGCGCAAGCCTAGTTCGTGCAAACTAGAGAGTCTGCGCATACTTTTTATATCGCGTCCACACGACACAGGCAAGTCTGTGCAGTTTTCAGTATACTTCATTTTTATTGAAAAATGACGTCAGACAAACATTTTATTTTCATTTGAATTGTTTTTTCTTTTGTATATTTTCCAAAATAAATCAATGGAAAAACGCATAATTTTCATGACAGAGCAACATACATGCATTTGAAGACTGCAATTTAAGCGACAGATTGAAGGCATGGCCTGTACGCCGTCCATACGTTCCAACTTGCCTGCGCAATCTTAGTTTGCACAAAAGAATCTTTGCAAAGTCAAAGAAAGTACAGGCCGCACTTTTGAACTGTGCAAACTTGACTTTTGCCGTCCACACGTACAGACTTACCTGCACAAACCAGTTTGCGCAGGTAAGTCTTGAGGTAAAACTGTGCGTGTGGACGGCCCTTTAAGCTTCAAGCTACCGAGTTAACATATTGATGAAAAAGACAATAAGTAAAACTAACATGATTATAGTCCCTTTCACAAACCTTGTTGTTTTGCAATTTTTTTTGCACTAAAATTAGCTTAAACTTTTATGTAGAGATTACGTGTCGGATCAGTGTTGTCAGGTTAGGGGATTTCCCCGTAGATTTAGTGGATTAAATAAGGTCTAGCAGGCAATCTAGGGGATACATATTTAGGGGACTCGTTCAGGGGATTTTAAAAGGGTCTTGAGGAAATTTAGGGGATACATTTATGGGATTTTAGGGATCGAAATTAATCTCCACAGCTAATTTTCAAAAATATAGAAAGCAAAGTAAGGAATCAATTAGCGGCAGAAGCCATGCTTCCGTTAAACGTAATTTATCGAACGCAATATTATTTTTGGTCACCAAAGTATAAAATTTTCAATTTGGGGGAAATTTCGCCAAAAAATCAAAATTTTCGAGAAATTTCGCTATTAAAAAATATTCATTCAGTTTTGAAATTTGGAAATCTTTTTTTTTGGTAACCAAAATATAAAATTTTCAATTTAGGAAATTTCGTTAAATTTGGGGGAAAATATTTAGGTGAGCCTACCTGGCAACACTGTGCACACCTCTCCCCACGTGTTTTAAATAAAAAGTGCTTGCACCCAAAATGTTTTTTCGGGATAATGTGTGGAATGACTAGGATTAAACATAAGTATATAGCCCTTTTTTTTAAAGTGAATGGCACTTTTTCAAACCAAAAATATTATTGCACGACATAAAATGTAAGCCACTGTATATCGTCGGGTTAAAACTGCTACTAGACATCTACATTTTTTATGTTTTGAGAAAACAGCATTTCAAGTTTTTTGAAATTTGTTTTTGTATGGGATTTTGAAGTTTTCTGGTTTTTATTCTTTTTATAAAATTGGATGGACTCTACATTTCAAAAAGTTGACTGAGGCATAGAGCAGTTTTTTCTTCATGTTTCTGTACACTTAACTCAAAACATCAAAATATGTAGATGTCTAGTTGTAGTTTTAACCCGACGATATAGAAACAAAAGTATTCAGTTCTAATGTATTTTTTGATGTTAAATCTGAATCCACTCTTGAAATTGCTCTTTCACTTCTGGATTTTGAGATATTCTAACCTGAAATTTTGACATGTACGGTTTTTTCACCAATTTGAATTTATATAACAAGACCAGGTAATTGTTCGTCATAAAATTCTATAAGGTTTTTAAAAGTACTATTTTTTTTTTCTTCAAAAGTCACTTTGACTTATATCGATATCTTTATTTTTCTCCGAAATATCGTAACCTAAAAAAAAATTCAAAAAATGCACGAAAGACGCCATTGGCAACATTGATTGATTTTTATAAAAAGTTGTTAAAAATGATTATTGTAAATTACAAGTGCCAATAATAACTTTTTACTGAAACATCTTCCGTTCTTAAACATCATAGTCATTTTTAACAACTTTTTTATATTAATCAGCCAATGTTGCCAATGGCTTCTTTCGTACATTTTTTGAACTTTTTTTAGATTACGATATTTCGGATAACGATATAAATCAAAGAAGAAAAAGAAAAGTACTTTTAAAAACTCTTTCAAGTTTTATGCTGAACAATTACCTGGTCCTGTTACGTAACCTCAAAAGGGGTGAAAAAACCGTACATGCCAAAATTTCAGGCTAAAATATCTCAAAACTCGGAAGTGATAGAACAATTTCAAGACTAGATTCGGATTCAGCATCAAAAAATACATTAGAACTGACTGTTTTTGTTCCTATATATTGATCATTATTTTTTTTTGTACGCAAAAATTTAATTTTTTAATAAAAACACAAAAAATTAAGTAAAAACGCAATACCTCGTAAACGATATTTGATAGTTTTCTAGTTTACGGTTTTTTAATCTACGGACAGAAAACTTTCTGCATACTCTTTTTTGTATCCGTTTTAGTCAAACTTTTTTTTTTGGTTTTAGTACAGAGTGCCGTGCTAAAAAATGGGGTTTTCGGCCCTGGTTTGAAAAAGTGCCGTTCACTTTAAAAAAGGTTTAATCCTAGAGTCATTCTACACATTTTTCAGAAAAAACATTATGGGTGCAAGCACTTTTTATTTAAAACAAGTGGGGAGAGGTGTGTGTGTCGAAGCTAATTAGCACGAGTGCAAAAAACTAAAGAAAAATAATTTTAGGGGTTTTATCTCATGAAATAAATACATTGCATTTAGAGAATAACAGTGATATGAGAGGCAGCATAGCCATATAGGGGAGACTGGGGCACATTTGACACTAAATTTTCAAGGATCTGTATCTTCGAAAATAATTGCACGGTCTTAATACTCTTTACTGTTTCTGAAACATTGATTATTTAGGATTAAAACTAAGAAAAAAAAATTTTTTTTAAAAACTGCATTAAGAGTCTTTTTTTGAACTTTTTCAAAAAGTCCCCTGGTACGGGGCACATTTGACACTCACAAAAATAGCACAAAAACATTAAACAAAACATTAATACATATATTTTTTTCATATAAATACAAATGATAAGTGTGTATGTATTAACGAAGACTTATTATTATTATTTATATAAAGGTGTGAGAAGTCGATGTCAAATACGTATTTAGTGCATGAACGTGAAGTTGAAGCTGATTTGTTGAAGTTGGTAGCTTAAACTCAATTGGCCTCCTCAAAGTCCACTTTCGGTTTAATAAAAACCCAATTTAATTCAAAATACACAAACACATATGTATGGATGAATGTCAAATGTGCCCCAAAATCTCTTGAAGAATTAAAATTATTTTAAAATTTAAACTATTTGAGCTTGATAGAAACCACTTTTATTCTATTAATTATAAAGGTTAGTGCTACCAAATTTGCATACTTACTTTTAAAAAACAATACAACTTTATTTGCAAAACCCTTAGAACAAGATGCCGAAAATTACAAAAAAAAAAAACACAAAAAGTTAAAAAAGCGTATTAGAGCGTGAGGAGTTGAAAGAGAACGGCCAAATTTCATTACGTTGCTTTCACTTTAATAAGTTATGATTCTGCATTTCAGGTTTTTGGTTCGAAAGGCGTGTTCGTACCGAAAATGGCAAAGTCAAATGTGCCCCGGTGTCAAATGTACCCCAGCTTACCCTATGTATGTGTAGTTGCACGTGAATTGTTAAGTCCTTAGACCGGAATTGAGTTTTGAGCTTTGAGTTGTTATATTATTATGTTATCAACCATTTTTCGGATAAAAATATTTTCTTTCATAAATTACAATCATTATGCTAATGCTTTTACAGTATATCGTTGACGTTTAACAATTTATGTTTCAAAAATATTCCTCACTTTACACCAAAAGTGTGATATAATTTATTTATTATTATTTTCGTTTATAAAAATTACGAAAACAAGATTTTTTAAGTTAAAACTTAAATTTTAAAAAGCCCTTTTAGTTGTACCGAAATTTAAGGAAACGTCATGCGGAAGTTGTAGCGTTCTTATTTTTGAGGCTTCGTTTTCAAAGAAATTTTAATGGAGTTTATGAAATTTAACTTTACTGTGGAAAAGCACAGGAAATGAATCATTTTTCACTTTCTAATAACTGAGGTAAATTAAAAATAAGCACTAAAATTTTTATATAAAGTTTTCAATAAAAAAGTTAAAAATGTTCGGAACAAAAGTAATAGACGGAGAGTCAGTGTGTGGCTGACCTTCCGCATAGTATCAAATCTGAATTTTTTTGTAGTAGTCCTTCCAATAGAAGGTATGAACTTTTGTTCTAGTCAAATCTTGAGTGGTGGTGCCTTCGTGACATATCAGGCGTAAAAGGTCGAGTTTTTAGCAAATAAATCGCTAGCTCAGGGAATTTCCTATAGAAAAGTTGCACAAGCTGTTTTCGTTCTACTTATAGATTAGAAAATATAGTCCAGTGAAATTAGACTTTCCGATCCAACATATTAGATCCATAATTTGTATACCCTACACCCAGTAAAACTAAGTGAATTCAGTCGTGCAAAGCAAAATTTTCAAAATGCTGCAGGTCACACACTTAATAATTTTTATTTTAGTTGGTTTATTTTGCAGTTTTAAAGTAGTAACACTAAATGATGTAATTATAAGAAAAAATTTCAAAAATGTACGTCTTATAGGTGTCACCTTTGGCCTGTCCAAACATTAAATACCCTACACAGCAGTATTTTGAAAATTTTGCTTATATGGGAGGTGCCACGCCCTCTTGTCCGAATTCACCCAGTTTTTTCTCATAGTTTGAATTTATAGTTTGTAGTATTTGAGTGAAATTTGCTTTTACATTCAAAGTATTATTTCTTCTTGTTATTTTGCTGCCGTCTGCAATCCAAAAGCATGGGTTGATAATGAAGTGGAGTGGATTGAGCAAGGGGTGTTGCATCTGTCTCACAAAAAAATGACTTTAAATGCTATATCTCTGTAGGAATAGCAGCTTTTGCTATAAAACTTGGTACATAAATATAAATAGTGTCAACCATTAGCCTTGCAAAAAATTGCAGGGATCGCTCATGAGGTTGTTGCGCACGCTATAGGAAAAAATAAGTTTAAATGATAAATCCCTGCACCTATAGCAGCTTTTGTTTAAATCGAACTCATCGCGCCACCTATTGAAAAAGGGTAGAACAACGTGTGCCGGGACCGCTAGTTTATTTATATATTTATTCATTCGGTCTATGAATATAACATTCTTACAAACTAGATATTAAAAAAGATATAAAATAACAAATAGTGGAGTTCCCAGGGCGTTAAAAACATGAAAGCCTAGGATTTCTGCTAGAGTGAATGAATTTATATGGTCGAGGTGGGATACTATAAAAAGAAATATTTACCAAAAATTTTTTGTGCTTTTGATTTGTACATTATTTAAGCAATAACTATGAAAAGTTAATACAACACTAAATTAAAAATAATTTTTCCGCCCATTGCTTTTTTGAAAAGTTTGTGTCCTCAAATATATGTGTACTTAATTTGAACTTCCAATTTTGATCACCGAATGTGGTAGAACAATATGTATATAAAATTTGAAGAGTTGCGTGCAAGAAGGACGTAGTGCGACTTGGGGCGTTATTGCGGTTTTTAATCAAAACCAAGGTGCCTAACGAAAAAAGTGTATATGGCAAAAAGAACAGCTTAGAATTGTCCAGAGAGTATGTACGTGTTATTTTTTTTTAGATTTTTTTGTTTTTTTTTTTTAAGCAAACTTTTGAAAATTATAAAAATGATTCGAAAAAAATCTGAAAAAATTCACACATACATATTTTTTGGACGATTCTAAGCATTTTCTATCTTATACACTTTTTTCATAAGGCACCTTGCTTTGAATAAAAACCATTTTTCCGACCTAGTAAAAAATTGGTATGTTCGAGTATCCGTATTTCGATAAATTTTTAACCTAAGAAATTCTTCAATAAAGCATTTTAAAGGAAATTTTATCTCCTTTTTGTGAAACTTTGCCTATACCTATCTTTGATCTAAAAAAAGTTATCATCAAAAGAGTAAAAAAACAATATTTCAATATTCTAAAAATTCATTACAATCCATTGCGCCGCTTTTGTGTAATATTGAATCAAAATATTCAATTCTTTAAAAGTGGGTATAACACTCTTGCCATTCCATCCCCTTTTCGCTATTTATAATCAGAACTTGTCTACCAAACTTAATTATAATAATAATAATATGATTATCTACAAGGTTAGAACTGACCTCAGTCACAATATACAACACTAACATACAACATTGTACCAAATTTTGTTAAAATCTCTATAGCCGTTTGGAAAAAAATATTTACCAGGTGCAAAACTTAGATGCAAATAAGTATATATTTGCATTTTATAAAATTAAAATTTTAAAGAAGTAAACAAAAACGCACATTTGTAAATAGTTGATGTGAAAGTATATTTTATTCCCCTCATTTAAAAAAAAAAAAACCTTAAAAACGGAGCAGTTTTGCCAGTGATAGTCAAATAGATTTATGCAATAACGCCCTATAATTTGAATATTCCTGCTTCGATAATTCTGTCAATATGCATAAGTATTGTGTGTTAGTCTCCGGAAACTACACAGCGAAGTTTGTCGCCAGGCCCTTGAGTGGAATCCACAAGGCAGTAGAGGACGTGGTAGACCCAAAACCAACTGGAAAAGGTCGTTGGAAAAGGAAATCGGAGAATCGGGAAAATCGTGGCAAGAGATCAAAGTCATCGCAAGGGATCGTGACAAATGGAGAGATTTCATATTGGCCCTATGCTCCTCCTAGGAGTTAAAGGAGAATACATACATACATACATGTACTCATTATGTTCCCAAGTTATTCGAAAATATTTATTTTCCACGTTTACGAAGAGTGACTAATGGCGTTTTTAACCAGTATGTATAACAATGTTTATGCTCCGAACAAAATTGACTGAGTAATGGCAGGAAAAAGTTTGAAACATGACAAATTTTTTTCGATATTTAAGGACGCTTTCCAGAGCTGTTCTAAGTGCTCAGTATGGAGTCCTCTCTCGCCCGCTTTGATTTCCTTCAAATCAGAATATGCATCTATCTTCTTGCTTGATTCTGAATTCGAGAATTTTCGAATATTGTGCTGGAAGGAACATTTTGAGTTTATGGTTCAATCCCTCATGCCAGACTTTATCGAAAGCTTGTGCTACATCAAGGAATACTGCTGAGCACACTTTCTTTTCTTCTTATGATTTTTTAATGGTACTAGCAATTCTATGAACCTGATCAATCGTAGAGTGTTGGTTGCGGAAGCCAAATTGATGATCCGGAATAAGGAGTTTTTCTTCAATGATTGGTTTTAGTCTTTTCAATAGAAGTTTTTCATATAATTTGGACATTATCGGCAACAATGAAATTGGTCGATATGATGTGGTTTCATGGAGTGGTTTTCCAGGTTTCGGTATCATAATAACTTCAGCCACTTTCCATAATATTGGTACATATTTTAATCTGAATGATGCATTAATTAAATTAGTTATTTTAACCAATGCTTTCCTTGGTAGTTCTCTAAGTATTTACCCAGTGATCAGGTCAAAACCAGGATGCACATTTGAGTGAAATTTTGTTGGATTATCTCAAAAAACTCTTTCAGTATAGCGTTTTGAAGCTTTTGCTTATATGGGAGGTGCCACGTCAGGTCAAAACCAGGATGCACATTTGAGTGAAATTTGGTTGGATTATCTCAAAAAACTCTTTCAGTATAGCGTTTTGAAGCTTTTGCTTATATGAGAGGTGCCACGCCCTCTTGTCCGAATTTGCCCAGTTTTTGCTCATACTTTGCGCTTACAATTCATAGTATTTATGTGCATTTTGGTTGCATTATCGTGAAAAATACTCCAAAAGTTGCATTTTGAATATATTTTTTGTATGGGCGGTAGGTGTGTCCGTTGACCGATTTCGCTCATTTTCAATAACTATATCGACTCAGGAGGTGACGTTGATCAAGAATATATACACTTTTCTATATCTGCCACGCCTCCTTCTCTGCGTTACAAACGGAAGGACAAAGTGAATATACCCTGGAAGTAGGCTATAAAAATGAGTATCGTAAGTTTGTTGATCAATTACATCCTTTGATAAATATTCTTTCAAACGACCCTTGCATTGGAAAAACACTCACAAAAAAATCAGCTTTGATACTATGAGCCAGGTACCGGGTCTTAGTCTATAAAACATGAACCAATCGAACTAAATTTTTGGCAAACTTACAAACATTTCTAATAACTGCAAAAAACTATTCAATTTTTACATAATTTTAAAATTTTGCTCTAACGATCTAATAAAACTGATTTACTAAATGTTTTAGTATTTTATTTGCTTATTGCTCAAATGTACCTTATATATTGACCGAAATTACATGCAATGTTTAAAAATATTTATGCTGTATATCTCAGTGATTATTTGCAATATGTTGCATATATGCGCTTTGTTAAATGAACACTAACTCCACAAATTCTTAAAATATCTCAACCCAGTGGCTCGATTAGCATAATTTTTAAAGACAGACTGTTATAAAAGTAGTTCAAATCTATTTTTACTCCAGGCATTCTGTAATATACATATGTAGAAATAGATGCACATAAAAATAGTATCTAAAAGTTTATACAAACAAACACTTTCACATAATTTGATGGTTAAATACTGAGACTTTTTCTGGTAATAAAAAATAACCCTTCTCATAGCAGTTGCATTGTAATATTTATGTATTGCCATTAACCCGGCAACAAGACGAATTCTGATAAAGTAGATATTAAGTACCGTTAATTTCAAAGTCTGCAACATCGGAGTTGCATTCAGGTAAAATAGAAAGAATTTTATAAATTTTACATTAAAAATTTTGAAACATCCACATAAATTTATTGTTTGAAAGAATGCTTAAGTAACTACTTACATACTTGCATAAAGAGGAAATTTAATGCTACACGCCACACTGTGGGCTGGATTTAAGAAAATTGGTAAACGCTAAGTTTATTCTCCTGATTGTTAAATTTGTATGTTGTTTGATAAAATATATATTTTGACACCATGATCTAAAAAATTTGAATTCCAACATTCTTACATTTTAGTTTACAGTATTTAGAACTTGGGCCTTTTTATTTAGTTGTAAAAAATTATTTATTTACAAGCGGTTCACAGAAAGTAAAATATTTTCTATTTACAGCGTAAGTTTTAAAACCGCTTAAAAGATAATCATTCTAAAGGTTAGTAGAATGGTCGAAAAAGTTAATTGTAATTGTTTTTGAAAAACGGTACCAAATGAATGCACTCCATTTAACTGTGTAAATCTAGAAGAAAAGATAACTAGTAAAGGTGTTGACTTTGGCATTGCCAAAATTTAATACCTCATACTGCAGCATTTTGAAAATGTTGCTTGTATGGGAGGTGCCACGCCTTCTTATATGGATTCAATTTGTTCATGCTCAGAGCTTGCACTAACTATTTCTAGTATCTTTGCGAAAGTTTGTTTCACTACCCCAAATAACGCTTGCATTAGAATACTAAGTTTCTTATCAGAGCTTCCATTTACTATCCTTAGCATCAGACTATCTTCAAAAGCACTTTCAGTTTATTATTTTGATACTTTTGCTTGAATGGGAGATACTGCGCCCTCCTGTCTAAATTCACCAAATTTTTTCTCAGAGATACCATTCACTATTCCTTATAGTTATATCGATTTTGGTTGCGTTATCGAGAAAAAGGTTAAAAAAATTACGCTTCAAATGTTTTATTTGTATGGGTGGTAGGCGTGTCCGTTGACCGATTGCGTTCATTTATAATCCCACGAGTTAACTTTTTTGATGAAGTCGGTGTACTAAATTTCATTAAATTATCTTGCTTAGTTTTCCCGTAAAAAATATTTCAACAGACAGGTAGCCAGACTGACAGAAAGAAATCGCTACATCAATATATATACTTTTCCATACCTGCCACGCCTCCTTCTCGGCGTTACAAACGGAAGGATGAAGTGAATATACCCTCGGTATAAAGTATAAAATAGGAGATCTGGAGATTCCCGACTTTTGCGTATTGCAGATGAACAATTATATTAAGAACCCTAATCAAAAAAAAATTTGCTGCGCAATAACTTTTGCGTACTAAAAACCTAATGACATGTGGATTGATAAAAATCCTTTCCATTAATTTATTTTCACTTATAATTTCGTAAATACTTTAAGGTTCTATATTATCAAACTCTAAATGTGGGCGTGGCACTCTTTCGATCCCGCCCACTTTTTGCTCATTATAAGGCATTGATAGTCCGTAGCTGTGTACCAAACTTCATCAAAATATCTTGTATAATGATCGAAATATGACCAGCTTAAATTCAAAATTTAGAGCAACGCACAGTGGGAGGGTTTGTTTGGAACGGCGGTCATGTACACGGTGCTCTTGATCAGTCGATAGGTTTTTTGAATATGTGGAGAAAATCTTTGAATGGGGTTTAATTTGTATTAGTTTAGTGGTCTGAAAATGCAAACCCGGAAATCGTAGCTGATCCATCCCCGCGAAATATCGCGAAAATACATATCCCATATAAAATAAAAAAAAAAATTCAGAAAAAAAAAACGCAACATATATAAACATAGTTATATTTAATGTATTTTGCAATGATGAATCCGAATCCAGCCTTAAAATTGCTATATCTCATACGGTTTTTGAAATATCTTAGCATAAACAAGGAAAAAATACCGTTTTTGCTATATTTTGAAGCTATATAACTATAATACAGAACATTCATAAGCAGAATTCGAAACATTATCTGAAAGATCCAATCCTTTTCTTTAAAACCCCATTTAAATTACGTCAATAGCTTAATTTTTCTCTGAAATATCGTATACTGAAATAATGACAAAACACGTTTTTTGCACTTTATAGGTTAGGATATCTCCGAGAAAAATAAAGATATCGACATTATTTGAATTAGGTTTAGAAGATTGATTAGAGCTTTCCATTTCTGCACCAGAATTTACGGATATACGTCCTGTTATATAGCTCCAAAACAGCAATAAAACATAGCGTCGGCTTTTTTCCTTGCTTAGGCTAAGATATCTCAAAAACCGTATAAGATACAGCAATTCTAAGGCCGAATTCGGATTCGACATTGCAAAATACATTAAAAATAACTATTTTTATATTTGTTTGTTGCGCTTTTTTTCTGAATTTTTTTTATTTTATATGGGATATATATTTTTGCGATATTTCGCGGGGATGATCAGCTACGGTTTCGGGGTTTGCATTTTTCAGACCAAGGGTGGCCAAGGTGAAAGGTACATTATAAATAAAACTGAGCTCCAAAAACACTAACATATTTATTTCTAAAGCAGTTATTAAATTTGACAACACGGAACGGATAAAAATTTTATGAAAGGAAAATTTTTCATGGAATGCTTGCGCTATAAAACAATCCATTGAAGAAATATTCAGCTTTCGGAAAACTTTTTTTTATTAAAATAACAATTCAATTTAAATTGCAACTTTTTAGGCTTTTCATCTTTACCTTTATTGAAATCCTTGATTTTATGCTTTTTGTCTTTCTTTTTCTTTTTTTTTGTGTCCTCCACCAACTGTTCAGCGATTTTTGCGATGCAAATCAAGAAAATATATAAGTTATTTAGTTCATAAAGTATTGTCATTTAGTTCATAAAGTATTGTCATTTAGTTCATAAAGTATTGTCATTTAGTTCATAAAGTATTGTCATTTAGTTCATAAAGTATTGTCATTTTGCTGGAAAATTGGTTAGGTCTTTTTACCGCTCTAGAAAAGTCTGAAAATTAAATACTTACAGGACTTGGCCGGCGCATCCACTCGATTCATTGGAGGCAGTAGAAAGTGCATGCGTGGTTGCGATCCAACTTCATTTAAAGAAATAGTCCGAATTTTCAATGCAAAATAATTAAATTAAAGAAATGGCGGAATTGTGAGTAGAAATAAGTAATAAATTATCGCAGAGGCAAGAACAGTCAACAAATTCTCGTTTCTGACAGTTTTGACCAGGGATGATATTTGCAGTGGAATCGTACTTTTTTTGGTACTATCGACTTTACAAAAGTCCTTTCGTAATTTTTTGCGTTACTTAGTATGTGCGAACTCACACGAAGGACACGGGCATGTACGGCACGTCAAATTTCTAGGCAAGCGGAGGGAAGTGGTGCTTTTATTTCCCTCCGTTTGCCTACAAATTTGATGTGCCCTACGTGCCCGTCGTGTGAGTTCGCACTATGTGAACTTGTTAAAGCATTTCGCAAAATACAACACTGGCGGTATACATTTTCTTAATAGCTAATAATCAGTGCTACTCCATTGTAATTGATGAAAGGTCGGACATCAGTACAATTAAAAACTTAGCAATTGTGGCGTTGCGAGCAAAAACGCCCTAAGTGGAAAAACAGCGTTACGAAATATTTTAGTTTAAAGTTTCTTAATTGTGTACAAAGAACAAACCATTGTTTAAACTTTGGAAAACAAACTTATTCAATTAGTACTAACAAAATGAGTAAATATAATATATCAGTGCAAAGATGACAAAAGCTGCTATCGTATGTTTTCGTAGCTTTTCAGGAGAGCAAATTTAAAAGACCAACCATCGCCATTAACACAACGACAAAAAATCAAAAAAACAATTTTCGGTCGAGCGACACTTATCCCCTTTTAAAAATGACAGATTCAATTGGACTTAGATTAATTTAATTTGGAAAAGGAACTGATTATGAAAATTTTTATATACTAATTTATTTAAATAAAAATACAGGTCCTTATCATCAAATAATGCGCGGGTGAAGCGAATAAATTAACTATGTACAATGTCTAATGTTTTGTTTCATATACCCAAGGCTACAAAAATAAAAAGTACCCAAAGTACTATTGGCTTTTTTAAAAAAAAGTACCATTGAAGAAGTTCGAATATCATGCCTGGTTTTGACAGTGCATAGAATTGCCATACTGAAATATTCTTAACAGCTGCTCACCAAATGCGTAGAGTTTAACTGCACTACCGACCGATTAAAAAATAGGTTGCTGATGTTTCTGATAACCAGAATGATAAGGAATCAACAAAGAAACTATCTGGTAATGTTTCTGATAACCAGAATGATGCGAAATCACCAAACCATCCAAAAATAACCTTGGATATTCTTCATCACGAGCTCATGTCGATGAAAGCATTTCTGACTGGAGCTGTAGGTCAAATTATTAAATCTTTAGAAGAGGAAAATGTGTTTCTAAAGAAGAAAGTGGTTATGCTCGAAAAAGAGTGCAATTACACAGTACGACAAAATGGAAAAAAAATTTTGCCCCTGGGGTCTCATAAAGTTTTTCTGATAAGTTATGAAAAATAAAAATACACGTATTTCACCGAATATGTGTATTAGTGATTTTTTCCATTTTATGGCTCCTCAAAGCTTAAAATTCGCGTTTTATATGAAATTTTGAGATTTTATGAAAAAACCATCTTATTATGAAATGGTGCTCATGTCCTTACCTTTAATTTAAGATATAGCGCTTGAGAATCCGCATGGTACTTTTTGATTTATAAGCAAAACCATTTTCAATGTATTTTTTTTTTTTCATATATTTCGAAAAATAAAAAATTATCACAAAGTCTTCTAATTTTTATAGTTTTGCTTATAAAACAAAAACTACCATGCGGAATCTCAAGTGCTATATCTTAAATTAAAGGTAAGGACACGAGCAACATTTCATAATAAGATGGTTTTTTCATAAAATCCCAAAATTTCATATAAAACGCGAATTTTAAACTTTGAGCCATAAAATGGAAAAAATCACTGATACACATATTCGGTGAAATACGTGTATTTTTAATTTTCATAACCTATCAGAAAAACTTTATGAGACCCCAGGGGCATTTTTTGTGTTGCACTGTGTTATTTGAAACGAATTGATAGAGACAAATGTAAAGAGATTGTGGGAGTACCGGATGGTGCCGTGACATAATCCCCATTCACGATATGGGGATTATGTCCGCAAGTTATTCGGACATAATCCCCATTTTTTCAATGGGGATTATGTCCGCAAGTGTTTCGGACATAATCCCCAGGAAAAAACGGACATAGTCCCCATAACGATATTTTGTTATTGACAACAGAAGCAGCTCATGATTTACAACTCTCAAAAATTCCACAGTAATTTTACATAAGGGTAGGGGTAAGTGGGCGGCCTGCAGCCGCAGCTCAGGATTTAAAACTCCCAAAAATCCAACACCGGCTTCGCGGCGGCCTTCGGCCGCGTATCAGTCTATAACATCCAACACTATATAAATTTTTTAAATGGATTATTGCAAAAATTTTGTTCAATCTTAATTAAATTTTTCGGACATAACCCCCATTGGGATTATGTCCGAAAAATTTGCGGACATAACCCCCATGGCCAAAATGGGGATTATGTCCGTTGGGATTATGTCCGGTAACCGTACCGGATGCTCTGGATTTGGCTTTTAAAGTATTTTCTGATGGATTAAAGGTAAATGTCTCGGAGGCACAAATCGACAACTGTTACGTAAAAGAGATTATTGACAAGAGAAGATTTACAACTAATGTCATATGCGTGAAATTTGTTTCCCTTAGGTTTAAAAAGCAAATAATGGAAAGAAAGTCTGTTAGCAAGCCAAATTTACGTTCAATCATTTTTGGATGTAAAAAAAATACTGATATTTACGTAAATAATTCTGTCTCTGGCAAGACCAAAATTCTTTATGGTGATGCTCGAAAACTTAATGTAGATTTGTTTGGTTATTGAATGACAGGGTCTTAATGCGGGAAAAAGAAGCAACTAACTATATTGTAATAAATTCACTTGATGACATAGAAAACCTTAAAACAAAATCTAATATTAAAACTTTATTAGATGCCTTTGAAAAGTGATAATCATCAAGAGAATTTGTTCAATGCTCCCTTCACAAAATGCAAAAATATTAATTTCTATGAAATTACAAACCAATTTCCAAACAAATTTGAGAACTTTTATATAATTCATCAGAACATCAGAAGTATGAGAAAGCATTTCGATAATCTGCTACTAAGCATTTGGAATCGTTTGCTAATAAGCCTAATTTTGTATTTTTATCTGAAATCTGGATTTATGATGAGGAAAAATCGCTTTTTGAAATACCTGGGTATAAATTTATAGCAAATTGTAATAACGGCTATGCGTCTGGAGGTGTTTGAGTATTTGTTCAGAGTACTGTTGATTGTGAGCGTTTCTGTTTTAATTTTTGTAGTAGTGATGCTCTGAAGATCAGGTGTTAAATAAATGGGGTTAAATTCACTTTTTTGTGTGTCTATCGGTTTAATGTAATTTCAAGTGATCTTTTCTTCAATGACCTGAATTATCTTCTTACTAATGAAATGAGGCGAATTTGATTCTGGTGGGTGACATGAACTTAAATATACTAATTAACTCACCTAGCATTGATAAATACCTTTCTTTGCTCTCTTTCTATGGCTTGGAGTCATGTATAAATCAACCTACAAGAATGTCGAATATATCTGAAACGTGTATTGATCATATTTTCGTTCGTCTTCAAACTTTTAAAAATTTGTCCTTACGTAGCTCAGTTATTGATTTCCAAATAACAGATCATTGTATGACATGTCTAAATGTAGATAATGGTATTGCTTGTGTTGATACTAGGTGTGCTGTTCCTGTTTTTCGGACAAAGACCGATTTCATAAAATTTTGCTGTTTAATGTCCAACTTTGAGCCCACTGTGTTACTAAACCAAAACAAAATTTTAAAATTATATAGTTTTTTTTTTTCGTCTCTAAGTATTATCTGACGATTGGCTTAAGAATGGGCGACTTCCTAAACGTATGAACACAATGTTCATAAACAGTTCTGTGACAGCATCCAAACCGCAACAGCATACAACATTAAATGACATCGTAAAAATATGCTTTGCTTTATTTTTGCATAAGGGAACACTTTATTTACAAAGTTTGACATTTCACTGTTCGAAAATAAAAAGGTTGGAAAAAAAGTAATATATCTATTAATGAACTGTTTCAATGAGGTCAGTGGAACTTATTTTAAATATTTCTATAAATTGACCAAAAAATAAATATCATCTTGCCATATTTTTCTCAAGACTTTTCCATAAAATTGTCTGATTTTTGCGTTTTGTACCGTGTTCTGCTTTATTTTGCAGCTTTGTCGTCAAAAACTTCCATTTTTGGGATTATCAAAATAAATTTGTTTCGAAGCATCAACAACAAAGTTGATGCGCTAGTTGCCAATTAAATGCGTATTGATTACTTGTTGGCGGCGTTAAGGAATGCAATGCTTTGTCAACATTTTGTAGCTCGGCGTTTAGGAATGAATGACTTCGTATGTTTGCTTTGCAACTGACGTTTAAGAAGCAGTGGCGGATCCAGCATTGTCAAGAGGGGGGCCGATTGACTACATTTCTAGATAATAACAGAAAGTTTTTAAAATCTTTACATATAATTTAGGTTTGAGAGGGGGCGATTGTCCCCCCTGGATCCGCCACTGTTAAGAAGTCAAATTTAACTACAAAGTCGAAACTTGTTCATTCCATGCTAATGTGCATCATTTTCTAAAGTTTCATTAAAATGCTTCCATCCGATTTTGAGAAAAAGATATAGAAATATTAATTTTTAATAGAAAGTATTTAAAAAATTATAACTCAAATGAAAATAGCTTTTGCAACATTTTATTTATAAGAATAAAACTGTTGTGGAGAATTTTTCTGTGAAAGTAACCGTTAGCGAGTTATTTAAAAAAAAACTGATTTTTGTGACCTTGGACCATGAAATTGGGCATGTTCCGCCACAGTAATTTCTAGTAATTCTTGCCTGTAGTCTACCCTTATGATATACTTTCGATTGATATTTGTTTGAAAGAGTTAGTTTTCAGTTGCCACTAACTCCTTTATTTGACGTCTTTTTCAGCTTGAGTTGCAGTACCTACTGTTCTGCGAAAATTCTAAAAATGTTTTTTGACGTAGAAATTTTTGAGTCTAACATTTGTTACGCCTGGCATGTATTTATAAAGAAAAGTCTCGCTTACCATCGGTGCTATGCATTCGAGGTATACCCGGCTAGGGCGCGGTCATCCCTATGCCATTTTGAACCGTAACTATAGAAAATATTTCCTTTGGTTAAACTCAAAAACTTGCTACAATTGAACTAACGATCCTAAACTGTATGATTATTGCATTTGAATAAAAAAAAAAAATGTATGGCAAAATATTTGTTGAACAAATATTAGATTTTTGGTTCCGCATTGTTCAGCACTGCAATTATCCCTTCTTTGGCATTCCCCTATACTTGACCTTTTAACAATTCATCTTCGTATTACTCAAAATAAAAAATTATGATTTTAAATTTGCATGTTCTTGTTCTCCTTTAATAAATTCTTTAATTCGTTGCTTTTTTCTATTTTTTTAACAAACTAATTAATACAATGGAAAAAGAAATAGAATAATGGAAAAACTCGCGAGTGTTTAGGAAAAAAAAAATAATAATACAGCCTTAAAGAATAATTAATACATTTGATGATAATATGTAATTATAAAGAAAATACCTATAGCTACCCCTTAATAATGATGAACGATGTGCGTTGATGACGAGACTGATGTTACCGGTTGCTGACGATGTACTGATTGTTAAAGTTGCTAATATTGTTGACTCCAATCATGTTATCGTTGTTAATTTCAAATGCTGTTACTGTGGTTCTCTGCAACTGTTGATAT
Organism: Calliopum simillimum; assembly: GCA_951812925.1. Lineage (NCBI taxonomy): Eukaryota > Metazoa > Arthropoda > Insecta > Diptera > Lauxaniidae > Calliopum > Calliopum simillimum. The sequence continues at coordinate 136,853 of OX638369.1, forward strand.
TGTTGATGACTGCAATTTCAATATTGCGGCAAACTGCAATCGTTGTTATTTTAGTTGAATGCAATGGTTGATATCGGTGCTGACTGCAATTGCAATATTGCTGCGAACTGCAATTGTCGTTTTTGTTGCTATCTGTAGTTGCTGATCTGGTTGTTGGTGAATTAAAAAAAAACTCGATGATGATGCTGCTACGTAACCACCAGATTCTATCTTCTGAAGGAATTAGTCTTTCGTTGCTTCTTTTGACACAGGTTGCCAACTTCGTAAATGCAAGCTCCTTTGGCAGTACACTGCACGTCTATAAGCAGTTTTATTTTTTTTTTCTTTATATCTGCTTCACAGAGTCACGTTTTCAGTTTCTTTTATTTTTTTATGCAGCACAAAAAAATCGGGTTTTCACGATAATTTTTATCTTCAAAATTGTTTTTATTGTACTTCAAATGATAGAGGTTACTTTTTAGAGTTTATATTTATTTCACTTGCCGTTTTAATCAATAGTTTTGCTTCTTAAAATTGACAGGAACAGACAAACCCGTTGCACTACCGACAAACGTTGAGAAAACACACCAACCGTACGCGACAAGTAACAAGCAGCAACTGACTATTTGAATTTTTGCTTCGTTTCAAGTTTGCCGTTTTGCCGTTGATGATTTTTTTTTCCTCGTCTCTCTTGCTCTTGCTATTTCCCGCTATTTTAACATACGATTATTTGCAATGTCTAATAATAACTTATGCATACATATACATTAATACATAGCTACATATTTTTTTGATCGACATGAAGGGGAAAACGAACATGTGTCAAAAGCAAAAACAAGAACCGAAACCGTTTTGTTTAGTCAAGTGTACTTATGCCGTTCCGAACATAAGTTAAATGCAAAAAATATAAACCGTTTTGCGAAGCAGGTGGCCAAATACCGTATTTCTTTGTTTTCGCAAAGAGGAAAAAAAATATTTGAAACTGATTTACAGGGTGAGGCAGTAAATTCGTAACAAACCTGCTTTGTTATATGGATTTTTAAGCCAAATAACAAACAGGAACCGAATTTACCCTAAAAGGCACAATTTTATTTGATAAACTGGAGACTTTTCTTTAACGTGTGGCTCGACCCACGACAAGCCGGGCAAAATGAATAGATGACTTGTAAAACAAATAAATATATGTATATATATTTTTAAGCTTGGATTTTGTCTGCGTGGAATACCCCAATATAATTTCCGTTTAAATCTTCCAATTGATAAAGAGCATTTCCAAGTTTTTTCCGAATGCGACACTTTACGAACTTTTTGTTAAATTTAGAGTTAAGACCCTTCGCAAAATTGCTCTGAGTGATATTCTCCCTAAAAACCTCTTGACCTACTCGATAACTGACTGGTTTCGAACGAGTATTGTAGGTTTTTGTAGCTTTTTCGTGCGCAATCTCCAACTTTTTAGATATTCTATCACGCACTCTGCGAAGCCTATCCGAATTATGCTCAATACTAACTTCTCCTGATTTTAGACAGTTAAGTTTCTGAAGGAGTCCATAAGAGGAACCATGTTGACACATGTTCTGCCCAAAGACGGCAAAATATGGGGAGCATCCTATGGCAGAGTGGTAATCGCTACGTAGGATGGAGAGAATTTGGGGAATATAGCGGTCCCAACTACAATGATCGGTCTGATTTTCAAGGAAAATTCTTAATTTTATAACAATTTCACGGTTAACCCGTTCCGAGGCGTTTGCCTGTGGAGAGTAAAGGCCGGTTTTAATATGGCTTATGCCATGGTCAGATAAAAACTGCTGCATATCTTTAGATATGAATTGTTTGCCGTTATCGCTATGGATAAATTGAGGCACACCAAATGCAGGGAAAACTTCTGTTTGAAAAAAATCAATTACATTATTTGTGGTTGCAGCGCGCATAGGCTTCAGAAAAATAAATTTCGTCAAATGATCGAGGGCAATGAAAAGTGTGGTGTTTTTGGTTGCCGTATTCATGGGATAGGGACCCAAAAAATCAATATATAAACGCTGAAATGGGCGTTCGGTAACAAAAGCTTGGCCCATAGGCGGACGTAAGATTTTATTTGTAGGCTTCACACACTTGCAAGTTTCACAGTTTTTGACATAAGTTTGAACGTCTTGTGCCATTGAAGGCCAAAAATATTTTTGACGAACTCTTGCTAGCGTCTTAACATAACCACCATGGCACCCAGAAACTGAATCATGAGCCAGTTTAATTGCTTTGACGATTAGCCCTTTGGGTAACCATAATTTCCACAGCTCATTTTCTTCGTCTTCAACTCCTTGCCTGAATTTAACACGCTTAAATACCAAGTTTTCGCTCAGATGCAAATCTGGCAAAGAAGGATCATTTTCAAAAATGGTTTTGCGTAAGTTTTGATAGTCAGCGAAATCAAACTCGGGTGAGGATAAATCAATGTCTGACATAAAATTATGTTTAGAGATTTCGTCCACGTCAAAGCGTGACAAGGCATCAGGCACCACGTTTAAAGATCCTTTCCGATGCTCGATTTTAAAATCGAAGCATTGCAAAGCTAAACTCCAGCGTGCGAGGCGATTGTTTAAATCCTTTTGAGCCATTAGCCACTTAAGGCTCGAGTGGTCAGTTATGACTCGAAAAGGCAAACCTTCAATGTAAGGTCGAAATTTTTTTATGCACATTACCGCAGCCAGACATTCAAGCTCTGTAACTGTGTAGTTACGTTGAGCTTTGTTAAGCTTTTGCGAAACATACGAAATAGGATGTTCTTTGCCATCATCGTCACATTGGAAGAGAAGACCACCTACGCCAATGCGAGATGCGTCACATTGAATAATAAATTCTTTCGAAAAGTCAGGTTGAGCTAGCACAGGAGCTGAAGAAAGAGCAGTTTTAATTTTTTCAAAAGACTCAATAGCTTCACTAGTCAGCTGAAATCGACCAGTTTTCTTTTTCAAGCAGTCAGTTAACGGACCAGCCAAATTGGCGAAGTTATTTATAAAGGAGCGGTACCAATTTGCCATACCAATGAAGCGTCGTACTTGACGAGGTGATTTCGGCAACGGAAATTCATCGATGGCTTTTACTTTTTCCGGGTCCACCTTTAAACAACCGTGACCTACACGATAGCCCAAGTACTTTATTTCTTTTTGACAGAACTTACTCTTGCTTACATTAATTGTCAAATTGGCATCTCTCAGACATTTCGCAACTATGCTCAATAATTTCATATGGGTATCGAAATCCGAACTACAGACCAATAAATCATCTAAGTAGATGAATACATTTTCTCGAATTCTGGATGGAACAGCCTTATCCATCAGACGGCTCATTGTCTGAGGACCATTACAAAGCCCAAAGGGCATAACTTTATAATGGTATAAGGGTCTTCCCGGGACGACGAAAGCTGTCTTTTCCTTAGAAGATTCAGACAATTTTATTTGAAGAAATGCATCCTTCAAATCAATGCCACTAATGAAAAATGTATCTTTTAGTCTACTTAATAAGCCATTTATATGGGGTAGTGGATATGAGTCCTTTTTGGTTAAAGCGTTAAGCTTGCGTGAATCTATACAAAGTCTTACTTTACCGGGTTTGCGCACCAACACCACGGGACTACACCAAGGCGAATTAGACTCTTCTATGACTCCCATTTTTAGAAGCCTATCAATTTCTTGATATGCTTCTTCTTGCCTCGGAGGTGACAAAGGAAAGTGTCTTGATTTTACTGGCTCTGCATTGCCTGTGTCTATGTGGTGTTCAAGTAGATTCGTGCAACCAAGTCCAAATTTTTCATATGAAGGAAACTGAGCAATAACTTTTTCAAGTTCAAATTTCTGTTCGCCCGTTAATACGTGAAAATCAGGTGTGTTTGGCAGTTCTTCATCAAAAGAAATTGAGCTTACTTGTGGAATAATTTCCGGAGCGATAGCGAAAGCTTGCCAAAAATCCACTCCAAAATAAGCTTCTTGGCTGAGTGAAGGTACCAAATAAAAATTGATAGTCCTAGTTATATTTTTAAAGGTGATAGGAAGGTCACAATAGCCGATAACATTTTGCTTTTTTCCATCAGCGGTAGATAGAGAGCTTTTAAAAGGTTTTAAAGATATATTAAGTTTCTTAAGGAATTCATGGCAGTTTTTGCCCAAAACAGAAACATTAGCCCCTGAATCCAACAAGCCAATTAAAATTTGGTCAAAAACTTTGACTTTTGCGAACGGCCTATCGTCATCGCTGTTGATTAATCTTGTAGATTCTAAAATTTTCCTATAATGTTTCCGTTTTTTATACCTTAATCTACATTTCCTAAGCCTTGTGACTTTCCGAGTTGCGCAAATTTCATTTTCAAAAATTTTATGTTTAACATTTTCATAGAAGGCTTCTCGGTTAGAAAATTTTAAACATGTTGTGTCTACTTGACACGAAAAGTCACGCGAAACTGGTTTTAAAATATTGATTTTTTTGACAACGCTGGGATTGGACAAAGTTTCCGGATTATGGGAATCTTTGTCAGAAAATTTTTTGCATAACTCGGGATTTAATGGGAAGAACGTGTGTCCCCGGTATCCTTCACGCTCTGTTTGGGGTTTCCCTGATGATTATTGGGGCATCTCGGAGTGACTACTCCTTTTTGCCCACATTTGAAATAAAACATGGAAGTTATTCCTTCCGGGCAATAGATGTATGAATGCCCAAAATTCATACAGTTCCAGCACTGTATTTTTGAAAAATCTGGTTTAGAAAATCGACGAGGAACCTGTAAAGCTTCCACCTGTGGATCAGCTTCCATGTCACTGAAATCATCTTCAGCAGAATGTTCAATTTCGTGAACTGTCTTTGTCGAGTTATAAATTGGTGTTTGATATTTATTTTCACGAAGCACTTGCTCCGCTTTTCGAGCAGTGTCACGAAAACCTTCTAAGTCTCTCGTCTCACAATTAAAAAGCATATATTTGAGATTAATGTTTAAATTTTTTTTCATAATCTCAATCAAAACCTCATCAGACATAGGCTGACCCAATCGCGAATTAAAAAGAACAACATCGCTGAAAAAATCATCGAAAGCTTCTTTGAATTGTTGTTTTCTCAAAGAAATTTTTAAAGTAATCTCATGATCTTTTTCAGCTCCACCAAATTGTTTTTTGAAAGCATAGCAAAGATATGCATAAGTAGCATGCGGGGTTTGCCTTATTAACTGCCAATAATATTGTTCGGCTTTACCGGCAAGAAGTACATGAAAATTGGTCATGAGATGTTCTGATGAGCATCTAGATCGCTTGCAAAGAGTATCTACTTTGAATAGAAAATCTGAAACGTTACCAGATCCATCGAAAGTGATTTTCCAATCTGTCAACTTCGGGAAATTATCCCCACTTTGTAAATTAAGTAAGTTTCGTGGTTGGTAATGGGGCACAGGCTGTTGGGCATTTGCAATTCGTGGTTCTTGAGCTAATATCCTTTGATTAATGGTGCCAATGCTACCTCTTATATCATGTAACTCCCTCCTCAGATCATTTTGACTGTCTAAAATTGTCTGGCGCATTAATGTAACAAGATCACTTATTGACGTTACATTTTCACTCGCCTCTGGGTTGTCAGAATTTCTATTTCCCTCGGGCAAAGGATTAACACCTGAAATTTCCATATTTTCGGTTGGAATTTGGGCATTAGCTCCCAAGGGTACGGTTTGACCTTTTTCACCGTTAGACATATCTATCAAATTGGATTTTGAGTCGTTTAAATCCACAGCAGGAAGTTGTTCTACAGAGCCTGACAAGGAATATTCAACTACAGCGGGATCCAATAAAATTTGCTGAGAATCGTTTAATGAATTTCTTGAAGAACAAGGAGGCGAATGAACCACTGTACTTCTTCGTGAAGCAGTTAAAGAGCTATAAATAGGGTATGCGGCTGTATTTCTATTAAGGTTTCTATTAATAGCTTTACCACGACCTCCGCTTGGCGTTAATTTATTTCCAGATCGAAGATCGGGCATAATAATCAACTCGTCAAAGCAGGGAAAAAAAAAAATTCCGAATTTGAGAAAAGAAATGTTAAATAAAATCTCCAGTACACAAAAAAAAAGTTTTAAATCTAAAAAATATTTTAAATTCAAATAAGAAAATATATGTATATGAATGGCCTAAATTCTATTTATATAAATTTTAATAGTAAAATTTCCTTTCCTTTTTTTTTGCGAAAATTTGGGAAAAACTATTGTAATTATTTCTACGAAAGATAAAAAAACGAATATATTTTTTTGAAACTAGGGGAATGCCAATTCCAGAAAACGCGAATGCAAAAACTGCAGTGCCAAACGATTTAAAATAGTTATGAGAACCAGTGAGCTTGCTTCTGATATTTTTTTTTTTTTTTGACCACCCTTACCTGAACCATCATTTTTGGCCATTCGTATAAATGGCTCAAAGTCTTCGCCACTGTTCAACCTCATAATGTTTGTGTCGGGGACTTAGTGGGGAAATCACAATCACAAGCGGATTCCAGCATGGAGCTGGCTTCGCTTCGGACTCGAGCCGAATCTCTCACCACAACACAGCAACGGTTTTAAATTTAGTCCGGTAAGCTGGTGACTAGTGAGAGGTTCCACCCGCATCCGAGCAAGATTCACTTGCAATATGGCTCAAACAATGGTGGCTGATGTCGAAATGCTACAAATTTGAGAGGATGAAAAAAAAATCTGTTCTTCTTCTACTTGAAGACAGAGTCTGCAGCTCTGCTGCGACTTTTAATGAATCGGAAAATAAAAAAAAATTATGATGAAAACATCATAACAAAGGTTTGACTTCTGTTTTGAAAAATAAATAATTTTTTTTAATTGAATAATAATCAAACTTCCTTGCGTTGGGCGCCATCTATGTTAGCGACCAACACAAAATAAGAATCTTTCTTCTTGTTGAAAAATCAAAAATATCAAAGCTTGTTCTTCGTTGGGCGCCATCTATGTTACGCCTGGCATGTATTTATAAAGAAAAGTCTCGCTTACCATCGGTGCTATGCATTCGAGGTATACCCGGCTAGGGCGCGGTCATCCCTATGCCATTTTGAACCGTAACTATAGAAAATATTTCCTTTGGTTAAACTCAAAAACTTGCTACAATTGAACTAACGATCCTAAACTGTATGATTATTGCATTTGAATAAAAAAAAAAAAATGTATGGCAAAATATTTGTTGAACAAATATTAGATTTTTGGTTCCGCATTGTTCAGCACTGCAATTATCCCTTCTTTGGCATTCCCCTATACTTGACCTTTTAACAATTCATCTTCGTATTACTCAAAATAAAAAATTATGATTTTAAATTTGCATGTTCTTGTTCTCCTTTAATAAATTCTTTAATTCGTTGCTTTTTTCTATTTTTTTAACAAACTAATTAATACAATGGAAAAAGAAATAGAATAATGGAAAAACTCGCGAGTGTTTAGGAAAAAAAAAATAATAATACAGCCTTAAAGAATAATTAATACATTTGATGATAATATGTAATTATAAAGAAAATACCTATAGCTACCCCTTAATAATGATGAACGATGTGCGTTGATGACGAGACTGATGTTACCGGTTGCTGACGATGTACTGATTGTTAAAGTTGCTAATATTGTTGACTCCAATCATGTTATCGTTGTTAATTTCAAATGCTGTTACTGTGGTTCTCTGCAACTGTTGATATTGTTGATGACTGCAATTTCAATATTGCGGCAAACTGCAATCGTTGTTATTTTAGTTGAATGCAATGGTTGATATCGGTGCTGACTGCAATTGCAATATTGCTGCGAACTGCAATTGTCGTTTTTGTTGCTATCTGTAGTTGCTGATCTGGTTGTTGGTGAATTAAAAAAAAACTCGATGATGATGCTGCTACGTAACCACCAGATTCTATCTTCTGAAGGAATTAGTCTTTCGTTGCTTCTTTTGACACAGGTTGCCAACTTCGTAAATGCAAGCTCCTTTGGCAGTACACTGCACGTCTATAAGCAGTTTTATTTTTTTTTTCTTTATATCTGCTTCACAGAGTCACGTTTTCAGTTTCTTTTATTTTTTTATGCAGCACAAAAAAATCGGGTTTTCACGATAATTTTTATCTTCAAAATTGTTTTTATTGTACTTCAAATGATAGAGGTTACTTTTTAGAGTTTATATTTATTTCACTTGCCGTTTTAATCAATAGTTTTGCTTCTTAAAATTGACAGGAACAGACAAACCCGTTGCACTACCGACAAACGTTGAGAAAACACACCAACCGTACGCGACAAGTAACAAGCAGCAACTGACTATTTGAATTTTTGCTTCGTTTCAAGTTTGCCGTTTTGCCGTTGATGATTTTTTTTTCCTCGTCTCTCTTGCTCTTGCTATTTCCCGCTATTTTAACATACGATTATTTGCAATGTCTAATAATAACTTATGCATACATATACATTAATACATAGCTACATATTTTTTTGATCGACATGAAGGGGAAAACGAACATGTGTCAAAAGCAAAAACAAGAACCGAAACCGTTTTGTTTAGTCAAGTGTACTTATGCCGTTCCGAACATAAGTTAAATGCAAAAAATATAAACCGTTTTGCGAAGCAGGTGGCCAAATACCGTATTTCTTTGTTTTCGCAAAGAGGAAAAAAAATATTTGAAACTGATTTACAGGGTGAGGCAGTAAATTCGTAACAAACCTGCTTTGTTATATGGATTTTTAAGCCAAATAACAAACAGGAACCGAATTTACCCTAAAAGGCACAATTTTATTTGATAAACTGGAGACTTTTCTTTAACGTGTGGCTCGACCCACGACAAGCCGGGCAAAATGAATAGATGACTTGTAAAACAAATAAATATATGTATATATATTTTTAAGCTTGGATTTTGTCTGCGTGGAATACCCCAATATAATTTCCGTTTAAATCTTCCAATTGATAAAGAGCATTTCCAAGTTTTTTCCGAATGCGACACTTTACGAACTTTTTGTTAAATTTAGAGTTAAGACCCTTCGCAAAATTGCTCTGAGTGATATTCTCCCTAAAAACCTCTTGACCTACTCGATAACTGACTGGTTTCGAACGAGTATTGTAGGTTTTTGTAGCTTTTTCGTGCGCAATCTCCAACTTTTTAGATATTCTATCACGCACTCTGCGAAGCCTATCCGAATTATGCTCAATACTAACTTCTCCTGATTTTAGACAGTTAAGTTTCTGAAGGAGTCCATAAGAGGAACCATGTTGACACATGTTCTGCCCAAAGACGGCAAAATATGGGGAGCATCCTATGGCAGAGTGGTAATCGCTACGTAGGATGGAGAGAATTTGGGGAATATAGCGGTCCCAACTACAATGATCGGTCTGATTTTCAAGGAAAATTCTTAATTTTATAACAATTTCACGGTTAACCCGTTCCGAGGCGTTTGCCTGTGGAGAGTAAAGGCCGGTTTTAATATGGCTTATGCCATGGTCAGATAAAAACTGCTGCATATCTTTAGATATGAATTGTTTGCCGTTATCGCTATGGATAAATTGAGGCACACCAAATGCAGGGAAAACTTCTGTTTGAAAAAAATCAATTACATTATTTGTGGTTGCAGCGCGCATAGGCTTCAGAAAAATAAATTTCGTCAAATGATCGAGGGCAATGAAAAGTGTGGTGTTTTTGGTTGCCGTATTCATGGGATAGGGACCCAAAAAATCAATATATAAACGCTGAAATGGGCGTTCGGTAACAAAAGCTTGGCCCATAGGCGGACGTAAGATTTTATTTGTAGGCTTCACACACTTGCAAGTTTCACAGTTTTTGACATAAGTTTGAACGTCTTGTGCCATTGAAGGCCAAAAATATTTTTGACGAACTCTTGCTAGCGTCTTAACATAACCACCATGGCACCCAGAAACTGAATCATGAGCCAGTTTAATTGCTTTGACGATTAGCCCTTTGGGTAACCATAATTTCCACAGCTCATTTTCTTCGTCTTCAACTCCTTGCCTGAATTTAACACGCTTAAATACCAAGTTTTCGCTCAGATGCAAATCTGGCAAAGAAGGATCATTTTCAAAAATGGTTTTGCGTAAGTTTTGATAGTCAGCGAAATCAAACTCGGGTGAGGATAAATCAATGTCTGACATAAAATTATGTTTAGAGATTTCGTCCACGTCAAAGCGTGACAAGGCATCAGGCACCACGTTTAAAGATCCTTTCCGATGCTCGATTTTAAAATCGAAGCATTGCAAAGCTAAACTCCAGCGTGCGAGGCGATTGTTTAAATCCTTTTGAGCCATTAGCCACTTAAGGCTCGAGTGGTCAGTTATGACTCGAAAAGGCAAACCTTCAATGTAAGGTCGAAATTTTTTTATGCACATTACCGCAGCCAGACATTCAAGCTCTGTAACTGTGTAGTTACGTTGAGCTTTGTTAAGCTTTTGCGAAACATACGAAATAGGATGTTCTTTGCCATCATCGTCACATTGGAAGAGAAGACCACCTACGCCAATGCGAGATGCGTCACATTGAATAATAAATTCTTTCGAAAAGTCAGGTTGAGCTAGCACAGGAGCTGAAGAAAGAGCAGTTTTAATTTTTTCAAAAGACTCAATAGCTTCACTAGTCAGCTGAAATCGACCAGTTTTCTTTTTCAAGCAGTCAGTTAACGGACCAGCCAAATTGGCGAAGTTATTTATAAAGGAGCGGTACCAATTTGCCATACCAATGAAGCGTCGTACTTGACGAGGTGATTTCGGCAACGGAAATTCATCGATGGCTTTTACTTTTTCCGGGTCCACCTTTAAACAACCGTGACCTACACGATAGCCCAAGTACTTTATTTCTTTTTGACAGAACTTACTCTTGCTTACATTAATTGTCAAATTGGCATCTCTCAGACATTTCGCAACTATGCTCAATAATTTCATATGGGTATCGAAATCCGAACTACAGACCAATAAATCATCTAAGTAGATGAATACATTTTCTCGAATTCTGGATGGAACAGCCTTATCCATCAGACGGCTCATTGTCTGAGGACCATTACAAAGCCCAAAGGGCATAACTTTATAATGGTATAAGGGTCTTCCCGGGACGACGAAAGCTGTCTTTTCCTTAGAAGATTCAGACAATTTTATTTGAAGAAATGCATCCTTCAAATCAATGCCACTAATGAAAAATGTATCTTTTAGTCTACTTAATAAGCCATTTATATGGGGTAGTGGATATGAGTCCTTTTTGGTTAAAGCGTTAAGCTTGCGTGAATCTATACAAAGTCTTACTTTACCGGGTTTGCGCACCAACACCACGGGACTACACCAAGGCGAATTAGACTCTTCTATGACTCCCATTTTTAGAAGCCTATCAATTTCTTGATATGCTTCTTCTTGCCTCGGAGGTGACAAAGGAAAGTGTCTTGATTTTACTGGCTCTGCATTGCCTGTGTCTATGTGGTGTTCAAGTAGATTCGTGCAACCAAGTCCAAATTTTTCATATGAAGGAAACTGAGCAATAACTTTTTCAAGTTCAAATTTCTGTTCGCCCGTTAATACGTGAAAATCAGGTGTGTTTGGCAGTTCTTCATCAAAAGAAATTGAGCTTACTTGTGGAATAATTTCCGGAGCGATAGCGAAAGCTTGCCAAAAATCCACTCCAAAATAAGCTTCTTGGCTGAGTGAAGGTACCAAATAAAAATTGATAGTCCTAGTTATATTTTTAAAGGTGATAGGAAGGTCACAATAGCCGATAACATTTTGCTTTTTTCCATCAGCGGTAGATAGAGAGCTTTTAAAAGGTTTTAAAGATATATTAAGTTTCTTAAGGAATTCATGGCAGTTTTTGCCCAAAACAGAAACATTAGCCCCTGAATCCAACAAGCCAATTAAAATTTGGTCAAAAACTTTGACTTTTGCGAACGGCCTATCGTCATCGCTGTTGATTAATCTTGTAGATTCTAAAATTTTCCTATAATGTTTCCGTTTTTTATACCTTAATCTACATTTCCTAAGCCTTGTGACTTTCCGAGTTGCGCAAATTTCATTTTCAAAAATTTTATGTTTAACATTTTCATAGAAGGCTTCTCGGTTAGAAAATTTTAAACATGTTGTGTCTACTTGACACGAAAAGTCACGCGAAACTGGTTTTAAAATATTGATTTTTTTGACAACGCTGGGATTGGACAAAGTTTCCGGATTATGGGAATCTTTGTCAGAAAATTTTTTGCATAACTCGGGATTTAATGGGAAGAACGTGTGTCCCCGGTATCCTTCACGCTCTGTTTGGGGTTTCCCTGATGATTATTGGGGCATCTCGGAGTGACTACTCCTTTTTGCCCACATTTGAAACAAAACATGGAAGTTATTCCTTCCGGGCAATAGATGTATGAATGCCCAAAATTCATACAGTTCCAGCACTGTATTTTTGAAAAATCTGGTTTAGAAAATCGACGAGGAACCTGTAAAGCTTCCACCTGTGGATCAGCTTCCATGTCACTGAAATCATCTTCAGCAGAATGTTCAATTTCGTGAACTGTCTTTGTCGAGTTATAAATTGGTGTTTGATATTTATTTTCACGAAGCACTTGCTCCGCTTTTCGAGCAGTGTCACGAAAACCTTCTAAGTCTCTCGTCTCACAATTAAAAAGCATATATTTGAGATTAATGTTTAAATTTTTTTTCATAATCTCAATCAAAACCTCATCAGACATAGGCTGACCCAATCGCGAATTAAAAAGAACAACATCGCTGAAAAAATCATCGAAAGCTTCTTTGAATTGTTGTTTTCTCAAAGAAATTTTTAAAGTAATCTCATGATCTTTTTCAGCTCCACCAAATTGTTTTTTGAAAGCATAGCAAAGATATGCATAAGTAGCATGCGGGGTTTGCCTTATTAACTGCCAATAATATTGTTCGGCTTTACCGGCAAGAAGTACATGAAAATTGGTCATGAGATGTTCTGATGAGCATCTAGATCGCTTGCAAAGAGTATCTACTTTGAATAGAAAATCTGAAACGTTACCAGATCCATCGAAAGTGATTTTCCAATCTGTCAACTTCGGGAAATTATCCCCACTTTGTAAATTAAGTAAATTTCGTGGTTGGTAATGGGGCACAGGCTGTTGGGCATTTGCAATTCGTGGTTCTTGAGCTAATATCCTTTGATTAATGGTGCCAATGCTACCTCTTATATCATGTAACTCCCTCCTCAGATCATTTTGACTGTCTAAAATTGTCTGGCGCATTAATGTAACAAGATCACTTATTGACGTTACATTTTCACTCGCCTCTGGGTTGTCAGAATTTCTATTTCCCTCGGGCAAAGGATTAACACCTGAAATTTCCATATTTTCGGTTGGAATTTGGGCATTAGCTCCCAAGGGTACGGTTTGACCTTTTTCACCGTTAGACATATCTATCAAATTGGATTTTGAGTCGTTTAAATCCACAGCAGGAAGTTGTTCTACAGAGCCTGACAAGGAATATTCAACTACAGCGGGATCCAATAAAATTTGCTGAGAATCGTTTAATGAATTTCTTGAAGAACAAGGAGGCGAATGAACCACTGTACTTCTTCGTGAAGCAGTTAAAGAGCTATAAATAGGGTATGCGGCTGTATTTCTATTAAGGTTTCTATTAATAGCTTTACCACGACCTCCGCTTGGCGTTAATTTATTTCCAGATCGAAGATCGGGCATAATAATCAACTCGTCAAAGCAGGGAAAAAAAAAAATTCCGAATTTGAGAAAAGAAATGTTAAATAAAATCTCCAGTACACAAAAAAAAAGTTTTAAATCTAAAAAATATTTTAAATTCAAATAAGAAAATATATGTATATGAATGGCCTAAATTCTATTTATATAAATTTTAATAGTAAAATTTCCTTTCCTTTTTTTTTGCGAAAATTTGGGAAAAACTATTGTAATTATTTCTACGAAAGATAAAAAAACGAATATATTTTTTTGAAACTAGGGGAATGCCAATTCCAGAAAACGCGAATGCAAAAACTGCAGTGCCAAACGATTTAAAATAGTTATGAGAACCAGTGAGCTTGCTTCTGATATTTTTTTTTTTTTTTGACCACCCTTACCTGAACCATCATTTTTGGCCATTCGTATAAATGGCTCAAAGTCTTCGCCACTGTTCAACCTCATAATGTTTGTGTCGGGGACTTAGTGGGGAAATCACAATCACAAGCGGATTCCAGCATGGAGCTGGCTTCGCTTCGGACTCGAGCCGAATCTCTCACCACAACACAGCAACGGTTTTAAATTTAGTCTGGTAAGCTGGTGACTAGTGAGAGGTTCCACCCGCATCCGAGCAAGATTCACTTGCAATATGGCTCAAACAATGGTGGCTGATGTCGAAATGCTACAAATTTGAGAGGATGAAAAAAAAATCTGTTCTTCTTCTACTTGAAGACAGAGTCTGCAGCTCTGCTGCGACTTTTAATGAATCGGAAAATAAAAAAAAATTATGATGAAAACATCATAACAAAGGTTTGACTTCTGTTTTGAAAAATAAATAATTTTTTTTAATTGAATAATAATCAAACTTCCTTGCGTTGGGCGCCATCTATGTTAGCGACCAACACAAAATAAGAATCTTTCTTCTTGTTGAAAAATCAAAAATATCAAAGCTTGTTCTTCGTTGGGCGCCATCTATGTTACGCCTGGCATGTATTTATAAAGAAAAGTCTCGCTTACCATCGGTGCTATGCATTCGAGGTATACCCGGCTAGGGCGCGGTCATCCCTATGCCATTTTGAACCGTAACTATAGAAAATATTTCCTTTGGTTAAACTCAAAAACTTGCTACAATTGAACTAACGATCCTAAACTGTATGATTATTGCATTTGAATAAAAAAAAAAAAATGTATGGCAAAATATTTGTTGAACAAATATTAGATTTTTGGTTCCGCATTGTTCAGCACTGCAATTATCCCTTCTTTGGCATTCCCCTATACTTGACCTTTTAACAATTCATCTTCGTATTACTCAAAATAAAAAATTATGATTTTAAATTTGCATGTTCTTGTTCTCCTTTAATAAATTCTTTAATTCGTTGCTTTTTTCTATTTTTTTAACAAACTAATTAATACAATGGAAAAAGAAATAGAATAATGGAAAAACTCGCGAGTGTTTAGGAAAAAAAAAATAATAATACAGCCTTAAAGAATAATTAATACATTTGATGATAATATGTAATTATAAAGAAAATACCTATAGCTACCCCTTAATAATGATGAACGATGTGCGTTGATGACGAGACTGATGTTACCGGTTGCTGACGATGTACTGATTGTTAAAGTTGCTAATATTGTTGACTCCAATCATGTTATCGTTGTTAATTTCAAATGCTGTTACTGTGGTTCTCTGCAACTGTTGATATTGTTGATGACTGCAATTTCAATATTGCGGCAAACTGCAATCGTTGTTATTTTAGTTGAATGCAATGGTTGATATCGGTGCTGACTGCAATTGCAATATTGCTGCGAACTGCAATTGTCGTTTTTGTTGCTATCTGTAGTTGCTGATCTGGTTGTTGGTGAATTAAAAAAAAACTCGATGATGATGCTGCTACGTAACCACCAGATTCTATCTTCTGAAGGAATTAGTCTTTCGTTGCTTCTTTTGACACAGGTTGCCAACTTCGTAAATGCAAGCTCCTTTGGCAGTACACTGCACGTCTATAAGCAGTTTTATTTTTTTTTTCTTTATATCTGCTTCACAGAGTCACGTTTTCAGTTTCTTTTATTTTTTTATGCAGCACAAAAAAATCGGGTTTTCACGATAATTTTTATCTTCAAAATTGTTTTTATTGTACTTCAAATGATAGAGGTTACTTTTTAGAGTTTATATTTATTTCACTTGCCGTTTTAATCAATAGTTTTGCTTCTTAAAATTGACAGGAACAGACAAACCCGTTGCACTACCGACAAACGTTGAGAAAACACACCAACCGTACGCGACAAGTAACAAGCAGCAACTGACTATTTGAATTTTTGCTTCGTTTCAAGTTTGCCGTTTTGCCGTTGATGATTTTTTTTTCCTCGTCTCTCTTGCTCTTGCTATTTCCCGCTATTTTAACATACGATTATTTGCAATGTCTAATAATAACTTATGCATACATATACATTAATACATAGCTACATATTTTTTTGATCGACATGAAGGGGAAAACGAACATGTGTCAAAAGCAAAACAAGAACCGAAACCGTTTTGTTTAGTCAAGTGTACTTATGCCGTTCCGAACATAAGTTAAATGCAAAAAATATAAACCGTTTTGCGAAGCAGGTGGCCAAATACCGTATTTCTTTGTTTTCGCAAAGAGGAAAAAAAATATTTGAAACTGATTTACAGGGTGAGGCAGTAAATTCGTAACACATTGAAAGTGACGCAAATATAGACGATATTTGGAATACATACACTCTTGCACTTTTTTGCACTCAATTTTATTTTTGTGCCCTTCCACTAATTTGATCAGGAAATTCACTTCTTCATCACTAAAACAGCTGTGAGTGCGTTTTCCGTCGCTTTTTTTTGCTTTCCCAACCACAAACATACTTACATATGCATTGTTTTAGTTAACCAAAACACTGTGAATGTGAAACATTAGTTAAACTCTTGTCACCCGTTTAGTAAACTAATTAATAAACTAATGACTGTGAATCCGGACACTTTCTTTTTCGAGTTCACCATGATACAATAAACAGAAGGTCAACGCAGTTCTAAAACATCCCTCTTTGCTCAGAAGAATTTCTCTTTTTATATGTGGTTGTTGTTATTTGGCTATCTTCTGAAATTATATAGCTATGTGGTTGTTGTCTCTAAAATTTTGACAAGCTGCGCTAACTTCCTATAATTGAATCATGGAGTTCACGACAGTTCGATTCAAATTTATTCCTGCCTACTATATGTATATGAACAATACAAAAATCATTTTATTTTATTTTTAATTACAATTTCAATTGAGTGATTTGTTTGTTCTCTTTCCAGGGGCCGCTCTTACAGCAAAGACAGCCAGAAAAGCTCTCAAAGTGATTTAAGTTTGAGTCTCTCTTCAAGTGGTTCACCAAAGCTAATATTTAAAGCACCGCTGCGTAAGTACCAGAAGAAAAACTCTTTTTAATCTTCAACATAACTTACGTAATAACTTGTTAAACATATATAGCCATGATCATCTCAATTTTTTCGAAATTTGCAGTTGGGTTGTCAGATTTTTATAAAAATTCACAGAGCTGTTCTAAGTGCTCAGTATGGAGACCTCTCATTATTAGTTTTGAAAATTATGGGCATGAAACTTCAGAGTGTCCAAGTGGTGTTTTTGCGTAAAATCGATGCAATTTTTTTTTCTAGGTCCCGCCATTTTGTCAAAAATAAATTTTTTTAATTTTTGTTTTCGGATTCTTGTAGCATTTTAAACGTTATTTCAATTTCCATTTTTAAATTTGAAAAATTTTGAAAATTTACAAAATGGCGGCCATTTTTTGAAACTAGAGTTCGCTTGTGGCCGAAATTCGACCTTTTCGATCTGACTATATAGCTTGATCGATAAAACACAAAAAGCTTTTAATATTCTTCCTTAAGGTTCTGCATTCATAAAAATCGGTGCCGCACCGGCCACTTAAAAACATAAAGGTCATATTCGCATTCCTTGATGTTAGCCCTATCTGTATACCCAATTTTAAAAAATTAATTCAGTGGTTTAGCCGTAAAAGTGTTTTTCCATTTAGGGGCGTGGCACCTCCCACTTTTAAAAAAGATATTAACCTATGCACTGCTCCTCCTCTCAACCTTTCCAACAATGAAAAAATCAAGCAAATCGGTTGAAATTTAGTTATAGAAACAGGGACTGAATATATATATACCCAATTTTAAAAAATTAATTCAGTGGTTTAGCCGTAAGTGTTTTTCCATTTAGGGGCGTGGCACCTCCCACTTTTAAAAAAGATATAAACCTATGCACTGCTCCTCCTCTCAACCTTTCCAACAAAGAAAAAATCAAGCAAATCGGTTGAAATTTAGTTATAGAAACAGGGACTGAACTGATTTCGTTTGCCTATTTTTATATAGATATCTTAAAAGTTGATTACACTGTTCAACGAATTTCAGACTTTTGATTTTATCTGAGTTCGGACTATGTATGCAATTATTGCTATTGATATAATAGGACTGCATTTACAAAATTTTTCCATCACGTCTCAGTTTTCAGATAAAATGACAAATCCAAAATCGCGCAAAAAATAATTAAAAAATTTAAAGCCGTCAGAATTTTAAAAAGAAAATGTCAAACGAAGCCAAAAATTTTTAAATCGGTCAGACATCGGTTTGACATTTTCTTTTTAAAATTCTGACGGCTAAAAATGTTTTAATTTTTTTTGCACGGATGTAAATCGTGATTTTGGATTTGTCATTTTATTTAAGTCAACGTATCAATTTTGCTATTAGTGCTTTGTTTTAATTATTTTTTTAATTATTCCTCAGTCAATGGACAAATACAGCAATTCTTTATGTTTGAAATAACTGGCAACATTCTTTATAATTATAATTAATAAATTTCCTTTTGAATAACACTGGAGTCAACTTCTTTTTCATCTATCTATATGGCATTTTTTTCTTCATGGTCTACTCAAATTGCAAAAAACAAGTAAAAAAAAAAATTCTACGATAAAACCGTAATCGTCGCATGCTTTTTGATTTCAAATGTCAATCATGTCTATTTTCAATATGCTACATATTTTATCTCAATTTTATTTGTTTTTTGTGAACAAAATACACTTGAAATTTTGATAATTTTTCGATTTCAATTGTGTGACGTCACACTTTCAAAGACCCCCTCGTCACACTATGTCCCAAATTTATGAGCCCCTTCCCTTAAAGTGTGAAGTAATTTATGGACAGCCCCATATAGCCCTGGAAAATTAGAACATTTTTGCGAAAAACTTCCAAGTGAATTTTTTTCACGGGAATTATATTTATTTATGCATGGTTAATAATGTGTAAAAAGTCCATTGAAGTCCATTGTGCGCATAAAAAGTTATTCAGGCTCAAAGGTCGCTAAAATCAGTTTTTCGCAAATATCTCGCTCACGCAAACTTTTACAGAAAAATTTTTCTCCACAATTTTGCAACACAGGAAATTTCCTATGTAAAGATGTAAAAAATGTTTTCGTGTAGCTTATAATTTAGGAGATAACCCAATTTAAAAAGTTTTTATATGTAAATGCTATGTTAAGTTCATATTAAAATATCTTACTTTTAAAATTGCGAACACTTTTTAACGAGGAGTCGTACAAAAAAAATGTAAAAAATTTGCAAAAGATAATTAGATTCTGTATACAGTGTGGTTACTTTTTTAAGGGCATAATATGCATAAGACTATGCCTTATTTCGGTAGCTTAATATTCCATCTCAAAAACCTCATACTCAGTTTGGTGAATAATCTTGCAAAGCAACTGCAAAATAAACCTGGAAGTTGCATTACATTTGTACCTTTCCATCTTTTTCTACCTTTAATTTCATGGTGTTAATGTTTCTTTTTACAGTAGAACGCTATTGTTTAAGAGATGTTAAGTCTTATGGACCAGCTTGGTTCTTGTCAGAATTGTAGACCGATCCCTACTCGGTCGACAATCTGATCTTATTATTTTAGTAAATTTTTTTTATTCATAGATATTTTTTGTGATGAAATTCGTATCTTTTCGCCTTTAATTTTCATGCTTTCATGCTTTTGGTGTAGCTACAGAAAAATGTTAAATCTTTTTTTTAATGACATTAAAATTTACCTTCGGACTTTTCCAAAAGGACTCTTACTTTTAGAGTCATGATCCTTTGAAGAGAAGGTATTTCAGTCCCCACACAAATTACAAAATTGTATTAGTATTGTATTAAAAATCCCTTAAAATAAGATAAAATTTGTTGCAGGGTATGCAATGTGTTAGTGCCAATTAGGAGAACGCCCTAAAATAAAAAAATGGAACATGCCTCGCACCCAAAATATTTCGTCTTTTGTGTGGGGTCTGAAATACCTTCAAAGGATCATAACTCGGAAAGTAACAGTCATATTTAAAAAGTCCGAAAGGATATTTTAATAAAGAAAGGTGTGGCTATTCGATGCCGTTAATAAAATAAATTTCACATTTTCTTGTAGCTACGCTGTAAGGCTGAACACATGTTTTTTCAACTTCAAGCAAGGTTATTTCGAAATCCTGCAGGCATAATGACGATTCTGCTGATAAAGACGGATTCAGCTTCGAAAATACAAAAGATTGCATATAAGAAATAAAATGTTCATTCCATTTTTAGTTGTGCCAAAATTTTTACTTTGGTGAAAAGTGGGAGTGGCAATTATTAAACAATGCCCTCTTTTTGTAAAGCTTCAGATACCCAGACCCGCAAACCAAATTTCATCAAAATATGTTTTACCATTTGCAAGAAATAACATTTAAGGGGACATTCGCTTTTGTAATTGAAAACAAAAAAACACTTTTTAAAAATTTTATTATGAAAAAACTATTCTATTTATTGACAAAATTTCTTTTGGACATTGTTAAATATTGTCTAAAAAATATGAAAATTTTTTTTTTTTTATTTTTATCCAAAAGTTACTTTTCATTTTTCTCCGAACCTACTCGACCGATTTTAAAAAACTAAAGAGCATTCGATTACTCATAAAAAATACTAAACAATAAGCCTCTGAAAGTTATAAAAAATATCCTCCCTTTTTTTTACGGGGCATTTTTTGAGGGTAAGTCCCTGAATTTTTTCGCATTTTTCATAAATATTCATACAAAAACTTCAAAATATAAAAAAGTATGAATTTTAGAGGCTTATTGTATAGTTTTGAGTCTCAAGAATAAAATCCATTTTGAGTTTTTCAAAAATCTGTTACAGGAGGTCTACAACATGTCCTACCGTTTAAAAAGTAACTTTTGGATGACGCCCTCTACAGCAGCCAAGGGAAACTAAAAATAAAAAAAAAAATTTTTTTCATATTTTTTAGACAATATTTAACAATCTCCAAAAGAAATTTTGTCAATAAATACAATAGTTTTTTCATAATAAAATTTTTAAAAAGTGTTTTTTGTTTCAATTACGAAAGCGAATGTCCCCTTAAAGTGTTTTACTTATATGGGAGGTTCCACGCCCACTTCTAACATTTCGCTCACATTCAGTTCGTAGGTGCCTAATAGCAAGTAGACTCCCTACACATAAATTGAGAAAGATTGCTTTGGTGGTTTTCTTTTTATAGCGTATTATATTTTTGTGGGCGGCACCTCGCCCTTCAACGAGTTTTCCCAAAATAACAGAACATCACATTTTAATCCTTGTTTTTAAGGGTAACATCTTCTAAATTTTCATTAAATTTGATGAAGTCGTTTTCGAGTAATATTGAATCAAAATTTTCAATGGTTAAAAATACCGTCCACTTTTGGTTGTTATAAGGTATTGTTAAGCAATATCCTCCTACCAAATTTCATTAAAATATTTTGTATGGCTTGACGAGTTATGACCAGATAAATTTTCAAATTAAGGGCTGTGCCGCGCCCCTCATGAGTGTCTAGAAAGTTAGCTGGCATATGTGCTGAGATATGAATTAAATTCCGCTAGATTCTGAAAATTTCACACTGTGCGGGACCTGCATCGTTATTTTCAAAATTATTATTTAGGTCGTATTGACGTAAACGTATACAGTCCTGTTCACTTGATTAGTGGCAATATTTTTTGCTGATAGAATGTGTGATAATACTCACTGTGTTTGAGTTAGCAAAAATTGGTTTTGAAAAAATTCAAGAGAAAGCTCTGCTCACTTGAAAAATATAAAAATATTTAATTTTCTCAAAACTAACGGTACTTCGTAGAAGTAAGACATTTGAAGCTGTAATAACTAGCTTTAATCAAGTGAACCAGAAAAAAGAGGCACACACTAATATTTCATTGTTTGAGCGGTGATGGAGTACATTTAGAGTTTTTTTTACTTAAGGTTCGTTGTAAGCTAGAAAGCCTAAAAATTTATTAAAATTGGGGAAAAAAACGTCTAAATGCTGTTAACCATTATAAGAGGATAGCTGAACTTTGTGGTAAAAACTATTAAGGCAGAACTGTTGGAGGCTTAACACCGAAAGAGAAACGCAAAATCTTGAGGATAACATCTGGAATTTCTATTGCGAAAATAAAAGATTTGGCTAAAGCAACAGTCCGCAAATAAACTGTTCGACGGACAATATTAAAAGCACAGCGCTTCAAATTAAAATAAATACGGAAAAATCAACCTCACGAAACCATTTTTTGGTCCACATCTTTAAATTACAACTCGCCGTAGTTTGAAATGGCTCCCCAAACCATAACACCACCTTTGCGGCTATGGTGCCTACACAAAAAACTCTTTTTCTTTCTGAAGTCGTGGAAACAATAATGGATACAATCAGAACTATCGAGATTAAACTTATTTTCGTCAGTAAATACTACTTTTTCCACTCACAATAAAAAAAAATATTGCCTTTAATCAACTGAACCGGACAAAAGACTACAATGTGTCTCTACAATTGAACTTAATCAATTTTATACCCATTTTGAGAATACTGAAAACATCAAAATAACGCATAGTAAATAAAAATAACGAAAGAGCATGACGTTAAATCTTTCATTGGTTCGGGAGTCTACTGTAGTTTTAAACTCTTCTTCATAACTCTAAAGCCCAAGATACAATTGTGCGAGAGCGAGATGCGAGTGCGATGCTGGTCTGCGATATCGCAGCGCAACCCAATATACAATAATGCGAGACACGTCTGCGTTGCGACTGTCAAAATACAAGGAAAACGAAAAAATGTCTGTCAAAATAAAAAAAAAAATTCGAAAAAAAATTGTTTCAATTATTTTTTTTTATTTTTGTTTTATTTTCATTATATTTTCACTTTTCAATGCACAAATAATTTTGTTTTTACAATCAATAAAAAATTGGCAGCTTAAAATTGTTGCTCTCATCAATTTTCATTTTTTCGAAAACTGTTGCGTGCGTGATATCTCTCACATCTCGCAGACACAGTATTGTAAATTGCCCCATTCGTCTACGTGTATTGAATATTTTTTTGACAGCTAGAACATGATTAGAGCCGATGGCATTACAAAATACAGAACGTGATGGCGTAACAGTGGAAGATGTTGAGCTACTAACAGAAATGTTTAGAGTTTCATTTATTGATTGAGGCTGATTTAGCTCCTCTGAATGTATTTGTGACAGATTCTTTGCCCGGACAGATTTTTTGTCAATATTTTCAAATAGAGCATCTTTTGGGGTCTTTTCCTTTAATTCATTCCTAACCTTTAAAAGACACATTCAAATCCTTAGACAGTTTCTCAGAGAGTAAAACATCAACTCCACTGTTGCTTCCGTCATTTTCTTTGTTATCACTTAATGCCCAAAATACATGCGCATTTTTCACGCGCGTGAACGCATTTTTTTTGTATGAAGTTCATAGAACAATGTGGAAAATTGAAACACGCATGCCTTGCGTATCGCGCAAGTAGCTATGAAATTGATTTTCACGCAATGCATGAAATTTCCCAAATTTGAAATTGGGAAATTTCACTTTGACAGTCATTTGTTTTGAAAAATACAAAGGCACAGTGGAAGCAACTTTATTGACATTCAATAGAATTTAAAAAAAATAACAAATTTTCGTTTAATAAAAGCGATTGAAGTTTTAAAAACGCGATTTAAAAAAAGCTAAAATTGGAGGAATTCACCCAGAAGGTGAAATTGCTTGGTAATGTAAAGTTTTATAATTGATAGTGCGCTTCTTATAAATTTTTTTTTTTCAGCCCATAGTCAAAAATCGGCATCAAATGTCAACTGAATAGCTGCGCATGTATTTTAAGTGCAGAATCACGCACGCAAACGCATGCATGAAAAATGCTCATGTATTTTGAGCATAAGCCTTCAATGCAAGGCATATTTTCGGCTTCTATCACAACTGCTTCCATATGAACTGGTGATTTGTTTGAAGTTCCATCATCGCTACACTCATCATCTACGCAGTCGTCGGTGTCGCCCCACATCTGATCCGGCAGATATTTAACATTGCCATCTTCCTCATGAAATAAAAGATCATCTGAATCGGTTACCTCTTGATAGTCACTATCTTGATCTAATTCTTTGCTATACAGCTGAAATCCTTCTTCGTCTACAATAGGTACTAATTTTGGACATTCTGTATCATTGCTAATTACTTCATCATCTGCAAAGTATTGTGGTTTCTTTACATCTGGAAAGTTATACTCCATTATTGTTTCACTTAATTTCAAAAGTTCTGTTTTCCCGTATGCTTTAGGCTGTTCAACAATTTTAACAGATACATGTTGCTGTTTCAGCTCTACAACCTGCATTTCTTCATTGTCGCTATCGAAGCTTACATTATCAGTAGATTTTAAGTTACGTTTCGTAGCGGAACCTAAAAGAAAAATAAGTTTTCGTCCTTTTGCACTAATAATTATTACATACCTTGGTGTATAATTAAATCTTCTGGAACATCTTCTGGTGTCTGTACTATGGAAATCGTTCATCATCCCCATAATCGTTTTCATTGAAATCAGAATAGTTTTCCTCCTCCTCAGAGCCTTCGAAGCTATCGTCATTTTCACTGTAGGATTCTTCATAGTCATACTGATTTAACGAATTGAAGTATCTATCGTTGTCTTCATAAACGTTAATACATTAAATTCAGATTCGTTGCACAGCTAACAAATTCTGATCAAAACTGGCTGATTAAAATAAAAAATTCTCCACGTACGTCAAAAAATTTTGATAAATTAACGATTGCGGTTCTATCACAAATTGATGGATTTAAAGACAAATATATGTAAAAAATGAAATTAAAGTGTCTCTTATGTAATAAAAAATTTTAAATTGAGTTGTTTTTTCTGCATATTCGAAAGCTTGTTGGTGGTCTTCGATAAAAGACCCGTACTGTTTTCAAGTGAACAAATCTCTAAATACTGTATACAGAGTGTCCCAAAAATTACCATCAGATTTGGTTTGCATATAACTTTTAATTGAACTCACCAAGATACAAAATTTTATTGTTTTGGAATTCCCCAGAAACTACCATTCGCTTTCGTCTGACATTTACAGTTTTGAAACATAATCTGGAATTTCATTATTGTCTGTATGATAATCATCCCTCATATATATATGTTTTATGTAATGTTTCAAATAGAAACTCGTTATTACTTTTATTGCAGTAATACATCGATACCTTAGAGCGCTATAGTCCTATCTCCACTTTTTGCGATTTTGATATTTTTGCAGTTATGGCAACATTGTGGGCTTCTTTACCATGTGGAAAACTGTGTGATGTCAAAATACCACTAAAACATCAAAATATTCGAAAATTAAAAAAAATCCTATCTCCAAACTGTAATTTTTTCAAGAGCGCTACTGTCCTATCTCCACTGAATATTCAAATAAGTCACATTTTTAAAAAAAATTCTTCGTTTTTTCGCGTTTTCTTCGCATTTTATGACTTTTTGCGACATTTTAGTGAACAAATTTGGTTACACTCAAGGCTCCACTCTTGTTTGCCGGAACCAAAAATTCAAAAATTAAGAAAAAAAAAAAAAAAAAAAAAATGTTTTTTCGTGTTTTCCACGCGTTTCATGAATTTTTACGACATTTTAGTGGAAAAAATTCAAAAAATGTACTATATACGTCGTTTTTTTCAATAGTAGTGGAATTTTATATAAGGGCAAAAGTAATGACATACTATAAATTGGCTGGGATTTCGTTAGAAATTAATCGAATTGGTTAAAAACATTAAATTATGTTAAAATATACTAAAGGTAAAAATAATGCTTATTTCGTTATATCAAAATAGCAGCCAATCCTAAATAACCACTGTTTGAAATCTTCTTTTTGCATTTCCCAACAATTGTAAAAATGGAGATAGGACTATAGCGCTCTAAGGTATCGACATATACTTTGATTAAAGTAGTTTGTTTTTTAAATCTACTTAGTTACAAAATTAGAATACGAATAACCGTTAAAAATATTAAGTGTACGCCTTGTGTTTAACGTTTTTTTCGTTTCCTGAAGACATTTGAAATTCGGCGATGTGACCTTTTCGAAACTGGTCATTCAATTGGTTATTTAAGCACTTAATTTTATTAATTTCTAAGAAAATGTCAGCCATTTCATATTATGACATTACTTTTGTAGCCGAATGAACTTATTCCACTTAAAAAAAAAAAACGATCCATATATTGAAATGTATTTCGGCGAAAACGCTCAATAAATTTACAATTTCTCGAAAGAATTTCATGTTTTCATGAATACGAGTCCAAGAAGATGGAGCGGAAAACAGGACAAATTTACGAAAAATTACCTTTTGGAAGGCCGAGTTTAACTAATCCAAACATTTTTTGTTACGGGGCTGGGAAGTTTCTTTGGTGAAAGTTATAATTGACGTAGATCCCAAAATGATCCAATAAATGTTCTGCTTAAGAACTGGTTTACCGCTGTTTTTGTAATCAACAGATGTACAAAAATTAAACACAAAATATTTTGAATACTTTTTTTTATTTTATTTGATTTGATTAATAACACTACATTACAAATAATTAATATGTGTGTGTAACATTTTGCAGACCATATTTTCTAAACTAATTTGAGGTCGCTGAGTCCAAAAATTGCATTTATTTTTTTTTCCTAGGGGCCGTTCTTGAGATAATCGACCTTTTCGATTTTTGAGGTTATAGCTCCATTTTTTCGAACATATTTTGAGAAACCCAATTTCGATCGAATATGTTTTTACACTATTATAGAGAAAAATTCTTAAGCTTTCAACCAGTGTACCAATATCTAAGATCCAATTTAAATTGGCTGAGTTATAGCAACGAAAAGTTCATTTTTATAGTAGTTTTTTACACTTTTTCGTGTTTAAGCCAAATTAAACACGGTTTTTTTTGCCAGTAGCTTATACAAGTTTATATTTTTTATATTTTAGTGCAATAGTGTATTTAATTGCAAATATCCAGAGTTCAATTTTAGCAAAATCAGATGATTTTTTAAAAAGTTATTGAGGTTTTAGTGAAATAAGACCATTTCGATTTTCATAGAAAACACAAATTATTTTTTAAATTTTTTTTGAAAAAATTAATTTTTTCTATGAAAATCGAAATGGTCTTATTTCACTAAAACCTCAATAACTTTTTAAAAAATCATCCGATTTTGCTGAAATTGAACTTCAAATATTTGCAATTAAATACACTATTGAACTAAAATATAAAAAATATAAACTTGTATAAGCTACTGGCAAAAAAACCGTGTTTAATTTGGCTTAAACACGAAAAAGTGTAAAAAACTACTATAAAAATGAACTTTTCGTTGCTATAACTCAGCCAATTTGAATTGGATCTTAGATATTGGTACATTCGTTGAAAGCTTAAGAATTTTTCTCTATAATAGTGTAAAAACATATTCGATCGAAATGGGGTTTCTCAAAATATATTCGAAAAAATGGAGCTATAACCTCAAAAATCGAAAAGGTCGATTATCTCGAAAACAGCCCCTAGGAAAAAAAAATAAATACGATTTTCGGACTCAGCGACCTCAAATTAGTTTAGAAAATATGGTCTGCAAAATTTTACATTTTGGCTGTTGTCTAGTGTAATGCATTAGATTAACGAATGAAAGTTTGTTTTGTTTCTCTATAAATAAGAAAATAAAGAGTTTCTTTTAGTAATAAATTAGGATAGTAACAACCAAGTAGGCGTAGCACCTTTTTAAAAATAAGTTAAAATAACATCTTTTAAATACATGACTCAACTATGAGGACTTAGTAGATAAATAAATTTTTAAAAATATATTCGTCTTTAAATTTTGTATTTGCTATATATATTTATATATTTTGTCGTATATATGTACGATACATAATTTATACTTTACATTGGAATCTATGCTTATCAATATATATGTTATGTACTTTGTGACAAGTCTTTCTATACTATTAATAATATTAAGAGAAGCGGCCATTCAATTCGACACTAAAGTTGCCTAAGACTTCATGCATTTTTTCTTCAATTACATCTGTAAAATAAAAAAACATAGAAAGAATTTAAACAACAATATGACAACAATTTTCCAAACACGTACCTGAATATTTGGCTAATACCTCCTTCAGCGTTAAATCTTCATCAAATGCTGAGTTCACATCTACGGATTCCACTGACACTTTAATTTTGCCTTATCCAAAGTTATTTTTGAAAATTGACGAAAGTCCGTACCAGATTTTATAATCTTTATACCATTAATCACTTTTATCTCATAAACGTGATCATGTCCGCCCAATACCAAATCAATACCATCACAGTTTTCTGCCAATTTAATATCATTTGGTATACGCATATGCGTTAATGCAATTATTATCTCACAGCCTTCGTTGCGCAATTCAGCGGCCAATTTATTTCCCGCTTCAACATAATCAATATAGGTAACTTCCTTAGGATCTATGGTGGGCAATGTTTCCAGCCATTCTCTTTCAACCAGACCAATTAGACCGGTCGAGATTTGATTGTGATAAATGAAATGTGATATTTTTCTACAACATTGGACATAAGCCATGGGAAATTTGTCTTTTTTATAAGTTCAACAAGCACGTCAAGACCATGATCTATAATGAATTAAAAGAAATGTTCACTATGTTCAAGAATGTTCACTTTTTAGCAGCATTACTATGACCTTTTTTACTATTATGATTTTTATTATTAAATTAGCTCAAAATCAAAATCAGCTGATTAAAATAAAAAATTCTCCATGTACACTTTTGGCTCCCAAATTTTTATTTTTTGCCAAAATTATATATGGTTTGGGAAATTATTAAACAACCACAAAACAACAGCAAAAACAAAAAGTGTATTATTAAGGAGATAATTACATATCACAATTGATTTGTTTGCTTAAATGTTATTTTATGGATTTATGGATTATGGGATGGATTTTTTGGTTTCGATAATTTCTTTTCGTCTCCCTCCTCCCTCCCTCCTCCTCGTAGTGCAGGCAAATAGGTAAAAACAGGTATTCATTTCTAATTTTGTTGAACATGCACCGATTTTGATCCGACATGATTCATTTTGTTCGTAATTGAATTTTAAACAAAACCCAACACATTAGTTTTTTGCGGTTTTTCTCCAGTGAACCCCCAAAATCCGATATTTCAACTGTTTTAAAATGCTTAAAAGTGGAAAATTATGCTACTAAGGGGGTTGTCGAGGTTGCTGAATCTAAATATGATGTTGAAAAATAGATAAATTCAAAATGGCGCCCGGAAAACTGCATATATCCCCATTTTAAACACCAAAAAAGAAAAAAAATAGTTATAGTGGAGTGCTTGGGGGTTTTAGCCTAGAAGTTTTGTTATAGTGAATGAATTTATACGGTCGAGGTGGGATTTTGTTTTTTATACTATAAAAAGTTTACTAAAAATTTGTTTGTGCTTTTGATTTGTTTAGATTTAAGCAACACAACTATAAAAAGTTAATACGACACAAAATTAAAAATAATTGTAACATTTTGCAAACAATTTTTTCTAATCTAATTTGAGGTCGCTGAACACGAAAATCGCAATTATTTTTTTTTCTTTTGGGTCGTTCCCGAGTTATTCGATAATTTTATTGCAGCAAGGAAAAAATTTTTCGAAATTCTGAAAAAACCTAAATATCTTGAAAAACGCAGTTTTTGTTTTTTCTTTAAATTCTTCATTGCAGACGTTACATTTGTGTGCATGCTTTGTAATTTTAAACGAACTTTAGATGTAAGCCCAAAAAACTAAATTTTTAATAACCTACTCTGAAGTCGTATTTAGAAGCTAGATTCACGATCACTTCACAAATTACAGGATGCGTATAATAACGCCAGCCCTACAAAGCACCGCTATGTTAGCAATTGTAATGCAAAAATGAATTATGCAAGCAATTACATAATTTCTTTCAGCGCAGTTATATAGTTAAAACCCTGTAATATTCAGGATTAAGATCAGATTGCTTG
Organism: Calliopum simillimum; assembly: GCA_951812925.1. Lineage (NCBI taxonomy): Eukaryota > Metazoa > Arthropoda > Insecta > Diptera > Lauxaniidae > Calliopum > Calliopum simillimum. The sequence goes on from OX638369.1 coordinate 166,855, forward strand.
ATTCCAGCTTTGTTTTTTATCGAAACCAGTTTTTTTTTCAAGACTTTACTTGTTTTTTCTTAATTTTCTACTTGCTTTCGCATGTATGTATTCTCCTTTAACTCCTAGTAGGAGCATAGGGCCAATATGAGACCTTTCCATTTGTTGCGATCCCCCCTTGCGATGACTTTTATCTCTTGCCACGACTTTCCCAATTCTTGTATTTCCTTTTCCAGCGACCTTTTCCAGTTGGTTTTGGTTCTACCACGTCCTCTACTGCCTTGTGGATTCCAATCAAGAGCCTGGCGACAAACTTCGCTGTGTGGTTTCCGGAGAGTGTGATCAATCCATCTCCATTTGGGTCGGTACTTTTCAACACAGAAAGTTGACAAAGAAGTACAATTTTCGAAAAAACGTCTGGCAACCCTAAATTTTTGTTTCGTTGTTTTTGTCAATTTAAAGAGAGAAAATGATGATTTTAGCAATTTATTGAAAGAAAATTTTGATTTTATTAAAAAAAAACTTGGTGGCAACCCTAAAAAATGTACTATGGGTTTTTGAGTCGATTCTATAACTTTTCAAAGAAGAAATGCAATTTTCAAAAAAACGTCTGGCGTCCCTAATATGGCAACCCTAAATTTTTGTTTCGTTGTTTTTGGACCCAAGATGTCAATTTAAAGAGAGAAAATGATGATGTTTGCAATTTATTGAAAGAAAATTTTGATTTTATCAAAAAACCAGGTGGCAACCCTAAAAATATATGTTGGACTTTTCAAAAGTTTATCTAATACCCTACTCTCACTTGCCTGGTTAACCAGCCTAGAATCAGAAAATCACACCTTTTACCTGGATGAGTCATCTATCATTTCAATGACACTTTTTTGGCGTTTACCAAATCGCGACACTATTTTCACTTTTTTCAAATATATTTTTATATATTTCGTTATTTAAAATATTTTTAAAACACTTAGACGAACACATTTTTGATTTTAGCTTTAATTTGCTTTTTATTAAAAATATTTTATTTGTTTACATTTCGCATTTGTCAAAAGAAAAGGAAATTTCCTAATTTCCCTGGGATTTTTTGAATTTGGAGATGCCACCTGCCGATTTTTTGGGTTAAATGATCTAATTATTTAAAAACTAGCTAATCTTTTTCATACAAATCGAAAAGCTTTTTATATGGAAAACTATCCTGGTTAGTGCTTAATCAGCATTCATCCGGTTAACCAGGCAAGTGAGAATAGGGTATAAGCGGTTTAAGGCTAAATTTTTTTTTTTTTTTTTGAAATGTATGGTTAAGCAAATTTTACAAAAAAAAAAAAAAACTAGGTGTCAACCTGAATGTTTTTGTTTTCTTTTGCTATTGCTTCGTTCTCTTTCGAAAAGCATGCAGCAGCGAAGCAAACATTTTGAAATAATCGACTTCAACTGTAGCAGCAAGCGATCGGATTTTGTAAAAGAGTTTCGGCTCTGCTACTGCTTATGAATTGAAAACTAGTATGGGTGTAACCTTTGACCTGGCCAAACATTAATTACCCTACACTGCAGTATTTTGAAAATTTTGTTTACATGGGACGGGCCACGCCCGGGTTTGCATTTTGGTTGCATTGTCGTAAAAAATACTCCTAAAGTTGCATTTTGAATATATTTTTTGTATGAGAAGTAGGTGTGTCCGTTGACCGATTTTGCTCATTTCAATCACACGAGCTAACTTGACTCCGTTGTGTACATTTCATTGAATTATCTTGCTCAGTTTTCCCAAAAAGTGTATTTCCACACACAGCCAGCCACCCCGCCAACCAGCTAACCAGCCAGACAGACAGACGGACATACTTAGCTATATCGACTCAACATCGAGCCCCAACACAATAAAAGTTTTTTTTTTCTTATCAGATTACTGGCTATAAAGCTAGTTTTTTTGGTGGTATTTCCTTAAAAATAAAGAACTTCGTAAATAACGGACACCCTAATGGAAAGTAACAATAATAATAATCTCACTAGAATAGTATTCAAACTTACTATTAAAAGAGCACCTACAAAAAAATTAATTTTACTAGAGTATTACTAGAGTACTAAAAATATTTTGTGAGTAAAAATAAAAAAAGAGTAAAAATATTTTGTGAAGTCAAGGAACTTTTATAAATGAACACCAGAACATTTTTTTTTTTGCGACTCACCTTAATATATATAATATAATATATATAGGAGTCAATGAAGCCAAAAAACAGGCACAACGATCAAGTCCTCAAGAACAGCTCCGATTTTGATGATTTTTAAAAAAAAATTTTTTTTTTTTATTTATTTAAAATCAAAAACATTTTGGAGCGCGGTCGGAACTATATAATTTTTTAAACAATATTTAAAAAATTTATGTTTTTATAAAAAAAATTGGAAAAAAAATACACCAAACAAAAATCAAAATAGTAATTTTTTATGTATTTGGCAATTGTTATGCTTGTCCCGTTTGGAAAAATTGTGCAAATACTCATTTAAAACGACTTCAAATTATACAAAATAAGAATTTAAAAATAATTTTTGGTTTACCGCAAAGGTTTTCAACATCAGAGTTGCATTCGATAGCACGAGAAAAAACGATTTCAAATGTCATTAATGATATGAGCCTGTCTTTTTTTAAGAAATGCAAGCTTTCAACTTACGCGCTTATACGGAGTTTACAATAAGCAGGTTTTTTGTTCCTCTTGTTTTATAGTGAAACGAATAATCTGACTTAATGATTTCCATTATCTTGTGTTATTGTAATATAATTATAGGTTTTTAACTATCATTTTCCTATAATTTTATTTTTATTTAATTGATAATCATTATTATTAAATTGAATTCATTTGCTGTAAAATCCATAGGATTAAATCTCAAAGTTTGTAACTATTAATGTAAATATTGTACTTATGATAGAAATAAACAACAACAATCCAAAGCTGCATCTTTTATGGTTTCTGAGATATCTTCTCTTTTTATAGGGTCTAAAATTGTGTATATAAAAACTGTTGTCAGGTTTTTCTCAAGAACGCCTTAAGTGATTTTAATGAAACTTTGAAAAATAATGCGCATTAGCATATACTAAAGAATGAAATAGACTTTGACTTAGTGTATACTTATGAAGAGGCGTGGCACCGCCCCAAACATTTAATTTGATTTGCTCATATCTTTTGATCCATATAAAATTTTTTGATGAAAATTAGTACACAGCTACTGACTATCAATACCTTATAATGGGCAAAAATTGGGCGAAATCGGAAAAGTGCCATGCCCACCTTTTAACCATTGAAAATTTTTATTTTTATCAAAACTGTATTCGAGTAATATTAAAATCAAAATATCAAAATTTTCAATGGTTTAAAAGTGGGCGTGGCACTTTTCCGATTTCGCCCAATTTTTGCCCATTATTAAACATTGATAGTCAGCAGCTGTGTACTTTTATATGGATCAAGACATATGACCAAATCAAATTAAAAGTTTGGGGCGGTGCCATGCCTCTTCATAAGCATTTACTAAGTCAAGGTCTATTTTATTCTTTAGTATATGCTAATGCGCATCATTTTTCAAAGTTTCATTATAATCGCTTGAGCCGTTCTTAAGAAAAACATGGCAACAGTTTTTATATACACAATTTTAGACCCTATAAAAAGAGAAGATATCTCAGAAACCATAAAAGATACAGCAATTCTTATGCCAGATTTGGATTTACAATTGCCAAATACATAAAAAATTACTATTTTGATTTTTGTTTGGTGTATTTTTTTCCAATTTTTTTTTTGTGAAAACAACTTTAAATATTGTTTAAAAAATTATATAATTCCGACCGCGCTCCAAAATGTTTCTGATTTTAAATAAAAAAAAATCATCAAAATCGGAGCTGTTCTTGAGGACTTTCATCTAAAAGGCTTTACTGGACATAAGACAATAGAAGCAGATTTTTTGGGATTTTTTTTTTGTTTTGAGTACTCGTTTCTGAATCCGAAAGAAATCGGTTCGTAAGCTCGCTTTAATCTTGAAATGTTGCTTGCATTTTTCCCTTTTAAAATTTGTACTCTTCTGCACTCTATTCCAAATTTCGTTGAAACACAGGTGCAACAGATTCATACTCTGCTAAAATTTCCGTTACATAAACAATTGCAATAAAGTTGCCGCCATCTTCAAGAACTAGTATCCGTATGCATCACGTGTACATTGCGAAGATGGAAGACGGAAATTTTTGACTTAAGATCAATTCAAATACATATGTCATAATTTAAGAGTAGGTAAATTCGACTGAAGAATCTATATGGTTATGGATGAAACGTATCGTAAACCAACCTACCAATTATTTGGTTTTTTGCCTTTGCATTTTTGCCTTGTGTTTTGTAATGTTGGTGTTTTTTACTCAAAAACATGGAACAGTAAGCTCACACCACAATACCACTTGACACGTGATTTGTTGCTAGCTAGTTAATGTAAATCATTATCTGTTGAAAACAACAAAAAAATTAAGTTCTTGGACCCAAAATAAAACTCTTCGTTACCGTGTCGCTTTAGTTTGGATTTATTGATGATTTCCGGAAGCTTACTATATCTTCGGCTGCGTTGGGACAGGACTTCTGATTACAGAAACAAATTTATAGTTCACATGTATATATTTTCCAGTGCATATTATTTATCCCGATGCCATTAAGATGTGAACCAAATCTTATGTATCTACGTAATTTCTGAGCTATGAATAATTTTGTGTATATGAAGCAAAACACGCCAAGCGTACCAGCTGAAAATTTTGTTGTCTCCGATTTCGCTCAAATTTGACAATATGGTAGTACCGGTGTGCAAGATTAATATTGCGGGAGGATTTCCTAGTACAATTTGTTGTTAAAATAAAGGGTGTTGAAGTTGGCGATATTTGTGATTTTCATAAAAAGGGTGTATTTTCAAAAATTTATAGCTTACATTAAACTTTTTAAATTGATAATTGTAAGAAACCTACTCTATTCATTTTTAAATATTATTTTCATAAAAAAAATATTAGTTTAGAAAAAAATTTTTTTCCACCAAAATTTTTTAAATTTAAAAATAAGCTTTAAAATGATATATGACTGAGATTCGGTTGCTACATGAGAGTTTTTGGCTTTTGAAGGCCCAATCATCTAAGAAATACGTGTGAAATTTTTTCGGAAAGTTTAAAAAAATATTAGGGGCCGTTCACATATTACGAAGCGCAGTTTTCGACCAATTTTGTTTCTTTGAAATATATGGTTTAAGCAAAATTTACAAAAACAAACCAGGTAGCAACCCTAAAAGTTTTTGTATAATTTTTAAAAAATTTTTTCATGTGCATAAAAAGACAACAAACTACAAATGCGCTCGCTGTTACTTTGTCGATAGTTTTGCGACAACTAAATGGAAAAGCATAAGAATGCGTTCGAAGTTTCTCTGCATAATTAGCAGTGTACACACTATCAAAATTTGTCGATTTTATTTTGATGAATTCGAATTTGTTTGGCATCACTAATTTTGAGTTTTGAGTGTACACACCATCAAATCACTCTTTAAAATTCAGTTTTGCTTTGTGCGCCGATGAGGTAACATCGCAATAGCGGATGAATTCTGAATTACACATGTACAAGCAAATCGGCTAGGAAGTTATTTAACAATTAAATTATTTCAGCTTTCTTTCAACCACAACCTTACTTAAAATAATGAAAACAAACCTTATAATATAAGAAAAAATCATATTCCTCTTTACTTTCATCATCTGAGCGACATGCACTCGTTGAAATCTTGTTTTGAAATGAAAATACGCATACCGAAAAATGTATTTGCGTTCACATTTTCAAATAACTCATCAAATCACTCGTCAAATCAGCGAAAAGTCAAAAATTTTTGATTTTCTTCAAAGTTTTTGACAAATTTTTTGATGAAGCGTTCTCACTATCAAAAACTCATCAAATCCATAAAACTTTTTTTTTTGACGGCAAAATTGATGATGCCAAACAAATTCGAACTCATCAAAAAAATTTTTGCAATTTGATAGTCTGACCACCCCAATTGAGGCGCTGCGAACATTAACGCCCTAAGTCGACTTAAGTTGTTTTTGCCCCATCGCTTTTTTGAAAAGCTTGGGTCCTCAAATATATGTGTACTTAATTTCAACTTCCAATTACGATCACAGAATGTGGTAGAGCAATATTTTTATATATACTGTTTAAAGAGTTGCGTGTAAGAAGGGCGTAGTGCGACTTGAGGCGTTTTTGCATAAATCAGTTCGCGGTAGGGAAAACGGTTTTTACTCAAAACTAAGGTGCCTAGCGAAAAAATTTTATATGGCAAAAAATGCTTGGAATTGTCCAATAGCCCAGGAAAATAAGACGAAAAAAGAGCTGCTGTGCGAAATAATTCCAAGTGGATTTTTTTCACCGCAATTGTCTTTATTTATGCATGATAAATAAAGTGTGAAAAGTTCATTGCAAAGTCGTGTGCGCATAAAAAGTTATTAAGGCTCAAAGGTCGCTAAAATCTGTTTTTTGCAAATATCTCGCTAATGCTAACTTTTACAGAAAAATGTTGGTCTCCAATTTTGTAGCACAGCAAATTTCCTACAAAAGTACGTAAAAAGTATTTGAGTACGACTTCTAGTTTAGAAGATCACCCAATTTAAAAAGTTGTTAACAGTTATGATATGAAATACTGCTTATGAGTTCATATTAAAATATCTTCCTTTTTAAATTGCAATAACTCTTCAATGAAAAGTTGTACAAACAAAATTAAAATACCGTTTGAAAGATAATTTAATTTTCTATATACCGTAATTCTTTTTTCGAAGTAACGTAGTTGATGACGCCTCCCCCATGCAACACTTCGTAACAAATCGTTCGACTCCCCCTCTCCCCTGGCGCGATTTATAATATGTGAACGGCCCCTTAGCTCTATTTCTAAATTTAATGCCACTGCCGCAGTGCTACTAAACAAACGAAAAAATTAAGGGAGGAACATTGTTATAATTAAAAGACAAAAGAAAAACAGCTGATTACTGCTGCGACCGCTGATACTGCCCCTGCTTTATTGTAAGTTGTAAGTGTGAAGTCACACGAAGAGCACGGGCATGTAATCGCCCGACAGTTTAGTCGAGTGTGTGAACCAGCTCGAATGTGTATTATTTTTATTCTGTTTGAAAATAGCAGGTAAAAAACTTAAATTTGCCAAAAATTAGCGCAGATACAACTTAAAATGATAATATCCGTTCACTTTGGCATATTTTTTTCTAATCGAAAATTCTACATTACGACTACTACTTACTTACTAATTTGTAAGCTATTTCTTTCTTATTTTATTTTACTTTATTCTGATTTTCGCTTCTGCACCGTTTTTCTGTGATTGCCAAGAGGATGGATAAAAATATGTGGCCACTATGTTAAAATCCCATTAAACACAGCTAATATTCAGAGTAAAACGACAACATTCACTTTAAAATAATGTATTTTTTCTTCTTTATTACATTATTTTTATATTTGTTCCATCGAAGCACTTATACCATTAAGTCCGTCAGCGACACTCTTCACAAAATGAATTACTGTGCCTGCTTAACAAAAGCTGTATTTTTGGCCGACAGTTTTCAGTGTTTAATTAAGCACGTTCTGAGAAACGAACTAAACAACAACAGCAACAACTAAAGTGTTTAATTTAACACAGTCAAATTTGAGTGTTTAATTGCGGAGGGAAGTGGTGCGGAAACGAAAAGCAGAATGAAATAAAACAAAATAAGAAGGAGATAGCACACAAACTCGTTTTAGAAGAACAGTGATAACTACCTGTTAACACGCTGCCGTCTAAAACACAGCTAAAAATTCAGTCTCACCCCCAAATGATGGTTTTTATTTTCTGTTCGAAACAACAACATATCTAATTCGCAATTCGCTGCAATCATGTATCCTACGTGTGACTTCGCACAATCCAAAAAATATACGTGGAGCAAAATAAAAGAAAAAGCAATAAATCATTGTTTTTAATGCCAATGCACGTTGGTACCAAATCAGCATTTTTTAGAAAAATTTCCTGTTCGCACTGAAGCTGTGGCAACTTTTAGCGAACATATGCCCAAAAAAAAGGTTTTGAACTAAAAAGAAAAAAAGTATCAAATTCGCTCTCGAAAAATTTATCTAAATTGATGAATGCCACCGCTTATAAGCCCATTTTGCATGAGGCGATGGGCTCCTTCGCCTCTCAAGGTATGCCACTGCATTGTAAACAAATATTTAAAAATAAGTCGGCGCATCGTTCTTAGCAGAAAATGATGCATATTGGCCATAAAAAGATGTGCGCACTAACCGTTTTATAATAATATTTACATTTGCTCACACTCTTCTACAAAATATCTGTTTTCTATCCATAAAACTATATTTTAATGCAAAACTTGGATCTGTTGAAGTTTTGATACTTTTTTGGGAGCTTTTAGTACTTTCTTTTGCTATTTGGTACACAATAAAAAAGTACATGTGTCATCCCTGGTGCGATGTCAGCGCAACGAAAGCAATGGAAAAAAAAAAAAACATGTGTCAGTTTTCGTATTTCTCTTTGTACTTAACTTTTTTCTAGCTTATGTGACCGAGTATTTTGTTGTTGTGAATATTGAAAAATTTGTTTTTAATTTTACCTGGCTAAACACAAAAATTAAAATAATTTTAACTTTGTGCACATCTACCTACACACAAAAACTTCTCTAATAGTGTATAATTCAAAGTTGAAATGCATTTCTAACAAAGTAAAAAAAGATGGACAAATTTTTGTCTTCATTTTTAATTTTTTCATTTATTTGATACAATTTGTTAGCATATAAGAATACAAGTTCTTTTAAATGCAATAGATTAAATTAAGATAACAAATTAAGCTTAGTGTTACCGTTTTACATTAAATCACAATAAATGATCAACGTATAAAAGCACAAAATTTTACACAAATACCTATCTAACTAGTCATGGTCAAAAGTATTAAAAAACATCCTTAACATATTTGAGAGCTTACGGCTAATGCAAAAAAAGAAAAAAGAAAAATAAGAAAGAAAGATGAGAAAAACAAAAGTATATAAAATAAGTAAGAGGTAAGAAAGTTAAGAAAAGTAGTGAAGGATTAGCTGCCTAAACTTTTTATAATTGGATTCACATTTGAGGTGACGTGGAAGGGAGTTCCATAAACGAAAAGTGCTAACAAAAAACAGTCTTGAGGAGGTTAAATACTTAAAAAAAGGGATAATGACATTATGATTTCGGATTTGCTGACCGAATTGTAATTTTTCATATAAGTAATTTGGCGTCCTGGTATATACATTTTTATGCAAAAAGATCAAGTTTCCAACGCTGAAATAATCAGATAGACTACATTTAAGAAGACATTTACTATATGATGAGATATGGTCAAATCTGCTTAGGCCATACACATAGCGCGTTGAATTGTTAAATGCAATTTGCAACTTGTGGAAAGAGTGGGAATCGAGCTTAGGGTAGACATTTTCAGAATATGATATAAAAGGCATTATCAACTGCATAAAAAGACGCTTCCTAGTTTCGACTGGAACAAAGGAAGCAGTCATCCTTAAATTTCTTAGTGTATAGTAGATTTTACTAATAACCAAATTAATATGCTCTTCACAGATCATTTTTGAGTATAAGAGAAAACCTAAGCTCTTGCTTAGCTTTATTCACAAATTCTAACTTTGATCCATTTAAATAAATTGGGGGCAGTTCATCAAAAGGGTAAGATGTTTTCGAGATTGGCAAAACACATGATTTTAAAGGATTTAAAGACAACTTGTTATTTGACTCTGCAGCATAGATCTTCAATTAAGCCTATTGGTCGTGAAAGATACAGTTGAAGATCATCTGCATATGCATTAGAGCGCCCACAAAATATATGAAATGTGCAAAGTTGAGAATTTGTTTGCTCCGCGTCCATTTCCTGAAATTAGAGGTCAAAAAAATAAGATCCAAAAAAAATTTGGAATAGGTAGTGGAAAAAACCCAGCCGGTTTTCGATCAAAGGTCGAAAAATTGACTAAAAAAAGGGAAGTCGCTTTGACTGCCCGTTTCTTCAAAACTATTCATTTTTTCATAATATTTTCAAGACAACTTTGTAGAACATGACTAGGTCAACATTATCTTCTCAAAAAATAATGGTCCAAAAATTAAATTTGTTGTTGTTTCGGTACAAAAACTTAAATTTTTTAAGAAAATTTTCATGACTTTTTTTCTATAAATTGGTTTTTTGTAATTTTCAAAGGGCGGAATATTTGTTCTGGAATTCTTATATTACAAAGGATTAAATGTTAATTAATTCAACAAAAAAAAATTATTTAAAAATATTAAGTTTTAAGGTATGGAGCCGGTCTCAATGTTGGAAAAAAATGAGTATTCTAATTTTTTTTCTTTTAATCGCTACTTTATTGGATGCAACAAAATGCATTGTTAGTTGTTATTAAATGCATCATTTAGAACTGCTTTTTACCTTCAAAATGAGCTATGAAATAGGTTTGTGCGACTTTTTTTCAAAAAGTTATGATTATTTTAAAAGGACATCATGAAAGTTAAAAGTCATGTATGGATTTTCTATAGCAATTGCCATCCCAGTGTGCCAGACGGTTCAAATCTTCGCTTTTTTATCCGTTACGGATCCGTTACTGATCCGTTGGCGGGAGAGATTCCTAAAAAAAAAGCGAATCGTTTTTTTTTTTGGAATTTCTCCCGCAAACGGATCAGTAACGGATCCGTAACGGGTAAAAAAGCGAAGATATGAACCGTCTGGCACACTGGGATATTACTATATCTTTTATAATGGTATTTTAAAATAGTCATAACTTTTTAAAGAAAAATCATACAAGACAATTCTATAACTCATTTTGAAGAAGAAAAACAGTACTAAATGACGCATTTGATAAAACAGACCAAAACGATTTTTTGCGTGTTCTACACAACCTCAAAAATCGTGTTTTTTTAACATTAGAGGTGGGATATCTCACAAACCATAAGTGATACAGCAATTTCGCGTCCAATTTTGAATTCAGCATTAATAACTACATCTAAAATGACTATTTTTGTTTTGGTTTGTAGTCATTTTTTTTAAATACCGTTTTTCGACCTCATTTTAAAAACCATGCCATGAACCGGTTTTGAAAACTTTTTTTTCTTATTCAGTAAATGCTCAGGTGCAATTTCACATCTTTGTGCAGCTCTTGACAACTTGATTGAAATTTTTTCCTGAGCTGCGTGCACGAAATTCGAAATTTTCGATTATCTCTGCTGAAACAGCCCAAAAGCGCACTACAACGAAAATAAATGCTATTTTCGTGTTCAGCAATCCCAAATTAGTTTAGGAAATATGACTACTAAAATGGTTTCTTACCAAATTAAAAATTAAAAAAAAAAATATATTTTTTTTCTTAACTTTAAAACGGGCTCCATTTCTTAAAAACTAATATTTTTTAGTAATTTTTCTTTTAAATTAATCAAAATTTAATTTCCTACAATATAGGTATTTCAGAACAAATATTCCACCCTTTGAAAATTACAAAAACCAATTTATAGAGAAAAAGTCATGAACATTTTCTTAAAAAATTTAAGTTCTTGTACCGAAACAACAACAAATTTAATTTTTGGACCAACATTTTTTGAGAAGATAATGTTGACCTAGTCATGTTCTACAAAGTTGTCTTGAAAATATTATGAAAAAATAAATAGTTTTGAAGTAACGGGCAGTCAAAGCGACTTCCCTTTTTTTAGTCAATTTTTCGACCTTTGATCGAAAACCGGCTGGGTTTTTTCCACTACCGATTCCAAATTTTTTTTTTGAGATCTTATTTTTTTGACCTCTAGTTTCAGGAAATGGAAGGGGAGCAAGCAAAATCAGAATTTTGCACATATGGGCGCTCTAACATGCATGCATAGAGACATCTTCGCACACACTAAAAATGTCATTGAGGAACAGAGTAAATAGTAAAGGCCCAAGGACTGAACCTTGGGGCACTCATTGGTGTAAGGTAAGGAATTGCGAGCATAAATTGCCAACTTTATCTCTTTGAGTTCTGTCATTTAAATAGCTACTTAGAAGTTGAACAGCTTTATCTGAGAAGCCATAAAAGTGCTTAAGCTTCCTACAAAGTAACATATGATTGACGCTATCAAAGGCTTTTGAGAAGTCAAGTAGACAAAGCAACGTTAGGAAGTCATTGTCAAATGATATCCTTACATCATCAGTGATTTTTATAACTGCGGTATTGCAACGTCCCTTGCGGAAACCAGACTGGAAAGTTTACACCAGCCTTTGACTATTTACATAAGTGCTAATCTGCTCAGCGATCAATAATTCACACACTTTAGAGAGTGAACACAGTAAACTAATAGGACGAAAATCACTAGGCACAGATGCAGAGGATGTCTTAGGAACAGGAATAACTGTTGCCATTTTCCATAATTTAGGGTAGCAGGAACTCGTGATACAATGGTTAATGATATGGGTCAACGGTCCTAGAATGAATGGCAACACTAACTTAATAAATTTCAGTGGGATACCATCTTCACCTATTGCATTAGATTTGCGTATTAATATATAGATTTCATATCATAACTGTTAACAACTTTTTAAATTGGGTGATCTTCTAAACTAGAAGTCGTACGCAACGTACTTTTGAAGGAAATTTGCTGTGGTACAAAATTGGAGACCAACATTTTTCTGTAAAAGTTAGCATTAGCGAGATATTTGAAAAAAACTGATTTTAGCGACCTTTGAGCCTTAATAACTTTTTATGCGCACACGACTTTGCAATGGACTTTTCACACTTTATTTATCATGCATAAATAAAGATAATTCCGGTGAAAAAAATTCACTTGAAATTATTTCGCAGACAAATTCTTATTTTCCTGGGCTACAAAGAGTACGTGTGATTTTTTTTTTTAGCCAAATTTTGAAAAATTATAAAATGTTCGAAAAAATTCTGAAACAATTCACACATATTTTTGGACGATTCTAAGCATTTTCTGCCTTATACACTTTTTTCGTAAGGCACCTTGCTTTCCCGAGGTAAACTATTTTCTCTTTAGGCGCATGACACCACTCGCATATAAATTTTTCTTAAGCTTTCTTCCTCAACGCTTAGCATATTAAGGCATAAGAACCTGTATTGAATTTCAGCCGCGACAGAGTATTATGAAACCGCATCTCACTGCAAAAATGGCAATAAGCCCTCATCAAAACAAAACCAAAAACCATTCCATAGGCGAGAGTGTGCCCACGCCATTGCAGAACTGCAGTCCATAAATATAGAAAATATTAAACAATTCGAAGAAAACGATGAAAGTCCAAAAGTATTGAAAAACGTCCAAAATATCGGTAAAAGTCAAAAGTATCGAGAAATACCCAATACTTCGGGTAATGCCCAAAATTATCGAAAAACATCCAAAGTATCGGTAAAGTATCGAGAAACATCCAAAATATCGGTAAAAGGTCAAAAATATCAAAAATCATCCAAAATATCAGTAAAAGTCCAAAAGTATCGAAAAACATCCAAAATATCGGTAAAAGTCCCAAAGTATCGGTGAAAGTACAAAAGTATCGAAAACCTCCAAAATATCGGTAAAAGTACAAAAGTATCGAAAAACATCCAAAATATCGGTAAAAGTCCCAGAGTATCGAAAATCATCCAGAACATCGGTAAAAGTCCAAAAGTATCGAGAAACATCCAAAATATCGGTAAAACCCAAAGTATAGAACAACATCCAAAATATCGGTAAATGTCCAAAAGTATCGAAAAACATCCAAAATATCGGTAAAAGTCCAAAAGCATCGAGAAACATCCAAAATATCGGTAAAAGTCCAGAAGTATCGAGAAACATCCAAAATATCGATAAAAGTCCAAAAATATCGAAAACATCCAACATATCGATAAAAGTCCAAAAGTATCGAAAAACATCCAACATATCAATAAAAGTCCAGAAGTATCGAGAAACATCCAAAATATCGATAAAAGTCCATAAGTATCGAAAAACATTCTACATATCGATAAAAGTCCAGAAGTATCAAGAAACATCCAAAATATCGGTAAAAGTCCAGTTAAATGGATATAATCACTCAAAAACTCCATTTTATATTCTTTGATGCTAGGCCTTTTAAGATTTTAGGCGACGATATCTCACTTTAAGTGAGGCCTAATTTTTTTCAGCAGACATCATCTATACGTCTCAAAACACACTTTGAGTATTTACAAATCTTGGTATAAACAAAAAAATCCTTTTCAATAAAAAAAAAACTCAGTTGGCATTCTTAGGCACGTTGGTTTTTAAAAAATTTCATTTTTTTGAAACGCCACCCGCGATTTTTTTCAGGGATAATGTTGGGGGACCCTTCTAGTGTCAAAATCCGCAAACCGCGAAATCGAACGTCCAGCCGTTTTTTTTTTAGTTTTTTTAACGATTACTAAGCATTTTATGCCATGTGCACTTTTTTGTAAGATGCCTTCCTCTTGAGTAAAAAGTTTTAAAGTTCATTAAAAAACAAACAAAATGAATGTTTTTATGTTACTCTAAAACAAATTTTTCAAATTGTTTCCCAACATTTTATAATTAATGCTAAAAAAAAAAATATTAAAAATATATTTTTGCTTTGAGCCACCTTTAAAAATGCATTTAAAAATCTGAAAAAATTTATGCGATATTCTGTCATGATGTAGAACGTGATGTCAAAGTATATCTAAGAAATTCGAAAAAAAAATGTTTTTTGAACAGCCCTAATATATATATATAAAAGGTATCCTTTCCGCACCATCCATTTTTATAAAAATCGGTTTTTTCGTATTTAAGAAAAACACAAACAAAAACTGGAAACAGCAATAGTCATTCCAGATGTCATTTTTGATGCTTAATCCGAACCCGGTCTTAGAATTGCTCTATTACGTCTGGACTTTGAGATATCCTTACATAAATGTTTAAAGGACACCATTTTTTTTCCTATTTATGAAGTTATATAACAAGATAAGGTAATATTATGCCGTAAAATCTGGTATAACAGTTAATAGCCCTAGTTTTTTTCTTGAAGACTCAATCAAACCGATAACGATATCTTTTTTTTTTGTCGGAGATATCTTTACCTATAAAGTTTAAAAAGTGCAAAAACACGATTTTTGGCTATATTTGAGGTTATATACCGTACGGACGAAATTCGTCTGCTCTTTTTTACTAACCGACACATTTAAAACCATTCTTTATCTTCAAAATGAGCTAACAAGTGGTCTCTTGTAATTGTTTTCTAAAAAGTTATGACTATTTTAAGACAACATGTTGCAGAAATACGTATATAAGGAATACTCGTACACTAGACACCCCTGTGAGTTTGCACTTCATAATGTAATTTTTAAATGGTCATAACTTTGTAGAGAAATATTGCAGATGAACATTTGATAGCTCAATTGAAAGCCAAAAGAAAGAACTAAATGCTTCTGGTAATAGAATTTCACAGAAAAAATTTGTGTGTCCTGCATATAACATCCAACATAGCCAAAAATCGTGTTTTTGCACTTTTTTAACTTTTTAGGTAAAGATATCTCCGACAAAAAAAAAAAAAGATATCGTTATCGGTTTGATTGAGTTTTCAAGAAAAAAACTAGGGCTATTAACTGTTATACCAGATTTTACGGCATAATATTACCTTATCTTGTTATATAACTTCATAAATAGGAAAAAAAATGGTGTCCTTTAAACATTTATGTAAGGATATCCCAAAGTCCAGACGTAATAGAGCAATTCTAAGACCGGGTTCGGATTAAGCATCAAAAATGACATCTGGAATGACTACTTTCGTTTCCGGTTTTTGTTTGTGTTTTTCTTAAATACGAAAAAACCGATTTTTATAAAAATGGATGGTGCGGAAAGGATACCTTTTATATATATATATGTGTGTATGTATATATATATACGTATATATATATTACACATATATACATATACAAGTATATAGACGTTATTGAGTTAGTTTGTGTGTTTATTTTATTTATTTATACGTTTATTATTGACAAACAAAAACTTAAAAAAATCAGGGTTTTATAAATTAAGAGTGAACATTTAATAAACATTAAAATTTAGAAACTTCATCGGACAAAATTAAAGCACCCCCTTCTTAACATTTAATAAAAACTTTTAAAATTAATATTAAGTTGTAAACCCTTTATACTGGGTAACATTAGCACATCTTTAAAGCATAGAGGCTACTTTCAAAGCTTTAAAGAGATTTTTCTTGGTTTTGCAATTTATCTTGTAGATTTACGTGTTAACCATCTCCCAGAGGTTCTCAATGGGATTCAAATCTGGCCACTGGCCTGGCCAACCAAGGACTTGCATCCCATTGCTCTGAAACCAGGATTTACAAACTAAAGCGGTATGTGTTTAGATCGTTGTCCTGTTGGAACCTCCATTTAAGTGGCATCTCTTGATCCGCATTAAGCAGCATCACATCATTTGGTATGTCAAAGTGCATAAAACAATACATAATTCCTTTAGTCTAGTGAATTAACCCACTCCCTTGACCAGAGAAAAAACCACAGACCATTGAACTCCATCCTCCGTGCTTAACAGAGGCTTTGCAAAACTTTGGTTTCAATCTTTTTCCTTTTGGTCTGTGTACTCGCCTTAATTCATCCGAACCTTTGATATCATGCTACGAACCCAAGTCCTAAGAATCCAAGTACTATGAATTCAAGTTTATTATGAAAGATTCGGATGGAATAAGGCGAGTAAGCAGACCAAAAGGAAAAAGATTGAAACCAAATTTTTCCAAAGCCTCTGTTAAGCACGGAGGATGGAGTTCAATGGTCTGTGGATTTTCTCTGGTCAAGGGAGTGGGTTAATTCACTAGACTAAAGGATTTATGGATTGTTTTATGCACTTTGACATACCAAATGATGTGATGCTGCTTAATGCGGATCAAGAGATGCCACTTAAATGGATGTTCCAACAGGACAACGATCCAAACACATACCGCTTAAGTTTGTAAAGCCTGGTTTCAGAGCAATGGGATGCAAGTCCTTGGTTGGCCAGGCCAGTGGCCAGATTTGAATCCCATTGAGAACCTCTGGGAGATGGTTAACACGTAAATCTACAAGAAAAATTGCAAAACCAAGAAAAATCTCTTTGAAGCTTTGAAAGTAGCCTTATGAAGGGATATCGAAGGATATCATTAATAATATAATGTCCTCTATGCTTTAAAGATGTGCTAATGTTACCCAGTATAAAGGGTTTTCAACTAAATATTAATTTTAAAAGTTTTTATTAAATGTTAAGAAGGGGGTGCTTTAGTTTTGTCCGATGAAGTTTCTAAATTTTAATGTTTATTAAATGTTAACTCTTAAGTTTTTGTTTGTCAATAATTAACGTATAAATAAATAAAATAAACACATAAACTAACTCAATAACGTCGTTTTTTCAAAAAAAATTTGATATAAGAAAAAACTTCTTTAGGGGGTGCTTAGGTTTTGGCCGACACTGTATGTACATATATACATATATATGTGTACATAATATGTATATAAACACCGAGACATACTCAAAAATCGTTAAAAGAACTAAAATGTCCAAAAAAAAAAAAACGGCTGGACGTTCGATTTCGCGGTTTGCGGATTTTGATACTAGAAGGGTCCCCCAACATTATCCCTAAAAAAAATTGCGGGTGGTATTTCAAAAAGTTAAAATTTTTTAAAAACTACCGTGTAGGTTGAATCCAAACAAAAAAGAAAAAAGAAAATATGCTAAACGTGGCCGGCTTGTTGGAGAGATACTGAGATACATTTTGTTGGAACAGATATATACAAACCGCACATACATATGTACATGTGCGCCCATACATGTTCGGTTGCTGTCAGTTACATTTTGTAGATACTTTGAAAGAGTTTTGCGTTGTTCGAACGCAACGAACGACACGGCATCACAGTGCTTTGTGTTTTTCAGTTTCAGTCGCTAGCGAGACTTTGATATGTCAAAGCGCGGGTCCGATTGCGTCTGTCGTGTTACCCATGGATTACGTCGCTGTCGTTATTGCCAAACAAATGTGTTATTAAAACCGCAACTTAAGAAATTTCTATTATGAATCTACTTATGATTTCAGTAAAACTACGATTTTTTTTTTCATGGCTAACGGAAATTTGTTTTTTTTTTTTTAGAAAAGACTTAGTGCCGATTATGGATTGATTGCTGTTTAATTTTTTGTATTTTGAAGGCATTGTGTGCGTATTTTCGGAATATGAACAAATGGCGGGGTGCTTTACAAATGTCGTTTAATTCTAAATTAAATTCCTGTGATCGCGCATTGTGGTGAATACGCGATAAAATAGTGCGCAAAAACAGGTTTTTTTTGTAAGATTTAATGATCTTGCTACCAGTTGTTTTACCTAAAAAAGTGTTTTTACGGTTTCGCTTGGTTACTTCACAATTTTTTATTTATTTCGTTTTGTGCTGGTGTCTTTTTTGCCTGTATGTGAAATTGTAGATTCTCTCCAAAGTTGCAAGTGTAGCGCAGTTAGGAATATGAACTTGTCTTATTTTGTGACAAGGTTTAGTGATTAAGTTGACGGTGAAAAAAAAATTCAATAAAAAAAAGATCAATGAATAAAAAAATTAAATTGAAAAATTGATACAACGTATTTCATTAAAGCCGAAAAAAGTCGATTTACCGTAATACAGTAACGTGTTCAGTAAATAAGATATTCATTGAAATATTTGAAAATAAAAAATATATTTCTTTTCCGGTCTTTCAACTAGATCGTCCAGCATTCAAAAAATTATTGATGTTTGCTCTTTTCAAATTTTTTTGTCTATCTTTCTCTTTTTAAGATTTTCGGCAAAAAATTTTTGTCCCGAGAGTGTCCATGCACAAGTTGTACATTTATTTACTTACAAACGTATGGTAATTGAAAAGACTTATGGATATATAGCTTTTCCGACTACAGTCAATTAGTGACGAAATGATGAAAACAAATTATAAAATAAAAATAAGTATGTGTGCACTTACATAAATGCTTGTGCTATTCAAGTGCAAATTTTTCTATTACTATACCTTTGTAAGTAAATAAATGTACATACAACTTGTGCATAGACACTCTCTTGATAAAAACTAATTTTTTTACGAAAATCTTAAAAAGAGAAAGATAGACATATGGATCATAGCAGTCTTGGACACTAATAGGGGTATTCTGGCAACAGTCTTAGAGCTGTCAAACAGCTCACCACAGTCTTAAGGGGACATTCGCCTTTGTAATTGAAAACAAAAAAACACTTTTTAAAAATTTTATTATGAAAATACTATTATATTTATTGACAAAATTTCTTTTGGACATTGTTAAATATTGTCTAAAAAATATGAAATTTTTTTTTTTTTTTATAGTTTCCCTTGGCTGCTGTAGAGGGCGTCATCCAAAAGTAACTTTTCAAACTAGTAGGACATTTTTCTCCGAATCTACTCGACTGATTTTAAAAAACCAAAGAGCATTCGATTACTCATAAAAAATATTAAACAATAAGGCTCTGAAAGTTATAAAAAATATCCCCCCCTTTTTTTACGGGGCATTTTTTGAGGGTAATTCCCTCAATTTTTTCGTATTTTTCATAAATATTCATACAAAAACTTCAAAATATACAAAAGTATGAATTTTAGAGGCTTATTGTATAGTTTTGAGTCTCAAGAATAAATTCCATTTTGAATTTTTCAAAAATCTTTTACAAGAGGTCTACAACATGTCCTACCGTTTAAAAAGCAACTTTTGGATGACGCCCTCTACAGAAGCCAAGGGAAGCTAAACATAAAAAAAATTTTTTTCATATTTTTTAGACAATATTTAACAATGTCCAAAAGAAATGTCAATAAATATAATAGTTTTTCATAATAAAATTTTTAAAAAGTGTTTTTTGTTTCAATTACAAAGGCGAATGTCCCCTTAACTAAAACAAAAGTCGTAACTAAGATGTCCTTTCCGCCTTTATGAAGACGAATTTTAAGATCTGCTACGTAAGAGGTCTTAGAGTTGTCTTAGAGCTATTAGTTGCTGGCTGTCAGGTTTTTGATTATTTAAAAAAGTGGAGAATTAAGAAAAAAAAAAAAAAAAAAAAAAATTTTTGTTTTATTTCAATTGTTTTTGCTTGTTTTTAATGTTTTTTCAAAAAATTATTAAAAAACATAATTTTTTACAATATCATAAAAAAGCGGTTGTTAAATTTTTGTTTGTGTTTGTGATAGTGAAAAATCCCAACAAACAATTTTATAACCTTTTCAATTTTTAAGCTTGGAAAAAGTTAATTTTCAATTGTTTTTATAACCACTTTTCAAACGTTTGGAAAATATTATTTTTTTATTATTTTTAAAATTGATTTGCAAAGTTAAAATCAGCAATTGGAAAAATGTTTATTTCCAAAAGTTTCAATAACCGTTTTCACAACATTCGGATAAATTTTTATTTTTTCAATGACTTATCGAGCTAAGTAAAACACAAACACTGCGTGCCTTAACCCGTTTTAAATCGAACGTCGTAGCACATAGAATTTTTTTCCAGATTCTGTTTACTTATCGTTCAAATCAGATAATCCCTTTTCCAATTGGGACATTTTCCTATACAAAAAAAAATTTTTTTTTAACTACATTAAACAAAAATCAAAATAATCACATTCGATGTGTTCTGCGATGCTTAACGCGAATCCGACCTCAGAATTGCTCTATCGTGTATAGTTTTTGAGATATTCTAACCTAAAAACCAAAAAAAGTAGTTTTTGGCATTTTTTTAAGCTATTTAACTATGTAACATATCATTCGTTAAAAGTGGTTAAAGTACTTGAAAGCCGTAATCTTTTCCTTTTAAACCTAATTTAAATTATGTTTATATCTCCATGTTTCTAAGAGATATCGTAGACCGAAATATTGGCTAAACGGGTTTTCTGCACTTTTGTGTCTTTTTAGGTTACGATATCTTTGGGGAAAAAAAAGATATCGACATAATTTAAATTAGATTTTAAAGGCAAAGATTAGGACTTTCAAGTTGCTTACCAGATTTAACGAAATTACAATTTCTTTCACATTTTAAACATGTTCAACGAACCGACTACTTCTAAATTCAGTCACTTGACACCCCGAGTAAAAATTGAAAAAAAAAAGAAACATAGATTTTCAGTGATAAAATTCATGTATATTAGATATTAAAATAACAAAAACAAATGTTTATTGCAACGTAACTAAACTAAATATTAATTCATGATTCAAGAAAAAAAATAAAAAAAATTTGAATTTTGAAATGGTCGGTTCGTTGAACATGTTTAATTCAATTTCGTTAAATCTGGTAAGCAACTTGAAAGTCTTAATCTTTGCCTTTAAAACCTAATTTATATTATGTTGATATATTTTTTTTCCTCAAAGATATTCTAACCTAAAAAGACACAAAAGTACAAAGAACACGTTTAGCCAATATTTCGGTCTACAATATCTCTTAGAAGCATGAAGATATAAACATAATTTAAATTAGGTTTTAAAGAAAAAGATTGGGGCTTTCATATACTTTAACCAGATTCAACAAATCAATGCTATGTTATATAGTTATATAGATTAAAAAAATGGCAAAAAACAACTTTTTTTGGTTTTTAGGTTAGAATATCTCAAAAACTTTACACGATAGAGCAAATCTGAGGTCGGATTCACGTTAAGCATCGCAAAACACATCGAATGTGATTATTTTGATTTTCGTTTAATGCAGTTAAAAAATTATTTTTTTTTGTATGGGAAAATGCCCCAATTGGAAAAGAGATTATCTCAAAATTTAGTCGAGGAGTCACGAGTGAAAATTTTTTTATACATCATTTGAACGATAAGTAAACAGAATCTGGAAAAAAATTTGATGTGCTACGACGTTCGATTTAATACGGGTGGAGGCACGTCGCACGTCCCCGCGAAATGCGTTTTCTATAAGATTTTGATGAGAGGTATCTCATTTTCTTCAGGAACTTACGCTGATGTCAAATTTGAAAGATTCAAATTCACCACTAATAAAAACATCGAAAATGACTATTTTTGTTTTGTTTTGTTGTGCTTTTTAACAAATGTACCGTTTTTCGACCTTTTTCAAACAGTAGTCGATGAACTTTTTTCAAAACTTTTTTGTCTTATTAAGTAAGTGCTCAGGAGTAATTTGACACCTTTTTTTTACTTCACAACAGTTCGATTTAAATTTTTTCCTACCTGGCATATATAGATTTTAGTGTGCAAACTACCAAAAAAACACTCTCATTTTCAAAAGGTTATAACTTTTTCTATCGCAGTTACATTTTTATGTTCTTAATATCAAATGATAGGGAAAAATCTGTAGAATAAAGTTTGCGGTTTACATTTTTTCTTAGGCCTCTGTTTTCAAAATTTTGGTCTTTAAAAAAATATGGTCAAAAATTTTGTACTGAAAAATCACTTTACCCGACTTAAAAAAAAACTGTCGTTGGGATCTCAAAAATTCTTTCAAATTTGACATCAGCGTAAGTTCCTGAAGAAAATGTGATACCTCCCATCAAAATCCTATAGAAAAAAGTTTTTTGCCTTAAATCGCGCGGATGTGCGTCGTGCAAAGCATTTGAATCTCAATTGGCACGTTAGGTCAGTTGATAAGATTGTGGACTCATAATTTGGAAATCATAGGTTCGATTCTCATCAAATATGCTTTTTTTTTATTTTTAATTAAATTGAAAATGTTTGGAAAATGTTGTTTTATTAACTTAATAAATACTGACAAAATGTTAATTGAAAAGTTGAAAAAACAATTTAAAAATATTGAATAAAAAACTTTGGAAAATATTGTATAAAAACATTTATCATAAGCTTGCTCCAAATGATTTTCACAAGCTTGCTATGAAGGGTCTAGTTTCGATTATTAAATAATTAAAATTCAAGAATTTCCTAAAATTTAAAAGTTAATTTCTAAACGAAATGTTTGCTTCAATAAGCGTAAAATAAGTCATTTTCCAAACGTTTTTGTTTGTTGGGATTATAATTTAATTTTTATTTTAATGGTTAAAAAAGAAAAAAAAATTTTGTGAACGAATATGGACCACAAATTCTGCACAATAATACATCAAGCCGCGTTATAAGAAGACTTTATTTTGCAAAATTTGACAAGTTCACCACTAAAGCTTTTGTGTAGGGAATTCATGAGCTTTTTCTATACGACTTTTGCGTCAGAGACCGAAAGTCTTAGGAAGTCTTAGAAAGTATTTCTGCAAATTATTACGAAAGACTTTCTGCTGAAGTTTAAATAAAAATCAACTAAAAAGTTTACACTTTTTGTTATTCACTTAATCCATTACTATAACTTGCTATCGTTAATTCCATTATATTTATTTTACATACCTTAGGTGTTTCATTACTTTATTTCCCTATTTCGTGCTTACTTTAAACTGAACCTATTGTGCTAAAGGTAGTTGCTCTTAACTTTTTCTGGTTTATTTTTGTTCGCTTCTCACACCATAGTTACGAATGCAGTTTTCTTTTCAACACCGCCGCCAAAAGCATTGTTTTGCACATTGTGCAATATTTTCAAATTGCGCTCATATTTTTTTCCACTTGGTTCAAAAATCCCACATAACTTCACAAAAGAAAAAGTGCAAACAAGGCACAGTGGTCAAATCGTGGCGTCAATTGTAAACTACATATACTATCTTTTTTTTTTTTTTTGTAATACATAAAAATAATCTTTTGAATCAAACAATTTAAATGTTTGTGACATTAAAAACAAAAAAAGACCTTCCGTGATAGATAGAAAACATATTATCAAACCGCACGAATCTACGACATTCCGTGTGATAGAGAGGGCCGTGCGCAGGATTTGCTCTTGTGGGGGGTTTTTCATTAAAAAAAACGTTATAACACTATTAAATGCTTAGTACATGTATGCCATTCGAAAGGTACTAAAACAACACGTAAAAAAAGTTGACATCAAAATAACATGTTTAAATGGTGAAAATTAAAAGAAATGCAAAAGTGCAAAGTCCAAAATTTTTCAAAATTTTCAAAGAAAAAATGCCATCAAATAAGTCCATTTTTAATAATATGTACCATTTTTTTGCACTTTGTTTATGAAATTAAGTCGATAGCACTAACTCTGGTCACAAAAACGCATTGAGTCCTGGTGTTTTTAATAAAAATGGTTTGAGCTATCTTTCAGTCAGGCTAGTTCGCATTAAGATTTTAGAAAATCAGAATAAATTTTAAATTTGGAAATTAGTGTTGCAAGCAAACTAAAACAAAATTAGTAATTTGTTCCCTAATAAATACATTAATTCAATGAAATGTGTATTGATTTAAATCATTTTTCATGTTTAATTGCTTTAAGGCTTTGATGGTCAGATTTTTTTTTTTTGCAAAATTGTTCACTGGGGTCCAAATATACAGAAAAAGTATATTTTTAAATCGATTTTCAGGGTCGTAGTTCGGTAACTAAATAGCCTTTTCATTGTTTCTGTATTAAAAAACAAGGTTTGACAAAAACTTTCTAAAAACTGAGTACGCAGTTGGTTTTCCGTTTAGATTTAAATTCATAAATCGTATTTTGAAAATTCTATCTGATCGCGTTAAAGAGACATTGTATTTTTAAGAACTTTTTTTGGAATTTTTTTCTTGAAAAAAAAAAAAATGAATTTTTTGGTTTTTTAAGAAAATTAACAAGAAATGAAAACAAAAATGCATATTTTCAATGCAAGTTTTAATGTTGAATTCGAATCTGGTCTTATAATTGCTATATCTCGTGTGGTTTTTGAGAAATCTTAACCTAAAAGTTTTGTTTTTTGAGATTTTTAAGGTTATATAACAAAACAAGGAAAACTTTAGCCACAAAACCTGATAACGCTTAAAGCCAAAGTCTTTTACTTCAAAAATTCGAATCTGTTAACCGTTTTTTTCTATCACGTCTGAGATCCGAGTTATCCTCGATTTAAAGTGCAGAAAACGCTATTTTCAGATATATGGCGTGCATCCAGGTATGATCGATTCTGCTCTGGAAATTTTGTTGTAAATCTTGTCGACTCTGCACTAAAAAAGTAAACGAAATTCTTGAAAAGGTGGAGGATGACCGACACAAAAGCAGTGAAAACATCGTTATATAATCTGAGTGAAAAAAATCCCATTGACCTCTTTCAGTATGTGAATCTCGGGCTACCATTTGTTTCACACATTGCAGAATTATCTTGATAGCGTAAAATCGAATTCCCAAATAGTCTTGACCGAGTTTTTCGAGCAGAAACCCAGAAACCCTTTAAGAACCGTATTATGGTTTTGCCCGAAAGATGGCGAGTGGTGGTCAATAACAATGGAAAATATTAGACTAAACAGAGTTATTTTGATATGTGAAAAAAAATATAGTTTAAACTAAACATTTTTTTTTTTTGCTATTTTGAAATTCGATTAAAAAGCACCTCATTTTTACGACCTTTGAGCCTGAATTACTTTTAATGCGGGAATGATCTCGATATCGATTTTTGAATTTTTTTTTTAAAATACCAAACTAAAACTATTCCAATTGAAAAATTGCTGGTTCTAATTTTTTTTATCAGAAAACTAATCATAATTGATATTTTTTGTTACTTTCTTTCTAAAAACCTTCATAACTGCTTATGGCTAACCCACAGAAATAGTCAAAATGACTATGATATTATAAATAAAATTATAGGCACGTGAACTAATTAGATTAATTTTATTTTATTTCAATACATATTTTCAATTCATAAATATTTATTTAATTTTTTTGGGTAAAAGATCTTCCTGGGGGGGGTTTGAACCCCCAAAATCCCTCCCGTGCGCACGGGCCTGGTGATAGAAACATATTATTTTTATTTACAATTTCCAACTGGCGAGACCTCTGCACCACTGACGTATGCGGTGAAGAGTTTGCCGTTTATTTGTAGATATTGTATTTTTAACAATTTATTTTAAAATTTTTTTGTTGAAAAAAAAAAGTAGTTTTTTTAGAATATTAGCAACAAACGAAAACAAGAAAAATCATTTTCAATGTACATTTTGATGCTGAATTCCTAATTTGGCCTCAGAATTGCTATATCTCGTATAGTTTTCGAAAAATCATAACCTAAAGACTAATTTTTCATCCATTTTGTGATATGCAAACATATGAGGTTATATAATAGAACAAGGAAATTCTTTGCCATAAAACCTTATAGGGCAGCTTTAAGTCCTATTCTTTTACTTCAAAACCTAGTTTAAATTATATCGATATCTTTTTTTAAATTTTTTTAATACAACGATATCTTTTTTTCTTTAAATTATTCTAACCTGAAAAGGTGGAAAAGGAACAATCCACGTTTTTCGATATTTCATGGAGTTCTGAGCTGGTTATCCTACCAAAAAATTATAAAAAAATATAGAATAGTTTGCAATTGACGCCACGTAAAAGCTGCCACACGGTTTATAGTGTTGTACAAGAAAAAAATAAATCCAGAGTAAATGTATTAAATTACAATTATGAGTATTTCCGGAACCACTGTCTTTTTATTATATTGTACAAAATAGTTTTAAGTTGCGCGCGATATCATTTTTACCAACATTCCATTGTTTATTGATCTATATATATTTATATATATATGGAAGATTATTTTATTTGATTTCCCGAAAAATGCGTCAGCCAAAAAATAGGGGTTGAATGGGAGGAATTCGTTCCTCATGGGGCTCAAAAAGCACTCTTTCCTAAAGCTAAATACATAGGATTTTTAGCTTTGTCAGACTTTGGATGACAGTTTTTCGCCGGCAAAGAAATAGCTCGTAACAATCAAGAAAAAAAAGCAACATTTTTGCATCCGATATAACTTGCAGTGGACTGGGTGACACTATGTCTGCTTACCTATGGCTATATTAATGATTTTCTCACAATACTAAAAATAAACTTGGTGTTGTCTTCATTTCGAACAAGATGCGTTTAAGTATTTTCTTTTCTTATAGAGCAAGGGATCTAGAAGTTCGTGGGAAAGCGTTGTGCTTGTTTTTGTTTTCAAACGACAAACCATAAAATTCGTTCTTTTATTACACTAGACAACAGCCAAAGTGTAACATTTAGCAGACCATATTTTCTAAACTAATTTGAGGTCGCTGAGTCCGAAAATCGCATTTATTTTTTCTTCCTAGGGACCGTTCTCGAGATAATCGACCTTTTCGATTTTTGAGGTTATAGCTCCATTTTTTCGAACATATTTTGAGAAATCCAATTTCGATCGAATATGTTTTTACACTATTATAAAGAAAAATTCTTAAACTTCCAACAAGTGTACCAATATCTAAGATCCAATTCAAATTGGCTGAGTTATAGCAACGAAAAATTCATTTTTATATTAGTTTTTTAAACTTTTTCGTGTTTAAGTCAAATTAAACACGATTTTTTTGCCAGCTGCTCATACAAATATATATTTTTTATATTTTAGTTCAATAGTGTATTTAATTGCAAATATTTGGAATTAAATTTTTGCGAAATTGGATCATTTTTTAAAAAGTTATTAAGGTTTTAGTGAAATAAGACCATTTCGATTTTCATAGAAAAAATTTATTTTTTCAACAAAAATTTAAAAAATAATTTGTGTTTTCTATGAAAATTGAAATGGTCTTATTTCACTAAAACCTTAATAACTTTTTAAAAAATGATCCGATTTCGCAAAAATTTAACTCCAAATATTTGCAATTAAATACACTATTGAACTTAAACAAAAAAATATATATATTTGTATAAGCTGCTGGCAAAAACATCGTGTTTAATTTGACTTAACCACGAAAAAGTTTAAAAAACTACTATAAAAATGAACTTTTTGTTGCTATAACTCAGCCAATTTGAATCAGATCTTAAATATTGGTACACTTGTTGGAATTTTAAGAATTTTTCTTTATAATAGTGTAAAAACATATTCGAACGAAATTGGGCTTCTCAATATATGTTCGAAAAAATGGAGCTTTAACCTAAAAAATCCAAAAGGTCGTTTCTCTCGAGAACGGCCCCAAGGAAAAAAAAAATAAATTCGATTTTCGGACTCAGCGACCTCAAATTAGTTTAGAAAATATGGTCTGCAAAATGTTACACACACATATTAATTATTTGTAATGTAGTGTTATTTTTGTGCTCTACAGATTTTAAAATACTCAAGCATGTTCTGAAATCCGATTTACTTTGGAATCGGAATTGAATCAATCTTCAAGAGGTCCGCATTTCGATAATTAACACCAAATCGGATTAATGTTTCTGTAAATCAAATAGGATTTTTATTTGTTGAAATACAAATCCGATTATATCTTATTTGCCGCAATGCAGAGCTCTTGAAGATTTCCGAAGTGAATTTGATTTCAGAATATGCCTGACTCATAGGTACCCAGTGTGCCAGACGGTTCAAATCTCCGCTTTTTTATCCGTTACTGATCCGTTTGCGGGAGAGATTCCAAAAAAAAAAAAAACGATTCGCAAACGGATCCGTAACGGGTAAAAAAGCAAAGGTATGAACCGTCTGACACACTGGGTACTTCCACTCCGTAGTGCATATGTACCATATATAATTTTGAAAAAAAGGCATTTAATTTGAAAAAAAAGTTTACTAAGCCTTTGGCCTTGCCAAAAATTAAATATTCTACACTATGCAATAAAAATTCTGAATAACTCTGTCAGTTCTAGTATATCATACTGAAGTATATATGTATGTGTTAACATGGGGCTTTTTTGTCGACATTTGGCAATATTTTGTATAGTTATACAGTGCGAGGTGTCACCCTCCTCTCCAAATTTATTCATAGCTTGCATGCAATTTGTGTATATAAAATTTCTCAAGTGCGCCACATAAGAAATTAAACGTAAAAAAGGCTTTCAAAAATATGATATTATGTAGCATCTAGTAAAGCTTTTGTAAAATAAATTCTAAGATATTTAGTATGGACCAGGAAATAAAATGAAAGTGCCTATTTCATATAGGTACATACAAATTAATTAATTAATTTCGGTAATTTTTAGTCTGACGAGCTAACTTTGATGACGTAACGAAAGCACAAAATTATCTCTCTTCGATTAAAGACACAAAACAAAAAATTACAATACATAGAGGAAACGATCCAACGGCCGTTATAATCGCAAACAGAATTTTTATGAAAAATGCCTTTCACTACCCTCACTTACAACTGAAATATTTTCTGAAAGTTGGACATTTAGAGCATACATACCATGGACGAATAGCGAACTATGATTAGTCTTGACCGACCAATTGTACAAATAGAGAATAACCCGGATAACGATTTCTGCTATTAATAATTATATGTCACTCACCACTTATTTTGCCAGAGATAAAAATTGGGCCATTCTCTCTGCATCAGCCGTATTTTTTGTGAATATTAAATTCTTTTTTTAGGATGTGAAGCTATTTCTACTTGCAACGTAAATAAATATGAGAACTACTTACACTATCCAAAAAAAAAAAAAAAAATGCTTTTCTTTTGTTGTACGGTGCTTAGACTGTTTTCAACTACAGGCAAAGTGTTTTCGAATTTCACTGTTTTACACTCTACAGTGCAGAGTCTACACCAGGATATATTCACTTTGTCTTTTCATTTGTAATGCTCAGAAGAGTATATATATGTATTCTTGATCAGCGTCACATCCTGAATCATCTGTCTGGCAGCCTGGCTGTGCGTGGAAATATTTTTCACGGGAAAACTAATCAAGATAATTCGATGAAATTCGGCACAGAGGCTTGGTTTAAAAAAAAACTTTCGGGATTGAAAATTAGCGAAATCGGATAACGAACACGCCCACCGCCCATACAAAAAATACATTCAAAACGCAATATTAAGAGCATTATAAGCGATAACGCAAGCAATATACACATAAGCAATAGGAATATCAAATACAAGTTCTAAGCAAAGACTAGGTGAAATCGGACTAGAGGGCGTGCACCGCTCATATGAACAAAAGTTTCAAAATGATAACTGAAAGCAATTTTTACGATAATCCCACTAAATTTCACTCTTACATTAAGATGAGCAAATGTAGACTCTGAGCAAAAACAAGGTGAACTCGGACAAGAGAACGTGGCACCTTGCATACAAGCAAATATTTCAAAATGCTATATTGAAAGCGTTTTTTAAGATTATCCTTCCAAATTTCACTAAAAACATTAAACGCAAGTTTTGAGACAAAAATTAGGTTAACTCTCCCATATAAGCAAAAGTTCCAAAATGCTTTACTGAAGGCGTTTTTTCAGAAAACAAAATTTTACGTAGACGCTAAGGACAGTAATTGCAGGCTTTGAGCAAAAACTGGGCGAACTCGTACAAGAGGATGTAAATTTTGCTTGTAAGGTATATGACTAGCAATATTTATGCTCTCCTGTAGTGCAAGCGTTATTTGAGGTAATGAAACCAAATTTCCCACATAATAGTTTGTGCAAGATCTGAGCAAAATCTAAGTAAATTCGATCAAGAGGGAGTGCAAGGAAAATTTGCAAACTACTTCAGTGTAGGGTATTTTTTGCCAAGCCATAGGTTACTAGTCGCTTATAATCTTAATTCATCGTTGTATATCTTGGCGGGCCAAGCCAATGACACTTATCTTTTGCTGCATACTTTTATTAAATATATCACTAAATGTATGATAAATGATGCAATTGTCCTCAATTTGGCTCTTGCTATCGTTCTGAATTTTATAGAAGTATCTTCAGAAAAGTGTTAAAATTTAAAGCAACGAATTAGTTTTCAAAAGCAGTTACCGCAGCTGATGGGCTTACGAAGTGTCCAAGTGAACCCTCAATTCCAAAAACTAAACACGTAACTAACGTTAATTAACCTTAAAACTAATAAAGAAATATTTATGGGCCTTAAATAATGGGTTCCCAAGGATCAAAGGAAAAACTTTCCCATTCATACTCCGAACGCTACATACACAGCCAGATTATAGAACGTGAACGTTTTGGAAGCTTTGGAAAGCGTACAAAAGGTAAGATTTTTAACATATATCTATATATCTATATATATAAAAATGTAGTGTGCGTGTGTTTGTCGTCTTATAACTTTGAAACCGCTTAACCGATCGTAACCATTTTCGCAGTATGTATTTTTTTTTTTTGTACTTCAGGTGGTTTATAGCCATGCAAAGGGGGGATTGGGTGAGAGGGAGTGGTAGCCCCCATACAAAAAAAGTCTTAAAATGCTACATCTTTGCAGGTATAGCAGATTTTGTTATAAAACTTGGTATGTGGATAGATGTTTTTGCTACCAATCAACGTGCAAAAAGTGGAGTGAATTGCGCAAGAGGATATTGCATCCATCATACAAAAAAATGACAGAGATATAGCATTTGAAGTTGGAATAGCAGCTCTAGTTTCAAAACTTGGTACATCAATATAAATAGTGTCAACCATTAGCCTTGCAAAAAATTACAGGGTTCGGCCATGAGGTTGTTGCGCACGCTATACAAAAAAAATTGGTTTAAATGATAAATTTCTGCATTAATAGCAGCTTTCGTCCAAATCGAACTCATCGCGCCACCTACAAAAAAAGGGCAGAACAACGTTTGCCGGGACCGCTAGTATATGTATAATATACATTGTATATGGGGCTTACTAAAATTTTCGACGTGTCAGCTTGCTAGTTTGGTGACGCAAAACTTTTCTTATTAGTCAAGTACATATCTGAATTTTATTAAATCGTGTTTACCGGTAGTGCCTCAAAGCTGATCAATGCTGCTTGCGGTCCAAAGTGGTCTAAAAATAGTTTTATTTGTCTAAACGTAAAGTACGCTACCAATCGGTCGGACAATCAAAAAATTTTATTTTTCAAAACCTGAACAATTACCTGGAAAAAGACCATTTTTGTTATTCACAATGAAAATTAATAATCAAAATTCAACTAAGTGAGTCGAATTTGGTGTGTGAAATGTGTAAAATTTTTCTGAATGCCTTTTAAAAACAACCGTGATTTATAGACTGAAAATTCAAGTCATACAAAAAGCAAACTTCAATTTAATTTTTTCAAACATTTGCGTAATACAGCCAAATGTTTTATTGAAGGATGTATACGGGTGTAGAGAAAATGTTTTAGCCCTCATTTAAAAAAATCTTGTTTTTCACTGATAACATTAAAATTATTTGGTTATGATGTTTCGTAAAAATATACAGATATCAATTTAGCATAGCAGGTTTTATGTCAAAAATTTACAAAAAAAAATAAAAGATAACCTTGTATTTATGGCACTCAAAAGTTTGTTAAAATTGACTGTTCGTGTTTCTTTTAATTAATTTTAGTTTTTTGGGGGTAAGTGTTGACTTAGCTAAAAACGAAAAAAAAAGGTTTTAAAAAAATTAGCCGGTGTGCAACATGATGGTTGAAACATTCTCTCGATAACCGTGTTCTGCTCGCGTGCTTAATACATTTTTGAGATTTTGCACGTTTACGTGTTGATAATAAAAAGATTTTAATAACAAGTGAACATATAATTGCGAAAGAAGAACTTGCACTTTTAACATGTTATTTCTTTTATCTACAAAATCTTGATTTGCTGGAGAGATAAACACAATTAGGGAAGCAATATTAACGGTATTTTGAAATCTTAATATTGGCTCGAACTCACGTAACACCTATATGAAACCTTAGGACCGGATGATCAACAACAATATAAAATGTGAATTATTCGTATGCGTCCGAAATGACAAAACTGCTCTTTCCAACAATCAGTTGGCAGTTAAACTTATTCGGCCATTCATTTACAACTTGACAAGCAGATCGATGTGTAAAATTTTTAGATTTGAAACAGTGTCGTTAATTCATTTTATGAATAAATTTCGTAAACTTTTATTAATTGTTATGTGCTTATTCGATTTATTCGACGATATATTCATTGAGGAAGATGATAAAATAAATGACGATATAACGTCGAGAAAGAAAAGTGTAATAACAGAAGGACATAATCATTTTGATAACTGCAAAGATGCCAGAAAGAAAAGTGTAATAACAAAAGAACATAATCATTTTGATAACTGCAAAGATGCCAAGTTCTATGAAAGTTTCAAACTGACAAAATATACTTCTCAGTATTTGTGTTTACTTATTGAAAATAAAATAAAAAGTTTTACTGACAGGTCAGTTTTTTTTTTCTTCCCTAAGTTGCGAAACTTTCTTCATAGTAAATGTATTTTTAACTTGTTTCAGAAATCAATATATTCTGGACATTACTTCTTTTTATCAAATTCAGGATCAATACATCGAGTGTATGAAAAAAGGATGTAAGTTTAATCATGCGACTCGTCGTTGGATGGCTGTAGCGAAAGTGGTGCAAAAAACCGAAACCTGTTTACTAATTTACATTGTCAAGACTGTTAGATATATTAACCGGAGTAGGCCTTATGCGTCGCGTCAAATGCAGAGTTTACACAAACTTATTTTCATATTTTCTTTTAATTTTTCCTACGCCGATTTGTTGGTGGGTAATAGTCACTGACTAAATCCTTCCTCTTATCTTCTCTTCTTATACGAGATAAAATTGTATGTATGTTTATAAATATATAAATTTATAAATATATATGTGCCCAAATTCTTCTCGAGAACGGATGCAGCGATTTTAATGAAACTTGGAATAGTGTTAGATATTAGCATACAATGAAGAATGAGCTAGGCTTGAACTTTTTAAATGCTCACCAGAGGGCGTGGCACAGCCTTAAATTTTAAATTTGATTTAGTCATAACTCGCAAACCATTTAAGTTATTTGGATGAAATTTAGTGAGCGGGTACGGCTTAATAATACCTCTTAACTGACAAAAAGGGATCGACGGAGTGCCACGCCCACTTTTCAGCCCTTGAAAATTTTGATTCAATATTACTCGAAAACAACTCCAGCAATTTTAATGAAAATTTAGGGGATGTTACCTCTGCAAACGGAGATTATTATGTAATACACCGTTATATTGGGAAAACTCGTTGAAGGGCGTGGCACCGCCCACAAAAAAGAAAACTAATAAAGCAAACATTCTGAAATTAACTGTGAGGAGCTTAATTGCTATAGGGCATATCTGATCGGAAAGTGGACAAGCGAAATACGTAAAATGCTATTTCTCGCAAATGTTACAAGATATTTTAATTAAATTTGGTATGTCGATATCAATGCCTTTTAACAACCGAAAAATGGGCGGTATCGAAGAAGTACCACTCCCCCTTTTTTAGCCCAGGAAAATAAGACGAAAAAAGAGCTTCTGTGCGAAAAAATTCCCAGTGGAAATTTTTCACCGGAATTGTCTTTATTTATGCATGATGCACAAACTGTGAAAAGTCCTTTGCAAAGTCGTGAGCGCATAAAAAGTTATTCGGGCTCAAAGGTCGCTAAAATCAGTTTTTTGCAAATATCTCGCTAATGCTAACTTTTACAGAAAAATGTTGGTCTCCAATTTTGTAGCACAGGAAATTTCTTACAAAAGTACGTTAAAAGTATTTGCGTCCGACTTCTAGTTTAGGAGATCACCCAATTTAAAAAGTTGTTAACATTTATGATATGAAATAATACCTATGAGTTCATATTAAAATATCTTACTTTTTAAATTGCAATAACTCTTCAATGAGAAGTTGTACAAACAAAATTAAAATGCTGTTTGAAAGACAATTTAATTTTCTATATACCGTATAAAATTTTTTTTTCAAACGGCTCATGACCTTAAAAATATTCTTGAATAACCGTTAAGGCTCCGAAATTACTGGTTTTTTAAGGATATCTGCGAATTGATAAGTACTACGATAAAAAGTAATGGGAGCAAATTTGTAGAGAATTACAAGATCTATAAAAAATAAGCGATATGTGTACACATAGAAGTAACCGTTTAGAAGATATTCCAAAAAAACCCTTAAAATGCCAAAAAACCGGTTTCTATTGAATATCTTCAATACGGTTACTTCTATGTGTACACAGATCGCTTATTTTTTGTAGATCTTGTAATTCTCTACAAATTTGGTCCCATTACTTTTTATCGTAGTACTTACCAATTCGCAGATATACTTAAAAAACCAGTAATTTCGAAGCCTTAACGGTTATTCAAGAATATTTTCAAGGTCATGAGCCGTTCGAAAAAAATATTTTATACGGTATATAGAAAATTAAATTATCTCTCAAACGGCATTTTCATTTTCTTTGTACAACTTCTCATTGAAGAGTTATTGCAATTTAAAAAGTAAGATATTTTAATATGAACTCATAGGTAGTATTTCATATCATAAATGTTAACAACTTTTTAAATTGGGTGATCTCCTAAACTAGAAGTCGTACGCAAATACTTTTAACGTACTTTTGTAGGAAATTTCCTGTGCTACAAAATTGGAGACCAACATTTTTCTGTAAAAGTTAGCATTAGCGAGATATTTGCAAAAAACTGATTTTAGCGACCTTTGAGCCTTAATAACTTTTTATGCGCACACGACTTTGCAAAGGACTTTTCACAGTTTGTGCATCATGCATAAATAAAGACAATTCCGATGAAAAATTTCCACTGGGAATTTTTTCGCAGAAAATGTCTTATTTTCCTGGACTATTTAACCATTGAACATTTTAATTCAATATTACTCGAAAACAACTCCAACAATCTTAATGATAATTTAGGAGATGTTACCACTGCAATCAAGGATTGATATGTGATATAACGTTATATTGGTAAAATACGTTGAAGGGCGTGGCACCGCCCACACAAAATAAAAGAGGCTATAAATAGAAAAGTACTAAAGCAATCTTTCTGAATTTAACTGTAGGGAGTCTACTTGCTATTAGGCACCTATGACCTGAAAGTGGGCAAAATATCACTGGTGTGCGTGGAACCTCCTATACAAGTAAAACAAATTAAATGCTATTTCCCACAAATGGTACAACATATTTTGATGAAATTTGGCATGTGGATCTGTATCATGAGTATCTAAAGCATAACGAAAAGTAGGCTTTGTTCAATAATTGCCACGCCCACTTTTTATCAAAATAAAAATTTTGGTTAATAACTCAGGCACAAAAAAAAAATGGAATGAACTTTTTAATTCTTATATGCAGCTTTATGTACTTTTTGACGCTGAATACGTCTCCATTGCAGAACTTTCATTACACCTGCAGGATTTTGAAATATACTTGCTTGAATTTGAAGAAAATGCTGTGTTCAGTCTTACAGCATAACTACAAGAAAAGGTGAAATTCTTTTTTATTAATAGCATCGAATAGCCACAATTTTCCTAATCAAAATATCCCTTCGGATTTTTACAATAGGACTCTTATTTTCCGAGGTATGATCCTTTGAAGATAAGACATTTCAGCCCCCATACAAAAGACGAAATATTTTGGGTTTGTAGCATATCCCTTTTATTTATTTTAGGGCATTCTATTTCACCAAAAAAAAAAAAAAATTGAGTTTTTGATACTTTTCTATACCATTCGATATTTTCCGAGTTTTTTCTTATTATTCTCTTCGGTTTATTTATCCTTTTGAAAGCATGTCCATTAGAGGTGAAAAGGTACAAGCTTCATAACAAAAAATAGCTATGAATAAACACATCATACTTTTATGTTGGTAAAACTATTGTACATAATAAAAACTAGAAATCAGTCATGCATCAAGTTTCGAGTTGATTTGTGCATAGCACTATAGATCAAAAAACACATTTTTCTGGCCAAAATCTCTAACGTCCATATTATCATGGTGACCAACTACAAATGTAGTTTTTATGTTGGCTCTAGACTAAAAGCACAATTCTGAAAAAAATCTTAACCCTTGTACTACCGGGTCAAAAATGGTACGTAATAAGTTTTTAAAATTAATAACACAAACTAGCAAGGCTTTGTTTCTAAGCATTTCCGAAGTAACTTTATGCGTAAAATCCGAATCCGAGATCAGAATTGACCCATCCCCTCAGGATTTCGAGGATAATAAACGAAAAATGGCTATTTTTGAGGTTAGATATAGACTGCACAAAATTTTTATTACTTTTTACCAAATTTATCACGTTTTTCTATTCTGTTTCTTTAAAATGAGCTCTTCAAAGATGCCATACGATACTTCTTTTAAAAGTTATTGCCGCACTTTTACCCTAGTAACTTGGACAAGTATTCTCAACATTTTCTAAGAAAAAATGAAAACTAGCTTCTTCTTTTTCTATTTTGTCTGTCTTTTGCAACTAGACTTCGAATAAATCGGAATTGCGGAAGAATAAGTTACCTGACAAGAAAATCCATTAAAAAAAATACGGGCAAAATGGGGCAGTCAAATTTCTGAATATTAACAATAGCAATAAAACTAAGAGTCTGTCTATACG
The DNA here is from genome assembly GCA_951812925.1 of Calliopum simillimum. Classification (NCBI taxonomy): domain Eukaryota; kingdom Metazoa; phylum Arthropoda; class Insecta; order Diptera; family Lauxaniidae; genus Calliopum; species Calliopum simillimum. Next base: position 204,146 of record OX638369.1, read on the forward strand.
GGGCGTTCCGCGTACGCGAAAACTCCTCTCTCTCTCTCAATTTACTCAATTAGCGTACGCGAAATCCAGTGAAGTTTTTTCCCCTGGGACGCATCTTCGTTACAACAGTAATTTTACATAAAAGTAGGGGTAAGTGGGCGGCCTGCGGCCGCAGCTCAGGATTTAAACCCGTCAGACATCCAACACCGGCTTCGCGGCGGCCTTCGGCCGCGGATCAGTACATAAATTAATCAAGTTCCCCGGGGGAAAAAACTTCACTGGATTTCGCGTACGCTAATTGAGTTTCGCGTACGCTAATTGAGTAAATTGAGAAAGAGAGAAGAGTTTTCGCGTACGCGGAACGCCCCGTATAGACATTTCCTAAAACTAATTTTGGGTGTCTTAAGAGGAACAAATACGAACAAATATTTTTTACACATTGTCCTTCGAACATGGCTACAAGTTGCACATCGTGAAGTTTATTATTTTTTAAAAATTTCCAGTTCCATTTTACAAAAATTAAATTTTTTTCTGACACTTTTCGTAGACTTTTTAATTCTTAATAACAGTTCAACAAAATTTTAATATAATTTATTTTGCTTCTCTTGCGCTCCTCTTGGAAGCAGCTTCCATTCCCCTCATTGGGTACTATCTTTCAATATTTGATTCCTTTTAATCTAAAATATTTTGTTGCATATGAGCAGGCCAAGGCAGCGTATTCATAAACTATCAAAAACGCAACAATTGAAATTTCATATTTTAAATAAAATGATTTTTATTTTCCGTTTGGGCTATCTGGCTCAATAATTTTTAATTTTGCTTTCGTAGCCAGTTACCTGTTTTCGGAGCTTTTGGTACAACTCTCAATGACGCTGTCATTGAGCAGTGGTATTATTTGAGATTGATAAGGAAAAAAAAAAAAACAAAATAGCGCATGGCCCACTTACTGATACAGGCAGGGTTCACAAGTGGGGCATGAAAAATGTAATTGAGAAAATACGATACCTTAATTGTGGTCTCCACGAAGGTAATCTTGTTAGCGTAATTTGCGAGTTATTTTGGGGTAGGAATAATTTCCCTCCACATCTTGACAATACGTTGTGGCTTCTCTTCCTGCTGACAGATATCAGCATTGTGACATATTGGGTTTGGCCGGCAAATGCATTGGACCAATGTTGGCTTGTGTCTTTGTGTGTCTCTTGTTAGAGAGTCTTGGGCTCAGGACCCAAATCCAGTATGCGGTCTGCTTCATTCAAAACCGAATGGGTGCGGCGTTGCAGGTTTGTGGTTGATATGTTACCAGAAGTTGAAGTGTCCATATACTTGCTCCTTTCTGAACTTTGATGTTCAGTCGTATTTAATGTGTTCTGATTTGGAACATAGGGATTCTCAGAAGGAGTTAAAACTTCCCAAACTGGCTGGGCCAAATTACGGCCCGTTTTTTTTTTTATTTCCTTTTCTATTTTTTAAAAACCTTTTATCTTTGTTATGTATTTTATTTCTTTTATTTTTGCTGTATTTTTGCTTTAATCGTAATTCAATTAGGAAAATCAATGAAATTTTACTCTATTTCGCTGTTACATAAAAGCTCGAGATTTCTCATAACAATTTGCATTTTTTTAACAGTCTCACACATATTATATTGTTTATTTTAGTTAATTTCACACGAAAATCAAAAAATAATTCCGCGATTGTTGTAATTCATGAGCTGTGAGCTGCATTACATAATCCGCTTTCCGATCTTCAGTGAAACATATAAATTAATATTTCATTCATTCTTAATTCTCAATTCCCAAATTAATTATTTATGATTGATTGTATGATTGATTGTAGCATTTATTTTTAGCTAATTTTTATTTTCTCGCACGTGGAAAAATTGAAGAAAAACTTCGCAACTGCCGCCAACTTCAACTTCTTCAACATATCGTGATTTTCGTTAAAAAGTAGAAAGCATATCGTGATGTTGATCAACATCACGGTATGTTTTGTACACCAAAATCAGTGTTGCCAGATGTCAAAGTAAATACAAATGACAAGTGGCAGCTGTCGGTAATGCAGTGTAGGGAAGTGGGCAAATCTGAGAGTGAGAGTAGTGCTGGTCAGTGATGTCGTTTGTACTCCTATAGGAGTATTTTACTCCTATTTGAGCAAGCGTACTCCTATACTCCCCTGAACCATTTTTGTACTCCTTTTCAATACTTTGTGCTTCATTGCAAGTTTTCAATCAAAAAACATGTGTAATGCAAACTAAAATTTTTAATGTTGCTTAGAGCTGGTTCACACGACAAACAATTTAGTCTGTCTTAATGTATGTGCTGCTTAATAATTTTGAAGTGCACATAAGGCACAAAGATTTAAATGTTGTCTGGCAATACCCACTTTTAAATTTGAAAAATTCGCAGGAAGTGAATTTGGAATTTGGAAAAGCGTTGAAAACAAGTGATTTTAATGAAATATGGACAAGTAAATGAAAAAGTTTGAATATTTCTGCAATTAAATTTACGAATTCTATATATTTATAACAGGTTTATAGTTAAAGCAAAAAAAGTAGCTGCGAACTCCACTGATGCTAGCAAACCACCAGAAACGAGGAGGTAAACGATATCAGACGTGCTGAAGTATCCAGCAACAAAAGAGCACAAAAATTTCGAACTGCTTGGCTGGAAAGTTTTGGCTCGAATCTCAAGAATGGGTCCAAAGAATGAAGCAAAGTCGTTTTGAAAATATTGCCAAGTTTTGATTCCAACCAACGTCAGGCAATTGACAAGACATGAAAGTTCAAAATTTCATTCCAAGGATGTGCTGAGCTTGAAAAACCAAACAGACATCTCTAAAGCTGCCAAAATTTTTTATGCCAAAAATAATGCAGTCAAAACTTGTGAGCTCCAAACAATTCTGTTTCTTATTCAGTACAACTTGCCATTTTTGTTGATAACCGACCTAATGGCGTTAATAAAAAGGTAGCATCCGATTCAAATATATGCAAAAACTTGCAATGCGTGAAAACAAAAGCGACCGAAATGGTCAATGCTATACTTATGGCAAAAGAAGTGCTGGATGGCAATAGTTGTGAAAATTGGGTTCCAACTCAAGAACTTTTAGCAAACTATCAAAAGCGATCTCATTATATTAAATAAGTTGCAATACATAACATAATTATAATGTATGTTATACAGTGTATTCCCTGAAATATGTAAATCCCTCGAAAATCTCGTAAAGCTTTCAAAATTCATATTGGTTTTGACAACTATTAAGAGGTTTTTGAGGCATTTAGTCGTTTTAAGGACTACCCTCATAATTTTTCTAATTCTTATTCTTAAGTAATAAGTAAATAACATAAGAGAAAGAACTATACATACATATGAGTTTAGAATTACAATAATAACTAATATTGTCAGTTAAAAACTTCTACAATAAACAACTCGTAATTGATACCGTCATTAAAAATCATTTTATTCTGTCAGACGGTTAAAAAACGAACATGTTAGCATAGTACTCCCCATTAGCCCAAAATACTCCCCAAAAATCTAAAAATGAGTACCGAGATTTTTTTTGAAACGACATCACTGGTGCTGGTGTCAAACGTTTAGCAGTCAGAATTTAACCAAATTTAACAGAATGTGGAAATGTTTACGAAAACATGAATATATTATATCATTAGGGGCTTTTAACATGAGAGGTATAGAAGCAAAGGCGACAATCTCCAATTTTTTCAATTTTGTGAAAACTAACAAAAACGTGTATCTCTGAAGATACACGAATTTAGTATACTGTATGTTTTGCAATTTTGTAGAATAGAGTTAGATCAGGATGTAAACCAAGTTTGAATCAAATCCTCAAAGGGGGACAAATTCGATAAGAAATTTGTAGATTGTCTTGTTTGTTTCAACCAAGTTGAAATTGCTTGGTTTTTAATAATCGTACTACCACAACCCCTTTGATTTCGCTGAAATTAGGTTAATGACTTCATTAGTTGCTAAAACCAATAAAAATAGTGAAAAAATAATATTATTTTTTGGCGGAGCTCTAAGAAGTTTTGCTTAAGAAGTTTAGTAATCAAAGCAAAAGCAACAATCTCCAATGGAGATTGCTGCCTTTGCTTTGATTGGGAGTTTTCAACCTTAGATATATATTGGATAGAGACGTATTTGGTATTGCAAATTTCACTGATCACAAGCTTAGATCAAATGCAAATAGATGGCATTCTCAGATGCATTCATGAAAAAAATGGAGATTGTCGCCTTTGCTTCTATACCCCTCACATGATAGTGTATTGTTAGTGAGACAGATAGATGTGGAGTAAAATCTAGGGTGTAGTTGTATAATGTTAAGTTAGATTTGTTTTTTTTTTTTTTTTTTAAATAGTATAATATCGATGACTCACAACGGCAGGACAATGCATATAAGGGGAAAAAACAAAGAAATTTGAATTTTTGCATGTGCTGTGTTTTTCTTGTAGCTGTGATTCTCATCTAATCTATGCTAAAAGTTAAATAAAGTATGATTGCAGAATTCTATACGATGTCGGCAATGCGTCTGATGAGGAATTGACTTATTATAGTCAATTTTGACCAGTGGTGGGTCCCGAAACTAGTAACGCAAACCAGCCTTCCGACACATTTTTTTGCTTTTTTCATTTATGTGTATTTTTGCCTTGTTTTTTGTGTTTTTATTGGTGTTTTACTCAAAAACACTGAAGAGTAAAGCTCCAACCATCAATGTATTTTCATTGTTGGTAGCTAATAAGGAAATAAATGTTTGTTAATGAAATCGAATAAGCGCAACCTTTCTCATTAAGTCTTACCTTTTAATTTTTCCGATTAGATCCTTACTTTCGAGTAATATAAAAAATAATAATAACCCAGCCGGATTTCCATCAAAGCTTGAAAAATAGACTAAAAAAAGACAAATCCTTTTAACTGCCCGCAACTTTGATTTTTGTGGAGTAGGTCCATAGTTAAATTTTGTAGAGAAGTACTTGGTCAACATTATTTTCTTTGAAAGTTTTGGTCCAAAAATTAAATTTGTTACTGAGAGCCGGCTTCAAAATTAAAAAAGAAATGCAGTATTTTCATTTTTATACCCTACCACCCAGGGTATATTCACGTTGTTCTTCCCTAGCTGGCTGGCTGGCAGTGTACCAATGATATTTGGTGTACCAATGATATTTGGTGTACCAATGATATTTGGTGTACCAATGATATTTGGTACACTGTCTCCGTCATCAAAGTTAGCTCATTGGATTAAAAATGAGCGAAATCGGTCAATGGACACGCCTTTCGCCCATAAAAAATGTAACTTTAGGAGTATTTTTCACGACAATGCAACCAAAAACACATAAATACTACGAATTGTAAGCGCAAGCTCTGAGCAAAAACTCTCTGAGCTCTGAGCTTCAAAACGCTATTCTGAAAGCGTTTTTTGAGATACGTACATATAACCAAACTAAATTTTACTCACACAAAACGGAAAAACTATTGTAAATTTACCTTAGTTTTCTTATTTAAAAATTTTTGTATGAAATAAAAAAACTTTGTTATGTTACCCAAGTTTTTTGTAATTTTATGCATGACTTAGGTTAGAAGATTTTAGGCAACTTGCCTAAAAAAACTTAGGTGCTTTGCCTAAGTTTCATAAGGCAATTTGCCGAAGTACTTAGGTAATATTTAACTAAATCTTTGACAATTTACCTAAGTTGTATTTTTTGCTATATTAGTACAATCATTTGGGAGAATAAAATTATGTTACCTGGAAAGTTTTGCGGGATTTTTGCAAAAGAGTTATTTTATAGATTTCGATGAGCTCTTTCAGAATTTCAAATTTGCTACCTCAAGTTTTGTTCCCTCGCGCCGCCATATTGGCAAAATGGCGTCCAAAAACAGTTTTTTACAAATATCTCTTTAACGGTTACATTTATTGAAAAATGTTGTAGCTTATAAAATTTTCTATAGAAATTACCTTTTAATTGTTTTCGTGCGACTTATAACTCATAGTCCAGTCATTTAAGCTTAAATTAGGTAAGAATCTCGGAATTCGAGATACCCAGCTGTAAGTCTGTAAATACTTGTATATTGACACCCTAAAAGTTGTCTCAAAACCTACATATGGTAGGGTGTAAGCAACTATTAAATTTCAAGGTCAAAGGTCACAAAAATCGGTTTTTTGCGCTTTTTTTGGAAATATCTCATTTCCTATTTATTTATTTATTATCAATATTGTAGAATACAAAATTCTCTACAAATTTTGTCCAAACTAATTTTTTATACGGTGAACCGTTTTCGAGATAGAAGGCGGAGGGCGCGCGGTCACAGCATCACTTCAGGTCAACCGGTGCCTCCGGTCGAAAACGCGCCATATATAGTTGATGAACTATCGATAAATCAATGATCATAAATATTTGTCAATTTTTATTAACTATTATATTATATTTTATCATTTTTTTCCTAACCTATCCACTTTTTATTCAGTATTAATTTATTTAACAACACTTACCTTCCTTCAGTCTGAATCGTATCTTGGTAAACTACGGACGTACAATTTCAAGAACTATGGTTGATTTGTGTTTTCTATGTAATAAGTCAGATTCGGGAGGTGAATCGCTTGTTGAAGTAGTGCGCGGTATGAAAACTCTACGAACTGCAAGTGTCGAACGAAACGACGGAAAAATTGATTATTTAAAATCAGTAACCTCTGTTAAAGTGCATGAAAAGTGCCGAAGTGTTTGCATTAGTAAAAACTGTATCCAAGCAGCAAAACGGAAACAAGAAGAAGGAGAAACCATAACTTCTCCATTAGTACTCCGTAAAAAACGAGGTGAAGTGTTTGATTTTTTGCAAATATTACTACTAAACAAGCCAGAGATGATGCGGATGTTCTTATTGTTGAAACTGCAACTGAAGAATCAAAGTCTAAAAAAAATGAAGTTATAATAGGACAAGATATTTACTTGTCATTTTAACTGAGCATACACTGTCTTACGAACAAGAAATTTTCTTTAAAAAAGTTGGGAAAGGAAATGTAAAAACGGAGATATACTCGACTAAAAGTTTTGATAATTATCCTCATTCCTAAACACATATTTTATTTCTGCACGCATTAAGTGGCTGTGACACAACTTCTGCGCTTCTTAAAAAGGGAAAAAAATCATTTTGAAAAGTTTTTGAGAAACTGACAAATTTGGATGAACCAGCTGCAGCATTTGAGGAAGAAAATTGTTCGGCCCAGAGATTATTAGAGAGTGGAACTCAAACCTTATTGGCAGTCTATAATGCTCCGAAATCTGTGAAAAGTCTCGATCATCTTCGTTATATGCATTTCAAATATTCCACCAACAAGTGCAGCTGCTCATCAACATTTCAACCGTGTATATTATCAAGTTCAAACTTGGTTAGGACATGATTTGGAACCCCAAGTATGGGGTTGGGCAATGCGAAACGATTTTCTGGAGCCTATCATGACAATTTAACAACCTGCTCCAGAAGATTTGCTAAATACATTTTTCTGCAACTGCAAGAGTGGTTGTGGTTCGCGATGCGGATGCAGGAAAGCGGGCTTGCAATGCTCTTTAGCTTGTGGCCAATGTAATGGGCAAGCTTGTCTCAATGCTCTACCATATCAGCGCGACATTAACGAAGATGGAACCTTTGACCCCGAAATCATGGAAGAACTTGAGACAAATGTCGTTGAAGACGATAATGAAGACCAGTTTGAAATTTACCAGCAGCCAGAAGACGACGATGAAGAGAAAGAAGATGATTCACATTATAATTTGTAGTTTTTGTACCCTTTATTCCATTTTTTTACTTTCAATAAAAATAAATGTATTGAATGATATTTTTTAATAAAAAGATTAATTCATAATTTATTTGTTTTTTTTTTTTCATCATGTAAGAAGTTATTAATGTTAATTAGGGTAAAATTCAAATATAATTTCTATATTTTCATTGACAATTCTGCAATTACATGGGCAGGTAAGTGTTGTTAAATAAATTAATACTGAATAAAAAGTGGATAGGTTAGGAAAAAAATGATAAAATATAATATAAAAGTTAATAAAAATTGACAAATATTTACAATCATTGATTTATCGATAGTTCATCAATTATATATGGCGCGTTTTCGACCGGAGGCACCGGTTGACCTGAAGTGATGCTGTGACCGCGCGCTCTCCGCCCTCTATCTCGAAAACGGTTCATCGTATAAAAAATTTTTTTCAACAAAATTTGTAGAGAATTTTGTTTTCTACAATATTGATAATAAATACAAATAGCAAAAAACCCATAGGAAATGAGATATTTCCAAAAAAAGCGCAAAAAACCGATTTTTGTGACCTTTGACCTTGAAATTTAATAGTTGCTTACACTCTATCATATGTAGGTTTTGAGAGAACTTTTAGGGTGTCAATATACAAGTATTTACAGACTTACAGCTGGGTATCTCGAATTCCGAGGTGAACTTACTATAATGACTGGACTAACAAGAGATATTCTAATTCAAAATTTGAAAAAAAAAAAAATAAGCCGCTTATGAATAGGCACAGTGATGTGTTGAGCTTAAAATTATGATAACTCATGAAGGTGAGTCACACGTTTAAAGTAAAAACATTTGCTTACAGAGAATTACTTGCACTACAATCTACATATGATTTTTTTTTTCAGATGACTTATAGCTTAGGAGATATTTTTATAACAAACCTGAAATTTCGAAAAAAACGGTTTTTTCAAAAAATTTCGAAAACAGATCGTCGTAGAAACAAAATTTTTAATGCATTTTAGGATCTCTCTAATTAATGCATATAAGGGTCTCTCCGAACTGTTCTTTGTCTGACTTACCATTCATGAGATATCGCGTCTTGAAAATCATTCACAATTGTTCATTGCACTATTAGGCATGCGCTTATTTTAAGATTTTCGTTGATGCCGCCCCCTGAAATCCTTCTAATGGTCGTAAAAACAAATACTATGAAGTTTCACGGCGATCGGATAACGATAACCCGGCCCTCAAGAGAGGTCAAGGTCAAGTTGAGGTTTCAGGGAAAAAATAATGAAATTTTTTTTTTAACTTCATAGAATTCGTATTAATTACCCGATATCAAACAATTATAGCTTGTTAGAAAGGTATTTCAATTTGCTATAAGACAAAATTATGCTTTGACTTATTATAAGACTTATAATAAGACTTATATAAGTCTTAATTATATCAAAATCGGTTTGTAGTTTCCTTGCGAATTTCTGCCTGAGAGTTTGGATTTTTTTCCATTTTTGTCAAATACGGCTTTTTTTGAGTATGTGCGGCTGTATACCCTAAATACCGTAAAAAAATGTGTACTATTATATCCCAAAAACTAGGAAATATATTTTGCTATATTTTGGTCCTGATAGTCATCTTTCCACAGCTAATAATTTGTGCCCTAGAGGCCGACTTTTGTGATAAAAAAAAAATCGAATTTTTTAAAATTTTTATTTCGAAGCGACCTTTTGATGTTTTTGCTTGGAAATTTTCCCAAAATTTTTAAGATAAGTTTAAAAGCTTTCAAACGTAGTCCTTAGAATAGAAATCGATTGAAATTTACGCGAGATATGGCAGTTTTTATAAACTCTGTGATACAAAAAAATAACCAAAAATCATATCTGCACAATAAAAAAATACTCTTATGTCTCTCTTATAACTTTTATATCTTGCGTAAATTCCAACCGCTTTCTTTTTTAAAGCTTTTAATTTTTTCTTAATTCCCCTTTTAAAATTTTTGGAAAATTTGCAAGCAAAAACATCAAAAGGTCACTTTGAAATAAAAATTTCTAAAAATTCGATTTTTTTTATCACAAAAATCAGCTCCTAGGGCACAAACTGTTAGCTGTGAAAAGATGACTTTCAGGAGTAAAATATGGCAAAATATATTTTCTACAGTTTTTGGGATATAATAGTACACAGTTTTTACGGCATCTAGGGTATACAGTCGCTCATACTCAAAAAAAAGCCGTATTTGACAAAAATGGAAAAAAATCCTAACTCTCAGGCTGAAATTCGCAAGGAAACTACAAACCGATTTTGATATTCTTGGTCCTGAAAGTTGCGCTGATTATCGTCCTTTAACGTAAAGTAATAATCATAAAAAAATCTTAAGTTGTGGATGAAAAACACACTATGAAACAAAAATACCCAAAATTAGAACTTTACAAAAAATACCAAGTATGTAAGAATTATCATACCTCGCGCAATTTCAATCCGATTTCCATTCTAAAGACCATGTTTAGAAGTTTTTAGTTTTTTTATTAGTTTCTAATCAAATTTTTGGGTATACTTTAAGACCAAACAGTAAAAGGTCGCTTTTTCATGATACACAATTATTTTTAACAAATTTCGGCCTCTAGCGGAAAACCGTTTACTTTTGGAATCAAGATTTCAAAGCAAAACTATAGGAAAGCAGATTTCCTACATTTATTGAGCTCTAAAGTTTATGTGTGTCTCTTGTATCTTGAGTTATAAAAAAAAAACCGTTTTTTGAATCAAAAAATTTTAACTTCTTCCGGGACTTCCATAGGGCAAACTTCACTGTAGAGTAATGAGAAAAAAACAAAAAATTTAGAAAATTAATCCCTTTCAAAGATTTAGGAAGAATTACTACCAATAGTTTCGTGGTTTTTGAGATAAAATAAAAAAACTGCGAAAAAGCAATGATTTTTGTCGTTTAGACCTTCATTCAAGCCCCGGGCGGGCCATCTTTTCGGGGTTTTGCCCAAAACTAAGTATGCAGTCTTTGTAATAAGGCCTGCTCCTAAGATAATCTTTGATGCAACCTATAATTTTCCCATTATTTCGAAAAAGTGCTGCACCCTACTACCCATCAATAAATTCATCAATACAGTAGAAAGTCAAATATTTTTGTTTTTCGGCAATCAGATTGTCAATACAGATTGATGAGTGTTTACATTATCAGTTTCTCATCAATTTGCATACATTCTCAGATTGATGAAAAAAACTGAACTTGGCATCATTGGCGTATTGATGGCTAGATTGTTAATGTAAAAAGGCCTAAATGCAAAATTTTGGCAAATGTCAAAATTTTTGTTGCCAGATGCAAAGATTAAACGCAAAAATAGCTTTTTCTTTCATTTTAGTACAAAAATGATGTAAAGGCCTAACTATAATATGCATAAACTGGCATATGTCAGCATATGCAACCGTGCGATTACACACAAATTGTATGTTAAAACTGTAATGTACTTAACAAAAAGTTTCGTCAAGTTTTGTGAAATGTCATTTGCTTAAAGAAAATGCGAAACTAATCGCACTTTCCTTACAGGAACAAGTCATACTGACAGTTTTGTTTAAAAAATAAAATTTGTTTTAAAATAAAATAAAAATCAAAAAATAATTAAAATTGAAGACAGGAAGAAACTTATTTTGAATTTAATTCAAAATTTAGAAGGAAAAAAGTGCCTATATAACAAATTGGTTAAGGAAAGGGCTTGGCAAATAGTTGTAGAACATGCAACAGAAGTGGTATGTAATATTTTTTTTTCCATTTTTTATTTTTTTTTTTTGTTTTGATAATTCGTATTTATGTCATTGTTAGACGCCGTTTGCAAACACAGATGGAAGCTACTCCGGGAGCGAAATCTATGCTTTCATCAACTGAAGCAGTATCGACAGACCAGGCTTTTATGACTACCATAGTGTCTCTTAAGGATCCCAAGAACTGTATTGCTTCCGCGGAACATAGAAGTACCTCAAAGAGCGTGACATGAAAATTTTATTTTTTTTTTTTTTGGGTTTTTCCAAGTTAATTCTATAATTTATCCAATTAAAGAATACTTTTTAAGTTTTGTTAGTTAATTTTTTTTATAAAATGTTATTTATGTTATACATATGTATTCAGACTGAAAATTAATGAATGAATTAATGAACTTTGTTTCAATTAAAGGTAAAAAATGGATTGATGTTTTATGAATATTTGCATTCTCTCTATTTATTATTTAATTTTTGGTCCATTATTTAAAAAAAAAAATTACAATTGCGATCAAATAATAAACAGTTTGACAACTCGGTAACACATTGTCTTAATTTTATGAAAGTCAATGTAGCCATCAAAAATTTGATTATGCATGCATTAAGCATTTGAAAGGCTTTTCGTTTAGTTTTGACAGTACTTTATGCTAGCCTATGCATATAATAGTTTGGCCTTAAGTCTTTTCAATCTATGCAAATCAGTGTTGCCAGAAAAGTACGGTTGCCAGACGTACTGTTTTAAACAGTACATGTACTGTTTTTTGAAAAAAGTACTGTTTTATGACCTACACCCAAAACAGTACCCAAAAGTACTGTTTTTTTAATGGTGTACTGTTTTTTGTACTGTTTTTTCTAATAACATGTTATTTGTTGAAAAATATATTTTGCTTATGTGCGTACGCAATGAATTTTTAATGAGAATAATTTATTTTGAATCACTCTGTATAACTCCTTGACCACTCTGTCTATTATTAAACTTTCTAGCAACACTGCGGAGAAAATTTTAATTTTAGTTTAAAAAAACGCATAAACCTTTGATATGGATTGATATGGATTTACTTTTTGATGAGTTCTTTCACTTGAAAACTTTTCTGAAACTGTGCAAAAAGAAAAGCCAGTTGAGGAAAAATGGGAAGACTTTTTAAATAGTGGTTTCTTTCCGAATTTTGAAAAAGTATGCAATTTTATTTTATTTTATCATTCAAATGCTGCCTCTAAAAGAATATTCAGTTTGGAGAAACGAACGAAAAAGGCTTTTATCGAAAAACTTAGAAAGTGAACTGATTATAAAAACCAATTACGGATATAACTGTATCGAATCCAATAATTTTTTGAAAACCCTGGAGGGAATAAAAGGAATTGTGAAGTTTATACAAAAAAAGTGATAAATACTAATAAGTTTCTGTGAGATACTTTTTATTAACTTTAATTTTTTGTTTTAATTAAAAGAAAACATATTTATATTACGAAGTGCTTTAACCACATTTTAGGGGGCATATCGTCGGGTTAAAACTACAACTAGACATCTACATTATTCAAGTTTTGAGAAAAAAGCGTTTTAAGTTTTTTGAAATTCGTTTTTTGTATGGGATTTTGCAGTTTTTTGCTTCTTATTCTTTACATAAAATTGGATGTAGACTAAATTTCAAAAAACCGACTAGACTGGGGCATAGAGCCATTTTTTTTGCAAGTTTCTGTTTACTTAACTCAAAACATCAATATATGAAGAGTAAAGTTTAACTATCGACATGAAGATTGCCGCCACCCTAGCTCTGAGGGATGACGGAAAGGGGTGTCGATATATTTTTGAAGGTTGAAAAACGTGGTTTAAAAATGCATGCTCATAGGTCCGAAGTGAATCAATTCTCAGCTTCGTAGTAGGTCGAAAACTGAAATCTAAGACATGGATTCTCATGTATTTTTTCCCGTAGAATCGAATGGCATCATTAGTTTTCTGATAAGACGTCCATTTTTGGCGTTAAGTGAACTTTTCAGCTCAAAAAAGTCGAAATTTTTCCAAATCCCCTGTTTAAGCACTCCACAATTGAACAGAAAAAATCTTAGAAAAATTTGAAATGTAAATTTTGTTAGGATTTTTGCTGACGAATCCAGTAGTACCATTTTTTTTTGCGCTACGACATTATTTTCATTCATGAAAAACGAATTTTTGATTTTTATTATCAAAAAATATCACGAAATCGGGCGTAAATATTTAGTCAACGACGGTTCCCAACGTCCGGACGGTTTTTTCTTTTCTGTGCCTCCTAGTAAAATCTTTTTAGAAATTTTTTTAACCCATTATAAACAAGTTTTTGAAAAAGGGGTCAAAAAGACCCTTAAAAACGAGATATAATGGGTTAAGATGTTCACATAACTTAATGTAGAACCCAGCATGGAACAATATTTTAGAACGTCTTAACCCATTATAAGCAAATTTTTAGAAAAGGGGTCGAAAAGACCCTTAAAAACGCGTTATAATGGGTTAAGATGTTCACATAACTTAATGTAGAATCAAGCATGGAACAATATTTTAGAACATCTTAACAATCTTAAATTTGTTTATAATGGGTTAAGACGTTCTAAAATATTGTTCCATGCTTGATTCTACATTAAGTTATGTGAACATCTTAACCCATTATAACGCGTTTTTAAGGGTCTTTTTGACCCCTTTTTCCAAAAACTTGTTTATAATGGGTTAGAAAATTTCCAAAAATATTCTAAAAAAATTTTACTAGGGGGCACTGAAAAGAAAAAACCGTCCGGACGTTGGGAACCGTCGTTGACTAAATATTTACGCCCGATTTCGTGATATTTTTTGATAATAAAAATCAAAAATTCGTTTTTCATGAATGAAAATAATGTCGTAGCGCAAAAAAAATGGTTCCACTGGATTCGTCAGGAAAAATCCTAACAAAATTTACATTTCAAATTTTTTTAAGATTTTTTCTGTTCAATTGTGGAGTACTCAAACAGGGGATTTGGAAAAATTTCGACTTTTTTGAGCTGAAAAGTTCATTTAACGCCAAAAATGGACGTCTTATCAGAAAACTAATGATGCCATTCGATTTTACGGGAAAAAATACATAAGAATCCATGTCTTAAATTTCAGTTTTCGACCTACTACGAAGCTGAGAATTGATTCACTTCGGACCTATGAGCATGCATTTTTAAACCACGTTTTTCAACCTTCAAAAATATATCGACACCCCTTCCCGTCATCTCTCAGAGCTAGGGCGGCGGCAATCTTCATGTCGATGGTTAAACTTTACAATTCTGCCGGTTGCATGCATTTTTAAACCACGTTTTTCAACCTTCAAAAATATATCGACACCCCTTCCCGTCATCTCTCAGAGCTAGGGCGGCGGCAATCTTCATGTCGATGGTTAAACTTTACAATTCTGCCGGTTGCGCGACAAATTTTAAACTTTCGTCCAAAACGCACCGGTCTAATGTAGATGTCTAGTTGTAGTTTTAACCCGACGATATAAGGTCACAAATTAATAGCACATAAGAAAACAATATGTCACAGTTTTACCCTTTACAAAAAATGCAATAATTTTTGTTATGTTTTCATAGTTTTAAGTGTTATTATATTGTTTCTACATTTTGTTTTTCATTAAAATGTTTTGTATTAAAGTTATGAATTGAATAAAAAAAAGTGTACTGTTTTTTTTTAAATTGTACTGTTTTTTTTCATGATGTACTGTTTTCTCTTATTTCAAATCTGGTCACCCTACAGAAAAGTGATGCAAAATATACCACATTTTGCTTAAGTGTTTTTTTTTTTGGCCAAAAATTCCCACCTTTTAAAATAATAAAACACAAAATTTTCAACATATTTTACTGCGTGTTAACGCGCTGCCGTCTAATACACAGCTTTACTTATTAGGTAAATTTACCACTTTTTGGAAACACTGATTTAGATTTGACGAATAAACCTGTGCTGCCAACTATGAGAAGTTGATTCCTTTTTTGTCAATTATCCACGTTCATTAAGTCGAAGTTGAAAATAGGCAAACAGATATTATCGGTGTACACACTATCAAATTGGAAAAATTAATTTGACGAGTTCGAATTTGTTTGGCATCACCCAATTTTGCCGTCAAAAAAAATTTGTATGGATTGGATGAGTTTTTGATAGTTAGAACGCTTCATCAAATAATTTGCCAAAAACATTGAAGAAAATCAAAAATTTTTGACTTTTCGCTGATTTGATGAGTTATTTGATGAGTTATTTGAAAATTTGAACGCAAATACATTTTTCTGTATGCGTACTTTTATTTCAAAACAAGATTTCAACGAGTGCACGTCGCTCAGATGATGAAAGTAAAGAGGAATATAATTTTTTTCTTATATTATAAGGGTTGTTTTCATTATTTTAAGTAAGGTTGTGGTTGAAAGAAAGCTTAAATAATTTAATTATTAAATAACTTCCTAGCCGATTTGCTTGTACATGTGTTATTTTAGATGCAGCTACTGAAGGATTTTATGTACTAAAGTATATTTCTTTTGTAAAATAGTAACAAAATAATTTTTAATTGTTTTTTCAATGCATGGAATAATTTATTTCTGCAAATAAGATTTAATTTATGGTATTTCCACTACATTTTAGTAATTAGTTTTCTTGTTTTTCATCGACGCTTCAATTTTCATAGCCAGAATTCATCCGCAATTGCGATGTTACCTCATCGGCGTACAAAGCAAAACTGAAATTTGAAGAATGATTTGATGGTACTCAAAATTAGTGATGCCAAACAAATTCGAATTCATCAAAATAAAATCGACAAATTTTGATAGTGTGTACACTGCTATTCAGGCTGCTCGTTTACTCCAAGTTTTTACCCGAAAAACGTACATAAACGAGACCTTTTCGGGTAAATTCTTGTAAAAACATGAAGTAAACTCTTATAAATAATATTATACTTTTTTGTTTATTATATTGTAGTATGTATATATGTATGTAGTTTGCTATATTATACATGTATATTGAAAAAATAAAATAAAACAGTTAAAATTTCAATAAACGATTTTTAATTTTCAATTATGAGTTATTGTACAGCTCTATATGCAGGAACAAACAAAAAAAAAAAACACATAAAAAACATAAGTAGGTAAATACTTACTATATTACCTTGTATAATTTCGGTAAGCTGCCACTAAGAACTATAAATGCAAGCTCTGAACAAAAAGTGTGTGAAATCGAACAAGAGGGCGTGGCACCTCCCATACAAGCAAAATTTTTAAAATACTGCAGTGTAGGGTATTTAATGTTTAGCCAGGCAAATGGTCCTCGAAAATCGTAGTTTTTAAACATTAGGGGTAAAATATCTCGGAAACCATAAATGGTAGGTAGAGCCATTTCGCTCTAATCGGACATCTTCGACCAAGTAAATTAAACCTCGATTTTGTGACCATTATTTCTTCATAACATTGCCGGAGAAACGAAAAATAAAATAACTGATAAAAAAGAGCACGCTTTTAACTTCAAAGCTAATTATCTGAAAACTACAAAATTGTTACTTAACATGTTCTTGCACTCAACTCTTCAATTGTTATATTGAACTAAAGGGAGTGTTATCTTTGGATTTGCCAAAAGCTTATTAAGCTTTTTCAAACAATTCCTATTTGTGAAATCTAGTTGTAACACTGAAATTCAAATTGCATATCCTTCAGAAAAATTAAATTCAAAGCAAACAGTATGAATTTCAGAAATTTAAGTTTTAATATTTGTCTTTGATTTCCAAAAAAAAAAAAAATATTACCCATTAAAGTGCAATTAGACTAAAACTATTCAACTAAAAAAAAAAGTGCGACACGTTGTTCCTTCCTTTTTAACTTCACAAATTGCTGTTCAATAAAAATATTTCAATAACTGCAAATGTTGCCTAAGCAAAAAAACTCTTCATGCCATTATTAATTTGTAAGATATTTTTGCTATCTGCACATATGTTTAACAGTAAAAACGAGTCAGAATTTTCTAAGGATAAAAACAGATTCATGCTTTACTTTAATCCGATTCTTTTTCACTTACAGGGGCAGCTAAAAAACGTGATGTACGCAATTTAAGTATTTCACCTACTGATCAAGGACCACCTCCGAAGGCTCAACAAACTTTAAATAGCGTTTTAACGCGATCAAAACCAAACAATGTTACGTTAACACGTAAGTATTACTACCCTAGAGAAATAAAATACAGTTCTTCTAATTCGTCAAATATTCATTAGAGTGGTTCGATTTTTTATATTTTTCGCCGGTAACAAAAAAAAAAAAAAAAAAAACAGTTTGGCATGACGAAAAACCTTATAAGAAGAAACGAAAATGATTGCTGCTTACGCGCCTAAGTCTATGAGCAGGGGCGTGGAGAGAAAATCTGGGCCCGGGGGTGATTATATAGCAGGCCCCCTCAACATCAACATTTTTTTTATTTGATACTGGCACATCGTAGGCTTTTTGGGAAATCGACTTTTTAAGTTTGGGATGGATAACATTTCTTTTTAAATAATTTAATTATGACTATTAGATTCAAAGACGATGTATTCCACTTTTAACCGTTCGAAGATATTGACGAATAACTTAACAAGAAACTTGCAATTCCTAAAGGAACTCACCATTTTTGAAAAATTAAAATCGAAATTGGCTGGGAATTAACAAACATTTGAAAAATCTTATAAGAGCCAACGGTGAATTTTATAAGTGGGATTCATAATCAGTTGCTAACTCAATTTTTATTAAAAGTGGAATACATCACTTTTGAATATAATAGTCAAAATTAAAGAATTTTGCTGTCTTAACTTCTTTCTTCATTTCTTTTTTATACACGTTGTCATTGAGCACCAAGACCTGACACGCATGCTTCCACAAAGAAGGAATCAATGAAGGCCTTCTACGATCGCTTCTAATATGAAAAGACAATAGTATG
This sequence comes from Calliopum simillimum, assembly GCA_951812925.1. Taxonomy (NCBI): domain Eukaryota; kingdom Metazoa; phylum Arthropoda; class Insecta; order Diptera; family Lauxaniidae; genus Calliopum; species Calliopum simillimum. The sequence goes on from OX638369.1 coordinate 222,552, forward strand.
TTTAGAAGATATGTAGTAAAAGAAGTGTCAAGCCTTCTAATAGGTATGTTTTTCATGTAAAGTTCAAAAAACAGGTTTGCTGAGGGACAAAGCAATTTTTGTTATACGTAGGCGGCTTCCTGTCAAACTTTTTGTACAAAAAATACATTGACTCCATTGAGAGAGACCTTACCTTAGGTCGATTCCGAAATCCTTTTGGATATTTTTAAATAATAAAAGGAAATAATCTGGTTTTCCTTCATCAATGGAGTACGAAGGTTAGGTGACTAATAATTATCAAAAGATGACTGAACTTTTTGCTGATTTCTTTGGATCTGTTTTTAATACTTTGAGTTCGCTATGTGATGTAAACGATTTTTTAAACTTGCCTCAATATTTGAAGTTAAAGTATAGTGTTAACTATATAAAAAAAAATTATTTTTGCTAGTTTTTATTTTAAAGCCTGTTTCAAGACAAATCATTTGACACCATAAAATTGAGAATTGGATAAATGCAACTAAAGTTATAGCTTCTCAAAAAAAAACTAACCTAAAAATTTCAAAGTCCCATATCTCCGCCATTTTTTTCAATTTTGAAAAATATTTCATTTTTTTCAATTTTGAAAAAATATTTGGTAGTAATTTTTTCCACTAAGCTGTTATTGCTTATGCCAATTTATAGTCAAATCGGATTCCATGAACAAATTTCTTGATCGTTTACACATGGTTTACACCTATTGTAATGCCATAAATTTTACATCATTAGTTTACTTACTCGTGAAAACAGATACTAGTTTTATTAATATCTAACAAAATATCAGACTCGTGACCTATAGCACAATCGCTTAAGCACCGCGTTCTCTTTCATTAGAAAACCGGAGTCACGGGTTCGAGTACGGTTTCTGGCAAGATTTAACTAAAACTGATCTGATGAGGCTATATACATGTTTATATATGAAAATATGTAAATATGTATGTGGAAGTAGCCGAAACATATGTAATCAATTTCCATGTTAACACTTGCTTTCGTCTGTTGTTGAAAAATTGCAAAAATGACTGTTTAATTAGTTCAATATAAAATTATCATACTTCAATTTAGAAAACAGCGCGTTGGTACTTTCATTAGTACTATACAAGCAAAAAAAAAAAAAAAAAAAAAAACAGTCAATAAAACTAACTTCATCATCAGACAATTAATATAATGACATTATTTTCGTTTTGGAAATAAGCCCTTTTGAAAAATAACTCCTCAAGTTAAGTATGTTAAATATACAGGATCAGGAGGTACTTGATACTTTAATAAACTTTGACTGCTCTTAAAGTGCGGGCTTCGATTTGCTTCCCCCTGTGTTTTGAAAAAATTGGGTTCCATCGTTGCACATAGTATTGGGTTTGATTTTTAACGAATCCCTCTCTAGTGGTATATTTTTAAAGGAAAGGAAAACTGCCTGTGTTACACCCATATTTAAGTCTGGCCAAAAATATCTGGTTGAAAATTACAGACCTATAGTAAAGTTATCGATTGTTCCTAAAGTTCTTGGTAAAATTGTTAAAGAGCTTATTTTTGCTAAAGTGCGTAGTTATATCTTTTTCCCACCGCATGTTTTTTTAAAGGTAGATTCACTACTTTTAATTTAATTATGTTTCTAGCGCTGTTGAAAAGGATTCAGAGGTGGGTGTATTTTTATACCCTGCACCCAGAGTATATTCACTTTGTCCTTCTGTTTGTAACGCAAGTCTGTCTGTCTGGCTGGCTGGCTGTCTGTGGAAATATTTTTCACGGAAAAACTAAGCAAGATAATTCGATGAAATTTCGCGCACTGCCTCCGTTGTCAAAGTTAGCTCGACTTATGGGAGAATTTTGTCAACGGACACGCCTACCGCCCATACAAAAATATACTCAAAATGCAACTTTAGGAGTATTTTTCACGACAATGTAACAATAATACACATAAATATTAAGGACGGTAAGCGCAAGCTCCAAGGAAAAACTAGGTAAAATCAGACAAGTGGGCGTGGCACTTCCTATATATTCAAAGGTTTTAAAGTGCTATGCTGAAAACATTTTTTGAGATAATCCAGCTAAATTTCATTCAAACACTGAGAGAAGCAAGTGCAAGATCTGAGACAATGCTATTAGATTTCGAGCTATTTTCGAGCTTTTCAACAGTAATTTGGAGCTGTCTGGGAAATTTTCCATTTTCCGGAAAAGATGAAAAATTGTTCTGCATAGCTAAGTTTATTTTTTCAGCCAGAAGAATCTACGGGAAGTTTGCGATGAAATCTTTTAACGCAGGAATTTCGAGCTACTTTCGAGCTAATTTTGAGCTAAAAACATTTTCCGGAAAACTCCCAATTTTCCCGGAAAATCCCAAAAAACTTTTTTTATGGCTAACTTTATTTCTTTCAGCCAGACGAATCCGCGGGAATAGTAAGCGATGAAATCTTTTAACGCAGGAATTTCGAGCTACTTTCAAGCTGATCTTGAATGAGCTGTTTTCCTTAAATTGCCCCGGAAAATACCAAAAAATTTAAAAAAATTTTTTTTCTCTATTATTCGGATTATGTGCGAAAGTTTTTCGCGGATCAGCCTATAATATATCCAACACCTAGTTTGTTGCTAGCCACAGTAATTTAACATAAGAGTAGGTGTAAGTGGGCGGCCTGTGGCCGTAGCTCAGGATTTAAAACTCCCAAAAATCCAACATCGGCTTCGCGGCGGCCTTCAGCTGCGGATCAGTCGGTAATATATCCAATAATTTGCGGACGTTAAACCCATTTAAGAAATGGGGATTATGTCCGTGGGGATTATGTCGTTGCACCGCCATAAAAAAAGGTTTTTTGAGATTTTCCGGGAAAGTTTGGGGTTTTCCGGTAAACACTTTTCGTTTTTTGATGAGCTCGAAACTAGCTCCAAATTCGTGTGTCAAATGATATGATCGCCAAATATTCTCATGGGTTCGTCTGGCTGCAAAAAGAAAGCAAGCCTTTAACAAATTTTTTGGGATTTTCCGGGGAAATTTAAGGAAAACACTTCATTCAAGGTCAGCTCGATAGTAGCTCGAAATTCCTGCGTAAAAGATTTCATCGCTTACTATTCCAAGTATTACTAGTATTACTATTCCAAGTATTACTAGTACAAGACTCAATATTTTCTTCTAGTAGTTCTTGCTCACAAGCACGAAATGGGGGCTTTCAGCATTTTAACTTCAATTATGAAAATTTATAAATTTTCTAACATTTTGAATAGTTCTCTTTTTTGACAAAATAATTCAATATAAATATTTTTTAAAAACACAACATAAAAAAAAACAAGAAATATTAAAAACGATCAAATTTTCTTGATTAAAAATTTTTCGTCTCTTTTGGAACCACTTAGCCTACCTTTTCACCAAATTCTTTCAAAGCAGCTGGTTTTTAGCGAAAAAAGAATATAGGTCTCATAATTGAAACACTTGGATCTTTCAATAACAACGCAAGTCCTAAATTGATTGATTGTGATAGCAAAGTATGTTTTGTGGTGTCTTTGGTCGAGTCAGAAGCAAACAGTTAAAAAAGCGTGAGTTACTTAAATGTTGTACATTCAACATTTAACTTTCCCTCCATGTGTTCATTCGTAGTCATTAGGAGGATACGTAGTGAAGTGCATAGTAGCTATTAACTTTTTGATGATTTAGTAAAAAAACAATAATTTTTCTTTTTGCAGACAAAAAAGTACAAAATTTATCTACTCCATCCTCAAACACAACATCGACCACCTTAAGCACACAAAATTCTGGCAACAGCTCAAAGTCGAATAAAAAGCTAACCATCTTTGGTGCGCGACACCAACGGTTGGATGTAAAGGCGACACCAAGCAGTAAATTAACACCTAAGGGTATGTTCAATTTCATCAAATTTTTTATTAATGACATAGTTCAAAGGCAAGATTCAAAATTTGGTTGCGTTGTTTTAACGCAAAGACTTTCTGGTTCACTTATTACAGAGAAGTTTTTCTTTTGCGAATATTTGCTTTAATTATACAAAAATTTATTTGTTGGTTCGAACATTGGCGGATATACAAAAATTTTCAAAATAAACTATAGATAAACAAACACTACAGCCAGGGTATACATATTTACTTTGTCCTTCCATTTGTAGTAGGTATGGAGAAGTATATGTATTATTGTAAATATCCCAAGCTGGGAACACCTCTGGTTTCCGCGAGGTATAGATTTTTAGATGTTGATGTGCTCCGAAGAAAACTTTTCCAAAATCGAAGCCTTAACTAATACCTAAAAAAAGGTTAAAAACTAAGAAGAAGCGTATTTCTTGTTCAGCCATCAAAAGTAACTCAACTTTATTTTTCATATTTCTTCCCGAAAACCCGTTCACTGCGAAATGAACAAAACAAAAAGAATTTTGCTGCATTCCAATAATGTCTAATTTAACAATGGATCGTAATTTTATGACAATATTCTTGATCAGCGTCATCTCCTGAGTCGATTTAGCCATGCTCATGTCAAGTTTCAAAATCCTATAACGAAAGTGTTTTTAAAGATAACACAGGGCGACAACAAAATTTTTTTTTTCTGCGGCCTTAGTTCTGTAAGCAAAATCAGAATCACAAAGATTATCCGAGTCCTACAGTATAATTTTTTTTCAGGATTGACTCTAGTTCTCCCGATATCCTTGCTTAAAGGAGCAAAATTTGCTGTTTTAAGGCATATTTGAAGTACCTACTATAACACTTATAGCAATCAGCGTAATTAATTTTTGTTAATGACATCAAAAAGTCATAAGCTTCCTCAAAAAATCTCACCTTACGTTTTTTTCCAATTAGATCCTTACTTTCCGAGTTATCGTCCACTGAAATATTGATATTTCAACTCCATCACGGCGCTGTTCTGAGAATTTAAAAAAACGATAACAACACTCCTCTGGGGTTATTTCATATTATGAAAGCCTATCAAGTTTTGCATATTTTGGTGAATTTTTAAAAAAATCGTTAGAGCAGTTTTTGAAAAAAAGCCAAAAAACCGTTAAAATTGAAATGAAAAAAAATGTTTTGAGTTGACACACAAAAATTAAACTTTTATCAATATTTTAACAAATAATGATTATAATGTGTATATATTATGAAAGCATATTAAATTCTAAACAATATAAGGCTAAATAGAAAAATATCGATGGACCGGTTTTCAAAAAACTGGCAAAAAACCGTTAAAATTTCAATGGAAATCAATATTTTTAGTCGACATATGAAAATTTATTTTGCTTATTATTGTAACAAATAATGAAAATTATAAATATACACACATATTATAAATATATCATGTGAGGGGTATAGAAGCAAAGGCGTCAATCTCCATTTTTTTTCATGAATGCATCTGAGAATTTCATCTAGTTGCATTTGATCTAAGATTGTGATCAGTGAAATTTGCAATACCAAATACGTCTCTATCCAATATATGAATGGGTTTATTTGAAAGTGAAATAAGTCCAATTCCGGAAAAATTGAGTTTATGGTAGTTATAGCTAGCTATATATGTCCTCTTTTTATATTGAAAATTACAGACTCGTTAGACCACGATTACATAAAAAATTACTCAAAAGAACATTTCATGAAAAACATTTTTACAAAAATGATTTTTTTGAAAGTGGAATAAGTCCATTTTTTCATCTACTGCTATACAGAAGGTTTTGCTTTTAAATCAATTTAAAAATATTGGCAAGCGTTATAAAACCGGTGTTAAGTGTTTACCTCTGTAAATTAATCAAATTTTGTTATGCTGTAAAAATTTTTACATCTGTAAAAGAAAATAGTTGAGTTTTTTTGGTCTTAATGGACTTATTCCACTTTCATTTATAATAAATTTAAAAATTTGTTATACTTTTGTATGACTTATTCCATTTTTACTCACAAAATATTTTGTAAATTAAAGCAAAGGAAAATTAAAACTTAGAAAATTTTTACTTTAAGAACTGTTGTTGTTTTTTTTGGTTTTTTTTTTTTTGCCCAAGTAGAGCTCTGGAAATCAATTACAACAACAATAACAACAAAAAGTTCTTGTCATACTTACTTTCGGAGATATAGTCATCAGAAGATCGGGATATATCTTTTATAAAAATTATTATAAGTTGGGAACCCCTGAAAGGATTTCAATAATATTGGTGTCATACGAAAGATATAGTAATTTGCTACAAAATTGACTCACATAAAAATTTTAATCCGAGTCGTGGTTTTAGAGATATTGCAAATTTTCAGAAATTATGACCATTTTTTTTTTTCAAAGCACTATTTTTCCGAAAACTGTATGATTAATGCATAGTTTTAGTAACATATTATAAAAGCTCAATTTATTACCTTTCATTTGACATGTAATTTGTAATTGATTTTTTGCATTACGTATTTTTTCATAGGAAAACAAAACAGTAAGTTATTGGAAAACATCGAAAGAGTCTAAAGGAACCGGAATTAATCGAAAACTATCTAAAAACATCGTTATTGTTGTTTTTATTGCTGTTATTGTTATTTTTGTAGTTGGTATTATTGTTGTTCTTGTAAAATTTTTCAAAATTTCATGGAAATTTCTTTGGTTCACTTTTTTGTTTTCCTTTAAAAACATATGATAATGCAGGAAATCAGGTACAAATTACATGTCAAATGAAAGCAAATAAATTGGGCTTTTGTAATATTTTACTAAAACTATGCATTAATCATACAGTTTTTGGAGAAATAGTGGTTTAAAAAAAAAGAAATGGTCAAAATTTCTGAAAATCTGCAATACCTCTAAAACCACGACTCGGATTAAAATTTTTTATAGGTTGATTTTGTAGTAAGTTAACATATCTTTTGTATGACACTAACATTATTAAAATCCTCTTAGGGGTTCCCAACTTATAATAATTTTTATAAAGATATATCTCAATCTTCCGATGTCTATATCTCCGAAAGTAGGTTCGACAAGAACTTTTTGTTTTTGTTGTTGTTGTAACTAATTTTCAGAGCCCTACTTGAGCAAAAAGAAACGAAAAGAAACAACAACAGTTTTTGAAGTAAAATTTTTCTAAGTTTTAATTTTCCTTTGCTTTAATTTACAAAATATTTTGTGAGTAAAAATGGAATAAGTCATACAAAAGTATATCAAATTTTCAAATTTATTATAAATGAAAGTGGAATAAGTCCATTCAGACCAAAAAAACTCAGCTATTTTCTATTACACTTGTAAAAATTTTTACAGCATAACAAAATTTGATTAATTTACAGTGGTAAACACTTAACACCGGTTTTATAACGCTTGCCAATATTTTTAAATTGAGTCGTACGCAAACCCTTTAATATCTCAGTTTATGAAAAAGTGGACTTATTCCACTTTCAAAAAAACCCATTCATATATCTAATATTGAAAACTGCCAATCAAAGCAAAAGCAACAATCTCCAATGGAGATTACTAAACTTACTAAACTTTTTAGGCAAAACTTCTATTCTGATCCAACTCTATTCTACAGAATTGGAAAACATACAGTATACTAAATTCGTGTATCTTCAGAGATACACGTTTTTGTTAGTTTTCACAAAATTGAAAAAAGTGAAAATTGTCGCCTTTGCTTCTATACCCCTCATGTATGTTTTCTATAGAATAAAAAGTTTACGTTACTTAACAAAAAAACACTGAAAAAATCATTACAAAAATTCTTTATTTAAAATATATCGTTAAAATAGGAACTTGCCTAGAAAAATTCGGATTTTTCTGCAAAATAAATCCAAGTAAAATTTTTTCACAAGAATAATCTGTATTTTTGCATGAAAAATGAAATGTGGAAAGTTCATAGTGAAATCTTGTACGCATAAAAAATTAATCAAGGTCAAAGGTCAAAAAAATCAAATTTTTCCATCATACTAACCGTTACTTTTTCAGAAAAATAGTACCGTATAATTTTATAGCCCTGAAAATTTTCTATAGAAACGATCTTAGAGTTGTTTTCGTACGACTAATATTTTAGGAGATATTCTAATTAAAAAAGTGAAAAAGTGTCAAAGCTTGGTAATGCATACACACACAAAATCAACGAAACGTTTGCAGCTTTGCAGCACTCAACGAAAAACTAAGAAAACGTCAAAAATCTGAAAATAGCCGTCAATCGCCTCACAACTCAAATGCAATTATCCACATTTTTCACTTTACAAATTTCTAACTCTATTCAAAACACTAAACTAAAAAGAATTGGGATTCGGCATGATTGGTGTGCATTAGGCATTGTGAGCTGGCTGAGCAAACGTGCAGACGTCCACATTAACCCTTTCAGACCCAGACTACACGATTGTGTTATCTGAATTTTCCAGAGTTAAACCATTTTTATTTATTACAATAAAATCGGTCAAGTACATACATTTTTCGCTATACCAGAAATAGTAGTACTTTTACAAAAATTTTCATTTTTTTTGATACCGGCAATAATACATTGGCCCAAGTACAATATATTAGCACCAGCATTAACATCACGATTCCAACAAGTATTGCAATTTGGACAAAATTGATACCTGTGTGGTGATCGTGATGTTTTATTTTCAAAATAACAATTTGCACATAGCTTAGTGGTTCTATATTCATTAACTAACATAACGTCGACATTTTTATGTTCTCGCAATGCCCGTACAAATTTCCGATGTGGTGTCCGTATATAGCCGCGCATTGGTGACCCTGATGAGATTTCACTTGAACCAATACAAATTAGAGTCGATCCATTATTACCAGGTCCAACAAGTTCTTTAGCCAGCTTATGACAAGTCTTCTCTACACAAATGTATTTTTGTAATTTTAATCTGGTTACTTTACGTTGACTGAAAATCATTTGTTTTTCAAGAAATATCTCCAATTCGTATTGCGTATAGTTCTCCAGATCCTCAATTGAATTGGCCGAATATTTTGTATTTTCTGGGCACATTGAAGTGAATCTTTTTAATTTACATTTGCGCGAATAGAATCCGCTCATATGCTGATATGTAGAATTTTTCAGTTTGATTGGCTTTCCATTACGAACTCCACCATATATCAAACGTAGTCCCGGATCAAGACCAATTTTGTTGGCATATTCTGTTGAGCGTATTGTCTCCAAATTGACATTTGTATAGTATTCAATTTCTTTGTTTTCGCCTCGAATTGCTGAAGTTCTTTTTCGTTTTGCAGAATTCTTTGCAGTATTTAACTTTACAATTGGTTTTCGCATTAGAAACGATACAGCTACACCGTCGGTCTGTAGAGAATAATCAAATTTTTTCTCTGACAAGGATTGAGCATACGGAATTTTGAAATATTTTTCCCAATATTCTGCACGATCGAAAGTTTTCCATGGACCCTTGTACAACTTTAACGAACACAACAGCGAATAGAAGGCATACGAATCATAGCGAATATGATGTGCTCCGTGTTTGAATATGGGAATCATTGAGAAATTGCGATAATTGTTTCTTTCGTTGAATCTTTGTAGATTGAAAAATAGTTTAATGCCTGTTGACCAATATAGTTTTTTATTTTTCAAGTTGGATAATTTTTCACCATTCCATTGTAATTCCTCGATCAAATGAATCAGTAGATCAAAATCTGGCTCTTTGTTTTTATTGTCATCTTGTTCGCAGAATAAATAGTCTAATGTATTGTAGATTTTTGTATTATCTTCAGTGAATTTCTTGAAAAACCTTCGTAGTCTACTATACGCATGCATCCATATGTTGTTGTGAAATATGACGCTATACTGATTGGCGGAATCGATGAATAAATTTGATCGGTATGCACTGTTGTAAAACGGCAAATCTTTACGAAATTTAGCATAGTCCTCGTCGATAATGTACTTTGATTTTTTCTTTACCATCAAATGATAATAATAATCGGCAAATTTTATTTCGTCAAAATCTCCAGCTTTCCATTTCCTCATTAGAACAAAATGTATATATCTGTGTGTGTGTAGATAAATAATGACATTGTACATCTTGAATTGTATATTAAAAGAAATATTATAATTACCTGGAAACTTCTACAAAGAGTGCCGACATTTCGTCAACGTCTTGTTGAATTTTTTGGTAAATTTCTTCATTCTTGCATGTTGAAAATAGAGCTTTTTTTATTACAAATTCTGTATGTTGTTTACTACTATTGTTAAAATCACTTAGTCTTTTCGCCATTGAAATTTCAATTCTTACGAAATTTCCTGTCTCTATGACGATAATTTCAATCACTTATAGTTTTCTGAGTTCGATCACTGGATTGTGTAGCAATCAAAAACACACACTTTATTTAATTATAAAATGGTTTATTTTAATCACAAACGTTTATTATAACACGGTACAATTGTTTGTTTTACTGTTTATTTACATTCAAAATCTTATATTTCAATTAGCACTTTATTTACTTTCACTGGCACTGTGTACAACCTTTTAGCTTTGTTGCTTAAAATCAACTGTGTTCAGCTGTCATGAACAGCTCCTTTTATACCCATATGAATATTCTAGAATTGCATTAGCGAAACATCTGGCAACATCTCGTTGATTCCTTCGGCTAATAGTTTTTTGACAAAACTTCAAAACTTGGCATCACTGTCAAGTACTTTCGTGAAGTTTCTTTCACGTTTTATCTTTCATTCGTAAACAAAGCAGGGAGCAAAGCAGGGAGTCAAAACAAAAACCCAATGTTTACACAGGTTTACGGATAAAAGGTTTGTTTACCTAGGTTTACGGATAAGAAGTTATCTGAGATCCTCCGAGATCAACACCGTGGATCAAGTCTGTGCTAAGTTCACGAGATTAGATTTCGTTCAATAAAGTTGACGAAATTACGATATTAGAAGTGGTAGGAAAACTATTCTGAATTATTTTTAATTTTCTTTATAAAAATGATAAAACCATTGTAAAACGTTGCAAAATATAAAGAAGTAAAAATATTTCAAACACTACAATAAGAAAAAAATCATAAAAAAAGTTCTCAAAAGGTTTGTACATATTAGCCGTGTTTTTGTGGTAATTATCAATTTGCGATAACTTATGATGGTGAGTCGTACGATAGAAACTCAAAGAGATTAGAGACCAATAACCTATTCGGTTTGGCACTATGCTCCGCCCTAGTAGAAAACGCAAATTTCACATTTTGAAACATATTTGTGTAACGTAATTTCTTTATTTCACAATTAAAGGGCCATCAAGAGTGAGTATGAAAACCATGAACATGCTTAATTTTTTTTTCCACAATTTGTGTCCTGAGACAAAAGCACTTTGTAACGGACAGCTACTTCTGCATCCCTAGTTAATTCTTTTCCCTAACTTAACCTCGACTTTCCTAAGGAAAATACTAACCCTAACATTGGCTTATACTCTAATTACTCCGTTTTGAAGTCACAAATTCCTGTGGAAATTTGTTTTTTTTTTTTTTTAATTTACGTGTTTTGATGTCAAATTTAAAAATATCTAAGTATGCGAGCTTAGAAACTGCTGGAAGTACCCACAGTCGCACCATTAAAATAGATCTGCTATACTACTTAAAAGATTTCAATTAACGCCAATACGGTGTAATGATCGCATGATACAAGCATACAGTGGAAAATGAATGATTTTTCGTAACTCGTCTATTAATCTGTCCATTTCTCATTCACTGGAACTCAGTTCTTTTTACAGTTTCACACTTTCAGTGGAAAATCCACTTATATTTCAAAATTGCCAGTCTTAAGTTTTATCAAAGCTATAACTTAGTACAGTTTTGAAATTGAGTTTTACTTTACCCTCGTGTGGAATTGGGAAATCTATTGGAAATCCAACATTTAAATAATAGAAAATTTGCCAAATTGTGGCTGGTTCCATTGATGTAAAAGGTAGCGAGGAAAAATATTGACATGTGCCTAAATTACGATAAATATAACTGCAGGCTTTAATTAGCAATGCATTTAACTCATCGGTTATGCGTTCACAAATAAAAGGATCATTAGAAAGATTATTGCGTCTAAAAGTACAACGAATTATGCAATAAAAATAAACAAATACCATTAGGGAATAAAGAAATTAATAATTCAAAATATTTACATAAATAGTTAATGGTAGTCTGCTATGAGAATGACGTTTCGCTAATTGTTTATAACGTTCAGTATTACACGTTAACATGCCTTCTCCAAAATTTTAATCAATTCGGAAAAGAATGCTACGACCTTAAGCATTTGATTAGCAGAAATTAAATCAGCTTCGATTATATAATCATTAAGAAACTTTTCAATACTTAAAGCGGAGCTGAAATATTTAAAAAAAAAGATTAGGCGAAAATATTAACAAATATTTCATACATCTACTTACGTAAACAATTTTTCGAATGGCATGGCAAGCAAATAAATCGCTTTCCTTGGGGCGTATGACTATCTTCGCCATCTGAATCGACCAGAATCCAACGTTCTTCTTTTATAGGATCCGAGATTTCATTTCCTGAGGCATTTACATCACAGCTTTCTGATTTCGCTGGACTATTTAAAGTATCCATATTCTGATCAGCTTTATCTCTCTTTTTAGCAGTATTACTATGACCTTTCTTACTATTATTTTGTTTGCTTACTCGAGTTATTTTGGATTTTTATCATTAAATTTAGCTCAAAATCAAAATCAGCTGATTAAAATAAAAAATTCTCCATGTACGTCAAAATTTTTTGGAGAATTTTTGACGTACATGGAGAAATTTTGACGTACATGGAGAATTTTTTATTTTAATCAGCTGATTTTGAGCTAATTTAATAATAAAAATCAAAAATAACTCGAGTAAGCAAACAAAATAATAATAAGAAAGGTCATAGTAATGCTGATGATTAAGAAAACTTAGGAGATACTTTTTATATTAAAGTAAATTTATTTTGGATACATTTTTACCCTACATGGCATATTAAAAAATCACATTTTTATCGGATCATCCTATTTAAACAATAATGTAATCGTTAGAGTATATAGTGTGTATGACTGACATGAGTTGCATATCACCAATTTTAAATTATTCTATTATTATTTCAAAGTTTTCAACTTTGATGTGAAAGGAACATTTTATGTCAGACTATTCTTTCGAAAAGTCATTCCAGCTCTTAATTTGGTCCGACTTACTTAAAAACCTGAAGTAATTTATTATTTTTTTCAAAACCTATTTTGCCAAGCAAGCAAAGAGGTATATAGGGAGAGTTCATAAACCTCTTGATTAGCATCACTTCTTGAGTCGATGTAGTCATGTCCGTCCGTATGTTAAAATTATTTCACTGGAAAACTAAGCAAGACAATTCAGTGAAAACAAAAATATTAAGATAATTAGCAAAATCTGTTAACGGACTTAAATAAGTGAAAACATTATTTACGAAAATTCGACGAGACATATTAAAAGAAAAGAAATTTAAAATAAGTTTGTTCTTATTATTATTTTTCTTGCATTTACAAAAACAATCCTTATTTAATATTTAGCTCTAGCACAGATAAGGCATTAAATTTAAGTACATAATAATTACGTTAAAATTTTAATTGAATCAGTAAAAGGTAAAAATTATATAAATCACAATTACAAAAGAAGCGATGCAAGACTCTGAAATAAGTGGTTTTAAACATAAATTTTAAAAAGAGTTCTAAACAAAAACATAGTAAGCCCTCTTATGTTTTATTCTCCAAACGTTGTAGAGCAGGAGTTATTTCAGATAATGCAATCAAAGTTCACACAGAACGGATGAATAGTCGGTCCAAGCTCTGCATAAAAACTGGTACACTTAATTTCACACAAAATGTTTTTTAACGTTTTTTTCTTTGTTTTACACTTCACAGGCACTTTTCGGAGTTATTTATTCACCCCTATTCCCAATTGTCGTTTTTATTTCGTTTCTGAGGCGTTTTAGTTTTTATCGTCGTCCCGTTTCTAAATTTGGAATCTGAAAACATATTGAATCGATGAGGAGTGTTTATAGAGGGGTTAGGAAAACGAAGCAATCACACTTATCATCATTTTCCTGACCCCTCGATAACCCCCCCTTGGCGTTCCAATATATTTCAATATACATATAGGAACGACGAAGAGATTTTATCGAGGGGTTAGAAAACGAAGCAATCAAACATATGCTTCGTGTTCCTAATCTCTCAAAAACACTCTTCGTAGTTTCAATATATTCCCACTAAAACGCCTCAGAAACGAAATAGAAACGACAATTGGGAATAGGGGTGAATGTTACAATTCAAACTGAAAGATGAGGCCTGAAGAAATTTACCCAAAAAAATGTCAAACTTTTGATCTCCCATAAAAATTTGCTTTGGAAAACACTAGGGGTAGTATATTCCAGAAACTTAAAACGCTACCTAAGTACGTATACGTATGTGGATATAACATATGGTATTCAGATTTCATTTCTATACCAGAGTTTCCAGATTGAAATAACCAAGCCAATGATTTTACTATCGTCTTTTTCGTAAATTTTTTATATGTACATTCAAAGAACAATAATAATACCAATAGTACAATCATTTGGGAGGATAAAATGATGCTACCTGGAAAGTTTTGCGGGACTTTGGCAAATGAGTTATTTTATAGATTTCGATGTGCTCTTACAAAATTTCAACTTTGCTACCTCGAGTCGTGTTCGCTCGCGCCGCCTTATTGGGAAAAATGGCGTCCAAAATCAGTTTTTTACAAATATCTCATGGACGGTTAAATTTAGAGAAAAATATTGCGGCGCAATATTGTAGATTATAAAATTTTCTTTGACCTTTGAACTATTTTCGTACGACTTATAACTCAGGAGATATCCAAATTCAAAATTTGAAAAAAAATTGATTATATCACGACAAAATTGTGGTTAAAGGGGTTTTTGAGGTCGCTGATTACGAATTCGGTATCATCTTTTTTGTAAACAAAATGACGGATCCAAAATGGCGGGCAATTTTCTAAAAAGTTGATTATATTACGACAAAATTGTGGCTAAACGGGTTTTTGAGGTCGCTGATTACGAATTCGGTAATAACAAAATCACTGCCGAATTGAAAAAACTCGCTCGTTTTTTGATTGAAAGACAAAGTAATTGCCTACTTAACATGATTTAACGCAATGCAATTTTGCCTAAGTTTTTAAATTAGCAACAAAAATAGTAAATAGATATTTGTTACTGATAATATCTCAGATATAAGACATAATTTTTGTACTTGAAATATTCGCGAAGTTATGGCAATTTAAAATGTTGGTCCCTTATGGAGGCAGGCATGTCCTTGACCCAAAAACGCCCATTTTCACCAAATGACTTAATGCTATCAATACTGACTCAGATATTAAATATTATTGTTGTATCTGAAATATTCACAAAGTTATGGCGATTTCAAGATTTTGGTTATATAGGAGGTGGGCGTGTCCTTAACCCGATCACGTTCAATTTCACAAAGTGACCTAATGCTATCTATACTAACACAGATATTTAATATTATTTTTGTACTTGAAATATTTACGAAGTTATAGTGATTTTAAATTTTTGGTTATATTGGAGGCGGGCGTGTCCTTGACCCGAACACGCCAATTTTCAACAAATAAATAGATGCTGCTAATACTATATCATAAATAGAATTTTATTGTTTTACCTCAAACACTTTGGTTGTTATTAGTTTTACGAAACTGGAGCGTTGCAAGAATACAGAAAAGTCGCTGAAGAAAAACTCACCGTAGTCCATGAAGGGGAGTGATGGGGGAATCAGATAAATGCGTAGAACCTTCAAAAAACCTGATGTTACACACTTAAACGATTAAGCCGTTGCAACTCCATGAAACATATTAGTTATAGTCCACAGAGTGCAAAATTCGTAAATTTGCGAAATGAAATGCAAATCTTCAGCAAATAGATCAAATTATTCTCAGAATAAGTTTCATGAGGTAAGACCACTTAGTTTAAAAGATACACTCATTTAAACTTTCACATATTTTAAGAGATTTTTGGAAAAAATTACTATTTTCTGAATTCATCAAGTTTAAGTCGCGAAAACTCAGAAATGGTATTATTTCTTGGTATTCTGGTACTTGAAATGTGTTATCTAGATATTTAACTTTAAATTTGTGCAAAAAAAATATTACTTTTAATACACAAATTTTCGGAGTTATGACCGGCTAGCGCTCTCTTATAGACCACTGTGTAGTCTATGAGTAGGTACAGTGATGTGTTGAGCTTATAATTACGATAGCTCATGAACGGTGAGTCACACGTTCAAAGTAAAAATATTTGTATATAGGGAATTACTTGCACTACAAGCTGCATAATACTACCAAATGACTGTACTGCAAGAAAATTTTAATTTTGACTTGAAAAATATTTAGAAAATTTAAATTCAAAATAGGTTAAAAGATTCATGTTACAAAAATTATATTACGCTGTGTAATTAAAGGTTTTATTGCATACATACTTATGTTGTTGCTTGCCTTACCAAAAAACTCATTGCAGTAAATTATGATGCGATTTTTTCATCTTTATGAAACTATTCAATACTGATCTAAATGTTTTTATCCAAGAGCAATCACTAACAAAGTAATTTGGTATATAAAAAAACGGAATAAATAAAACAACAACAGGGAAAGCAAAATGAGAAAAATAATACGAAGCTAAGTGAAAATAAAGTTATTGCAATTCAAATAGTTCAATCGCATTTCAGTATTAGACCCTTTGTGAACAGAGATGTGAAAAAGTCGAAATACATTTATTTGAAATGCAAATGCAAAATGCAAATAATAGGATATCATTAGCCGTGCTCACAATCCGGAGCATTTAGACTTGCAAAGTAGCAATAATTTCCAATGAATTGTGAGCAGTAAAAGTACAATATGAATATTGCAAGCTACGAATTAATTTATTTCTCTGAGAAAATCGTATGAGCAAAGAGAACTACACCTTTTCAAGCTCAAAATGAGAAAGTGTAAAATCATAATGAGAATGTGTAAAATTATAATGAGAATGTGTAAAATTATAATGAGAATATTTATTTATATAAATTGATATTGAGAATTGTTAATTAATATTCAGAAAGTAAAAATTAAAAAAAAAAAATTAGATTTTCAGTGATAAAACTCAAAAACAATTTTTTATTGCAATGCAACGTAAACTTAACATCAATTCGTAAAAAAAAAAATGTTCAACTCTTCTGTAATGCAGTGACCTTTTTTTTGTTACGTGTATGGCAAACGGCTGAATTTAGAAGTAGTCGGTTCTTTGAACATGTTTAAAATGTGAAAGAAATTTTAATTTCGTTAAATCTGGTAAAAAACTTGAAAGTCTTAATCTTTGCCTTTAAAACCTAATTTAAATTATGTTGATATTTTTTTTTTCCTCAAAGATATGTTAATCTAAAAAGACACAAAAGTGCAAAAAACCCGTTTAGCCAATGGGGGTTATCGTGAATCAAGATTCCCGGGGAATTTTCTCGGACTGCCGTGCATTCTCTATTACAATTAAAGAAAATTCCCCGGGAATCTTGATTCACGATAACCCCCAATATTTCGGTCGACGATATCTCTTCGAAGCATGAAGATATAAACATAATTTAAATTAGGTTTTTTAAAAAAAAGATTGGGGCTTTAAAGTGTCTTAACCAGATTTAACAAATAAATTATATTTTTCTTGGTTTTTACGTTAGAATATCTCAAAAACTATACACGATAGAGCAATTCTGAGGTCGGATTCGCGTTAAACATTACAAAACACATCGAATGTGATTATTTTGATTTTTGCTTATTGCAGTTAAAAAAACATTTTTTTTTTTTGGTTTTTACGTTAGAATATCTCAAAAACTATACACGATAGAGCAATTCTGAATATGATTATTTTGATTTTTGTTTATTGTAGTTAAAAATTTATTTTTTTTTTATATGGGAAAATGGCCCAATTTGAAAAGGGATTACCTCAAAATTTAGTCGAGAAGTCACAAGCGAAAATTTTTTTATACATCATTTGAATGATAAGTAAACAGAATCTGGAAAAAAATTTGATGTGCTACGACGTGCGATTTAAAACGCCGTGGTATATCGAGAAAAATTAAAAGCAGGTACTAGTACTTTCAAATATCATATCAAAATGCAAGGCCAAAAAGTATCCTGTCTTTTTGTATAACTTTAAAAAAGTATAAAACCTGTGTTTTTTGCATTTTTCGGGTAATATATCTCTAAATCCTGATATGTTAGCGCAATTCTGGTAACGTATTCGGATTCAGCATAAAAAATAAAAATCTACTATTTTTGTTTTTGTGTGTGGGTTTATATTTTTTTAGGTTTTTTCGTTTAATATGGAAATTTCTTTATAGTTTTCATAATAGGATTTTTCAAAAACGGCCAGAGGGATTATTTTAATTTTTTTCGCAGTATTCAGAATACCCCGAAGGATAACTATCTGCAAGAGTTTCAACTGAGCATGCATGTTTGGATCGAACGCGATATTTCACCGCCGTGATTTTATGTTATGAAATTTTTATTTCATAACATTTTGTAACTTCACTAGATACATATTATGTTCTAATCATGAAATATTGCATGAATTATTGCTCGTCGAGTCGGGCTGTTACATTTTCAAGAAGGAATTTCAGATATATATTTTGTACGTACGTAATGATGTACAAGAATTTCATTTAGCGGTATCCGCTTTGCTTAAATTAGACCGAGATGTGTGTTTTTAAATAAAATAAATTTTCTTCATTAAAACAATAAAAACTCGTTCACAGATTTAAATTGTTTATGGTAAATTTGGCTTCAGTTTATATTGAAAGTTTTTTCTTCATTTTAGAAATTCTCACTTCAATTTGACCATTTTTCTGTGTGCACCGGTTTAATGCCAGACGCCATAAGTACATTGCTACTGATTTGCTTCAGAGGTTGCAAAGGTTTATGTCATATAATTTTTTTCATCGAAATGTCACCAATTTACATAGCTTTCTAAAACATATTTCGATTTAAAATTGTATATTGAAAAAAAAAAACTTAAAGTGATAACACTTGCAATAATTCCTTTAGCTTTTAATATATATTTTCTACTGAGACTACATGAGGTGGATCTTATGTCTAGCTATGTGTATTGATGCTCATCATAATGACTTAATTATGAACAATTGTGGCAGCACTGCCTAAGCTCCAAATCAAACACTGCTGATTGTTGTTGGTTGATCAGTTACCCTTTGTCTTGCTTTTGAGGAATACAAAATACAGAAGACCTAACCGAAGAAAGTCGTGATAAACCCAATTGATGGAACAGAAAGAAAGTCAAGAAAAATTACTGTGGAGAAAGAAGAAATTGGCAGTTCAAGTAAAAAAAAAAACGTTGTTCAATCTACTATCTACTAATATATAAAAATGAGGTTTTCTTTATTTGTATGTTTGTTATTTATGGACTCGGAAACTAACAGAACGATTTGAATGAAATTTTCCTATTATAAAAAGCTAGGTTATAGGCTGAAAAAGTGGGCGGTGTCACACCCCCTAACAATTAATTCTTAATAGCTCTGAACTACTTGACGCAGATAATTGAAATTTGGTCCATGTATAGAGTGAAATAGGACAAAGTGTTTTTACTGAAAAAGTGGGCGGTGCCACGCTCCTTTAAAAATTAATTTGTAATAGCTCTGAAACTACTTGTCGCAGATTATTAAAATTTGGAACATCTGTAAAGTGCATTAGGATAAATAATTTTCAGTGAAAAAATGGGCGGTGCCACGCCGCCAAAGAAATTAATTCATCATATCTCTAAAAATATTTAACAGAAATGGATGAGATTTGGTGCCACGGCCTTAAAAAATGTCGTCATATTTTTGAAAGTATTTAGCGCATAAAGATGAGATTTGGGACATGTATAAATTGCATCGGAACAATTTACATCCCATAAAAAAATTGGTGATGCCCCGCCCCCAGTACAAGACAAGGTGTAGCAACGCACACCGAGAAATGCTAGTTGATGAATAAAAAACGAATCAGAAATGTTGAAGTGTACGTATAATATTAAAGCTGTGAAAAACGGATACCGCTGTCAGTTGCTAACTTAAAAAGTGTGATTGCAAGCCAATTTTGAGACTTGTAGCAACCAGTCTGGCTCATTTGAAGTTGAAATCTATAAATACTGGTTTAGTTTTTTTTGAAAAAAAATTTATTTCACCAAGTAACATTTTTTTATAAAAAGAACACTTAAAAATTAATGAGATCAGTTACTTAGATATATCAATTTACAAACTTTGGTGTAAGCTATAAATTTTTGAAAAAACACCCTTTTCATGAAAATTACTAAAACGCCAAATTCAGCACCCTGTATTTTAACAACAAATGGTACTAGGACCAAATCCTCCCGGATTATTGTTCTTGCACACCGGATCTACCATATTGCCGAATTTGAGCGAAATCGGAGACAAAAAAATTTTCAGCTGGTACGCTTGGCGTGTTTTGTTTCATATCGTCGGGTTAAAACTACAACTAGACATTTTGAGTAAAGTATACAAAAACATGAAGAAAAAACGGATCTATGCCCCAGTCTAGTCGGTTTCTTGATATGTATTCCTCATCTAATTTTACATAAAGAATAAAAAGTAGAAAACTGCAAAATCCAATACAAAAAACGAAATTCAAAAAACTTTTTTCTCAAAACATGAAAAATGTAGATGTCTAGTTGTAGTTTTAACCCGACGATATATAAAAATGTTCGTATGGACGCGGAAACTACATACACGTCCGATTTACATAATTTTTTTTTAAATTGTTTGTTATGGTCTGTAGAAGATTCGAAAGGGGGTGAGATACCACTGAGGGGGACGGGGGTTGCACCCCCATACGAAAAATATTCAAAAAAATGCTATATCTCTGAAGTTATACAAGCTATGTTTATGAAAGTTGATGAACTTATGCGTAATGTATCTGCCATCAACCATGCAAAATTTGAGGGGAATTGGGCGAGGGAAAGTTGCACCCCCATATGAAAAAACACACAATATAATATATCAGTGTTCCTATATCAGCCATCATTATGAAACTTGGTACATGGATGTTTATTGCATCTGCTATTCAGCATGCAAAGCTTAAGAGGGATTGAACGAAAGGGATTTGCACCCCCCGTACAGTAAAAATACTCAAAATGCTATATTTCTACGCCTATCATTATAAAAGTTGGTACATAAATATGTATTTTATTTACCTTGAAAAACCTAAGGAGATGGATGGGACTTGGTACATATGTGAAGGGCATCGCGAACGGGCGAACAAAGTCGCTACCGGGCCAGCTAGTATATATATAAAAA
Organism: Calliopum simillimum; assembly: GCA_951812925.1. NCBI lineage: Eukaryota > Metazoa > Arthropoda > Insecta > Diptera > Lauxaniidae > Calliopum > Calliopum simillimum. The sequence goes on from OX638369.1 coordinate 243,780, forward strand.
TTAAATGGTGTTTGTATGTAGCTTATGAACGCGGAAACTACACGACTGACTTACATAATTTTTCTTTTTAATTGTTTGTTATGGTCTGTAGAAGGTTCTTAAGCGGGTGAGATACTGCTAAGGGTGATGGGGGTTGCACCCCACATACAAAAATAAAAATTCAAAAAATGCTATATCTCTGCTTTTATGCAAGCTATGATTAGGAAAGTTGGTGAACTTATGCATTATGTACCTGCTATCCACCATGCAAAATTTTAGGGGGATTGAAAGAGAATGGAATCATAAGTACAATATTTACATTAATAATTACAAACTATAAAGGGTAATGTAAGATTCTTTACTTTATTATTCAGTATAGTCTCCCTGAACATCAATACACTTGTTCCAACGAGATTCCAATTTATGAATTCCATCCCTGAAGTAAGATTCTGGAAGGGCTGCAAAATACGCTACCACAGCTGTTATAACCTCATCATTTGATGAAAAACGCTTTCCACGCATGAATGTGGATGCTCCAACTATTCGAACTTTAATTCATGGATTTTAGCCATTGTCAAAATGCTCTTGTGACACGGTGCATTGCCCTGATGAAAAAGAATCTCTTTCTTCTGCAAACCGGGTCTTTTTTCACAAATTTTTTCCTTCGGCTGGTCTAAAAGGTTACTATAATATTCAGAATTTATTGTTTTACCAGTTTGCAAGTAATCCACAAACAAAATTCCTTTCGCATCCCTAAAACCTAATGCTAACACCTTTTTGGCCGATTTCTGGACACGAATTCGTTTCGGAACCGAAGAACCAGGTTCACACCACTCTTTAGCCTCTTGTTTTGGTTCAGGATCATGGTGATAGACCCAAGTCTAATCCATAGAAAGTTGCATTCGAATGTGTTTTTGTTCCATTGTTAGCGAATGCGGCACCCAGTATTCTGAAACTCAATACTTCAGTCAAAATATGACTTACATTATCCAATGAGATGCCTAGAGCTTCTACCAAATCTCTTTCAGTCACTCGACGATTTTTCATATATAATGCTATACTGCCGTCCTAAAAAAGAATGCCGTAACTCCAATAAATTTTTATTTTTGTAAAATAAGTTTTTGTGTTCATGTTTATGTGTACGGCTGGGAGAAACGACAAAAGTTGTAGTTGTTTTTATAGGGAAAATGAAGGTAAAATGCAACCTGTTCTTGTGGGTTGACGGACTGAACCGAGATGACCCAAAAAACGCCGTAAACGCATTTTTTTGGAAAATTGGAGTTACGGCATTCTTGCTTAGGACGGCAGTATATAAATCGGTATATTGTATTCACCTTTAAAAACTTTAATAAATGAAAATGAAATGATATGAAATATTTTGGAAGCTGAACGAAATCAAACACAAAAAAAAAAAACAATTGTCCAATAATTTTGAGAGATCTATTCAACGATATCAATCCTGATCCCCTGTCACATTCCCAGGGTAGGGCGGGGGCAACTTCGAAATTTTAGATGGAAACTCCCAGTTTTTTGCAGATTTGGATTTTACGTAAAAATATACAATAATTTTGTCTGAAACAATTTTTCTTATTTGTCCTATATGGCGCACAATGGGAGGGTTTGTATGGAACGGCGGTCATATATAGTAATAATAGAGCTAGGCTATTGAGATTTGGTACAGATGTTTTTTACATTAAAATAATAAAAATCCGTGAATATGAACAAAATCCGCCGACGGACACGCCTACCTCCCATACAAAGTTGGGGCGTGGTCAGAATTTTTTTTCAAAATGTTTATCAATTTTCAATAACTTGACCCCGCTAATTTCAAAAATGTTAAAAGTTTTGCGCTATCTTTTATAGTTTTCAAGTTTTGAGGAATAAACGAAAATCTACTTTATAAAAACTAGATTTTGTTTGTTTGTGTATTTGTCCCTTATTAACTCGGAAACTAGGTAACCGATTTCAAAGAACTTTTTATATTATGCTTGTACAAAACAAGGCTAAGCTATATATTAAAAAAGATGGCGGTGCCACGCCCCCCAAAAAATTTACTTATCATATCACCGAAACTCTTTGACGCAGATGAATGAGATTTGGTAAATGTGTAAAAATCATCAGGACAAATAATATCCATCGGACAAATGGGCGGTACCACGCCTTCAAAAAAAAAAATTCATCATATTTCTGAAAATATTTGACGAAGATAGATATTATTTGGTAGATATTAAAAGACCATCAGAACAAATAATCCGCACTAGAAAAATGGGCAGTGCCACACCTACCAAAAAATTAAATTATCAATATCTCCGAAAATACGTTAATCCAGAAATGCATTTTTTTTATTTTTGTTGTTTTGAACAGATAATGATTTACATTAGGCAAAATGCATAGGTAAAAAAACATAGTCATAGGAAGTTTTCGGTTTTAGCTTTTTTTAATTTCATTTTCTACTGTAAAAATTAGCAATTTTTTTTTTAAAACAATTATGTATTAGAAAAAAAAATATTGCTTTTACTATTTGTAAAAATTTGACTGGGAAACCTTTCGTGTGGATTGCAATGCATAATGTGATAGATGCGTACGTTAGCCATCAGCACCACAACCAATATTATAACGAAGTTGACTGAAAGTCAATTTGATTTTATATGACCTACCGAATTATCCAACAAGAAACAAAGGTTACCAAAAAAAATAAAAAATTTAGTTTATAATTGAAGTATTGAGTCGGAATTTTTGTATGGTTTCTGATAGAAATCATCATTTATTACTAAATTCAATATGCTCTTGGCTTATTTTAAGAAAGGGTGAGTCCCAAGGGGGATCAAAAGGAGGAAATATACCCCTTACCTGTCACCCTTCTCTTAAAATTTTTTTTTTTTTTTTGAATTTAAGTAGACTGTAAGCTTAAAATTGATAAATATATTGTAAAACGTTGCAGAATGTAAAGAAATAAAAATATTTTTTTTTCTCAAAAACTGCTACAGGAAAAAATTCAAAGAAAAAAAAGTTCTCAAAAAAGGCAGTAGGGACTTTGCATTTCGATTAAGCATACTTGGCCACATATTATATTGGAAAATAATGAAAATCAGAAAATGTATTTTTTTTTTTTTTATTGTCAAAGTTTGTAAAATTTGTCGATTTTGGCTTTTGAGCTTAAATTTTCGAAAAATCACCATAATTCACCTATCATACATAAAAACTCAAACAAATGTTTTTTTAAAAGCTAAATGCTTGTACTTTTTGACAAAATGCTATCTTGATATATTTCGATGCAAACGAATTAAAAATAGCGTTCCAAAAAAGTCAACTTATTTTGTCCCGTCAAAAACCACAATATGAAAAAGTTTATAAACAAAAAAGTTCTCAAAAAAGGCAGTAGGGACTTTGCATATCGATTAAGCATACTTGGCCACATCTTATATTGAAAAATAATGAAAATCAGAATATGCATTTTTTTTTTTTTTTAATGCCAAAGTTTGCAATTTTTCCATTTTTACCATTTTTTTTTAAATATTTGATAAATCACTATAATTCACATAAAGTCGGCAAAAAAAAAAGAATATATTTTTAACAAAGTAGAAACAATATACTTTCTAACGATATGCTACATTAGTGGATCGGGCTTAAAAGAAATTAACAAGAGCGTTTATCCAGCAGTTTCTAATTTTAAAAGTTCTGTAGAGCATTTTTTCTATTTAAAGTCCAACTTTGGGCTCACTGTGTTGCTAAACCAAAACAAAATTTTAAACTTTTATAGTTTTTTTTCCGTCCCTAAGTATTATCTGACGATTGGCGTAAAAATTTTTTAAATCCATAGCACTTTCAAATTTTACCTAATTATGGCCACAATCTCCCATTGTGTGGCGGTGTAATAAACAAAAACAAAATTAAAATACAAATTTTTTTACCTTAAATTTCGTGAAATGAGTTTTTATATCCATAGGTTTCTCCATAAAAGTGGCTCTAACACAAAGGGTGGCAAATAATGGCAGCCAGTTTTCGGAGTACACGCAAACTTAGAGATGAACAGCAATTCGTTGTGCAATGAGCCTAGCTTTACGAAAATTTAAGTTTTTTTTTAAACTCAACTCAAAGCTTAAAAACTACGATAAAAGCAATGTTTTAAAAAAAATTAATAAAAAATAAAACCTCTTGAAAAATATTTTTTTTGTTGCTTAGTTTTATTAGACAAGACCAATAATGCATTTAGTGAACAAAAAAAATCATTTTCCCTTAACCGTTTGCCAAAGTCTGCAACCTAAATATGAAGAATTTTTTTTAAAAAATTAAATTTGTTCGCTAACTTAAAAATTTACTCAAATTTGAGAGGCTGTAGAAACCAAACCACTGGCCCGAATGAGATGAAATTAAAAATTTCCTTGCCTCTTTATATTTTTCTATCCGATGCCAATATCAGATTTTTAAAAGGAACCCATTCCAAAATTGATTTTTCGTAAAATGAGCGGCGGAACGAGTGTGATTATATTGCCATTAGCAGATAGGGTGACCTAAGCTCACATGTTGCGATGCTTCTCCCACGAGTGAGCTATAAACAACAATTTAACGCATTTCCCTGCCTGGCTGCTTGTGGTATTGAACAACGAGAGGTAAAATTTTATTTTCATTTCTTGGAATTTCGTTCCGTTGACTTAAATAGGTATAAATTGAACTCTTGTTTTTTTTTTACTATCTAAAATGGGATTATTGAGCTGAAGGGTTTTGGGATTTGTAGTAAAGAAATTTTTATGAAACTCGTTCCTGTAAGTTTTAAAAAAGGTTAAAATTCCAATTTATTCTGAGTTGTTACTTATACCACAGATATGTATATGAAGAGCTTACAGAAGTGAACTCAATAATTGGACAAAAACTTTACCCCAATTGAACGCTATATTCATAGCAAAAAAATGAATACACGTCTACGTATGTACATTAGACTGCTTCATAATTTTTTATTTTTTTTTTGCTTCCGATTTGCTTTCCAACAAGTTTTTTTGTTAAAAGGATAGAAACTAAAAACCCTAGTGCAAGGAGAGCCCATAATATTAATATTTACTGGTGGCGCATCGTATTTCTTTGTTTTAATTGTGAAAGAGTACTCTCCTTAACATATCTCGTTAGAGAGAAAACACAGAAAAATGAGACTACTACCGTTAGAAAGAGCATAAAATTTTTCATAAAAAAAAATTTATGGTAATTTTTTTCGTAAATATGTCACTTCGGTAGTTTTTTAGCTTTCAAAGTTAAGAATCGTTTTGGAACTAAATATATATTTCGCTTTAAAACTAAACACAGTTTTTTCAAGTTTTAAAATGATTTTAAACTTTGAAAGCTTAAAAACTCACATGTTGCGATGCTTCTCCCACGAGTGAGCTATAAACAACAATTTAACGCATTTCCCTGCCTGGCTGCTTGTGGTATTGAACAACGAGAGGTAAAATTTTATTTTCATTTCTTGGAATTTCGTTCCGTTGACTTAAATAGGTATAAATTAAACTCTTGTTTTTTTTACTAAAAGAAATTTTTATGAAACTCGTTCCTGTAAGTTCTGAACAGTTTTTTTTTTTTTTTAAATAAAAAGGGTTAAAATTCCAATTTATTCTGAGTTGTTATTTATACCACAGATATGTATATGAAGAGCTTACAGAAGTGAACTCAATAATTGGACAAAAACTTTACCCCAATTGAACGCTATATTCATAGCAAAAAAATGAATACACGTCTACGTATGTACATTAGACTGCTTCATAATTTTTTATTTTTTTTTGCTTCCGATTTGCTTTCCAACAAGTTTTTTTGTTAAAAGGATAGAAACTAAAAACCCTAGTGCAAGGAGAGCCCATAATATTAATATTTACTGGTGGCGCATCGTATTTCTTTGTTTTAATTGTGAAAGAGTACTCTCCTAAACATATCTCGTTAAAGAGAAAACACAGAAAAATGAGACTACTACCGTTAGAAAGAGCATAAAATTTTTCATTAAAAAAAGTTTATAATAATTTTTTTCGTAAATGTCACTTCGGTAGTTTTTTAGCTTTCAAAGTTAAGAATCGTTTTGGAACTAAATACATATTTCGCTTTAAAACTAAACACATTTTTTTCAAGTTTTAAAACGATTTTAAACTTTAAAGGCTAAAAAACTACCGAAGTGACACATTTGCGAAAAGAATTATTAGAAACTTTTTATGAAAAATTTTATGCTAGTAGTCTCATTTTTCTGTGTAACACTGCAGGTAAATTTATTTTTTTTTTTTTGTAAATAGAGCGACAGACTTAATTTTACTCTTTGTTTTTAATAAAACCTCAATCGAGAAGGTATTTCAAATTAGTTATTACTTAAAATCTCAGCTGCATACCACATTTAAAAAAAAAAAAATTTTGTGTTTAATTTTCAACAATTTTTTTTAATTTTCAACAATAGCCGTGTTTCTTTTGACGCGTTTATATAATTAATTATTCATGACAAAAAACGCGCATCTACAATTAAATACAACAATCGAAAGTTTGGCAGCACTGAAGAAAATTTGAAAGCTGACGGCAAAATAATAATTACATAAAATAAATAAATGTCAACAAACAAATTGCTATTTACCTTTTATCTTGCTCTGCCTTGTTTTAGAATCAATTTTATTGGCGTTTTGTTTGAATTTTTTATTTTTTTTGGTTGAAATTTATCGATAAATACTCATCATTGATGGACAGCACTGGCTTTTATCCTTAATTATGATACAAGCGAAGTTTGCTATCGCCAACTATCGCTTCATACAAATATTTTGATAGTTATATAAGTATAAGCGTCAAAAGAAACACGGCTAATATGTGCTAAATTATTAAGTTTGCATCACATGTTTTAAATTGCCTTCTATATATCGCTCTCTATATGCTTAATAAGCCCGGTAAGCGGTATTACCTTCTTGGTACAAAACGTTGAGCCATAACATAGATTGTTGACTCTGCCATCAGTTTGCCTGAGCTGTGGTTTTCTTTTTTTTTTCACTTACAACTCGCATTCGCTTACTAACAAAGACTTTGTGAGTCTACCTGTCTGTCTGTACACCAGTCAGCCACTTTTATATGGTTGTCGAAGTTTATGGCTTTACAACAGCAGCAGTTTTGGTTTAAACCAAAAGCTAACTCTCCCCAAGCATTCATTCATTCAACTTTTGCTTTGTTTAACGCTATTCAGTCGCACTTCGTAGTCTTCACAATCCAAACGTCTCGTTGCAAATCGCGGTAGAAATCTCACTTATGGTAAAGAAGAATATTCCATTTTCGCTTGAAGGCAATTAAATACAAACGTAACTGATGTAAGGCTTAATAAATAATATATTAAATTAAAATAATCGTTAGTCAACTACAATGAAAATCCGGCATAATGTGAAAAACTGTTTACCTAATTGCAAATATACAAAAAAAGTCGTATTAATTGTTAACTGTAGTTATTGAATTAAAAATGCAAATCAAATACAAAACAGAAATACGAGAAGGAGCGAGATATCGCTCATTGCCAGTGAACTAAGGTGTTTTAATATAAGAGTACATACATACCGTGCATTAAGAGCAATTATCCTTATTCTCCTGCGTTGCATAATTCCTACAGTTTAACAAGCACTCGAAGCAGAAAAAAACTCTCTCTGAGACGAGTACAGAGCAAAAATGTGGATTCTTGTTTGATGTTGCTCATTTCTAAAAGTTTTCATATGGTCCTTTTAAAAAACAACCCTTAAAAGTTTTCTTATTCCTTATGCCTAACTTTGTGAAAAACACCACCGGTATACGAAAACGAAAATATGGGGCTGAATGATTTCGTGGTGTTATTTTATGGTTCAGCGCAAAATCTACAGACAACAGCTGCTGTTGTGCAAAACGATATCCAAATGTTGAGAAATCGTAAAAACTCGCATAAGCTATCAATCAACAACAATCAACAAAAGCAAAAGCAAGAAAAAATACACCTAAGTGAATTTCCCACTCTGCAAACGAGTGAAAATAAGTTCGAACAAATACGTCCAAATTATGGTGTCAGCGATTTGCGGACAACACTGACGCAAGAACAACAGAACCAATGTCAACTATCAGGCCAACCTGCAGCATCTTCCTATAGTGATTTGAATTTGTACCGAGGGCCAGCACTAAGGAAAAAAACATTCCTATGGAATTCTTTTCGTTTGCCAAGAAAGCAAAAGGGAGGTGAGTCGGAGTATGAAATAACCAAAGACAATAATATACGTGAAATCAATTTTTAACGCGTAAAAGAAAAACATTTTTATTTGTGTCTCTACTCATGAGTTTGGATGGACATTTTGGAATAAAAATTATTTTATACCTTACGCCCATAGTAAATTCACTTTGTCTTTCCGTTTGTAACTCAGAGAAAGATGCGTGGAAAAGTCTATATATTCTTAATCAGCATTACCTTCTGAGTCGATATAACCGTGTCAGTTTGTCTGTCTGTCCGTCTGAGGAAATAGTTTGAACAAAAAAACTATGCAAGATAATTCGATGACATTTTGCCCACTGGCTTCGCCGTTAAAATAGCTCGTGGAAGTGAAAATAAGCGAAATCAGACACAACGCAACTTTATGAGCATTATTTACGATAATGCAACCAAAATACTAACTAATACTAGGTTTAGCTTTAAGCAAAAACTAGGTGAATTGACCTTTACCGAAATACCTTCTACAACAGTTGTGTGGTTGATCTGTCCCCAGACCTTTATCCTAAAAAATTGTTGTGGGCTGAAGTTGAAAGTTCTTTAGAATCTACAAATAATGCATGAAAAAAAAACGATACAAACCCTTATTGGCTTAATAGGTTACGGCAACAATTACTTAGCCGTTTTTTAAATATTTTCGGATTTTTGGGAAGATGATGTTATTTAAAAAAAATGTATTTTTTTATTTTAAGAAATTTTATAAAGTTTTTACGGATAATGACTAATTTCAATTAAGTATTACAATCTTTAAGAGAATAGTAGAGACATTTTTACATAAACAAAAGTTAAGCAAGTAGTGTCATAACATAAACAATAAGAATAATAGTCCGTGGGCCCACGCCTAAACAAATGATTCATGACCACACTACTGAGACTTCGTGTATTTAATGTTCACGTTGAGTCGGACAAATTTTGAGAGTGGGGTAGTATGGTGGTGGAGCGCTTACCGTTCAAGCTATCACAAAGTCATGGATTTTATTTTAGAAATAAATTTATTACCTTTACCTTGGTTTTGATTCGAATCAACATGTTAAAAGTATAAAAAATCCTGTCGGACAAAATTTTTAGTCGTTTGACTAGTCCGACACGGCGAATATGCCTAAGTTATGAAATAAACAAAAAATTTATTATCTTAGAGCCAATTTTTGCAAAATTGCTCAAAAAAAATATTCAAAATCAAGTGGTAACATTGTCGGACAATTCTAGGGGGATCTATTTATTGTCGGACGCACTGAAGTTAATGGTTTCGTGCAACCCTTGGATTTATTATCATTGATACCATTTTTTTTTATACTGTTTTTCTGCATGTTTAATACATATTGGACAACTTGTCGGACAATAGTGATGGGGATTTTTCAAGTAAAACCAAAAAAACTATTAAAAATTCCTCATAGTCGGGAGAGGAAGAAATGTTCACCGACTCCCATTAATTTCGCCTCTTCAATATTTCTCTCAAACATACTAGCCCTTTTTATCTATCCCTTAAGGGGCCTCCCATACAAAATTGATATTTCTATCTCAGCAGGACAATGATCCTAAGCATTCATAACGGCTTTTCAAAGCGTGGTGGCAAGAGCATAATGTAGACGTTCTTGAGTGGATAAGTCAATCCCCAGATCTCAATCCTGTTGAATACCTTTGGAGGGAACTCAAACGAGCAATTTCAAAGAAGTTTTTTGGGAAAATATTCAAAAAGTTTGGTATAACATTCCTGGAGAAACTTGTCGGAAGTTGGTATTGTCTATGCCCAAAAAATAGAAAAATTCATCTACAACAATGGCGGATATTCAAGGTTTTAAATGCGTTTTAATCAATTCAGTAAAATACGGGACCATAACTAAGAAAATTTCAATATTAACTACCAAGTTTGATTAGCACACCTATTATTTTGACCAACCAAAATTGTTTATATTTTATGAAATAAGTTAAGTTAAGTAAACTTAAGTTATTTTTTATAGTTTGTAAAGAATTTTACTGTTTGTTTTGACGCTGAAGTATGCTTATGTTGAAAACTAACTTATTCTTTGAGGAAAATTAAAAACTACTATATATGAAAGCCAACCTTTTTTTGGAAAAAATTATGCTAACAACTATTATTTTGTCCAGCTGTGTATATATGTATATTAGGGCGGGCCGATTTGAAAACTGATCTCGGCTACCCCCCTATGTGAAGGTTCATTCAATTTTATGAATATTTGCCCAAGGAACCATACCTCTACGTTCAACTTTAGTTCGGCGCATTTTCGGTTCAAAATTTTACCTTGCGTTTAACATTTATTTTTATGCTTAATTTTCAAAATTCTCATAGAGACAAAAGTAATATCATAATATGTTTTGGCTGGTATTCTGTCAGTAATCAATAAAATTGGGTTCTGTTTTTACAAAAAGTTTATTTTTTTTTTTTTTTTTTTTTTTTAAATTAGTACATTAAGAAACAGTATTCTTTTGTTGTACAAGATTTGGTAATGGTCAATGCAATGTCAATTGATTAATAATTTAAAATTAAAAACGATACAATAGTTAAAAAGTAATCACAATATTTATGAGTCATTTCAAAAGTAACTATAAAAACATAAATTATTTGAAAAAAAAAAATAAATAAATAATATAATTTAAAATTTAGGTGTTTGGATACTTAAAAAATAAAAAAGAAATGGAATATAAATAATTTTCTTAATTAATTTGACGCGAAATGTTCAAAAAGTAAACGCTTAAAGTTGTTGAAATTAACAATGGCTTTTAAATATATAGCATCAATTCCACACTATCAAGTAAACTTTTTATGCAAACAGAACCCAATTTAATTGATTACTGACAGAATGCCAGCCAAATCATATAATGACATTACTTTTGTCTTTATAAAAATTTTTAAAATTTAGTATGAAAATAAAAAAAATATTAATAAAAAGTAAAATCTTCGATCAAAAATGCGCCGAACTAAAGTTGAACGCAGAGGTATAGTTCCTTGAGCAAATATTCATAGAATTGAATGAACTTTCACATAGGGGGGTAGCCGAGGTCGATAAAATTTCGTCCATACAATTTGGCCCACCCTAATGTATATATATATATGGACTATCATTATTATGTGACCATGCGTTTAGCTTCCAAATTATTTCCATCTCTCTTAGATTTCTCATGTATATGCTATACATATACATTAGGCATGCGCTTATTTTACGATTTTCTGATTTTCGTTGATGCCGCCCCCTGAAATCCTTCTAATGGTCGTAAAAACAAATACTATGAAGTTTCACGGCGATTGGATAGCGATAACCCGGCCCTCAAGAGAGGTCAAGGTCAAGTTGAGGTTTCAGGCAAAAATAATGAAAATTTTTTTTAAACTAAATTAAATAAGTCGAAGCATAATTTTATCTTATAGCAAATTGAAATACCTTTCCAACAAGCTATAATTGTTAAAAATCGGGTAATAAATACGAATTCTATGAATTTTTCTTTATCGACGTTAGCAAATTTGCCGCAAAATGCCTTACTACTACATATGGTATTTTGCGGCAATTTTGCTAAAGTCGATAAAAGAAAAATTCATAGAATTCGTATTAATTACCCGATATTAGTGATGATAGAAATGGGGAAAGTTAACCTTTGAACAAATTCAAAACGTCATAAATGAAATTCGCCTATTTCCTCAAAAACAGTTTTGGTAGCCATACTTACACTTCGTAAGTAAGAAATATTTGATACCTTCAAATTAGTTATTGTTCTACATCGGCAGCTCCAACAAAATAACTTTTAAAATAAATGGCTCATAAATTTCCATAGATATTGGAACTTTGCGCATTTTCAACTTCTTTAATTTTTTAGAAACAAAATGTTGCCATAAACACTTAAATTTGGTTTGACATTTTTAAATCTCAAAGTAAAATTTATTTTATTCTCTAGTGTATTCGGAACATGCGCAATATATAACATCCAATTTAGCACGAAATCTCTAACAACCAATTGTTAGTTATGAAAATTAAAAGAAATAGACATCAACAAAATTGAATTTATTTCCATATTTCCGAAAGATATTTATCGCTTAAGGCTGAAGTTCATATTTCATGTAAACGGCCAATATCTACAGAGATGATTCATTCCAAATATTACAGAGCACTCTGTTTCTTTTGTTTATTTACTGCTCCTTCATGTCTAACTCGAAAATTCTCGATTGCGTCACCTTGCTATTGTTGTAATGTAGTGCTTAGTTATAAAACCAAATGTGACACAGTGACACTCATTCAAAAGCCATTGATAGAGCACTGTGATTGCAGTACGATTTATGTATGGTGTCATAAGGATATGTTTCGGTACACTTGAACTTGAAAACAAATTCTCAATGGGCTCAAAATTTTACTAATACTAGCAGGCCCGGCAAATATTGTTCTGCCCTTTTTTTGTGAGTTCGATTTGAACAAAATCTGCTATAGCTGGTGTCCGAAAAAGTACAAATCAAATTTCGTTTAAAATATGAAGTTATAAACATTTTGAATATATGATTAATTCATATGCAACTCTTACTTTCGACCTTGCGGTTAGAACACCGTTTCCTCTTCCAGACAAAAGTAGGTAAGGTACCTATAAATTCTAAGGACCTCCTTGATCCAAAATCTCTCAACAACGTGGTCGGCTACGATTTTTATAAAAAAAAAAAAACTTAAAAGTACCTTTGACATGACGCCAACAAAAACTTCGAAAACGGGGAATAGTCATTTTAATGTTTGTTGTTTTAAATGTATGCATAAACAGTAGGGTGGGCCAATTTGCCAACTTACACGGAGAAAAAAAATAGTACCTGCAACTTTATTTCTCATAAATTTTACCAGATTTTCAAGTCAGAATAGTGACAACTTTACACCGAAGTAAGATTCACCTTACTGTTTTAGTCAATTCAGATTGTTCGAATGACCTCACAGTCTAGTAATTTTAATGAAAAAATTGGCGTGATATTTACCTTACTGTATAGTTCAAACAACAAAAAAAAAAAACAAAAAAAAAAATGAACTGACTGGCGCCGGGATACGAACCTTGGCCCTTCCGAATGGTAGTCCACTGGGCTGCTTCCGCATATGATGTAGAAACAAAAAAATTTGTATATGAAGAAAATGTCTGTCCAAAAATATAAATTGTTACTAAAATTATAAAAGTCAAAATGACTCTATATTTTGGTGGTACTTACCTTACTCGCGTAAGGTGAAAATTATGATACTCATTTTTGTGCGTGAAAAAAATTGAAGTTATTTTGACTAGAATTATAAATTCAAATTGACCACACATTTTTTTTCTGAAAGTGCAAATTACCTTACATAGAGTCAAATGTAGGAAATTTGTAGTAAATATTCCTTTATTATTTAACTACATTTTATTTGTAGATATGACTTTATGGACCCATCAAATAGTTCATACGTAAGGTAATTTATACTTGAAATTTAGTGTTGATTACTTTAATTTTTCGACTAGCCAATATAGTAAAAATTATTATACGTATTTTTCTCCGTGTACCTCGGTAAAAAAACAACTGTAAATTTAGTTCCTAAAACTAAAAAACTGAAAATTTAAAATATATAGAATGCAAGGTAAAATTTTAAATCGAAAATGCGTTAAACTAAAGTTGAACGTAGAAGTATGGTTCGTTGGGCATTTTTTCTGAGAGTTAAATGAACTTTCACAAAGGGGGTAGCCGATGTCGGTTAAACTTCCATATCGCCACGTCAATGCTACAGCTTGATAACTCCTAAATTGTCATTCTTAAGATAAGTGGCCTATGGTATTCTTCATGGTTTTGTGCATAATCCTTACCAACCAGAGTTCTCTAAAGTGGCACCATTGCAAAGTTATAAGAAAAAACAAAACAAGAAAAGTCGAAATTCAGTGTAAATTCAAATTTTAAAAAATACTAGAATCGCCCAATGGTCAAAATTTGACCACAAATGTATTAAATAATGTTGCTACTTTTTGGACAGTTTTAGTACTTTTTTGCTATTTGGTACAAAATAGAAAAGCTCATTCCTGGTAAAATGACAAATTTGAAACGAAAAGAAAACTAAAAACATGAAGTCAGCTTTTTGTCTTTCTCTTTGTGTGTATCCTCTTTTCAGCTCTGTGTGACCGAGTTTTCGTTTTTAATATTGAAAAATTTGCATTTAATTTAATTTCTAATGGTGTATAATTCAAAGTCGTGCTGCGTTTCTAACATAGTAAAAAAAGAATGAAAAATTTTTGTCTTACGTATTAATACATAGATTAAAATTGAATTATCTCAAAACTAGAAAATTGGAGTTATCTAGTTGTAGCATAGACGAGGCGATATAATTTGGCCCACCCTAATGTATTATCATAGGCATAACTATTTTGACAAAAAAAAAATCACGTATTTTAGATTCTTATTTGGTATACATATTTACTTATCAAGAAAAGTAGAATAATCTATACGTTCCAAATATGGTTTAATTTGGAAAATACATAGATTTTTAAATATTCACTCTTTAAAAATAATGATCCAAATGTAAATGCACGATGGCAATAGTATTTTGATATCACCCTACACATTGCTATTCGAACGATTCGAATTTATTTCGATTACTTGGAGTGCGATGAGGTAAAAGGTATGATTTTACTTAAACTGATCTGTAGAGAGAACAGCAAGTATTATTTCAACTTGAAGTATTTCGTTTAAAAAGCAATTTTATTATGTTCACTGTATTTTATTTCGATATTTATTTCTTTATTATTAAATATAGCCATTTGCTTAACTTCTTATTTCAAAGTCAAAATTTCAAGCAGTTGTAGCGTTGGCGCTAGTTGGTCTATATTTTTTCCAAATACGCAGACTACTGTTTGATATCAATGTTTGTTAATCCTCATCACTAAAATCGCCATAAAATAAAATTTACCAAACTTATGAAGTTTTTTTAATTTCCTACAACTAAGTTTTGTAACACATTCTTTGCCTTCAACCAAAAATTTAAATTTAGAAAAATCCATAACTTATTACTTTTACATGAGAAACTTATTGAATTTTACATTTATTGAAAAAATGATAGTTTTAAATAATGATTTTGTTGCTTAACTACATACTTATTTAATTAACTTTAAACATTTTCCTACTTCATCATACATACTTTCTTTTTTCTCTCGCTCGTTTAAGTTAAAGGTTCAGTGATCTGTTATTACAATTATGAATATGTACTTAATATCGGCTGCCGCTGTTCACTCTTTACGTTAAAAAGAGAGTATGTGGAAATTGGCAGTACATTTATTGTTTCTTTATCTTGTTTCTTTTTCGAATAATAGTTAATTCGTAAGTTGTTAGACAATGCTATAAAATTTTGCCTTTTTTATTTAAGTGAACGATTTTAAAATCATTAAAAGACTGATAGAAGAGTGTACACTGGTGTACTGTTAAATTCATTGTATCGTGAAAAGCTGCATGTTCATATCGACTTCGGCTTTAGAATAACCGCATACTTCAACTATACATGTCTCTAAGTAAAGAACATTTTCAATTTTATATTTTACTAGCTGTTACCCGTTGCGCGTTACCTCACCTTTGCCGGGCGTATTGCTTAGCTTGCGGTAGTAGTCACATATCACACATCCACTGCTTTTATTGTGAGTGCACTTAGTCATAAAAATAGCACCGCATGCGGATCACTGGTCTGCACTCAAATGTGATAATATTTTTCAAATACGCTTCATTTTCCAGATGCCATACAAGGGTGAAATTCGCATCAACTGTTTCATAATTACCATGAGTACAGGCCATTTTACCTTCATTTAGTCCAAATTTTTCAATCCTTAATTACGTGAGTAATATGTTTTTCACTACCCCCAAATGCACATTTGAATAAATAGCAAATATTGGATGGAATTTGTACATCGTCGTCTGAGTTCTCTTTTGCCCCATAAGCATATTCGTTAAAAAAGCAAAATAACATATCTTTTGTCGAAACAAACGCAAGTTATTTGCTTTTGTTTTTTTAACAAATATGCGTATGGGGCAAATGAGAACTCGGGCGACGACATACATGTACGTTATACAGTTGACTCTGATAAATATTTAACTGCTCCACACCAAACATACATTTATTTATTTCAAACAAATCACTTTCTTAGTGTCCACTCATAAACAACAAGAAAAATTTATGTTTTTTTAGAGTTTCTTGAAAACAGGGACGAGGTAACTTCTCCATTAAAAGTTAAAATTATAAAAACTAATTTTTAATTGAACTTTTAGTCATATATTTGCAAAGATCGATTTATAGTGACATATTTCGTCTTTTGCCACAAAGACTGATCAGACTATTTTTGTTGTAATTATAATTGTATTTATTTCACTAAATTAATTATAATTGAAAAATTGCAAGTTGAAAAACTTTTTGCGTTTTTTGGCCTGGGCGGGAGTTGAACCGAGAACGTTCCGGTCGGTAGTACAACTCTCAATCGCAGTGCCAGTCGTCAGACCGATGAACCATTTTTGCCCGGCTGCAAATATATGACTAAAAGTTCAATTAAAAATTAATTTTCAATATATAAATGTCATTAAGTAACACACTTAAAAATTCTTAAAATTATAAAAACTTTCAAAACAAAAACAATCTGCTATAACATCTTTAGTTAATTTTTATTTTTTAAATTTGTGTAGCCAAGTATGACCTCATTTTCAAACAGAATCATATATTAAAGCAAACACTCATATTTTCTTAACCTTTTCATTGCATTATGTCATAAGTAGAAATTTTATAAGTACTCATAAGAAATGAAGCCAGAAATTTTGTGGCATTAATTTTTGGAAATAAAGCCAAAAACTAATTAGGAAATAACGCCACATGACAGAAAATGAAAGTCGTTTTCGTGTGCATCTATAAATGTCAAAAAAATCCGCGTAATCTGCTGGAGTTTTTTAATGCGACAAATTTTATGATGACTAGGAATTATTTTACTTTATGTATGTATATTTTTTTATATTTGTTAATGTAAAATATGGTTTCATACGCTACGTGACTTAGGTTTAGGTTACATTGTGACCGCCCGGGGCGCCTTTGGCCCACAAGCAGAAAAAGATTAAAATCGAAATATTATCATCTCCAAGACTAGTAATCAGTATTTTTGAAGTAATGGCTTCTAGTATCTGCTTTCAATACTTGATATAAGCGCGAACTTTAAGTTATATTGTTGCATTCTTTTAAAGTTGTCTTATGTCGCATTTTTTAACATTCAGAAAATTACTACTTATTGACTAGAAGGAAAATTTCAGTAGAACTATCATTTAACTTTCTTCTTTAATCAATCGACTTTCGTTTTTTGGATTTTTTGAATTAGGTCATTTTTGTTCTCTAATTTTGAAAGAATTTTTTTTTTGCGAGTTTTTTAAGTTTTGTTTAGCCTTTAATGTCAATACTGTTATTTGATGTATCATTAATACAGATAAGTAAACTAAGTAAAACATAACTAAGGCTGATATCGAATTTATCAAAAATTTTAATTTTCCTTTTATCTCGCCCATGAAAACACCCCATAATCTAGGCCGATTTGCCTATTCAAATACACCAAAATGTTGAGAGAACTTAAATTAACAAAACCTGATTCTGTGATTTTGCATCGTTAAAGTTTTAGCATGTAAAATCATTGAAAAAAATTTTTCGGTCGAAGTCACCCCTTGAGTATACTTTAAAGCAACTATTTCTGCAGATCAGTTTAAATGATTGCTAGCCGATAAAGAACTTAGGTTCAGTTCATAGATGCCGAAATACTTTTAAAGGGAGAGGGATGCGTCAAAAAGAGCAAATAGGAATGGTCTAAAATTCTGGAAAAATGTTTTAAGTTATTTATGCACATTATACATTTCGTATAGACCATGCGCTGTGAGGAAATAACACGTACGTATCAGATTTTAGTATTTTTTTTATTTGCACGTTTTACACTGAACTGAAGTATTTGATATTAGAGAGTGGCAAACTACTTTTGTCACTTAAGTAGCATTTTTTAGTGTACCTTACACAGCAGTATATGCACTGAATTGAACTGAAAGAAGAAAGGTGTGGCAGCATTTGTTTTTTCTTCTTTCATGTCAACGCTCGCGACACTGAACTGATGTATTTGATAAACAAAAGCGGTTAAAAGACATAACGTTTTTTAAAACTCCAACAACGTTTTGTGCAGACCCCTAGTATATGAGCTGTTAAAAATGACAATGGTGCAACTCCGAAATGAGGCAAAAGTAGTGTCATAATATTGGCTAACATTTGTTAGGGATGAATAAATTTGATTTTTACTTGATATTATGGAATTGTTGAGATTAAGTTGAAAAAATGATATCGACCAAATAACCGATCATTATGGCACATAATTTATATGACAATACTTTTGCCTCGTTTTGGAGTTGCACCATTGTCATTTTGAACGGCTCATATATTGTAATCTTCTGTAACTCTTAGGGGTACTGTGGGCTCAAATAAATATGGAAGTACCTTTGTTATTTGGTAAATATTTTGAGCAATTCTGTCCTAAACAAAAGTACAGAATTAAAACATATCAAAATCAAAAAGGCAATTGTAAGTGGCGTCAAAGCATCTGCCGTCTATGATCACCACACTGTGCTTAGCGTGGCGTAACAAAGCATGTATTACTTAGCTGTAATCCGCATTGTGTTAACAACTCATATTGTTTTGTATTTCAATTGTTAGCTAGTAACGGATGAGGCGGATGATCTTGCAGCGATGAGCCATAAGTTATTAATTTCGATATATTTCAATTTAAAGTTTCTAAATGTTATACAAAGTACAAACAATGATCTATACCGTGGACTCCAAGACGAGGCCAGGGGCACCCCTGCCAGTTTCCAAAATTTTTCTTCGATCTTTCCATATCGATTGGTGCAGTGAAAGTTTTTGAAAAATTAGATCAAAACTTCAAAGGCGGATCGGAGACACGCCTGACAGTTCAAAACTTTTTCTTCGGCCTTTTGCTATATGACATATCTTTTAAAAGTTCATTTATTTCATAAGTTAATAGCATTGGATAAAAGCTGCAATACTATCTTATACACTGTGGTTTTTAAAAAATTTTAACTTTTTGAAATACCACCCGCGATTTTTTTCAGGGATAATGTTGGGGGACCCTTCTAGTATCTAAATCCGCAAACCGCGAAATCGAACGTCCAGCCGTTTTTTTTTTTCGACCTTTTAGTTTTTTTAACGATTTTTGAATATATCTCGGTGTGTATATACATATTATGTACACATATATATGTATATACGTACATATATATACTTGTATATGTATATATGTGTAATATATATATATGGATATATATACATACATACATACATATAAAAGGTATCGTTTCCGCACCATTTATTTTTAAAAAAAATCGGTTTTTTCGTATTTAAGAAAAACACAAACAAAAACCGGAAACGAAAGTAGTCACTCCAGATGTGATTTTTGATGCTTAATCCGATTCCGGTATTAGAATTGCTCCATTACGTCTGGACTTTGAGATATCCTTACATATATGTTTAAAGGACACCATTTTTTTCCTATTTTTGAAGTTATATAAGAAGATAAGGTAATATTATGCTGTATAATCTGGTATGACAGTTAATAGCCCTAGTTTTTTCCTTGAAAACTCAATCAAACCGATAACGATATCTTTTTTTTTTGTCGGAGATATCTTTGCCTAAAAAGTTAAAAAAGTGCAAAAACACGATTTTTGGCTATATTGGATGTTATATGCAGGACACACAAAATTTTTTTGGGAATTTTTATTACCAGAAACATTTGGTACTTTCTTTTGGCTTTAAATTGAGCTATCAAATGTTTATCTGCGATATTTCTCTGCAAAGTTATGTTAACTTTAAAATCACACCGTGAAACTTAAAGCGAAAAATCTTGGTTTTCGGCTATATTTGAGGTTGTATACAGTACGGACGAAATTCGTCTGCTCTTTTTTACTAATCAAAGCATTTGAAACCATTCTTTTTCTTTAAAACAAGCTATCAAGAGGTCTCTTGTGATTGTTTTCCACAAAGTTATGACCATTTAAAAATTACATTTTGGAGTGCAAACTCACAGTGTACGAGTATTCCTTATATTGCTGCAACATGTTGTCTTAAAATAGTCATAACTTTTTAGAAAACAATTACAAGAGACCACTTGTTAGCTCATTTTGAAGATAAAGAATGGTTTTAAATGTTTCAGTTGGTAAAAAAAGCATAGGATTTTCGTCCGTACTGTATTCAACCTCAAATATAGCCGAAAACCGAGATTTTTCGCTTTAAGTTCCATGGTGTGATTTTAAAGTTAACATAACTTTGCAGAGAAATATCGCAGATAAACATTTGATAGCTCAATTTAAAGCCAAAAGAAAGTACCAAATGTTTCTGGTAATAAAAATTCCCAAACAAATTTTGTGTGTCCTGCATATAACATCCAATATAGCCAAAAATCGTGTTTTTGCACTTTTTTAACTTTTTAGGCAAAGTTATCTCCGACAAAAAAAAAGATATCGTTATCGGTTTGATTGAGTTTTCAAGGAAAAAACTAGGGCTATTAACTGTCATACCAGATTATACGGCATAATATTACCTTATCTTGTTATATAACTTCAAAAATAGGAAAAAAATGGTGTCCTTTAAACATATATGTAAGGATATCTCAAAGTCCAGACGTAATGGAGCAATTCTAATACCGGAATCGGATTAAGCATCAAAAATCACATCTGGAGTGACTACTTTCGTTTCCGGTTTTTGTTTGTGTTTTTCTTAAATACGAAAAAACCGATTTTTTTAAAAAATAAATGGTGCGGAAACGATACCTTTTATATGTATGTATGTATGTGTGTATATATATATCCATATATATATATTACACATATATACATATACAAGTATATATATGTACGTATATACATATATATGTGTACATAATATGTATATAAGTACATAATATGTATATAAGTACATAATATGTATATAAGTACACACCGAGATATACTCAAAAATCGTTAAAAAAACTAAAAGGTCGAAAAAAAAAAAACGGCTGGACGTTCGATTTCGCGGTTTGCGGATTTAGATACTAGAAGGGTCCCCCAACATTATCCCTGAAAAAAATCGCGGGTGGTATTTCAAAAAGTTAAAATTTTTTAAAAACCACCGTGTATAAGGAACCCTAAATAGAACATTACTCAAAGTAACAAAAATGAGAGTAGATAGTTTACAATTGACACGACGATATTTACATACATTGTATACATATTTTGATTTGCTGGCTGTGCGTATTTGGTATTAAATTAAGTAATAACAGAAAAAAAGCATATATATCTTCTCTTTTTATACGAGCTAAAATTGTATGTATTTTTGTTTGTTTTTTTGATTGTTTGTTTGTTTTTTTGTACTCAATATTTTTTTCTCGAAAACGGCTACAGCGATTTCAATGAAACTTGGAATAGTGTTAGATATTAGCATACAATGAAGAATGAGCAAGGTTTGAACTTTCCAAATGCTCACCAGAGGGCGTGGCACTGCCCTAAATTTTAAATTTGATATAGTCATAACTCGCAAACCATGCAAGGTATTTAAATAAAATTTGGAGAACGGGTACTGCTTAATAATACCTTGTAACAGACAAAAAAAAGGTGGGATCGAAGAAGTGCCACGCCCATTTTTCAGCCCTTGAAAATTTGGATTCAATATTACTCGAAAACGACTCAAACAATTTTA
This sequence comes from Calliopum simillimum, assembly GCA_951812925.1. Lineage (NCBI taxonomy): Eukaryota > Metazoa > Arthropoda > Insecta > Diptera > Lauxaniidae > Calliopum > Calliopum simillimum. The sequence goes on from OX638369.1 coordinate 265,692, forward strand.
ATGAAAATTTTGGAGATGTTACCTCTGTAAACAGGGATTAATATGTGATACGCCGGTATATTGGGAAAACTCGTTGAAGGGCGTGGCACTGCCCACAAAAATATGAAACGGTATAAAAAGAAAACTAATAAAGCAAACATTCTGAAATTAACTGTGAGGTACGCAATTGCTAAAAGACATCTCTGTTATGAAAGTGGGCGAAATATCGCCGTTGCGCGTGGAACTTCCCATACAAGCAAAATACGTTAAATGCTAGTTCTCGCAAATGTTACAAGATATTTTAATGAAATTTGGTGTGTAGGTACTGCTTATTAATGCCTTGTAATAACCGAAAAGTAGGCGGTATCAAAGAGGTACCACGCCTCCTTTTTAACCATTGAAAATTTTGATTCAATATTACTTGAAAACGACTCCAATAACTTTAATGAAAATTTAGGAGATGTTACCACTGCAAACAAGGATTAATATGTGATATGTCGTTGTATTGGGAAAATTTGTTGAAGGGCGTGGCACCGCCCACAAAAATATAACACGCTATAAATAGAAAACTACAAAAGCAATCTTTCTGAATTTAAATGTAGGGAGCCTACTTGCTATTTGGCACCTACGACCTGAAAGTGGGCCAAATATCGCCGGTACGCGTGGAACCTCCCATACAAGAAAAACACATCAAATGCTATTTCTCGCAAATGGTACAACATATTTTGATGAAATTCGGTGCAGTTTTATGTACTTTTTGACGCTGAATCGATCTTCATCAGCAGAACTGTCATTGTATCTGCAGGATTTTGAAATATCCTTGCTTGAAATTGAAAAAACGCTTTGTTCAGTCTCATAGCGTACCTACAAAAAAGGTGAAATTCTTTTTTATTAATAGCATCGAATAGCCGCACTCTTCCTTATCAAAATATCCTTTCAGATTTTTCCAATAGGACTCTTATTTTTCAAATTTTGATCCTTTGAAGATAAGATATTTCAGCCCCCATACAAAAGACGAAATATTTTAGGGCATTCTATGTGAGTTTTTGATATTTTTCTATACCATTCGATTCTTTCCGAGTTCTTTCTTATTATTATTTTCATCGGTATATTTATCATTTTGAAAGCATGACTATTAGAGGTGAAAAGGTACAAGTTTCATAACAAAAAATATCTATGAATAAATACATCGACTAAAATAATAAGACCAGATTGTTGACCGAGCAAGGATCGGTCTCCATGTACTTGTTAATAAATAGGCAAACGAAATCGGTTCAGTCCCTGTTTCTATACCTAAATTTCTACCGATTTGCTTGATTTCTTTGTTGGAAAGGTTGTGAGGAGGAGCAGTGCATAGGGTTATATTTTTTTCAAAAGTGGGCGGTGCCACGCCCCTAAATGTAAAAAACGCTCTCACGGCTAAACTACTTTGGTATGAAGATAAGGTTAACACTAAGCCTCTTAATGAAAAGAACGGTATTGCAACTTAGCTGCTGCACCGATTTTTATGCATGCAGATAACTCAAACTCTAAAAAAGAATATTAAAAGCTTTTTGTGTTTTATCGACCAAGGAGGGTATAAAAACTTTTTGCTTTATAGGCAAATGGTCGAATTTCGGCCACAAGGCGAACTCTAGTATTGTTAATTGTACAATGGATGTATATTAGATAGTATCGAACTCCATACAAAAAAAAAAAAAAGTTCGAATGACCGCCCCCAGTTTGAAAGCCAATATTGAAAGATTTGTCGATGCAGTTTTGTTTTTTATATATCGTCACTCTTAGGCCAGATTCACGAAAGTGCAAATTTTCCAGTTTTGGACTAATGTGGTTTTCTTTTACAAAATAGTTCAATAAAGATATGCTAGAAGTATGAAAGCGATATATGAAGTAGTTTAGCAACAAATGCTTAGTTTATAAACCGAAAAAGCAGAATTTTCATATAATTTTAATATTTTTAAAAATTTCAAATAGCAATAACTAAAAATCAATAATTTTCACTTTCGTGAATCTGGCCTAAGAGTGACGATATATCTCCGCCATTAGGGTGGTAGAAACTGAGATAATGAGTACAAGTCGAAAAAAACATTTGAGATAAATGACTTCTATGAATGAGACATTTACAACGATATACTTTACTTGTTGATCGGACGTCAAATGGCGGAGATATATATAAAATACAAAACTGCATCGAATTTAGAGGCTGAAAAAAAAAATGTTTTTTTCCTCAAAAATCTTTCAATATTAGCTTTCAAACTGGGGGCGGTCATTCGAACTTTTTTTTTGTGATACTATCTAATGTATATACACACAAAAGCTCTATTTTTTTTAATGTTTTTGATTATTATTTTTTTTTAAATAATGAACATTAATTTTCCGCAAGCTTTCTGTGGTTTTACCCCTGCCTGAATGCACACACTTGCAAATGTACGTTCGCTCTTTATGCATATACTTTGTGACTGTCTACTAAATACTTAAGGCGTGCAGCATGACGTCTTATCTTAAACTTACTGTGACTCAGGCCTGCGAAAAAAGTGTATGTTGCTTTTCACTACTTGACAGAAGCGCATTCTTCGCGTTGCTGCTTTTGATTTGTGATTTGAGGATCGGACACTAGTCTGTTAGTTGCTTAGTAAAGCTTTTCAACAAGAGAAAATAAAAACAAAGTTTTGGCATCATTATAATTTTTCGAACTTTTATTCGCCGTATGGATGAACGTCTGTTTTTCGAAAACTTGATCATTAGTTTCGCTTGAGTGTTTGAAGTGCGTACGCATGCCAGGCAAAAGTTTACAAGTAAAAGATTTGTTCTTTTCGGAATTGAAGAAACCCGTGGTTGTATAATAATAAAACAAATCTAACAAATTCATGCAATAAAGCACGTCTAAATTGTAATTTAGCGGAAATTAAACGATTGTTGTTCTCGCAGCCCTTTATTTTCAATAAGTACATTATTTCTCGCTCTTACTTTCAATTATATGCGAAACAGTGCATATATTAATTTTTAACAAAACTCGACGATTAATATTATTGTATACACGTATTATGCTTACTTTTGAAGTAAAGTCTGATTTAATTCTTTCTATGTTCGCGTCAGTACTCGTTTCAAAAATTGATTTATTCGATCTTCTTTTGCATTAAACGTCGAAACTTTTTTAATAAAAAAAGCCAATAAAAATCTTTTTAACATAAAACGGAAAAGATTCAAATGGATTTTTTTAGCTAATATCTGGCAAAAAGTTAGCAAAATTTATTTTTCAAAAAATGTTTTGAAACAAATTTTTTAGTCATTTTCATAAAATGCCGGAAAACAGTCCTAATAAAGGACATTTATTAACAAAATGGAACTCCAAAAATGCCGTATAACACTTTGGTTTTCATCGAAATATTCGCTTCACGAGTCCAGACCTAAACAAGTTACACGATGCAAAGGCTGCTTTAATAAAGTGCGAAGCCGTGAGATTTTAATACCCAAGTTTAATTTGCGTTTTACTTATACACCAACTTCGTTACACAGCCCTTTAACAAAATGTAATGATGTCCCCAAATGCTATGAAATTCATATTCATTATGAAGAATTTCTAAAGGAAGTGCAATTTGCATGGAATAAACAGATATGCAGCTTTGATTGGAAACGGAAAAGGCGATTCCAAAAACAAAGTCCACTTTTTTCTAGTACAAACATTCATAATAATCGTTCCCTTGACTTAGAGCGCAAAGAAACTTACAATCAAAACGAAGGCGATAGTGGTAAGTCTGTTAAAATTGTCACAAAATTGTTCAAATATAAGTTCTTTTTCCATTCTTACTCCTAAGGAAAAGTTTTACAAGTGTAGATCACTAACAGCGCAACTCGATAAGTAACTCTTAAATTAGTGCTACGAAAATGCCATAACGTGACGCCGGACCAGACCCCTCTAGGTCATGTAACAGTTTCCGAACCCCCTCCCACTCACTTATCAACTTTTTTTTCCTTATAGCAATTAAATTGGCCGAGATAAGTAATTTTTATGTATAAGTCCCGTTTTCTAAAACAACCGATTACCAAACATTTAAATAAATAAATTTAAAAACGAGAATGTGCTGAATTATAGTGCATAAGCTACTCTTTTTGCTTTTTAATCCGACGCACAATGGCGACATTTCTCAAAAGTGGTTGGGAAAATAAATTTTGGTGTGGTGGAAATTTGCAAATCTAAAGATGCAGTTCGATAAACAAATGCTCAATACCTACTCAAGAATGTAAAATTTTTATTCATTTGAAAAAATGGTTCGCTTTGCAGAGCTGGTCGAAGTCGATGGTTTTTTCGAGTTTTGATTTGATAATTGATAAATAACACTATTTTTACACTTTTTTTCAACTTCGAATGGACTGTCAAAAAAAGCTAGAAAAAGGCAACTATCAGAACACTAAAACTAAATAATTGTAGCTGCGGGAATTTGCGGTTGTATGAGTTATTACGATTTTTATCATGAAACCTGTGACTCATGACGTCATTTTACGAAAAGGCGTTGGAAAAATCAATTTCGAGTGGGCCCCTTTTACAAATCTAATATTGCCATCAGATAGAGAAAGGTTAGGAGCTAAAGGATTTGAAAATTTCAAACCGTTCGACCCAGTGGTTTGGTTTTTACTTTTACAGCTTCTGAAAATTGAGTAAATTTTGAAGTCACCGAAAAAATTTAATTTTTGAGAAAAATTCTTCATATTTAGGTTGAATACTTTGGCAAATAGTTAAAGGAAAGTGATTTTTCTTTCACTTAAAACATTAATGGTCGTGTCTCATAAAACCGACTAAACAAAAACCAAGTTTTTTTAATATTTTTTATTTTTTATGAGTATTTTTTGAAGAAACTTTGTAGCGCCTTCTAGGCCGGATAAAAAAAAATTTTTCAGACAATATTTTCGTACCTTTTTACGTAGAATCCGATCTGCAATAAAAAATGGGAGTTTCCATTTAAAATTTTGAATTTTCCCCCGCCTCACTCCCATCAGGGGATGAGACGGGGTCAAGATTCATATCGTTGAAATTTATTGGACACGTATTTTTTTATTTTTTGATTTAATGTCCAATTTCTGAAATATTTTACCGTTCCGAAATTTTCCTAACAATATGTATGTAAATTACAGAAAATCGAGCTTCAACAATACAACTGCAATGCAATCTAATTGAAATTTGGGGTCGTAACTATCCACAACCGAAAACAGAATTGAAATATCTTAAATGGTTCAGAAGTTATGATTTTCGCAACGAGAAATGCCAGATGTCGCCACTGTGCGACGTATAGTTTCTAAGTTATTTATCAAAAAGTGACTTTTTTGATCTTTGATTCGCCACAAAGATGTGTTAGACCCGGTGGACTTTTTTATGTAAAGTTTCTACAGTCCAATAAACTACTGTGCCAAGTTCCAAGTCCGCAGCAGTTTTTCCCTTTTTCTATTGATACATATTTTAGCTAATTTTACTGTACTAATGTTAGAAATTTTTTCAGTATTGTGTTTGTTCATTTCAGGTTATTATTTTATACTCAGTGTTATGCTTTACCCAATTTTGCCTTAAAGCAATCTGCCAAATTGTTGATGCGTCGACATATTTTCAAGGTTTTTTTTTCGGAAACAAAAACGAAAATAAAAAGAGTTTTCGAAATTGAATGTCGGAACGTCAATTTGGTAAAAAAAAAAAATACTTAAATATATACATTAGAGTGGCCCAAAATGGGTTAAAATGTCAAGGTGCGCGCGACTTTTCTAAATTCTTGGATCCTGTTGATTACAAAAAGTGCTTTGGAACGAAAAAAAAAAAGATGCAACGAGTGAAGTTGAAGGTACTTTTTTAGGAATTTTTGGGTTTGAGGTTTTTTTACCTAAATGCTATATCTTTTGAACTAGTATTTGCACAAATTAAATTGCATTTTTTTAAGAACTCTTTGAGCTAAGTAAATTTTGCGTCAAAAATAATTCATTTACTTTTACTTGCTAAATTTTAATTTTTTTGTAGTTCTAAAGCACTTTTTGTAATCAGCAAGATCCAAGGATTCAGAAATGTCGCGCGCACCTTGATATTTTAACACTTTTAATTTTTCCATACAAAATTTGGACCACTCTAGTATACACATTAGGCCGGGTCAATTTGTTCGGGGGGCAAAAAATTGGCAAAGAGTATAGCAACAAAACAATCTACGAAAAATTCCAAGAAACTTTGACCAAGAAACCATGGGCCTAAAATCAATATCGAGCCGCCGTTTTGTATGTAGTACTTTAAATTACAATAAGAAAAATAAAAAATTTTTTTTTATAAAATTATTCAAAGTATTTGAATTTTTTGTTTTTTTTTATTGAATTTTAAAGTACTACATACAAAACTTCAACGCAATTTACGGCGGCTCGATATTGATTTTAGGCCCATGGTTTCTTGGTCAAAGTTTCTTGGAATTTTTCGTAGATTGTTTTGTTGCTATATTCTTTGCCGCAAAAAAATTTGACCCGGCCTAATACACATATATTTAAAAGCATAAAATTTTATTTCTTGGCTATTATTTTTGGCGTAAATACGTCCGCTTGTTGCACGATGGATGGATGGATGAGAATTGTAGCTTTTTGTAAAATAACAATTTCAACAGCATATAATCCCTTATTTTGTAAGTGCCACGCGCTGCGTAATCGTCACCATAAATTTGTATGTATGTAGAACTTGTCCGATATTTTCCAAGTTTATTTAGGCCCCTATTGCGAATAGAAACGAAATTTCGTTTCGTTTCTTAATTGGTTTCTATCATAAAATTTGCATTGCCATTAGAAACCAAAGCTGTCAGTTTCGTTTTCAGTTTATATTTTGACTGTCAGAATACGAAACAGTTTCGTCGGTTTGTTATGTTAAAAATTTTTGGCAAATTGAGTTGGTATGAAATGTGAAGTGTTCCAAAATTATGATAAAAGGTAGATTGTACACTTGGACAGTTCCAAATCATTATTTTGGAACAATTCTTTTCTGTAAAAATTTACTTACGCGAATTTTATAAAAATAAAATTTTAAATTTTGTAAAAATAAAATTAAAATAAAAATGTGAAATTAGAAGGACGAAATTAGCAAAACAACTGCTACCTACAAAAAGGGTTGAACTAAATAACTGGTCATAAAACATGCAGGTCAGATTTTATTTCGCATGAGTGTAGTAACATAAAATCAAAAATGGAAAAAACGTAAGTTAAGACATGGAATTACCCAGCAAACCAAACGTTCCGATTTCGTAACGAAATTGTTACGACGAGTCGGTAAATTTTTCCGATTTCGGTACCGAATTCGTTACGAAATCTTTACGAATTTTGTATGAGAGGGTTGACACGATTTCGTAACGAAGCGTCGATACGAATTCGTAACGCCTTGTCCCATATAAGCAAATGTTTCAAAATGCTATACTGAAAGAGTTTTTTTAGATAATCCAACCAAATTTCACTCAAGGCCGGTTTCACATTGTATAGTTAAGATATTTTTAAACTAAAGTTTACTAACGGAAGCTATGGGTATAAACTTTCCGTTAAATTATATGGATTTCAATAAATTCCATTTTTTAACTTATGGTTAAATATATATTTTGAATAAATAACAAATTTCCCCTTAAAATGTTTTCAAAAAATGTAAACATTTCAAATTTTTTTATATTTTTCATATTCATATTTCAATTTGAAAAAATATTTGAATTTATTTCAATCTGCCAGTTAAATTTTAACTGAAAAATTTGTGCCAGTTAAAGTTAACTGAACGTTAGAGTTTACTTTCCGTCAGTTAATAAATAACTTCACATTGAGATTGAAATAAATTCAAATATTTTTTGAAATTCATATGAAAAAATTTGAAATGTTTATATTTTTTGAAAACATTTTAAGGGGAAATTTGTTATTTATTCACAATATATATTTAACCATAAGTTAAAAAATGGAATTTATTGAAATCCAAATAATTTAACGGAAAGTTTATACCCATAGCTACCGTTAGTAAACTTTAGTTTAAAAATATCTTAACTGGACATTGCGAAACCGGCCCTAAAAACTATAAATGCAAGCTCTGTACAAAAACTGAGTGAACTCGGACAAGAGGGCGTGGCACCTCCCATATAAGCAAAAGTTTTAAAATACTGCAGTGTGGGGTATTTACTTTTTGGCCAGGCCAAAAGTTACACCCTTACTAGTTTTTATTTCAGTTTAATTTATGTAATATGTATATAAGTGTGCATGTGTATTATCTAAAGACTTGCACGTTTCCTTATAAATTTCCCATAATACATACAAAACATATTTCACGGTATTTAATAATAACAAAATGTTGTTATTGAAATATATATTTTACTAAACATATGATAGAATATTGACGTACAAATTTTTTCAAACAAAATGGAAAAAAGAAAGAAAGTGTTTAAAAATTGTTAAGATAAATCTTAACGAAATAAATACGAATTCGTAACAAAATGTCGGAAGAGTTTGTTCCGACTTTGTTCCGACAAGTCGAAAGAAAAATTGATACGACAAATCTTTACGAAATAGTTAAGAAATCGTAACGAAATGTCGAAAGAAAAATTTTAAAAATTTATTACGACGCAACGTTACGAAAAAGTTACGAATGCGTAAAGAAATTTCGAATAGCTCCGACTTTGTTTCGACTGAGTCGGAATTCCGAAAAAGTCGTAAGGTTTGGTTTGCGGGGTATATATGACATCTTATGTTTTAACAAGTAAACCATTTCAAGGAGAACTAAATTCACAACGAAACCACAATTTGAGCGGCTTATCCAGCTCATGGAAGAGCTCCCTGATGTTGCACGCGATAAGCTGCAATTTGGTTCCAGTAAATATTTGCTTAAAGAATTTGTGGCACATTAAAATTAAGAATTATTTACAAATTCACGCTTGTTTATGGAGTAATATAGTTGTCTCTTTTTAACTAATGTTACATCAAAATAGAGAAAAGTATTTGATATTAGTTAGATCTCGAAATCGCAACTTGGCATCGTTATTGAAAAAGTAACTAAAAATAATATGGCCCTTATTGCGGTTGTCGGTTTGCGATAAAATCGATGGTCATCGATTGTTCTACTAGCCCTATCTTTGAAACCTCTGCACCGATTTGAATAAAGTTTTTACCATTTGATTGCAACTGACTGTAAATGACACACAAGACCTAAATCAGTGAAATCGGTGCTGTAATTTCGAAGATAGGGCTAGTAGAAAAAATCGATGGCCATCGATTTTATCGCAAATCGACAATCGCAATAGGGGCCTATATGTTCGATCGGGTCTTTCATTTTGTCCGTGGATGAGTACAGACGTGTGTTCTCGGGTGCAGTCGTTCGCATTGTGCCTTAACGTTGGATCCGTTACGCGTGTTTTTTTCAAGGCGCGTGTAATGAACATTCCCTAATTATAGGTTAAAAAGAAAAAATCAATTTCAGTGAGACTGAAAATTTCGAGCTGTGACCTATGTTACTCGTAATGTGTAGCATATTCGAAGAAGAAGTAATGGCCGTGTTTCTTTTGACGCGTGTATACAATTGTGGTAATTTTCAAATTGCGATAACTTATGAACGGTGAACCGTACGATAAAAAGTCCAAGGGTCTTTTTCATTGAGATCCACATGCTCTACAGATAATTTTAATCTTTTGTAAAAAAAAAAAAAAAAATAATTATTTAGAAGTTATTTAAAAAGTGTTTTTTTTTTTGCCGTTTATCGGCGCTTAACCAGTTTTTATAGAATAACTCCTAAAAGATAAATTTTTTAAAAATAAAATGAAAAGTTTTTGTAGAAAACGCGATTCTCCATAGAAAAGTTCCTTAGAGTTCTATTGTGCGACTCGCTGTTCATGAGTTATCGCAATTTAAAAATATCCACAATTGTATATAAGCGTCAAAAAAACACGGCTAATATATGTTCGAAATATCAAATAAAATTTCCGTTTTGTCTCTCGACTGGAAATGAAACAAAATTTTTTTTTATTCGCAATAGGGCCCTAATCAAAGGGCTCTGTATGTTTGTTTCTGTTGATTAAAGTAAAAATTATCTAAAATGGTTTATGTTGACTATATGAAAATTATACTAATTTTACGAACTTTTAGTCAAAAATAAAAATTATCTATTAAGAAATGTTATTTTAGCCAAAAATAACTAGCTGTTGAGCAAATTGATTAACAAAAAATTTATTTCCCTTAACCTCAATGAAATATGAAAATTGCATGTCGTTTTTGTTTGAAAACATTAAGACTCACTTAATGGTTTCTTACAAAAAATCAGTTATTGAATAAAAGTACACTTTGAAAATATCGTCGGTTAAGAGGTAAAACTCACTAAGTGCACTAATAATAGAAAAACTAAAAAATGGTGATTTCTGATTCTATACCATTTTACTCAAAAGTAAAATTCACTAAGTACAAAAAAATTAATTTTGGTACGTACAGGTTAAATTCACTAAATGACTACAAAAATTTATTTTCTTTGTACTTGATGAATTTTTATTATTTTATTTTTGTTGCAAGGAACAGAGAAAAAAATATAAGCGATGTAAGCGTATGTAAGTGTGCTATTTCAAGGCTGGCCAAAACTAAAATACCCTGCACGGCAGCATTATAAAATCTTTGCTTGTATGGGAAGTACCACGCCCTCTTGTCCGAATTCACCTAGTTTTTGCGTCGAGCTTGCTTCAACTATTTGTGGTGTCTGTACGAAATTTGGTAGCACTTTCTCTAACAAAGCTTGCACTACGGCGTTTTGAAAAATTTGCTTGTATGGGGGGTACCACGCCCTGTTGTCCGAGGTCACCAAGCCTTTCCCAGTTGGGCCAGTAGTCGTCGAAGTCATTTTCGTTAACGACAATGTCATCTATAATGTCTACATTAAGAACTTTGGGGACATGATAGATGACAGTCTTGTATGACGTCGGCAATGAATTCAAAAATACAGAGTGCGGAGATTTTAATTTCTTAAATAAAAATTTGAAGTAAAAATTTAAAATTCATCATTATTGGCATAAATTTTTTAAATTTTTATTGGAAATTATACTGCCGTCCTAAGCAAGAATGCCGTAACTCCAATTTTCCAAAAAAATGAGTTTATGGCGTTTTTTGGGTCATCACGGTTCTGCCCGTCAACCCACAAGAACAGGTTGCATTATACCTTTATTTTCCCTATAAAATCAACTACGACTTTTGTCGTAACTCCCAGCCGTACACATTTTACAATTCAAGAATACCGTATCTCCACATGCTAAGGAAAAACACCGCAACTCCATAAAAATGTATGTAGTATCATACATTTTTAAAATCATTTCAAAAACAAACAAATTTTCTTCATGACACATCTCGTGCGCGTAGGTAGTATCGATTATGGCCTCTGGACAAGTCAGTCACTTAAATTTTCTCTAAGGTCTATTTTAGAGTATGGTTCCATAAAGGACAATTGTAGCAGCTCAGATGAATTCATCTTTGATTCAAGTTGGAATTCACAACTTAAGGAAATTCAAACCCACATGGCGGACAACGAATCAGATCAAAACCCTCTTACAAAAAAATGAACTGTGCGTTAGAGGAAATATTACAAAGACACTGCAGAACAACGGAAAAGAGCTTGCCAGGAAGAAAAAACCACTAGACACAAAATTGGTATTGGTCTTGGTCACCAAAAGATAAGAGAGTTTCTTCGGATTTACTCTTTCTTCACAGTAAATTTAATCAAAACTTGTCTTTACGGCATTTTTGATTTGTATCAGCTTCGTCAGAAGTAGTGCGATGCAAAACATATTACCGTAACTCCATTTTCGACTGAAATTTACGGAATTGGCTATTTCTACTATTGCCATCATGTAGAGCGTGAAAAATCCTCTAGGAATGAGGAATAAAAATTAGTTTTCCTAAAAGCTGAAACCGTTGAGGAAATGAAACAGCAAGAAACACAAAATCTCATTTTACAGAAATAAAAATTTATTGGAGTTACGGCATTCTTTCTTAGGATGGCAGTATACATATATGTATGTATTTCATAATCACCCCAATTCCTGTTGGCGTTTTAATTGTCGTTTTATCGGCGTTTCGGTTCTATATTTGGACTTTGGAAGTATCAGGACTGTTTCATGTCGTCGAATCAAATCAATTTGAAGATACTCACCAGAATCCTAATTTCGTCACGGTGAATAAACGTAAAATATACATACATGTGGACTCTGGAAGTATATTAAAATGACGCAGAGCATTTATCGAGGTGTTAGGAAAACAAAGCAATCGCACTTATCTTCGTTAGTTGTATTTTACAGCGTAAACCCTCTTCGTTGTTTAAATATGCAAACATATACATATCTAGAGTCCAAACATGCATGGGTTCATTTACCATGAGAAAATTAGGATTTTGGTCAGTATCTTCAAATGGATTTGATTCGATGACATGAAACAGGCACAAAATTATTATTAATGAAAATATTTGGACACATTTGCTGATGTTTTCGTTGACGAAAATATGTAAAATTTGTCGCCCTTAACGTCATCAATGAAAAGATATGAGAAATTGTCGCTCTTAATGTCATCAACGAAAATATGTAAAAATTTTCGCTCTGAATGTCATCAACCACAACGTAGGGGAAACTGTCGCTCTTTATGTCATCAACGACAACGTAAGGGAAACTGTCGCTTTTTAGTCGTTGATGAAATAGGGGACACTTGTATGGAAATTTCGTTAACGACTGCCATACAAAAATACACATCCGTCATCAAAGATTTCATATAGTCGTGCACCCGTCATTGATGATTTCTTGTAGACTGGCCCAACTGAGTTGTTAAGAACTCGCTTTTACTGATTCTAGTATTGGTATGTGTATTGTTTGTCTTCCCGTTAAAAATGATGCAAGCATAGTGTTTCAAATTATTATATTGTATGGGCGGTAGGCGTGCCCGTTAACCGATTTCGCTCATTTTCAATCTAAAAGGTAAGCCGTGAGCCGAAAATTTAAACCATCATATCATAAATTGGGGTATCACGCCCCTTAAAATCACTTCATCATAAATCTGGAAATAAATATTTAACGCACATATGATACATGTGTACAGAGCGCCAGAACAAATAATACTTGGTATACATGTAAAAACTTAACAAGATAAGGTGATCCAACATTCACTAGGAAATCCTTGTTTTTTTGAATTTAAAATTGGTATGGTTTGAAAAAGTGTTCCGTGCAACCCTGATTGAAATTAAATTTTAAAAAAAAGTATTAAACATTTTTGGGTAAAATCAAAACAATTTTTAAGAGACATCAATTTTTTAAAATAAGCCACATTGAAATATTGCCTCAGATTTTCCTGAAATCGTCTCTTTAATTGTTGGTCACGAAAACCACTTCTGTTTTTGCCCCGTGCCTTGGTTTTTTGCAAGTATCTTGAAAACGAAAAATTGCCTAAAATCAAACTTAGCACCAATTAAAGGTTATGCTCCACTTAATAAAACGAAAAAACACTGAAGTTATACTTTACGATACCTTAGTGCAGATCAATTGTCCATTTTTTTCTACGAGAGGTATTCCTTCTGATGCAGCTTCCTTACCCTATAGTTACATTTATGGTATTTCCTTTACTTCCAGGTATACTAACAAAAAACTAGGTGCGTCTATAGTTATGCTCGGTAGTGTATAGAGTAACAAATTGAGCAAATTTGATTGAAATCAGGACAACTTTTTTTTTTTTTTTTTTGCGGCAGCTGATTCACAATCTGGCAACCGTTTTCTTCCCTCAGGTCTTTGGCGCATATCCTCAACAAACTTTACCTTTTACCTTTTCAAATTGGATGATTACTTTCCATTGCTAATTTATCTGAATTCCATGCAAATTTAATTTTGTCATTTTCATTTTTGCAATACATTTATTTTAATGGAAGATATCGTTGAGTCAATTGTAAACTCTCTTTTTTTATAATTTTTAGGAGAAAAACAGCTTAGAACTCCATTACTTGGTATTCTTCTATTTAATATATCGTCATTCTGTTTATTCAATAGAAGGCAAAAATTTCTGCAAAATTTTATAGAAATGGAGTTATGAGCTCTCCAAAAAATTATAAAAAATTATTGGATAGCTTACAATTGACTCAACAATATCTCGGAAAGTTATGATTCAATTGGAAAAGTTAACAGGTATACTAACTACACTACTGCCTGGATGAGCATTGCGTGTTCTGCACATTTGAGCAAGGGTATCTTAGATTCCTGGCCTGATAGAGAAAAATGGTTGCCTGATTCGGATTCAGCAACCGCAAATTAATAAAAAGTCATTCAGAACTAATTCAAAATTTCGTGTTTTAGGATTCTGCAACACCTAAAATTTGGTTGGATTATAAATCCGAAAATATAATTTTTGTAATATTACTTATAACTTACTTCTTCATCATTTTTGAATAAGAAGTAAATTTTTATGTAAAAAATAGTAATTTGTTTAATTTTGTATTCGCACTTTTAAAGGGATTTCTACATGATTATGTTAAAAACGGTTTCTATAGAGCTTTCATTAATCTCATAGTTTTACTAAAACATAAAAAACCAATAAGCAAACACATAGTCATTATCGACGTATTTCGCGAAAATTACCAAGACCAAGATGCTGATATCATTGCAAGACCAAGACTAATATGAGATAAGATAAGATTTTTCACTACCCCCTCCCCTCCCTATACAATCTTACGTAAGAATTCTATATTAAAAATTTTTTTTAATAAATAACGTACAAAGTATTTTGAATGATATAAGAAAAATAAAAAAATGAACTAACAGCAAATCAAGTGAAAAACACTAAGTCAGTGTTATCCAGTTTTGAGTTATTTAAAGTACGACCTAAAATTTTGTAGTCTTTAGTTTAATGAGACCCGCATTTTTTTTTTACTCAAAATCGAGGCATCGCACAGTGCTGTCACTCCATACAACGAAACGGCATTTCCACAGTTTTGGTTCGATTTCAATAAGACTTGCCATACTAATACATTTTTTTACGTTGTCTTCAGAAATGCAATTAATTTTCAAATGCAATTAATGGAAAAAAAGATATTTAAATAAATAAAACCACGGAAGTTAACTGGAAAAAATGTTTGTGCATGCTTTTAGGCTGTAAAAAACCATATTAAAATTTTAATAGTTCATAGTGTTTTTGACATACTTATAAAAGTATGCTGTAAAAAAAATTCAAATTTAAAAAAATTCAAAAGCATTTGAAAAAAAATTTTGTGCTGTAAATTTTATAAAATCATTGATTTTTACGTAAATACGGGATATTCAGATAAATATTTAAAGTAAACGGGAAAAAACGGGGTTGTGAATTTTTCCTATCTTAAAATATGGAATCTTTACTATCTGTACGTTTGAGAACAATGCCCGCAAGTCCCGTCTTTTTTTTCCTGCTCTAAAGAAAATTAGCATTTTCTGGTTTTTAATATTTGATTTTTTTTTTTATATATCTTAAAATAACTTTAATTTGGCTAAAAAAATTTGCATGCAAAAAATACTACAAATAAATGGGTATGTAGGCTTTTGTATGCATTTTGTTTTATAACAATTGCTTTTGAGGTTTAGGAGCAGCAATTATTTTTAAAAAGCTCTGCGATTAGCAAATTTTCTTAAAGATTTTTTTTTCGAAAAAAAGTTCGAGTTTAACAAGCTGTAACACTTACAAATCACACTAGTTTTCAATAATTTTCAGGGGATTTCTTAACTGGACTATTTGCTGTAGAATGGCATAAAAAAAATTTTAAATTTGAACAAAAATTTTTTACGCAAATGCCTTCTATCGCCGCACTGTGCATCGTACAAAAAAAATGTGTATGGTATAAAATTCTTAGAATCGTCCAAGGAATACGTGTGCATTTTTTCACAATTGTTTGAGACATTTTTAAAATTTTTTCCAAAAAATTTATAAAATTCAAAAATAGAAAGTTTAATTGTCGCAAAAAGACGGAACATTTTACATCGAAATATCCACTGTATAAAGTTTTTTGACGAAGTATGTTATGAAAAGTTACTTGTTGGACAAATTTAGTACAATAAAATAACGGTTTCTTTAACAGTACAGGACACGGTGTGCCTTAACCCGTTCTAAATCGGACGTCGTAGCACATCAAATTTTTTTCCAGATTCTGTTTACTTATCGTTCAAATGATGTATGAAAAAATTTTCACTCGTGACTCCTCGACTAAATTTTTAGATAATCGCTTTTCCAATTAGGGCATTTTCCCATACAAAAAGAAAAAAAAATTTTTTTTAACTACATTAAACTAAAACTAAAATAATCACAATCGATGTGTTTTGCGATTATAAACGCAAATGTAACCTCAGAATTGCTCTATTGTGTATAGTTTATGAGATATTGTAACCTAAAGACCAAAAAAAGTCGTTTTTTGCCATTTTTTGAAGCTATATAACTATGTAACATATCATTTATTCGTCAAATATGGCTTAGATACTTGAAAGCTCCAATTTTTTCCTTTAAAACCTAATTTAAATTATGTTTATATCTTCATGCTTCTAAGGGATATCGTAGACCGAAATATTGTCAAAACGGGTTTTTTGCACTTTTGTATCTTTTTAGGTTAGGATATCTTTGAGGAAAAAAAAGATATCAACATAGTTTAAATTAGGTTTTAAAGGCAAAGATTAGGACTTTAAAGTTGCTTACTACATTTAAAAAAATTAAAATTTCTTTAACATTTTAAACATGTTCAACGAACCGACCATTTCAAAATTCAGCCGTATGCCATACACGTAACAAAAACACTAGGGGTGTCAAACGGCTGAATTTAGAAGTAGTCGGTTCGTTGAACATGTTTAAAATGTTAAAGAAATTTTAATTTTGTTAAATGTAGTAAGCAACTTTAAAGTCCTAATCTTTGCCTTTAAAACCTAATTTAAACTATGTTGATATCTTTTTTTTCCTCAAAGATATCCTAACCTAAAAAGACACAAAAGTGCAAAAAACCCGTTTTGACAATATTTCGGTCTACGATATCTCTTAAAAGCATGAAGATATAAACATAATTTAAATTAGGTTTTAAAGGAAAAAATTGGAGCTTTCAAGTATCTAAGCCATATTTGACGAATAAATGATATGTTACATAGATATATAGCTTCAAAAATGGGAAAAAACGACTTTTTTTGGTCTTTAGGTTACAATATCTCATAAACTATACACGATAGAGCAATTCTGAGGTTAGATTCGCGTTTATCATCGCAAAACACATCGATTGTGATTAATTTGATTTTTGTTTAAAAAAATTTGATGTGCTACGACGTCCGATTTAGAACGGGTTAAGGCACACCGTGAGGAGCTTTGTTCGAAAACTGAAGAGTGTCTAACAAAAACTTTAGAGATGGATAAAAATCGTTATGCAGCTAAGTTTGCATAACCCATCAGGGTTTTACTCAGCTATGGTAGGGCTATCGTCCCAGTATATCCAAGTCTTGACCCTATCGAATTTTTTTTTTTAAATTGTTGCATTGTATAATCTATAATTAAATTAATTATTGTAAGTATGTATGCGCAGCGTTTCATTTGATGATAATATTTTGAATCTTATGTAAGATTTTGTTTAACTCTCCCCTCCCCCACGTAAGAAGTCGTAAGATTTTTCACTACCCCCCTAAAAATCTTACGTAATTAATGGATGGTCCCTTATCAGGTGTTATGGCTATGAATAACTTTGTCTTATGAATGTAGAAAATCATGACGGAAAACTCATTTTGACAATTTTGAACGAGATCACACCAAAGATTATTTTTCAGGCATTGAAACACTCAAAGGAGTTTTGTATAAGGTATATAAAAAGCAATGCAGACTCTGTTTATATCAGCACTGATTTATAAAATAGAAACAATACACGTGTACAGGATCTTTGCAAAATTGCTTAAGTTGACTTAAGTTCAAAAAACAATACAGCATAAATATTGTGAAAAATCGGAAGCTTATGCTGTTTTGTTTTCTGATCGAAAATCGACTTTCACTTTTCTGTGTAGCTAAGTAAATTTTTCAACATTTAATTCTATGAAGCAAGACCATTTGCACATGATCATGAACACGGCTAATAAATTCAAATCATCTCTATGCTGAAGTACTTTGTAAAGTAAAATTAAAAACGAAACAATTCTAAAATTTCGGAATGACTTCATCTCTCAAGTGAACTCACAATTTCATTTAGAATTATTATTTAAAACCCGTGTGCCTATTCTATTTCATTTTGGCAGTTTTAAAAAGAGATATGTGCGTAACGCAAGATTTCTAGTTATATCTAGATACACTACACTGCGTAAATAAAAAAAAAGTTTAATGAATTTGGTTGAACATTAAAAAAAATAATTACACAAGGCACTCAAAAAAAAAGTTGTACGAACACAATACTTCTTATATACAGTCTTATTATCATATCAGCACTGATTTATAAAATAGAAACAATACACGTGTACAGGATAATTGCAAAATTGCTTAAGTTGACTTAAGTTCAAAAAACAATACAGCATAAATATTGTGAAAAATCAGAAGCTTATGCTGTTTTGTTTTCTGTGTAGCTAAGTAAATTTTTCAACATTTAATTCTATGAAGCAAGACCATTTGCACATGATCATGAACACGGCTAATAAATTCAAACCATATCTATGCTGAAGTACTTTGTAATGTAAAATTAAAAACGAAACAATTCTTAAATTTTGAAATGACTTCATCTCTCAAGTGAACTCACAATTTCATTTAGAATTATTATTTAAAACCCGTGTGCCTATTCTATTTCTTTTTGGCAGTTGTAAAAAGAGATATGTGCGTAACGCAAGATTTCTAGTTATATCTAGATACACTACACTGCGTAAATAAAAAAAAAAGTTTTTTGAATTTGGTTGAACACAAAAAAAATAATTACACATGGCACTCAAAAAAAAAGTTGTATGAACACAATACTTCTTATAAACAGTCTTATTAACTTTTTAGAGATTTTTTGAAAAAACGGTTTTTTTCGAAATTTCAGGTTTGTTATAAAAATATCTCCTAAGCTATAGGCCACTTGAAAAAAAAAAAAATCTTATGTAGATTGTAGTGCAAGCAATTCCCTATAAGCAAATATTTTTACTTTAAACGTGTGACTGACCGTTCATGAGTTGACAATTTTAAACTGAACACATCACTGTGCCTATTCATAAGCGGCATGCACAATTTACTAATTTTTTTCAAATTTTGAATTGGGATATCTCCTCAGTTATAAGTCGTACGAAAACAATTAAAGGGTAATTTTTATAGAAAATTTTATAAGCTACAATATTGCGCCACAAGATTTTTCTATAAATGTAACCGCTAAAGAGATATTTGTAAAAAACTGATTTTGGACGCCATTTTTCCAATATGGCGGCGCGAGCGAACACGATTCGAGGTAGCAAAGTCTAAATTCTGAAAGAGCACATCGAAATCTATAAAATAACTCATTTGCAAAAATCCCGCGAAACTTTCCAGGTACAATTACCAAATGACTGTACTATGTTTTAATCTTTTATCTTGTATTTCGGTTTAATATAATTTTATGCACTGATATTTGGTTCTGCGCACTGATTAATATAAGCAAATAAACAAGAAGATGAACATAACTATATCGACTAAGTTTACTCGTTAGGTTTGCAAGTTTTTCGATTACACATTGTCCTCCGAAACATGGCTATAAGTTGCACTTCCTGAAGTTTATTACTTTTTAAAAATATCCAGTTCCATTTTACAAAAATTAAATTTTTTTCTGTCACTTTTCGTAGACTTTTAAATTCTTAATAACACTATGCAACAGCCAAATCTCCCAGTGAATGCCATTATCCATTTCATATGTAAAATGGGCTGCTGATTCCGAAAATCGCATTATTTTTTTTTTTTCGTGTCGTTTTCGAGATATCGGTCATTTTCGGTTTTCGGACCAAAAAAAAAAAGATAGTTCCATTTAAATACAAATATCTCAAGAACTACTGTTTGTATTCAAATGTGCTATATGTCATATTAAAGATAATTAAATTAACTACAAATGACATTCACATCACTTTTTGGTTCTTTTGTTAGTTTCGGCGAAATAAATTGATTTCTAAAAAAAACATTTTTTTTTTTCGAAAAAATTAACAAAAAATCAAAATCAACTGCAGATTTATACAGAAGAAATAACTTTTTTTTAATTTTTTTTATTTTTGTGTCATAGACTATATATTTGTGAAGAAAATCAGATACCACTTAAAAAAATCGATGGGAAAATGCAAAAGTTGTATACAATTCATTGATAAATTACTAAAATGCGTTTTTGCCTATTTTTTTCGGTTTTTTTTAGTAAACTGTCGATAATTTGAAAGTTTTTGTAAAACACATGAGAAAATCCAAAAATAATCTTAAAGTAAGCGTTAAAACAAAATACCCGTGTCTCGTCGTTTTTCTCCAGCACGTCAGATTTTTTTTTAATCGATTTTTGAAGTTTTTTAATCCACTGTACATGAAAAAAACAAAAATAACGCATTCTTGTGTTAAATCGATGCAAATAACTATATGATCCTTACATTTGAGGTGTATCATGTGTTCAGTAAACTTATGCAGGATACTACGAGGAATATTTTTGTAGACAATTTTAACCCTCTAAAACCCCCACATGTAGGTCTTTTAACCTAAATGTGGGGGGTCAAAATGACCCACATGTAAGGGTCTTAGAGGGTTAAAATTTTCTACAAAAATATTCCTCGTAATATCCTGCATAAGTTAACTGAACACATGATACACCTTAAATGTAAGGATCATGTAGTTATTTGCATCGATTTAACACAAGAATGCGTTATTTTGGTTTTTTTCATGTGGATTAAAAAACTTCAAAAATCGATTAAAAAAAAATCTGACGTGTTGGAGAAAATCGACGAGACACGGGTATTTTGTTTTAACTCTAACTTTGAGAATTTTTTGGATTTTCTCATGTGTTTTACAAAAAGTTTCAAATTATCGACAGTTTACTAAAAAAAAACCGAAAAAAATAGGCAAAAACGCATTTTAGTAGTTTATCAATGAATTGTATACAACTTTTGCATTTTCCTATCGATTTTTTTAAGTGGTATCTTATTTTCTTCACAAATATATAGTCTATGATACAAAAGCAAAAAAAATTATAAAAAAGTTATTTCTTCTTGTATAAATCTGCAGTTGATTTGGAGTTTTTGTTAATTTTTTCGAAAAAAAAATGTTTTTTTTAGAAATCAATTTATTTCGCCGAAACTAACAAACCAACCAAAAAGTGATGTGAATGTCATTTGTAGGTAATTTAATTACCTTTAATATGACATATAGCACATTTGAATACAAACATTAGTTCTTGAGATATTTGTATTTAAATGGAACTATCTTTTTTTTGGTCCGAAAACCGAAAATGACCGATATCTCGAAAACGACACGAAAAAAAAAATAATAATGCGATTTTCGGAATCAGCAGCCCATTTTACATATAAAATGAATAATGGCATTGTTGGCGACGACTACAGCCCTGAAAAAACAATACATGCTGGCAACGCCATAAAACTCAAAATCAACTTTAATTTTCTTTTATTCATGTCATTTTGTATTCTTCTTTGTTCTCATGAATTACTTTCATTTTTATATTCTTGCCATTAGAAAAGAAGCAATCGGTAAAGAAACAGCAATTTAAAAACGAAGTTAATTAGAAATTTGCCTTTATTAAAACGTTTAATCTTTTTCTTTAAATAAACTTAAATTCATAATCAAAAAGACGCGTTTTGATTTATTTTTATTGTCTGCCACGACATAAGTTTTTTAAATTGTTTCAATGCCAATTGCTTAGTTTTATTTTTAAAATCGTTTTTGCCAATACATCTGCAAATTGCTGACGCCGCCATTTGCAACTTGCGTTTGTACGAAAACTTCACATGCTGACACGCAGCAAATCAAAGGAGAAAAAAGGTGCTGCTGAGGACAACAGCAGTGATAGTTCAGAAGAAAATACTTTGGAGGGGACCATTTTGGAAACTACGCTTACCGAAATGGACAATGAAGAGAATGGAGCCAGCGCGCAGCAAGATGAAAACAGACTTACGGAGACTCAATTAAGTGCGTTGCTTGCAAGTATTTCCGCACTACGAAATACAGTGGACGAATTGTGTCAGGAAACCACCCGTAGTCGAAACGATATCCGAGTTTTGAAAGATAAATTGAACAATGAGGCTGGAGACGCCCTCGCCGATTCTTCGCAGCAACCCACAAACGCACAAAGCTTAACATTATCACTGCCGCCATCAACGTCGACGTCGCCAACTTTGCAGCATCCGTTACAACAACCGACGCTGACACAACAACAACAGCCAGTTTCAGAAAGCACGCCATTTTGTATGCCAACGCATATTGCGTCATCTACGTCAAACCGAGCACAGACGCTCACATTTTCTGATGAACATGTGGTAAAGTTATATCCACTTCCGTTGTTTGATGGTAATCCGGAGGATTGGCCATTGTTTTTCGCAAGCTACACAGATTCAACTACTGAGTTTAACTACAGTAACAAACAAAATTTAATGCGCTTACAGAAAGCATTGAAGGGCGATGCTAGAAGTGCCGTGACGTCATTACTAATTTATCCGAATGATGTGCCTAAAGTAATAGAAGAACTTCAGTTCAACTTTGGACGTTCTGATTTGCTTGTTCGTGTACAGTTGGAGAAAATTAAAAATTTTCAAATTATTTATGAAAATCGTTTGGAGCATGTATTGGCTTTTGCTAACAAAGTCAGAAACATCGTCGCATTTTTTAAATCTGCAAAATGTGAACATCATCTTATGAATACAACAATATTGGACCAGTTGGTATCCAAGCTACCACCGTCTAAGCAGTACGAATGGACAAAATTTGCCGCCACTGTTTTGCCATTTCCTACAGTAGAGACATTTTCACAATGGCTTAGTGACCTCGCCAGGGTTGTGAGCTTAATGCCGGTCCATGCTGCAAATGTACAACGATATACGCCACTTCAGCCAGTTTCTCGTCAAGCTAACGCAAATGCCAATTGCAAACTAGCTATTCCAACTGCAAAGAGAATTTTACACAGCAAAGAGATGACTGATACAAACACTTCAAATTTGTCATGTCTTCAATGTCAACAAAGTCATAAATTGAGCAGTTGCCGTCAATTTTCTGCTCTCAATGCCAATGAAAAATGGAAATTTGTAAAAACTAATCGTTTATGTTTTTCTTGTTTGCAGGTTGGACATAGCCTTACAAATTGTTTCAAAAAGAAAGCCTGTGGTGTTGATGGATGTGCACGTCTGCATCACCAATTGCTCCACAATGACACTAAAATGCCAACAGTGACACAAATGTCTAGCCAAGAAGAGTCGGAGCACGTACTCAATTGCCGTGAAGAATCTACGCCGTCACATCTTTTCAAAATTTTGCCAGTTATTCTATCGGGACCAATGAGAAAAATTGCAGTGTATGCCATGTTTGATGAAGGTTCATCAATTACACTCTTGGAAGAAGATATAGCCAACAAATTGGGTCTAAAGGGACACGATATGCCGCTCACACTACAATGGTATGGCCACAAGAAGACAACAGAAAATTCGAGAAAAGTTTCCATGACTATAACGGGTCACGACGAAGGAGCACCAAGCTTTGCGATTAAAAATGTACGAACCGTCAAATGGTTAAATCTTCCAACACAGACACTCCGCAAAGAAGAACACGCTCACCTGACGAATTTACCGATTCAGAATTATGAAAATGTCAAACCAGTGCTGCTGTTAGGGTTGGACAACAGTTATTTAGAGATGACAAAAAATTTTGTTGAAGTTGATCCACATAAGCTTATCGCCGCCAATACCAAGCTGGGCTGGGTCGCATTTGGACCATGTAATTTGAATCGTAACAACGAGCCGCGAATATTACATGTGCGTGAAAGTCAAGCGCTTAAAGAGTTACAACAGGTTGTTGCAGATTATTTTACAACTGACAATTTTGGAGTACGGAGCACAGATATGGTTCTTGAATCGGATGCAGATTTACGCGCCAAGAGAATTTTAGCCGAAACAACCAAAAACGTTGGGAATAAATTCGAAGTTGGTCTACTATGGAAGCAAGATGACGTTCACTTGCCGACAAGTTATGCCTTAGCCAAGCAAAGGCTGCTCAATATTGAAAATAAGATGTCACGGGATTCAGCTTTTGCCAGTAACTACAAAAATGAAATTGACAAGTATATTTTGAAAGGATACGCCAAATTGTTGCCACCGGACAAAGCCATAATTGAAGGTCCTACTACTTGGTATTTGCCACATTTTGGAGTGGTAAACCCGAACAAACCAAAGAAATTACGTATTGTCTTTGATGCAGCTGCCGTCACAGCAAATACTTCGTTAAATTCCTGTTTGTTGAAAGGCCCAGAACACGCACAGCCACTTTTGTCGATTATTGCCAAGTTTCGTCAGGGTGTCGTCGCTGTTGCGGGAGACATAAAAGAGATGTTTTCACAAGTTCAAATCAGAGATGCTGACCAGGATTCACAAAGATTCTTATGGAGGGATGGATGCCAGTCAGATCCCATTAGAGTATACTCCATGGTTTCAATGATATTTGGTGCTGTCTGTTCGCCATGTTGTGCTGAATACGTCAAAAATGTTAATGCTGAAAATTTTGCCGCGTCACTGCCAAGAGGCTCTAGAGCAGTCATTCAAAGTATGTATGTTGACGATCTGGTGATTAGTTTCAACAGCGAAAAAGAGGCAGAAGATGTCACCTTTGAAGCAATCCGCATAAACGCCGCTGCTGGATTTGAACTACGAAATTTTGTATCCAATTGTAAGATATTGGAAGCTAAACTTAACGACGACGGAATTGTTCAAGACGAAACATTCAATTTGGAGCGTGGATGCAGCACCGACAAAATCTTGGGCATGTTTTGGAATACGAAGGAAGATACGCTGGAGTTTCATTTTAAATTTCACAAGATATCGAAAGAGGTCTTGGAATGTAAGCGCTCGCCAACCAAACGTGAAATGCTTGGAATTGTCATGTCAGTGTACGATCCGTTTGGGTTCTTGGCAGATTTCATGATATTCACCAAATTGCTGCTACAAGAGACTTGGAAGACGCAAATGAAGTGGGATGATCCACTGCCCTGTCCGTTGCAGGTTTACTGGTTGGCCTGGTGGAAGGAGTTTCAACACATAGACCATTTTTCAGTCGCCCGATGCTACTCGCCTTTGCTAGCAACGGCTGATGAAATACAATTGCACATATTTGTCGACGCGAGTGCCAGCGCCTATGCTGCAGTAGCCTATCTGTGTGTATATAAAGGAAACGATGTAGATGTCGCATTTGTGTCTGCAAAAACGAGATGTGCACCGCCAAAGGGCATGACTGTGCCTCGACTTGAGCTACAGGCGGCAGTTCTTGGTTGTCGTTTGATGACTTCAATTGTAAACAGCCACGATTTTTCCATCAAAAGGACTATTTTTTGGAGTGATTCTAAAACAGTCATCCTATGGATTCGGTCAACTGAGCGCAGATACAAGCAATTTGTTGCTCATCGTATCGCAGAGATTTTAGCCAATTCTGAGCCGACCCAATGGCGATGGTTACCAACAGCTTTAAATGTTGCAGACGATGCCACTCGTGCTGCAACTCCACCCAAATTTAAATTTTCGTCACGATGGATGTTGGGTCCTGAATTTTTGCGTCAAAAAGAGAAGTACTGGCCTCAAGAGGTTTTTCCTTTGATTTCTGATACCTGCGAGTCGGAGGAAGTGAATAATCGTGTTTTATTAATTTTGAAGACAGGTGAGAAAATTATTGACTTTACTAAATTTTCATCTTACTTGAAGTTGTTGAGGACGGTTGCATGGATCTTGCGATTTATATACAATGCCAAATCTACTCAACGTAAGAAGGGTGAGCTCAGCGCTGTGGAGTTGACGACAGCTGAAAAGGTTATTTGTCGCTGTATACATAACGAAGTATATGCTGAAGAAATTTCTTTGCTTCAAGCCAATAATTATCTGCCAAAGAAAAACAGTTTAAGTCAATTAACGCCGTTTATCGAGGATGGTATACTTCGTGTCAAAGGAAGAATTGATGCCGCCTATTGTATTCCTGACACTGCTAGACGTCCTATAATAATGCCGCAAAATCACTATGTTTCACGCTTGATGATGTTTCATTTCCATCAAAAAAGACATCATCAAAATGATCATCTTATCATTAATGAAATGCGCCAAAAATTTTGGGTACCAAACGCCCGTGCTTTGCTGAAGTCAGTGAAAAGGAACTGCTCTGTATGCATTCAAGCCCGTGCCAAACCGGAAGTGCCGCTGATGGGCCAGTTGCCACCTGATCGTTTAACACCATATGTGCGCCCTTTCAGCTATACAGGCATCGACTACTGTGGACCCTTTTTTGTTGCTGTGGGTCGTCGACGTGAAAAACGTTGGATAGCGTTATTCACGTGTCTAACAACACGAGCCATCCACTTGGAAGTGGCCGTGGATTTATCGACTGACGCCTTTATCATTTGCTTAAGAAATTTTATGAATCGTCGAGGTACACCTGTCAAAATTCGAAGCGATAATGGTACAAACTTTATAGGTGCGCAGAAACAACTAATTAAAGAGAACCGACTATTTGACTTTGCCGAAATTGAGAGATTTATATCGAAGGAGAATATTGAGTGGAAATTTAATTGTCCAGCCGATCCAAGTGCAGGAGGTTGTTGGGAGCGATTGGTGCAATGTGTCAAACGCGTATTGTGCAGGGTACTGAAAGAAGAAGCACCAAAGTTAGAAACGTTCCGCAGCGTAGTTATTGAAGCAGAAAACATTATTAATAGCCGCCCGTTGACTGATTTGCCTTTAACGGCCGAAGATGATGATCCACTGACACCCAATCACTTTCTATTGGGGTGTCTCAATTCTACTCAAACACCTAGTAACGAAGAGGAGAAGACATGTTTGCGAAAGCAGTGGAGAGTTTCGCAAAATTTGAAAGATAGGTTGTGGAAGCGATGGACAATTGAATATCTACCGCAGTTGCTGAAACGTTCAAAGTGGAGGAAGGAGGTTATCCCACTGAAGCCCGGTCAACTCGTAATCATATGCGATCCTAGTATGCCAAGAGGACAGTGGCAAAAGGGAGTGATTGAAAACGTTTTCCCAGGGAAGGATGGACAAGTGCGTTCAGCGGAGATAAGAACCAGCCACGGTAAACTACGTAGACCAGCCAACAAGCTAGCCGCTTTATCATTTTGTGAATCCCCGTAAGGATTCACGGGAGGTGGAATGTTGGCGACGACTACAGCCCTGAAAAAACAATACATGCTGGCAACGCCATAAAACTCAAAATCAACTTTAATTTTCTTTTATTCATGTCATTTTGTATTCTTCTTTGTTCTCATGAATTACTTTCATTTTTATATTCTTGCCATTAGAAAAGAAGCAATCGGTAAAGAAACAGCAATTTAAAAACGAAGTTAATTAGAAATTTGCCTTTATTAAAACGTTTAATCTTTTTCTTTAAATAAACTTAAATTCATAATCAAAAAGACGCGTTTTGATTTATTTTTATTGTCTGCCACGACAGGCATTCCCTGGGGAAAAAATGTTTACTCATTTGTTGCATAGTGTAACCGTTCAACAAAATTTTAATATTAAAACATTTATTTTGCTTCCAATGATGTGCTTCTCTTGCGCTCCTCTTGGAAGCAGCTTCCATTCCCCTCATTGGGTACTATCTTTCAATATTTGAGCCATAAAATGGAAAAAATCACTGATACACATATTCGGTGAAATACGTGTATTTTTATTTTTCATAACCTATCAGAAAAACTTTATAAGACCCCAGGGGCATTTTTTGTGTTGCACTGTGCTATCAAAAACGCAACAACAATTGAAATTTCATATTTTAAATAAAATGATTTTTATTTTCCGTTTGGGCTATCTGGCTCAATAATTTTTAATTTTGCTTTGGTAGCAAATGACCTATTTTCGGAGCTTTTGGTACAACTCCCAATGACTCATTGAGCAGTGGTATTATTTGAAATTAACAAGGAAAAAAAAAAACAAAATAGCGCATGGCCCACTTACTGATACAGGCAGGGTTCACAAGTGGGGCATGAAAAATGTGATTGAGAAAATACGATACCTTAATTGTGGTCTCCACGAAGGTAATCTTGTTAGCGTAATTTGCGAGTTATTTTGGGGTAGGAATAATTTCCCTCCACATCTTGACAATACGTTGTGGCTTCTCTTCCTGCTGACAGATATCAGCATTGTGACATATTGGGTTTGGCCGGCAAATGCATTGGACCAATGTTGGCTTGTGTCTTTGTGTGTCTCTTGTTAGAGAGTCTTGGGCTCAGGACCCAAATCCAGTATGCGGTCTGCTTCATTCAAAACCGAATGGGTGCGGCGTTGCAGGTTTGTGGTTGATATGTTACCAGAAGTTGAAGTGTCCATATACTTGCTCCTTTCTGAACTTTGATGTTCAGTCGTATTTAATGTGTTCTGATTTGGAACATAGGGATTCTCAGAAGGAGTTAAAACTTCCCAAACTGGCTGGGCCAAATTACGGCCCGTTTTTTCTATTTGCTTTTTCAGGTTGTAGCGCAGAACGTTCTTCTATTTTTATACCATACACCCAGGATATATTCACTTTGTCCTTCCGTTTGTAATGCTGAGAAGGAGGCGTGGCAGATATAGAAAAGTATACATATTCTTGATCAGCGTCACCTCCTGAGTCGATATAGCCATGTCCGTCTGTCTGGCTGGCTGGGTGGCTGGCTGTGTGTTGAAATACACTTTTTGGGAAAACTGAGCAAGATAATTCAATGATATTTTGTACACTGCCTCCGTCGTCAATGATAGCTCGGGGGATTGAAAATGAGCGAAATCGGTCAACGGACACGCCTACCGCCCATATAAAAAATATATTCAAAATGCAATTTTAGGAGTATTTTTCACGACAATGCAACCAAAATACGTATAAGTACTAAGAATTGTAAGCGCAAGCTTTAAAACGCTATATTGAAAGCGTTTTTTGAGATAATCCAACCAAACTTCACTCAAACACTAAAGACTATAAATGCACGCTCTAAGCTAAAACTAGACGAACTCGGACAAGGGGGCGTGGCACCTCCTATACAAGCAAAAGCTGAAAACGTTTGTCACTCAGACACTAAAAACTATAAATGCAAGGTCTGCACAAAAACTGGGTGAACTAGGACAAGAGAGCGTAGCACCTCCCATAAGAGCAAAATTTTAAAAATACTGCAGTGTAGGGTATTTAATTTTGGCCAGGCAAAATTTTACACCCTTACTAGTTTAATTTATTATTTACCAGATGTCAAAGTAAATGCAAAAGACAAATGGCAGGTATCGGTAATGCAGTTTAGGGAAGTGGGCAAATCTGAGAGTGAGAGTGGTACTGGTGTCAAACGTTTAGCAGTCGGAATGTTGCCAGGCCAAATTTAACAGAATGTGGAAATGTTTACGAAAACATGAATCTATGTTAGGATATCATTAGGGGCTTTTAACATGATAGTGTATTGTTAGTAGGGATTTCAGTCCCGGGATTCCGGGACCTCGGGATCCCGGGAGCCTTTTTGTGGTCCCGAAAATCCCGGGATTAGTGCTACCAATCCCGGGATTTCTTTTATTTTTTTTTTTAAATAACAGAAAAATCGCATTAAAGTAGAGATAAAACGTATTCTCTCTAAATTTGAAACTGAAACTTCTTGCGAAATTGAGGACAATAGCCATACAGTTAAAGTAAACGCAGCAAAAAACTTGAAAGAAAAATTAAATCCTTAGTTTTGAATAACACTTCAAAAAATTTGTTTTCTAGAAAGTCTTATAATTTATCCGAAGTTTTAATGAAAGAAATTGATATATTTTTTAATGGTGGTGATAGGGGTTATTTCCTCCAGAAAACTTTCGATTATCTTTCTTCAATTCACCCAACAAGTGTTGAATAAGAAAGATGCTTTTCGTGTGCAGGTTATATATCTGTGGACTTTTGACAAAACAACCTAACTCGAAATTGACAGCTTTTCGGGAGAGCCTAAAAACTGATTAACTACTTTTTAATAATGTGGCTCAATTTCGTTGATGCAGCATTGAATCTCCTCTTTCCATACATTTTAAATCTTAAAGTGTCAGCTATAAAATTGTTTTTTTTTTTTTTTTGGTTCATAGCACTTCACCGCACGAATGGCGCTAAGTTCAAATCTTGCGTGAACTATGGGACACCCTTATATCTCTGGAACAAAAAATCATAGAGACATGTCGATTATATCAATAGAAGCGTATTTAAATTTTATATTTGGAACTAAAATCCTGTAGAATTGTCTTATCTCGACTTAGGTTGTTTTGTCAAAAGTCCACAGATATGTAATAAATTTAGATGTAAATTGGATGATAAAACAATAAATGCTTTAATTTTTCTAAAATCATATTTTCATAATATTAAAACTGAGTAAAATAAAAGTTAATTCTTTCAAGTCGAACACTTGTTAAAACTTTGATCTCACTATTTTATATAATTAAATATGTATGATATTTTATATATGTATTTTACTAAGCATATAATGCTGCAATGTACCTTTATGTTTGTTTTTCAATAAATAAGTATTTATGAATTTTTGTTTTTCAAAAAGGCGTGAATGGCTTAAGGGGTATGAACACTGTAAACACTTTAATTTCAGGTGGTTTTTGTATTATTAATTAAGAACAATTGGCTTGACATATAAATATAAAACTTTGTATGTATATGTATTAATGGAAGTTAGTACTACATGAAAAGATTTGATATTTTTTTTTATGTATCGAGTTTGGCCACAGTCCTCCGTCAAACATGACGCGCCTAAAAATTTAATACCAGTGGCGTTAACAGCATTGCAGCAAAACGGAGCGTCTAAAATCAAAAAACCAAACATATTTTTAAAGTACATATAAATGACGTAGGGATTTTGAAAATATCAATTTACAAAAAAATTACAACCGATTAAAAAAAAAAAATAAATTTCATGAAATTTTTTCTAAATAAAAGTTCATAAAAAAAGAGTAAAAAATTAAAAAAAAAAACCGCTACGTCCTGCCGTAGAGATATCGATACCTCCAACGTAAAAGTTGGTAACCTAAGTTACCAACATTTTACGGGACAGCATTTTCGAAATCTACACATTTGGTTCCATCTTGTGTCAAATTTTGGTACCTCTAGCTTGAAATTTGTAGGCCTGGGCTCTATTTTTGAAGTCACAACCTAAATTTATTTTATATAGGTTTTCATACAAAAAGACAAAAAAGTTAAAATACAAAAATGCTCATTACTCAAAACTACGATTTTCGAGTTACCAACTTTTACGTTGGACGTATCGATATGTGTTTTCTACAAAATGCCATTAGGCTCAAGTCGATCGGACAAAAACTCTTCAAGTTATGCTGTCAACGCGGTTAAAAAAAGTGGTTTCGTAAAAACGGCGTTTAAAGTTTTAGAAGAGACAAACTGTATCAATATCAAATTTTTTCATGTAGTTCTAACTTTAATTAATACATACACAAAGTTTGATATTATATGTCAAGCCAATTTTTCTTAATTAATAAAATAAAAACCACCTGAAATAAAAACGTTTACAGTGTTCAAACCCCTTAATAAAATGTACCTGTTTTAAGAAATTGATCTTTAATATTTTTGACACTTTTTAAATAAAATATCTTTTTAATACTAAATTCTGCTTTATTTAGAAAGAAAAAAATTACAAATCCCGAAAAATCCCGGGATTCAAATTTCTGATCCCGAAAATCCCGTGATCGCAAAAAGTCCAAAAATTGGTAACCCTAATCGTTAGTGAGACAGATATATGAGGAGAAAAATCTAGGGTGTAGTGGTATAATGTTAAGTTAGATTTTTTGTTTTTTTTTTTTAGGGTTAGATGTATAACATTTGTTGGTAGGTTTAAGTAGATTATGAAAACTGTTTTCATTCATTGTGTTCGCTTTTGGCGAAACCGAAATTTTGGCTTGGTGATAGAAAGTTCTCACGCAAAAAGTACAGATTTAATAAAGCACTCTAGCAGTCAAGTCGCGTAAATTTTAAACTGTGGAAAGTTATAATTTTTACATATCGTCACTCTTAAGCCAGATTCACGAAAGTGCAAATTTTTCAGTTTTGCGCTAATGTGGTTTTCTTGTACAAAATTGTTCAATAAAGTTATCCCAAAATTATGAAAGTTATATCTGAAGTGGTTTTACAGCAAATGCAAAGCTTATAACACAAAAAAGCGAAATTTACACATAATTTTAATATTTAATAAAATTTCAAATAGCAATTTCTCAAATTCAATAATTTTCACATTCGTGAATCTGGCCTAAGAGTGACGATATATAATTTTTTTTGCGTAAACTCTTATCGAGTAAAATTTAAGTGATCCAGTCCGGAAAAGTTTTTTAAGGATAGTCCTTTAAGAATTATTTGGATCCTTGACAGTGACCTAATTTGTGGGAAAAGTGTGTTTTAAAGGTAAAGTTTTTTTTTAGTGCGCTTTAACTGCCAGCCAAAAATTTTGTTGAAATGGTTTTTTTTTGTGTGAAGGCAAATTTATACACCAGGCCATCAGCTGCAACATAAGTGAAAGCAGTTGGAGTAATTTTGGAAGCAGTTTGGATAATCGTGTTATCAGGGAAAAAACTAAAGTCAGGAAACGGAAGATAAGGAGAGTTTAAGGAAAAATTAAATGCAAGTGTTGTGATTTTGGATGTAGTGTATTTAGTAGAAGTGATTATGAATTTGGAGTTTTTTCATAAGTGTGGCTGATTACGAAACCAAAAGTGAAATTTGGTCTACCAGGATTGGCTGAAAAGTAAATCCAGCATAAAGGTCAGCCACAATATTTTTTCCGTTTTTTTTTATATACACATATATAAATATATATATGCGTTCCCAAAATTGAAGATTTTAAAAAAAAAATTCGATATCCAGCTTATATAAGTAAATCGGCGTAAGCAGCGTTTTGGTGTTTAATTTTAAAATGGAGATGCGCGGTTAAAATGGTGGCTTCGGAAAACGGTGAAGTCAGCGTGTTATAAATTTGTTCATAACGTAGAAGTAAGTTGGGTTAAGGGGTTTTTATATGTGGTTCGATAACACAAGCCCACAAAAAAAAGTACCATGCGCGAAAGATCAGACCACCTGAACTTT
This sequence comes from Calliopum simillimum, assembly GCA_951812925.1. Lineage (NCBI taxonomy): Eukaryota > Metazoa > Arthropoda > Insecta > Diptera > Lauxaniidae > Calliopum > Calliopum simillimum. The sequence goes on from OX638369.1 coordinate 298,896, forward strand.
ATGTTTTCGGGGTCGCTGAATCCGAATATGATGCCAGAATAGCGAAGTTGGTTCGCGTTTTTTCAGAAATCAACAATAATGCTGAAAATTACTGATTTTTGCTGGTTTCTGAAAAAACGCGAACCAACTTCGCTAATCTGACCCCATATTCGGATTCAGCGACCCCGAAAACATAAAGTTCAGGTGGTCTGATCTTTCGCGCATAGTGCTTTCTTTTTTTTTTTTTTGGCCTGTGCACAGGACTACAAAAAAAAATTCCCTGCGCGAACGATCAGACCACCTGAACTTTATGTTTTCGGGGTCGCTGAGTCCGAATATGGTGTTAGAATAGCGGAGTTGGCTCGAGTTTTTTCAGAAATCAAAAATAATGCTGAAAAAAATCTCAAATTTACTTATATACACTTGTTTTTCCTTATACATACATATACATATTTTTATATAATTATTTGTTGTTATTTTTTTTATATACAAATAGTTTTTGGGGGTAAAATCTTATAAGTTAAATTTCTAATTAATCAATTTTGGATAAAGTTTTTACATGTTTTTTTTTGTGAATTTGTTAGAGATAATCTGTCTCGCTATTGCGTTTTATTCGCTTTTATCTGACAGTGAGCCTGTATGAAAAGTTAGTTTAGATTTGTATGTATGTATGTATTCTCCTTTAACTCCTAGGAGGAGCATAGGGCCAATATGAAATCTCTCCATTTGTCACGATCCCTTGCGATGACTTTGATCTCTTGCCACGATTTTCCCGATTCTTGGATTTCCTTTTCCAACGACCTTTTCCAGTTGGTTTTGGGTCTACCACGTCCTCTACTGCCTTGTGGGTTCCACTCAAGGGCCTGGCGAGAAACTTCGCTGTGTGGTTTCCGGAGAGTGTGACCAATCCATCCCCATTTGCGCAGCTTGATCTCGTTTGCTATAGCCTTCTGTTTGCATTTTTGATGTAGCTCGGCATTTGATATAGTGCGAGGCCACCAAACCTTTAGTATACGCCTTAAGCATTTGTTGACGAATACTTGCAGCTTGTTTGTTAGTTGTTCAGTAACAAGCCATGTTTCGCACCCATATAACAAAACCGATTTCACATTCGAATCAAAAATGCGCACTCTCGTTTTGGTGGATATAACGGATGAAGACCATATTTTGTTCAGTTGAGCAAACGCGCCTTTTGCTTTTGCTATTCTTGAGTTGATATCCTCTTTTGCTCCACCATCCATGGAGATAATGCTGCCTAGATACGTGAAGCTAGATTTGATATTAATAAATTTGTGAATTTTTTATGAAAAAACAAATAATGGTTTTGTGCTAAAGGATGGTAAAAAGGGGGGATTAAACCTGATTGGATGGTTATAATGGGTTAATCGAAGTGACCAGTGGTGATCTTTTTGTGGGTGTTGTTTTGCATGGACTAAACGGCACAGGATGGGCGGGAGCTTGGGAAGACACTATCTTTCTTCCTTCTATGGTTGAGAATGAGGCAGTGTGTGACCTAATAGGGTTTTTTTTAGCATCAAATTCGGAGATGGCAACTCGAGGTTTTTTTTTGGGTAGTTGGGGTTTGCTTTTTTGGATTTGAGGAATTTTAGTTGTTTTTTTTGTGGAGAGTTTTTGATTTCTCTTTCAAATTTCATTGCCGGTAAAAACCGGAAATGAAATTTATTGTTATACCCTCGGGCTAACAAACCGGCAGGTTAAAACCTCTCCTAAGACCGCAAGCTAGCCGTGGTGGGCCGCGTTAGTCAGGATTAACCAGGGTCATATAACAATTTTTCATTTCTGAACATTAATAAAATTTTTGATAACCTAAAGAAGCGTTAAATAATAGGGGAATGTCGTCAGGGTTGGGCTACTTTTTAACTTTCCTCTGTATCTTTTTTATATATTTGAATACTACCAAATCATTTGTTTTATTTAAAAGTGCGGACCTTTATCTGTAACATACCTTAAAGACGACTCTCTGTGATTTCGGAAAACAGAGTTATTGACGAAACTTAAAAAAAAAAAAGTAGTCAGGGTTGGGCCATTGTAGTCAGGGTTGGGCCTCCACCAAATATCGATGAAATTTGTACTAAAATAGTGTGCAATGAATATGTATGAAACTTTTTATTGTTTTTTATTCGATTATACAAAATTCCGATGAGAAATCTCCATAATAACATTAATCTGAATCGCAACTTGGGCATACATAGTAACTTTTTGTGAGATTGACACTTCAAGTGCACGTCTCGCTTGCATTCAATGCATGCGATTGAATTATTTCGATTTAGACTTGTTTAGGCATTTTCGAAGCATTGCGCATCTGTTGCTATTTAATTAACTCTTTGCGGTTCTCTGGGGAGGTTAAGAACGTGCTTTTCATCGGGCGGCGCCCCCGATTAGATTTCACTGTTGCCGCGGCCGCTTGCAGAGGCTCGACGAATGACAAAATCGTAGAAAGGGTGGACTCATGAGACGAAAAAGTCAAACTCCGAAAAGAAGTCGATAGTTCCTCGTGCGTTTCACTCGTTGCTTTCTCGTGCTTGCCCATAGAACTCGCTACTTTTCCGTTCGTGTCAACTCTGGGGGTATCCAAAACTGTAATGTTATTGTTTTGTGTTCCGAAAAACCAATTCAGTGATGTTATTTACTGATTCTAAATAAAAATTGATGTGGCCCAACCCTGACTACACGAGTGGCCCAACCCTGACGACAAGCATGTTTTTCTACCTCTAATTACTACATGCGAACAGGTTAAGGAATCGAACTTTCCCTTTGGGAACTTGTTAATGGTTCACCGCTTAATGGATATATATACTAACTTTTGCGGTGGCATTGTTTTTTTTCCAAGTTTTGAGTCGTTTTTCACTGCTATTACAAAATTTTTTGAGCTATCGAAAACAACACGAAGGCACAAAATTTTTTACTGACGATCCCGGTGACAAGCAATACTTAAAAAAGTTTTCTGTCATCGAGAACAATAATTCGACACCATAACACAGATGATAGCACATGTCATATACGAGAAATAGCAGTGGCCCAACCCTGACAGCGGCCCAACCCTGACGAAATTCCCCTACATCATTTTTATATTTAAATATAAAATCAAGGCGAAACTTTGTGAAAAAATTTTAATTATTATGTAACGGATCAATTTTTATGTGCAACTTTTTTTACCGAAGAATAAATCAAGGACTTGACATTTTCCTATCTATCACGTTAACGTATTTTTTTTTTTCCAAACTCCACCATCTCAATAAAAAGATTCGTTGGAACAATTTGAAATTTGCACAAATGATTGTCGTTGATTGAAAATGTTTTTTTTTTTTTTTTAATATGAGTATTTTGAGAACACAACTCTTAACATCGTTGCTGTTTATTCCATCATAAATTCATTTATTGCAAGTAAAATCTTCAAGCTTTGAAATCTAATCCTATGGATTTAAAAAAATAAAATCTTAAAATTAATCACTTAAGATAAAATAAAGATTTATTGAGGAGTAGCTGAACAAAAGGTAACATTTCCAGTTTTTGTCTTTTTTTTTTTTTTTTTTTGAAGAATCGTATGTAAATCTATGGACTACACATTCCAGTTGAATATGGCGGTTCAAAAAATAACAGTTCCCAAGAAAACCGCGTTTTTCGTCGATTTCCGAACAAAAAGTAACATTTTGTAGTTCTGATGAAAAATTACATTTACCTATTTAATACTAATCACTAATCATAGTCGTCGTCCAACATTTTCAGTTGCTTTTATTGCTCCCACAAGGTATCATTTCAGTTTAATGGAAATATGGAAATGTTACTTTTTGTTCGATTACTCCTCTATCGTAAACTGAGTAGCTATCACAATATTTCTAGGATCTATAGTAGAGTGGTCCGAAATCCGAAAGTGTTAAAAAGTCAAGGTGCGCGCGACTTTTCTGAATCCTTGGATCCTGCTGATTACAAAAAGTGCTTTGGAACCAAAAAAGAATTGCGTTTAGATATTCCGCAACGAGCTTGAAGGTACTTTTTTAGAAATTTTTGAGTTTTTGAGTACTTTTTTTAATTTAAACGCTATATCTTTTTAACCTGATAAGGTATTTGCAAAGATTAAATTGCATTTTTGTAAGAATATTTTGAGCCAAATTCTGCATTAATAATAATAAATCTAGTCTTTCCCAATTTTTTTTAGCAGCACTTTAAACTTCAAAATTTGTTAATTTTTTGAGGTGTTTGCACATTCAAGAACCGATTTTTTTCTTATGTTGCTCTAGCGAATTTTTTTTTAAATTTTTATATTTTTAAGCATTAATTTATCTTTAAAATAATTTCAACAACTAAGCTTTTAGTAACACTTTTACTCACTAAAAACAATTAAGTATAATTAAATTGCGCTTAAAAAAAAAGTAATTTTCATGTTTTCAAGGCATTGAAATGAGATATCTTAATGGGATGACGTAAGGTACCTCTTATTTCTTATAAATTCATTAGTTCCTAATCTTCTGAGTAAAACAACATTCTTCGCAATATCGAAACCTTGGCACTTCATGTTATTTTTGGGAAAATAGGTTAGCAGATAGTTTTCATAGATTTTCTAAGGAAACTATAAAAATAAATAAATCAAAAGAAACTAAAATAGCCATTTTTGATGTATTTGTTGATGCTGATTCCGAATTCAGTCTCAAAATTGCTGTATCTTGTACGGTTAAGGAAATATTTTTACATAAAAGTATAAGAAACACCGTTTTTGCTCTTTTTAAAGTGATATTCCAAGTCAAGGTTACTTTCAACCGCAAAAAGTGGTATAGTGGTTAAAAGTGCCAGTCTGATTCTTTAAAATTCAATTTAAATTATACCGATATCTTTTTTATCCTTTGAGTTATCTTAACCTAAAAAGTTGAAAAAGTGCAAAAAACACGTTTTTTTGTTATTTCTGCTTACGATATTTCGGAGGAACAAAGAAATGTCGATATAATTTAAATTGGGTTTTGAAGAAAAAGGCTGTCACTTTTAACTTCCATACCAGGCTGAAAGTTACCATGTTGTGATAAAACCATCTTCAAAAATAGCAAAAACGGTGTTTTTGCATTTTTAGGTTAGGATATCTCTAAAACCGTGTAAGATAGAGCAATTCTGAGACCGGATTTGGAATTTTCATGAACACATACATCGTAAATGTTTATTGTTGTTTCTGTTTCACCACGAAAATTTTAAACTCAAAGTTTTTTTTTTGGCCAAAATTGATTATATTTTAAGGTTTTTAGTAAGTAAAGTGAAGCTTATAGCTTGGTTGTTGGAGTCATTTGATAGATAAATTAATGCATAAAAAAATAGTAATATAAAAAAAAATTTGCTAGAGCAAAATAAGAAAAAAATCGGTTCTTGAATGTGCAAACATCTCAAAAAATTAACAAATTTTGAAGTTCAAAGTGCCGATAAAAAAAATTGGGAAAGACTAGATTTATTATTATTGATGCAGAATTGGGCTCAAAATATTCTTACAAAAATGCAATTTAATTTTTGCAAATACCTTATCTGGTTAAAAAGATATAGCGTTTAAATTAAAAAAAGTACTCAAAAACTCAAAAATTTCTAAAAAGTACCTTCAAGCTCGTTGCGGAATATCTAAACGCAATTTTTTTTTGGTTCCAAAGCAGTTTTTGTAATCAGCAGGATCCAAGGAATCAGAAAAGTCGCGCGCACCTTGACTTTTTAACACTCTTGGTTTTCCCATACAAAATTTGGACCACTCTAATCTATAGCTTAAACTCTTGTTTTTCGAACAATTTTTTGTTTTTATACTCTTGTTCTACTGAGAATAATTATACTTGCTCTCTCAAATTTTGGTTGATAGCAAAATAACTACTAGTGTTCATGGAGGATAACTATCGTTTGATCTATTAATAATGTAGAGATAAGTATGTTTAAATATACAAATGTGTAATTTTTGATTGACAATGTTGGTTAGGTAATTTATCTTTCGATATATACTACATACTATACAAATGTATTTTGTTATGGATAATGTTTCCATCATCACTTTCAATTCGACAGTAACCAACTCTCTACTTTTAACTTTTGCTTATGCTATTTAAATTTTTTTTTTTTTTTTTTTTATAGGAGAGTTAGTTCATCATTATAAGTTGCCAAAGACGTGCTTAAAAAGCTAATTAAGTAAATTTTCTTTTTAGTTTTGCCTTTTTAAACTTGTGATCACACGCGGTGAACGAATAGTTAATTTATTTTTAAGCTGCTTATTCATTACAACAACTAAAAAACTTTTATTTGCTGGTTAAATTATTGTTATTGTATTTTTAGATCACAGTAATCTATTGGGAACACAATCAGATCTTCAGCAACAACCATTAGTGAAGAATAAAAATGGCGTCGGTTTTATCAACGGCAGCACCAGCATTAGTAAACCACCGACACCGACAACTGAAAACCATCATAATGCGAATAGTTCGCAGCAACATCCCAACAAAAATTTCAATAACGTAACAACATTGCCACGAAGTAGTTCATCGTCACCAGTACCAAGTCGACTTGGCAAAAAAGCTGCCACGGCAATCACAACGGAAAAAGTAAGCCCTTTTTTGGTTTTCTATGCTAATCATTTATTAATTTACTAAATTACTTCTGATTTTGGAACGATAGAAAATTTCTCTAAAGTTGCAATCAAATTCTCTAAAACCCGTACAAAAACAAGAACAGCATTCTACGGAAGATTCGACCTCAGCAGAAATATTGAGCGTAGCGGAATTGCAGCAGTTAAAAAACCTAAATCGACATTCATGCAATGGGCGTTTGGATTATCAATCACTGGAGCAGCATCTGCAGTTGGCAGCTGAAACACAAAAGCATCAGCATAAAGGAATCGAGGCTATGGGGGTGCTCTTACAGTACTTGGCATTTGATGTAAGTACAAAAACAGATAAAGAACATTTGGTGGCTAAAGTTTATTGTTGCTCCCAGAACTCAATTTAGTTTAAATCAAAATTTTAGTTTTGAACTAATGATTCTAACAAAGAATGTGCAATCAAATAGTGTTGCCTTTTGGCCTGGCCAAAAATTAAGTACTCTACACATCAGCATTTTGATCATATTGCATGTATAAGAGGTGACACGCCTTCCTGTCCGAACTTACTTAGTTTTTGCTTAGAGCTTAGACTAACTATTCTCAGTTTTTGTGCGAAATTATGTTGCTTTTCCTCAAATAAATCCTCCACTACATCATAACGAAAATTTTGCTTGTATGGGAGGTGCTTGTTGTCCAAGTTCGCTTAGTTTTGCTCAGAGCTTTAACTAACTTGTATCCTCCAGTACCTCTGTGAAATTTTTTTACATTACCCCAAATAATACTTTCATTACAGCCTTATGAAAACTTTAGGTACATGGGAGGTGGCATGCGCTCTTGTTTGAATCACCCGAGTTTCTGATTAGAGCTTATATTCCATATCCTAAGTAACTGGGTGAAATTTGGTTGAACTATCTCAATAAAAGCATTCAGTGTAGCATTTTGAAACTTTTGCTTGTATGAAAAGTTTCTGATCAGAGCTTATATTCCATATCCTAAGTAACTGGGTGAAATTTGGTTGAACTATCTCAATAAACGCATTCAGTGTAGCATTTTGAAACTTTTGCTTATATGAAAAGTTTCTGATCAGAGCTTATATTCCATATCCTAAGTAACTGAGTGAAATTTGGTTGAACTATCTCAATAAACGCATTCAGTGTAGCATTTTGAAACTTTTGCTTATATGAAAAGTTTCTGATTAGAGCTTATATTCCATATCCTAAGTAACTGGGTGAAATTTGGTTGAACTATCTCAATAAACGCATTCAGTGTAGCATTTTGAAACTTTTGCTTATATGAAAAGTTTCTGATCAGAGCTTATATTCCATATCCTAAGTAACTGGGTGAAATTTGGTTGAACTATCTCAATAAACGCATTCAGTGTAGCATTTTGAAACTTTTGCTTATATGAAAAGTTTCTGATCAGAGCTTATATTCCATATCCTAAGTAACTGGGTGAAATTTGGTTGAACTATCTCAATAAACGCATTCAGTGTAGCATTTTGAAACTTTTGCTTATATGAAAAGTTTCTGATCAGAGCTTATATTCCATATCCTAAGTAACTGAGTGAAATTTGGTTGAACTATCTCAATAAACGCATTCAGTGTAGCATTTTGAAACTTTTGCTTATATGAAAAGTTTCTGATCAGAGCTTATATTCCATATCCTAAGTAACTGAGTGAAATTTGGTTGAACTATCTCAATAAACGCATTCAGTGTAGCATTTTGAAACTTTTGCTTATATGAAAAGTTTCTGATCAGAGCTTATATTCCATATCCTAAGTAACTGAGTGAAATTTGGTTGAACTATCTCAATAAACGCATTCAGTGTAGCATTTTGAAACTTTTGCTTATATGAAAAGTTTCTGATCAGTGCTTATATTCCATATCCTAAGTAACTGGGTGAAATTTGGTTGAACTATCTCAATAAACGCATTCAGTGTAGCATTTTGAAACTTTTGCTTATATGAAAAGTTTCTGATCAGAGCTTATATTCCATATCCTAAGTAACTGAGTGAAATTTGGTTGAACTATCTCAATAAACGCATTCAGTGTAGCATTTTGAAACTTTTGCTTATATGAAAAGTTTCTGATCAGAGCTTATATTCCATATCCTAAGTAACTGAGTGAAATTTGGTTGAACTATCTCAATAAACGCATTCAGTGTAGCATTTTGAAACTTTTGCTTATATGAAAAGTTTCTGATCAGAGCTTATATTCCATATCCTAAGTAACTGAGTGAAATTTGGTTGAACTATCTCAATAAACGCATTCAGTGTAGCATTTTGAAACTTTTGCTTATATGAAAAGTTTCTGATTAGAGCTTATATTCCATATCCTAAGTAACTGGGTGAAATTTGGTTGAACTATCTCAATAAACGCATTCAATGTAGCATTTTGAAACTTTAGCTTATATGAAAAGTTTCTGATTAGAGCTTATATTCCATATCCTAAGTAACTGGGTGAAATTTGGTTGAACTATCTCAAAAAACGCATTCAGTGTAGCATTTTGAAACTTTTGCTTATATGAAAAGTTTCTGATTAGAGCTTATATTCCATATCCTAAGTAACTGGGTGAAATTTGGTTGAACTATCTCAATAAACGCATTCAGTGTAGCATTTTGAAACTTTTGCTTATATGAAAAGTTTCTGATCAGAGCTTATATTCCATATCCTAAGTAACTGGGTGAAATTTGGTTGAACTATCTCAATAAACGCATTCAGTGTAGCGTTTTGAAACTTTTGCTTATATGAAAAGTACCACGCCCTCTTGTCCGAATTTACCTAGATTTTACCAAAAACTTGTACTTACTATCCTTAGCATTTATGTGTATTTTGGTTTAATTCTACGAACTAACTTTAATGATGATGGTAGTGTACCAAATTTCATCAAATTATCGTGCTTAGTTTTCCCGTGATCAGTATTTCCAAAGACCGCCACCCAGCCAGCCAGACGAACGGTAATGGCTATACCAATTCAGAAGGTGACGCTGATCAATTTTTTATACTCTTTTTCATACCTGCCACGCCTCCTCTACGTTACAAACGGAAGAAAAAAATTATTGTACCTGCGTGTAGGGTATAAAAAAGTTTCTGAAATAGGTTTATCGACTACTTTTTGAAATAAGGTTGAAAAGACTCCGTTCAGGTATTACGATAAAAATCTTACGTAAGACAAAAAATAAAGCTTCTAATTTTAAAATTTAAGACTAAATCTAGCCCTTAAAATTGAATTGAAGTGTGAGTTTCTCAGAAAGTTCAAAAACACGATTTTTGAGGTTATATAGAGGACGCAAGAAATTGTTTTGCTCTTTCCTTTTAAATTTTTTGCTTATAACTATTTCTCGTCTTTAAAATAATCTATAACTTTTTCATGTATGATTTTTCTATAAAAAGTGATAACCATTTTAAAATAATATCATGGAGAAAAACCATATCGTCGGCTTAATGCGAAATGGTTCTAAGTCCATTTTATGGCAGAAGTAATGTCATACACATTATTTGCATAATAATATCAAGTAAACTTTTCGTGAAAGCAGAACCCAATTTTATTAATTTTTATCAAAATGCCAGTCAATTAGTTTTATGACGTTACTTTTGTCACAAAATGGACTTAGCCCCTTTTCTCATTAAGCCGACGATATGAGAATCCATATCCATACGATTTTTAACTTTCGTGTATCATTTTGAAGGAAAAAACTCCAAGACCAATTGATGGCTTATTTTGAAAACGAATAATAGTGGTAAGCGATGCAATTAGTCAATAAGATTAAAACAATTTTATGCGAAATCGTGTTTATGTACATTTAGGCCAGAATCTTTCAAAACCGGACTACTTTTGTTTTAGTTTATTGTTTTTGTTTTGTTTTTAAAAATATCACAACAAAGCTTTTGAATAAATTTGCAGCCCCTTATACAATTATTGATTCCGTAACGCATTACTTGGATGTTAGAACATTTTATATATTACATGTAATGTAATGAGGAATGAATTTGTTTTTCAATTACATGTAATGCAATGGGTAATCGATCCAAAACGTTTTTTGATTACTCGCTTATAAGCGAATATTTTATTGGGGTAATTGAATAGTGTTTAAGTAATGCCTTCTGTTACCCAGAATATAATATCTTTAAAGCTACACGATAATGAACATACGCACGCTTCTATTTTATATGTCTGTCCTTAAGAGTGGTCCAGAAACTGAAGGTATTAAAATGTAAAAATGTGCGCAACTTTTTTAAAGCCTTGGATCCTGCTGATTACAAAAAGTACCTAGAAACAAAAAAAAATCCGTTTAGGCCCTTTTTAAGAGTTTTTGAGTACTTTTTTCAATTTATTAGCTATATCTTTTGAACAAGACAAGTGATTTACACAAATTAAATTGCATTTTTTTACGAATACTACATATATTCTATGCTATATTCTGCGTTAAAATAAATTGTTTACCCTTTGTAAGTTCTGTTCAACAGAACCTTAAATTTAAAATTTTTGTTTTATTTTGAGATCATTCAAGAAGTAATTATTTTTTTATTTTACTTACTTAGTAAAAAATTATAGTTTACTTTTGATTCCATTTGGTATTGATTTTAAACTTTTTTGGTATTAAATTCAAAATTTATTCCAAAAAAGTTTGAAATTTATTCGGGTAGGTTTTAATTTTAACTAAAAAAATAATTACACAGTGCAACACAAAAAATGCCACTGGGGTCTCATAAAGTTTTTCTGATAGGTTATGAAAAATAAAAATACACGTATTTCACCGAATATGTGTATCAGTGATTTTTTCCATTTTATGGCTCCTCAAAGCTTAGAATTCGCGTTTTATATGAAATTTCGAGATTTTATGAAAAAACCATCTGATTATAAAATGGTATTCTTGACCTTACCTTTAATTTAAGATATAGCACTTGAGAATCTGCATGGTAGTTTGTGTTCTATAAGAAAAACTGTAAAAATTTTGCTATTTCAATATTAGAAGACTTTGTGATAATAATTTTTTTTTTTATTTTCCGAAATATATGAAAACAAGAAATACATTGAAAATGATTTTGCTTATAAAACAAAAACTACCATGCTGATCCTCAAGCGCTATATCTTAAATTAAAGATAATGACATGGCCACCATTTTGTAATCAGATGGTTTTTTCATAAAATCTCAAAATTTCATATATTGGGTGTTGGAATTAATTTTAAAGGTTTTTTTTCGGTTTTTGAGCATTTATTTAGAAACAACGGTACAATGTATATTATTCAAAGTATTGTCCATCGTTAGCTACAATATTTTCCCATCTTTCTGGCAGCATATGGATTCCGCGCCGGAAGAACGACTCGTCTTTTGAGGCAATCCACGAATCGACCCATTTTTTGGTATCCTCGTAAGAAGTGAAGCGCTGCTCAGCCAAGCCATGCGTCATCGATCTGAATAGGTAGTAGTCGGAAGGGGCTATGCCTGGGCTATAAGGCGGGTGGGGTAGCACATCCCAATTCAGCGCCTCCAACGTTTCCTTGACGGTTCTTGCAACATGTGGCCGTGCGTTGTCATGTTGAAAACCACTTTGTCGTGTCTTTTGGCATATTCCGGCCGTTTAACCTTTAATGCTCGGCTCAATTGCATCAATTGTTATTGGTAGCGTTTCCCAGTGATGGTTTCGTTAGGTTTTAGCAGCTCATAGTACACGACACCCTTCTGATCCCACCAAATACACAGCATAAGCTTGGCGCCATGAATATTCGGCTTGGCCGTCGATGTTGATGCATGGCCGGGTGGTCCCCACGATTTTTTTCGCTTAGGATTATCGTAATGGATCCACTTTTCATCGCCAGCGTGCGTGCGTTGTGCTTCAACCGCTTTTTTCTTCAAATGGAAGCACAAAAGTAAACCTTCCCGCAAATTGCGTTTTGTTGGAACAAAAGTCGACATGTCCACAGAGAAAAAAATATATGTTGTTTACACCTCAGTGGAATGACACATACTGAAAAATGAAGCTTAGACAATGTGCTTTGAAATGAATATAGTCACAGATGTGCCCGATGCGATCTATTGATAGTTACGCCATCTCTTAGAAAACCTTTAAAACTAATTCCAACACCCAATAAAACGCGAATTTTAAGCTTTGAGCAGCCATAAAATGGAAAAAATCACTGATACACATATTCGGTGAAATACGTGTATTTTTATTTTTCATAACCTATCAGAAAAACTTAATGGAAACCCAGGGGCAAACATTTTTTTCCATTTTGTCGCACTGTGTTACTTTTAAACCATTTAGTTTTTTCAATTTTTAATGCCAAAGTGGCTTAAAAGCAATCCTAAAATAACTTTTTTTAGTTTTTAATAAATCCAATAGTGCAGACAAATTAGGTAAAAACAGGTATTCATTTCTAATTTTGTTGAACATGCACCGATTTTGATCCGACAGGGCTCATTTTGTTCGTAATTAAATTTAAAACAAAACCAACACATTAGTTTTTTCCGGCCTTTCCCCAAAATTTCTTTAGTCTCCCGTGAACCTTAAAAATCGGATAAATTCAATAAAACTGTTCTAAAATGCTTAAAAATAAAAAGTTATGCTATTCACTGGATTCTCTAGATTGCTGAATCCAAATATGATGTTGGAAAATGAATAAACTCAAAATGGCGCCCGGAAAACTGCGTACATACCCATTTTAAGCGCCAAAAATGGGAAAAAATCGTTACAGGGGGTTTTAGTCTAGAAGTCTTGTTACATTGAATGAATTTATACGGTCGGTGTGGGATATTGTTTTTTGTACTATAAGAAGTAAAGTTTACCAAAAATTTTTTTGTGTTTTTGATTTGTTAATTATTTAAGCAATAACTATAAAAAGTTAATACAACTCATAATTAAAAATATTTGTAACATTTTGCAAACCATTTTTTCTAAACTAATTTGAGGTCGCTGAACACGAAAAACCTAATTATTTGTTTTTCCTTGCGGCCGTTCCCGAGTTATTCGTTAATTTATATTTTCGAGGTTATAGCTTCATATACATCAATATATTTCTATGACGCCAAGACCGATCAATTTTAGGGAAATTTCGATTTCTTTCAAATATTAATATTTTTGATACAATCCGCAATGTTCTTGTACAGAAAATGATTAGAAGTTACTTAAAACATCTTTAAAGTGTTCAATAAGTGTAGGGTGTCCTATCTGGAGGCTGAAAAATTGGATCTGTTGACTCAGGCCGAACATTTCGAAAATTCTCACATCTTCCTTATTGCACTAAAACCTTAATATCTTTTGGAAATTTCATTCGATTTTGCTCAACATAGGCTTAAAATGTTTGCAATTATATACGCCATTTAATAAAATTGCTAAAAAACAAGTATTTAAAAAAATTACATGCCAAAAACCAAATGTTTCAATTGAAGTTGATGTGAAAAATTTCAAAAATTTGTGAAATTTCAAACTTTTTTCTGCTATAACTCAGTCAATTTTGTTCGAAGCATAATCATTGGTATACTTGTTAGAAGCGCCATTAATCACTCTTTGTAAACGTGGAAAAATAAAATTGATCGGACTTGGCGTCATAGAAATATATTGATGTATATGAAGCTATAACCTCGAAAATATAAATTAACGAATAACTCGGGAACGGCCGCAAGGAAAAACAAATAATTAGGTTTTTCGTGTTCAGCGACCTCAAATTAGTTTAGAAAAAATGGTTTGCAAAATGTTACAAATATTTTTAATTATGAGTTGTATTAACTTTTTATAGTTATTGCTTAAATAATTAACAAATCAAAAACACAAAAAAATTTTTGGTAAACTTTACTTCTTATAGTACAAAAAACAATATCCCACACCGACCGTATAAACTCCTTCAATGTAACAAGACTTCTAGACTAAAACCCCCTGTAACGATTTTTTCCCATTTTTGGCGCTTAAAATGGGTATGCACGCAGTTTTCCGGGCGCCATTTTTAGTTTTTTTCATTTTCCAACATCATATTTGGATTCAGCAATCTAGAGAATCCCGTGAATAGCATAACTTTCCATTTTTAAGCATTTTAGAACAGTTTTATTGAATTTATCCGATTTTTAAGGTTCACGGGAGACTAAAGAAATTTTGGGGAAAGGCCGGAAAAAACTAATGTGTTGGTTTTGTTTTAAATTTTATTACGAACAAAATGAGCCCTGTCGGATCAAAATCGGTGCATATTCATCAAAATTAGAAATGAATACCTAATTTGCCTGCACTACAAGAAAAGTATTCAAATATTCTCTTCGCCAATTTTAACACTTTTGGTTTGAAACTAATGCCATCAATTTGAATTTAACTTGGAAAGATTTTAGTTTCAAAATTTGAGAAATTTAAATTAACAAAAGAGTTAAAAAAAAAAACCAGAACAATATAAAAAAAGTTGTTTTTTTCCAATTTCACACAACGTCATCAATAAGCTTAATAGCCGAATGAGCTAAAGACTTCGTAATTCATCTACATAGGCATAAGAAGTTATACCCTTGGTTCGAAGCTCAGTATGGATTGTGTTTTTTTTTTCCGAATTATAGTTTAAAATTAAAACCATTTTTCATTTTTATCTCTCTATTTACTATAGTTTAAAGTGAAAACTTTTAGGCATTGTTCTATATACTTAAATACTTTTTTGGTTTTAAAATTAAACTAAAATATTTACTGTGTAGAATTTATTTTTATGATCTATATTTTTAGGCATTAATTTATCTTCAAAATAATTCCCACATCTTAGCTGTTTATCACTTTACTTACAAAAAACCATATAAATTAATCAAAATGAAAAAAAAAAAAAGTAAAAAATTCAGTATAGTATATTCACTTCGAAACAGAGCAAAAAAATAGTCATATAGTGAACAATCTGGATACTGTGAACAGGCCTTGCAAAAATAAATTCAATATCCTGACACGACTGTAGTTTCAAATAAACTTAATTCTGAAGCACCAAGTTAATTATGGTTTGAGAGTAGTGAAATAGAGCACGTATACATTAGACCGGTGCGTTTTGGACGAAAGTTTAAAATTTGTCGCGCAACCGGCAGAATTGTAAAGTTTAACTATCGACATGAAGATTGCCGCCACCATAGCTCTGAGAGATGACGGGAAGGGGTGTCGATATATTTTTGAAGGTTGAAAAACGTGGTTTAAAAATGCATGCCCATAGGTCCGAAGTGAATCAATTCTCAGCTTCGAAGTAGGTCGAAAACTGAAATCCAAGACATGGATTCTTATGTATTTTTTCCCGTAAAATCGAATGGCGTCATTAGTTTTCTGATTCGATGTCCATTTTTGGCGTTAAGTGAACTTTTCAGCTCAAAAAAGTCGAAATTTCTCCAAATCTCCTGTTTAAGCACTCCACAATTGAACAGAAAAAACTTAAGAAAAATTTGAAATATACATTTTGTTAGGATTTTTTCTGAAAAATCCAGTGGTTCCATTTTTTTTGCGAAATCGTGCGTAAATATTTAGTCAACGACGGTTCCCAACGTCCGGACGGTTTTTTTTTCGGTGCCCCCTAGTAAAATTTTTTTAGAATATTTTTGAAATTTTTTTTAACCCATTATAAACAAGTTTTTGAAAAAGAGGTCAAAAAGACCCTTAAAAACGTGATATAATGGGTTAAGATGTACTCATAACTTAATGTAGAATCGAGCACGGAACAATATTTTAGAACATCTTAACCCATTATAAACAACTTTTTGGAAAAAGGGGTCGAAAAGACACTTAAAAACGCGATATAATGGGTTAAGATGTTCTTTGACTTCATGTAGAATCAAGCACGGAACAATATTTAGGAAAATCTTAACCCATTATAACGCGTTTTTAAGGGTCTTTTCGACACCTTTTTCCAAAAAGTTGTTTATAATGGGTTAAGATGTTCTAAAATATTGTTCCATGCTCGATTCTACATTAAGTTATGTGAACATATTAACCCATTATATCACGTTTTTAAGGGTCTTTTTGACCCTTTTTTCAAAAACTTGTTTATAATGGGTTAAAAAAATTTCCAGAAATATTCTTAAAAATTTTACTAGGGGGCACCGAAAAAAAAAAACCGTCCGGACGTTGGGAACCGTCGTTGACTAAATATTTACGCCCGATTTCGTGATATTTTTTGAAAATAAAAATCAAAAATTCGTTTTTCATGAATAAAAATAATGTTGTAGCGCAAAAAAATGGTACCACTGGATTTGTCAGAAAAAATCCAAACAAAATGTATATTTCAAATTTTTCTAAGATTTTTTCTGTTCAATTGTGGAGTTCTCAAACAGGAGATTTGGAAAAATTTCGACTTTTTTGAGCTGAAAAGTTCACTTAACGCCAAAAATGGACGTATAATCAGAAAACTAATGATGCCATTTGATTCTACGGAAAAAAATACATAAGAATCCATGTCTTGGATTTCAGTTTTCGACCTACTACGAAGCTGAGAATTGATTCACTTCGGACCTCTGAGCATGCATTTTTAAACTACGTTTTTCAACCTTCAAAAATATATCGACACCCCTTCCCGTCATCTCTCAGAGCTATGGTGGCGGCAATCTTCATGTCGATAGTTAAACTTTACAATTCTGCCGGTTGCGCGACAAATTTTAAACTTTCGTCCAAAACGCACCGGTCTAATATACATGCTTATGTATCTTAATTGAATATTTTTACTTTCAGCTTGATGCTTTTGCTTGTCCCGCAATAAAAAGTGATAATGTAAAAACCAAAGAGATTCTTACTAAGTCACAGCAACTACTCAGAGATACCAAAATTGCTTACACTGAATTGCAAGACCAATTATGCGACAAAGAGGCTTACTACATACAGCGCAAGGAGGAGTTGGAAGCACAACATCGTTGCGAACTGGAAAAAGGTAAGTTCAAGCTTAGTATCCACACAACAATGTGTCTAATACTTTTTTCTGGGTACTTTCAGCTCAATCAAGTTTTTGCAAAATGCAGTTGGCTTCCGAAGAAGAAATCTCCTCTATAAAAGCTGAACTGAAGCAATCGGTACTAGAAGCCGAAAATCGTGAAACGATATTGCGCGAACGAATTGCTTATTTAGAGAAAAATGGGCTCGATTTGCGAGAGCGCTCATTCGATAATTATCGTCTTGAAATGGAGCATAAAGTGGCCCAAAAGCAGCAGTACATACAGGCTGCTGAAGAACGTGTCAAAATTTTGCAAGATCGCATTGAAAGCCTGGAAAAACTTAACAATGAATGTCGCACAAGAACTCAAGCTACGGAAAATGAATTTTCTCAACGCTTGCAAATGGCAACTCAGCGCGAAAATGAACTTTTAGAAAACATCAAAACAATCAATAAAGAACTTAACATTTTGCGAGAATCGAAAGATAACCGAGAGCGTGAGTTGAAGGATAAGCTTGTTTTGACGCAAGACGAAATTGCTGTCCTAAGGTCATCATCTCGACTGAGTCTGAATGAGAGTCTTGAGCGTAACAATTCACCACGAAACTCCAGCACTCCTTCGATTGCTTCAGTCGAAATTTCACGCTTACAAAGCGAAGCAGAAAGTTTACGTTGCGTGCTCGAGTTGAAGCAAAAGGAAAATTCCAAGTTAGTGAAACAAAACGAAGAATTGATCCGCGATGCTGATGAACGCGCCGCTTTGCAGGCTAAAATTTCACGGTTGGAGTCAGATCACGAAATGTTGCAGTCTGAAATGAATATTAAATCGGAAAAGGAAAAGTATGTTGTGTATGTTTTTTTTTTTTCTTTGTCTGATATAATTGCGAAACGTATCGGGTGTTTTTTTTATCACAAATTACATAAAAAATCGTCTTAACCGACTTCACTATATTAATAAGAACAAATCAATGGGTTTTATTTTTATAATAATTTATTTGATATGCTTTTGGACTTATAAGGTGTGTTCCTTTTGACGTGTAGGTGCATATATATATAACTGTAGTGTGAATTGCAGTGGTCTCTTTTTGGGAGAACCACAAATTCTACAAAATAATAATTTTCATTATTTTATTTGTGTTGTTTTTTAAACAGATAATGATTTACGTAATTAGTTTCCATTCATTTTAAGTAAAAAAACGAAAAACAGCTCAATACGGTATTTATTTTATAACGATCTCAAAAATGCTTGGAATGAGTCGTGAGTCTCAAATTTTTCGTCTGAATTCATACGTAGAGTATGAGGGCAGAATTGGCTCATCATCTCAGGATATTTATATATAAGAGGTAAAATACACTAAAAATAGGTATTTTGGTTATATTTGATGCAGACTACACACAATTTTTGTTAGTGTTTTTATATACATATAAATCACGTAGTACTACTCCTTCAGTAAATAGCTCTTAACGATGGTTCCTTCAAAATTTATGGCAGATTTAAGATGACATCATATAATTAAAAGCTAGCGTCATTTTAGCTGTTGTATGGGATTTCATAATGTCATCGGAAATCTGCCATAACTTTTAAAGGAACCATCGCACGATACTTTTCAAGAGCTCATTTTGACGGAAAAAAGAACTACATGATAAATTAGGCATTCAAAATTACAAAAATTTTGTGCGTGACAAATAAGATATAGCCCAGGAAAATAAGACGAAAAAAGAGCTGCTGTGCGAAATAATTCCAAGTGGATTTTTTTCGCCGCAATTGCCTCTATTTATGCATGATAAATAAAGTGTGAAAAGTCCATTGCAAAGTCGTGTGCGCATAAAAAGTTATTAAGGCTCAAAGGTAGCTAAAATAAGTTTTTTGCAAATATCTCGCTAATGCTAACTTTTACAGAAAAATGTTTGTCTCTAAATTTGTAGCACAGGAAATTTCCTACAAAAGTACGTTAAAAGTATTTGCGTACACTCAGAAAAAAAAATATTGTTAAAGCAACAATTTTTCGTTCTTAAAAAATTGTGATTTTTAAATTGTTAAAATTAATATCTTATTCTTAAATATTTGTCATATAATAATACAAAAGAAAAAAAATATTTCAAAATTAAAAACTTCAAATCAGTCTACTTTGGAATAATTTGAAATAAGTCTATCGGCAAAAGGGTACGTAAATTATTCCAAAAAATCTGAATTATAAAAAAAAATATTTTTAATTTCTAGAAAATGAAATGAACTATTTAAAGCTATTCGAATTGCTATTGAAAAATCTTTACATTTTAAGCAGAAAATCAATTCATCTTGGAAGATATTATTTTACGCCCCACCGTTCATATATGCCAACGCTTTTCCATCTAAGAAGTTCACATGCGCCTTGAAGTAAGACCATCGGGAAGGATGAGAACCTTTTTTGCCTTATTCTTCCTGCAGGAACTTCAAGATAATGCATACATATAAGTACTACTTATCTTACGTCTTTTATTGCAAATAAGGTTTATCTGCTGCAATTACTGTTATACAATTTAACGTGTTTGTAAGTTTGCTGAATGTTTTAAAATAAACCTATATATTCATATAAAAAGCATTCCAATTGTCAATTATTTGTCGTTCAATTATATCATTCTTAAATGTTATTGACAGTTTCGCTTTTGAAACACCAATTTCCATTCTTAAACTTTCAACAACTTTTTGTTTTTGAAACAACAATTTCCGCTCTTGAACTTTCAACAACTTTGTACTTGATTCAAAAATTTTTCGTTTTATTTAATAAGTAACAGTTTCGTTTTTGAAACAAGAACAAAAGTTGTTGGGAAGATTTTAACCAACAAAAATACTTGAATCAAAACATAAAGTTGTTGGAAATACAATTTTTTTCCCTGAGTGTACGACTTCTAGTTTAGAAGATCACTCAATTTAAAAAGTTGTTAACAGTTATGATATGAAATACTACCTATGAGTTCATATTAAAATATCTTACTTTTTAAATTGCAATAACACTTCAATGAGAAGTTGTACAAACAAAATTAAAATGCCGTTTGAAAGATAATTTAATTTTCTTTATACCGTAGAAAATTTTTTTTTTCGAACGGCTCATGACCTTAAAAATATTCTTGAATAACCGTTGAGGCTTCGAAATTACTGATTTTTTAAGGATATCTCCGAATTGGTTAGTGCTGCGATAAAAAGGAACAGGAACCAATTTTGAAGAGAATTACAAGATCTACAAAAAATAAGCCATATGTGTACACATAGAAGTAACCGTTTAGAAGATATTCCAAAAAAACCCTTAAAATGCCAAAAAACCGGTTTCTATTGAATATCTTCTATACGGTTACTTCTACACGGTGGTTTTTAAAAAAATTTTAACTTTTTGAAATACCACCCGCGATTTTTTTCAGGGATAATGTTGGGGGACCCTTCTAGTATCTAAATCCGCAAACCGCGAAATCGAACGTCCAACCGTTTTTTTTTTTCGACCTTTTAGTTTTTTTAACGATTTTTGAGTATGTCTCGGTGTGTATATACATATTATGTACACATATATATATATATATATATATACATATATGTATATACGTACATATATATACTTGTATATGTATATATGTGTAATATATATATATGGATATATATATACATGCATACATACATGGAGCATTCCAAAGTTGGTACGGGACAAATCGTACGCATTTTTTGAGTTTAAAAGTTAAATTAAAGACAAACCAAAATGTTATCAAAAAAAGCATCTAGTACATTTATTTTGTGTGATATAGACCTATTAAAACCAATTATTTGTTCTTAATAATATTTATAGATAGTGAGTAATTAATAAGAAAAGAAGTTCGTTTGTACGGGACAGCCAAAATCTACCATACTTTCCATTTTTTGACTTTGTAGCAAGTTTTTAGCGAAATTAATAAGCTTTAAAAATTAGCAAAAATATTTTTGGATAGACTAAGGGTCAAGGTATAGTAAAACAATAAAAGTTTGAAAAAATATTTATTTAAATGAGAGTTATTAACCCCTTGAGACCGATGGGGTCATATAGGACCCCAAGCATTTTTTGATACATCACTATTTTAACTAAAATTAGTATCAAGGAGTACTCGAATGCTATTGACATGCTCTAGAGAGTTGTTCAGTATAGTCTTGGCTACAATTCTGTTTTAACTTTTTGGCAAAATACGGAACGGTTTTTAAGCTATGACCAAAAATGGCACAATTTTTCGACATTATTGTGATTTTGAGGCCAAAAAACCAATTTTTTCGGGTTAGTTCTTGAAACATTTTCTTTTCTTTAGCCTATATCTACTACTTCGTTGAAGATATGAAAACAAAATCTCAAATGGTTTACGACTTAGAGCCGTGATAACTTTGAAAAAGCAGTTTTGAAGCAATTTTTATAGTACTATGAAATTCGACCTGGAGCCAACCAAGTAAAACACAGATAGGGTCTTACTAGTAACATTATGCGCTTTCAGGAACAGCATTCAAAAAGTTGTTTGGATTTTTTTTGTTGCACTGTGTTATACGAATCCACCCTTTCTAGCTATAAGAGGATTTTCCGGACCTACTTTTTTTTCTTAATTTAAGCACAAGAAAACTGAATCCGAAGTTAATTTTTCGATATCTACAAGGGTCTAGGCTTCGGTCTCAAGGGGTTAAATTAAAATTAAATTGTTTGTACGGGACATTTTTGATTATGATTACCCCAAGCGTGTTTTTTGCATGTTACTTGATGGCCATTAACTGAAATTTAATGAACTTTTGATATTCCTGGGACAGGCTCATAGATGAACATTTTTAATTTTTTAAGCTATATCTGATTCAGAAATGAAAAAAATTCTCGTAGAGGGTACTAAAATGGCTGCTAGTGTCGCGAAATCTTTTGCGTTTTTGGCTACGGCACTGTCTCTTTGACTTCGACCTTTTTGACTTACAAGTCGTTTTACATTACCACCGACTCCGTAAACCACGCCTTTGGGATGTGTCCATAAGTTACATAGATGCTGTTTAAGCATTACGTAAGCAGATTTTCAATGATATGAGCAAAAATTAACAAATCGTGAACACGAACCCCTCTCTTATGATTAAACGTAAGCAGATTTTCAAATACGAACAAGAATTCAGGAACTAAATTATTTTTATAATTAAAGCAATAGCGGTCATACGGAAATTGAAAAAATCCTTGACAGTTTAAATCAATTTTAAGGGCTAAAGTTAGACTTTAATTTAAATATTTTTTGTCTCTCGTAAGAATTTTATCGACCTCTCCTCCTGTATAAGCAACAATAAGCAAATCTTGAACCACTCCCCACCTAAATATGCTTACGTTATACTTAAACGGCCCTATATGAACACCATTTCACTTTTATATAGCAGTTTTGCTCATATCTCATATAATTTAAAGTCACAATTTCGTAAGTGCATATACATAATAAAGCCCCCTGAGACTTATAGTTCATAGAAAAGTAGTAACCAACGCTGACCGTACCCATATCGATAATTTTTAAAGAGTTTTTTCAACAATATTAGAAAAAAATTAATAGAAATCTTAATAAAATAAATATTGTGTTTGTACGGGACAAATAATAAGATAATAATTATTATACTTAAGGCAAAATAAAATCCGAAAATTACTGCACTTTTTAAGAGTACCCAAGTAACTAGCTTTAAATAAAATGCTAATAAAATTAAACCGGTATGTGTGTAGACAGAAAATTAATTACATCGATTTGTGCGTTTGTACGGGACACCAATAACTGTTTTGTTTGTTGCGGTATAATATAGATGTTTGCAAGAACACTTTTTTGCAAATACTATTTATCAATACACTCGTCTATGACCTAAAACTACAGATATAATTTATAACGTAACTCATCATGGTTTCATAGAAAAACAATGATGAATATGATCAAAAATATACCTAGTAAAAAAAAAACCTTTGGCACTTTCTTTACTGTAAAAAACTGAACCTAATACCAAGATTTTAGTATGAAATCAATTTGGAAAGTAAAGTTTAATCCCACTAGAATATATTCGATCCATTAAAACATTTGAAAAATAAATCTGAAACATCTGCTAAAAAATACCATTTTCACTGGAATGCTCCACATACATATAAAAGGTATCGTTTCCGCACCATTTATTTTTTAAAAAAATCGGTTTTTTCGTATTTAAGAAAAACACAAACAAAAACCGGAAACGAAAGTAGTTACTTGAGGTGTGATTTTTGATGCTTAATCCGATTGTGGTATTAGAATTGCTCTATTACGTCTGGACTTTGAGATATCCTTACATATATGTTTAAAGGACACCATTTTTTTCCTATTTTTGAAGTTATATAACAAGATAAGGTAATATTATGCCGTAAAATCTGGTATGACAGTTAATGGCCCTAGTTTTTTCCTTGAAAACTCAATCAAACCGATAACGATATCTTTTTTTTTGTCGAAGATATCTTTGCTTAAAAAGTTAAAAAAGTGCAAAAACACGATTTTTGGCTATATTGGATGTTATATGCAGGACACACAAAATTTTTTTGTGAATTTCTATTACCAGAAACATTTGGTACTTTCTTTTGGCTTTAAATTAAGCTATCAAATGTTTATCTGCAATATTTCTCTGCAAAGTTATGTTAACTTTAAAATCACACCATGAAACTTAAAGCGAAAAATCTCGGTTTTCGGCTATATTTGGGGTTGTATACAGTACGGACGAAATCCGTCTGCTCTTTTTTACCAACCAAAGCATTCAAAACCATTCTTTATCTTCAAAATGAGCTAACAAGTGGTCTCTTGTAATTGTTTTCTAAAAAGTTATGACTATTTTAAGACATGTTGCAGCAATATAAGGAATACTCGTACACTGTGAGTTTGCACTCCATAATGTAATTTTTAAATGGTCATAACTTTGTGGAAAACAATCACAAGAGACTTCTTGATAGCTTATTTTGAAGATAAAAAATGGTTTTAAATGTTTCGGTTAGTAAAAAAGCGCAGACGAATTTCGTCTGTACTGTATACAACCTCAAATATAGCCGAAAACCGAGATTTTTCGCTTTAGGTTTCATGGTGTGATTTTAAAGTTTACATAATTTTGCAGAGAAATATTGCAGATAAACATTTGATAGCTCAATTTAAAGCCAAAAGAAAGTACCAAGTGTTTCTGGTAATAGAAATTCCCAAAAAAATTTTGTGTGTCCTGCATATAACATCCAATATAGCCAAAAATCGTGTTTTTGCACTTTTTTAACTTTTTAGGCAAAGATCTCTCCGACAAAAAAAAAAAAGATATTGTTATCGGTTTGATTGAGTTTTCAAGGAAAAAACTGGGGCTATTAACTGTAATACCAGATTTTACGGCATAATATTACCTTATCTTGTTATATAACTTCAAAAATAGGAAAAAAATGGTGTCCTTTAAACATATATGTAAGGATATCTCAAAGTCCAGACGTAATAGAGCAATTCTAATACCACAATCGGATTAAGCATCAAAAATCACACCTCAAGTAACTACTTTCGTTTCCGGTTTTTGTTTGTGTTTTTCTTAAATACGAAAAAACCGATTTTTTTAAAAAATAAATGGTGCGGAAACGATACCTTTTATATGTATGTATGTATGCATGTATATATATATCCATTAGTGTGTATTGAAATATATGGACGAGTTTTAAAACCCAATTCCACACTCAAATTATGAAAGAAGAAAGATAAACAACTCAGGAAATATAAATTTTTTGACTTTAAAATAAATTCCTAGCTGGCCAAATGGCCATTGTTTATAAAAACCGAGTGATTTTGTACTGGAGAATATCTTACGGTAAATTTTTTTCCCAAAAACACCATAGATATCGATTCGTGGTCTAAAATAACTTATGTGTGCAAATTTTCAGAGAGATCGCAGGACGTGCAGGAACGTCAGCAAAGGAATAAAAAACGATTATCTTCAATGAAACGAATACTTTTTGTAATAGAGCCTATCTAACGGCAGATTTTTTTCCAAAAAACACTACAGATCTCAGTTCGTAGTCGAAAATAACTTATGTGTGCAAATTTTCAGAGAGATCGTATGACGTGCAGGAGTGTCAGCAAAGAAAAAAAAGCACTTATTTTCAATCAAACGTTTAATTTTTGTACTAGAGTCCATCCAACGATTCATTTTTTTCAAAAAAAACTCTTCAAAGTTTAAGCATGAAACGAAACCATGTTCCAAATTTCAGCGAAATCGGAAGGGGTGTGGCAGATCTTGTTACGATAGGCATGAAATGGCTGTATACCATTTTTTAATCCTTCGCTGACACTCCCACACGTCGTTCCACAAATCTTAAAATTTGGGTGCATAGTTTATTTTTTATGACGAACCAAGTACCACAAGTTTTTTTTTGAAAAAAATGAATCGTTAGATGGATAGGACAAAAATTAAACGTTTGATTGAAAATAAGTGCTTTTTTTTCTTTGCTGACGCTCCTGCACGTCATACAATCTCTCTGAAAAATTGCATACATAAGTGGTTTTCGACTACGAACTGAGATCTGTAGTGTTTTTTGGAAAAAAATCTGCCGTTAGATAGGCTCTAGTACAAAAAGTATTCGTTTCATTGAAGATAATCGTTTTTTATTCCTTTGCTGACGCTCCTGCACGTCATACGATCTCTCTGAAAATTTGCACGCATAAGTTATTTTAGACCACAAATCGATATCTATGGTGTTTTTGGGGAAAAAATTTACCGTAAGATAGGCTCCAGTACAAAATCACTCGGTTTTTATAAACAATGGCCATTTGGCCAGCTAGGAATTTATTTTAAAGTAAAAAAATTTATATTCCCTGAATTTTTTATCTCTCTTCTTTCATAATTTGAGTGTGGAATTGGGTGTTCGTTTTTCGATACACACTAATATCCATATATATATATTACACATATATACATATACAAGTATATATATGTACGTATATACATATATATGTGTACATAATATGTATATACACACCGAGACATACTCAAAAATCGTTAAAAAAACTAAAAGGTCGAAAAAAAAAAACGGCTGGACGTTCGATTTCGCGGTTTGCGGATTTAGATACTAGGAGGGTCCCCCAACATTATCCCTGAAAAAAAATCGCGGGTGGTATTTCAAAAAGTTAAAATTTTTTTAAAAACCACCGTGTTGAAGTAACCGTATAGAAGATATTCAATAGAAACCGGTTTTTTGGCATTTTAAGGGTTTTTTTGGAATATCTTCTAAACGGTTACTTCTATGTGTACACATATGGCTTATTTTTTGTAGATCTTCCAATTTTTTACAAAATTGGTGCCCTAATTTTTATCATATGACCCTTCGTTTGAGAGATATCCTTCAAAAACCAGTATTTTCGAAGCCTTAACGGTTTGTCACGAATATATTTAAGGACATGGGTTGTTCGAAAAAAAAAATTAGTACGCTATATAGAAAACTAAATTGTCTTTTAAACGGTATTTCAATTTTGTTTGTACGACTTCTCGTTGAAGAGTTATCACAATTTAAAAAGTAAAATATTTTAATATGAACTCATAGGTAGCATTTCATATCATAACTGTTAACAGCTTTTTAAATTAGGTGATCTTCTAAACTAGAAGTCATACAAAAAAATGTTTAACGTACTTTTGTAGGAAATTTCCTGTGCTACAAAATTGGAGGCCAACATTTTTCTGTAAAAGTTAGCATTAGCTAGATATTTGCAAAAAACTGATTTTAGCGACCTTTGAGCCTGAATAACTTTTTATGCGCACACGACTTTGCAATGGACTTTTAACACTTTATTTATCATGCATAAGTAAAGATAATTCCGGTGAAAAAAATCCACTTGGAAGTATTTCGCAGAAAAATTCTTATTTTCCTGGGCTAATAATAAAAATTACAAAAATTTTGTCCAGTCTGCATCTTTCCTCAAAACTATCAAAAGTACCTATTTTTTGTGTATTTAACGTCAAATATCTCAATATTCTGAGGTGATAGACCAGTTCTGACTTCAGAAAACAAAACATTCCAGGCATATGTTATTTGTTTAAAAAAATGTTGTGCGTACCATTTTTGAACCTGTAGTATAATGCATTAAGATTATTGTAAGAATTTTTTAGTCTATTGTCAACATAACATACGTAGGCTGCTTTATATATATCTGCCTAGGCAACACTAATGTCAATAGCTGAAATCTGGCAACATCATAATAAAGTTTGAAATTTTTTTTCATAAACGTACTCAGAACGTTTTGACGTACGACCATCATTTGTGTTGTTTACAGTGACTTGAAAAAATCAATTTGGCAAAAAAATGGAATTAACTCGTGAACATTTTCGTGCGATCATTTTTCACAACTTTCGACGTGGATTATCACGACAAGAGTGCATCGATGAACTTAAATCTTTGTATGGCGATAAAGCACCGTTCGATAGCACTGGTAAAAACTGATTTAATAAATTCAATCGTGGGCGACGCTCGCTCAATGACGAATTCCGTGAAGGTCTTCCAAAAACGGCCGTTGTGCCAGAGAACATTGATGCTGTGCGTTAACTGATAATGCAAGATCGTCATGTGACATAACGTGAGATAGAAGCATCTTTGGGCATTAGTTCCACTCCAATGCATTCGATTTTGCATGAACACTTCGTTGCAAAAAACATTTGTTCTCGTTGGAAACCCTATAATTTACCCATATTTTAAATTATCAATGGAAAAATTGATTTCCTTAACTCACTGTAAACAAAACAAATAGCACTTGTACATCAAAACGTTGTGAGTACGTTTATGCTAAAAATGTCAAACTTTATTATGGTGTTGCCAGATTTAAGCTATTGACATTAGTGTTGCCTAGGCCAGAGATATATATAGCAGCCCACGTATACATTTCCAGGCGATCACTTTGATAATATAACCGTTATTAGTTTTGGTCAGAAAAATGTGTTATTTGATCTATAGTTTGTACCAGGCATTGAAATAAGCTGTAATAATACCCTATTTCTGCAGTAATAACTTCAAATTTGCAGTAATAACTTCAGAATATTGTTAAAAATTGTAATAATAATTTTCACCCAAATTCATATTACTTTGTTTTGCGTTAATCGTTGAAACTAAATACTCATTTTATTTCGCTTATAACCGTTGTTTTAGTTGTCTAACCTAACCAATTTGGGCTAAAATGTAGCAACCACAATAAGTACTCAGCAACTCTACTTTAAACATATTTTTATAAATGCATTCGAAGAAAATTTCGCTATAATCTTTCAATTTTAAATTGAACCATTGGCATAATATCTGTTATTTAATATTAATATTTAATATTAATCACTTGAATAAGACCTTAAAAGAATTTTGCTAAAAATTGCAAATAAAAACAAAAAAAAAACTAGTGAGGGTGTTACCTTTGCCCTAGCCAAACATTAAATACCCTACACAGCTGCATTTTGGGAGGTGCCACGCCCTCTTGTTCGATTTAATTCAGTTTTTGCTTAAGGCTTGTATTTATAATTCTTAGTGTCTGAGTAAAATTTAGTTCGTTTATCTCAAAATACGCTTTCAGTAAAGCGTTCTGAACATTTTGCTTATATGAGAGGTGCCACGCCCTCTTGTCCGAATTCGCCCAGTTTTTGCTCAGAGCTTGAGCTTACAATTCGTAGTATTTATGTGTATTTTGGTTGCATTATCGTGAAAAATACTCCAAAAATTGCATTTTGAAAATAATTTTTGTATGGGCGGTAGGCGTGTCCGTTGATCGATTTCACTCATTTTCAATCCCCCGAGCTAATTTTGACGGCAGAGGCTGTGCACTAAATTTCATTGAATTATATTGCTTAATTTTCCTAAAAAATGTATTTCCACACACAGCCAGCCAGCCAGACAGACGGACATGGCTATATCGACTCAGGAGGTGACGCTGATCAAGAATATATATACTTTTCTATATCTGCCACGCCTCCTTCTCAGCGTTACAAATGGAAGGAGAAAGTGAATATACCCTGGGGGTAGGGTATAAAAATTCTGCAGTAATAACTTTTTCTAATTTCAATCCCTGGTTTGTACCGTAAAAATTAATATTTTTAAATATATTTATTTTTTTAATTTAATTTATATTTAGTTACCTACAATGTAGGACTTCCACAACAAATATACCCTCTTTAGAAGTTACAGGCACTTAAAGCGGTTTGCCTTTTTAAAGTGTATTTTTCAAACTTCATAGCCAAGGAAAATGAGAATTTTTATGCGAAAAAATTCCAAGTGGAAATTTTTCACCGGAATTGTCTTTATTTATGCATGATAAGTGTGAAAAGTCCATTGCGAAATCGTGTGCGCATAGAAAATTATTCGGGCTCAAAGGTCGCTAAAATCAGTTTTTTGCAAATATGTATTTCGCTACCGCATACTTCTACAGAAAAATGTTTAAGCTCAAAAATTTTCTATAAAATGGTACTATCGTACAACTTGCAATTTAGAAGTTAACCTTATTTAAAAAGTGTTAAAATTTTGTCACAAGTAAGTTCCACATACAGGTGTATACCAACATATTTCACTTCTTAAGTTACAATAACTCTTGAATGAGCAGCCGTATTAAAAATGTGAAAAGACATTTTTATAGAAAATTGTATTCAATTCTATGTACAATATATTTTGTTTTTTTTTTTTTCATGAAAGTCAAGGCTTAGAAATTATTTTTCAAAAACCAAATAAGTCTCGAAAAAACTGTTTTTTGGAAAATATCTTCGAAACGGTGAGTCGTACGATAAAAAAGACCTGTTTAGTCGAGAATCATAAGGTCTACAAAAAATAAGCAATATGTATAAGCATAAAAGGTACCGTTTAGAACAAAAAAAAAAAAAACCTTAAAATGGCAAAAAACCGGATTTTTCTGAATATCTTCTTAACGGTAACATTTATGATAATACATGTCGTTTATAGAGAATACAATTTTCTATTACAAAGACTTCACATTTTTAGCACGGCTCGTTCAAGAGTTATTGTAACTCAAAAAGTGAAATATACAGATATGCAGTTGTATGTAGCATTTACTTGTCACAAAATTTTAACACTTTTTAAATTAGGTTAACTCGTAAACTGTAAGTTGTACCATTTTCTTGAGCTACAAATTTATGCCACAACATTTTTTTCTGTAGAAGTATGCGTTAACGAATTATTTGCAAAAAACTGATTTAAGCGACCATTGAGCCCGAATATGCGTACACTACTTCGCAATGGACTTTTTACACTTTGTTTATCATGCATATATGTTAGAGAGGATCGAATTTTTTTTCCACTAACTTTCATTCAGTTTCAGATTCTCCGTTAAAATCTAAGTTAAAAACTCCTTGGGACCATATATCAGTAAATTTCGACTCAGCCAAAAATCGTTTGAAGTTTTGGGTTTTTTTCGCTGTTGCGAGATTGTCTTTGATAATTTATAACTTCCGAATAATTTGTTGTACCGTTAGAAAGGTGTTGTTGCGTAGTATCAATGCTTTGGCTAATTTATTGAAATCTGGTTCAAAAGTTATGACCTTTTGAATGAAAATATATAAAAACTTTATACAAAATTTACCAAAATTTCATCTTTTTTAAAAAAAAAATGTACTTTTAAATTTTTTTTATAGTGTATCAAAAGAACTATCTAGAGAGGGTCTGTTCATCCAGATACGGCTAGGCATTTCAAAGTTATGACCTTTTGAATAAAGACAGATAAAAACTTCATACAAAGAATATTAGAAATTTAATCTTCCTAAAAAAAAAACGTTATTTTTGAATTTTTTTCTATAGCTCATTAAAAGGCTTTTCCAACGCAGTTATGTTCTATAAGATACGGCAAGAAATTCCAAAGTTATGACATTTTGAATCAAAGCATACATTTTCTCTATAATACTTGATTTGTCGAACTTTGAGCCATTATAGCGTCGCTTAGTGACCCACTTCAAAAAATCTTTTGGCGGTTTTTTTCTACTAATTAATGGTAATCGAAAGTGCTACACAAGAACTCATTAAAAAAAAAAGTTTGTTTTAAATATTTTTTCAGTAAACAGTTCTCATCTGCTTTCAATCAAAATGTCATAACTTTGGAATTGCTAGCCGTATCTTAAAGAATAGGAACAGCGTTGGAAAGGCCTTTTGATGAGATATAGATTAAAATTCAAAATTAACGGTTTTTTTTTTCTAGGAAGATTAAATTTCTAATATACTTTGTATGAACTTTTTATCTGTCTTCATTCAAAAGGTCATAACTTTGAAATGACTAGCCGTATCTGGATGAATAGACCCTCTCTAGATAGTTCTTTTGATACAATATAAAAAAATTTAAAAGTACATTTTTTTTTTAAAAAAAGATGAAATTTTTGGTACATTTTGTTCGGAAGTTATAAATTATCAAAGACAATCTCGCAACAGCGAAAAAAACCCAAAACTTCAAACGATTTTGGATGAGTCGAAATTCACCGCAGATATATGGTCCCAAGGAGTTTTTAACTTAGATTTTAACGGAGAATCCGAAACTGAATGAAAGTAAGTGGAAAAATTTGGTTTGGAACAAATTGATCCTCTCTTATATATGTATAAAGGCAATTCCGGTGAAAAATATCCACTTGGAATTTTTTCGCACAGCAGCTCTTTTTTCGTCTAGTTTTCCTGGGATATCAATCGAAACCGGAAAACAAATTCTTATTTTTGAAATAAAAAACCTCTATTTTAAGAAAATGGACGGGGAGAAAAAATAAATAAATGTTACATAAATCTCGCGAGCAATAAAGTATACATTAATATTTTTACCATGTGTTTTGGATTTGTTTTTTGTTTTATTCGTTGCAAATTACTAATTGCTTTTTTTTATTTTTATTTCTTTTGCTGCTTAGGGAACTTCTCCGTCAAATAGATACAATTCAGAAAGCCTATGATCATGAGTCCATCAAACGTAAAAGTCTTTCCTTCGATAAAGAAGCTCTTCAATATAAACTGAAGCAACGCTCCGAGCAATTGCATCTTGTTGAAACTAAGTTACAAGAACTTTCATCGCGAGACTTACAATACTCTAGTCTTGTATCGCTTGTATCCAACGTGAATGATTCTTCAATCTTTATTCATGTGAATGGTGATATTTCGTCGCCTATCGATAAAGGTTTGATTGAAAAAACCAACTCCATTTCATGGGTACTAGAAATGGATAATGACACTCCGGAAACTGCTGCTTCAAAAATGGTAAAACGTGCTGGTTCTTTTCGCTCAGTTGAACGTAGTCCATCGGCGCGTCGTCAATTATCGCTAAGTGCAAACGCCGCCACAGGATCTAATGCTTGCAATGAAGGCAATATTGAGGGACCTATTCCACTGTCACAATCTATGTCCGCTACATCAGTAATACGACAACATTCCAATGAAACTGTTGAATTTTTAGGACGCGCAAATTCGCGCATACGTTCAAAGTCTGTAAGCGTTAAAAGCTCTGACCCCGCCAACGTAAGCAGCAGTAAAATCTTACATCAAACATCTAGCAACTTCCCTCGCAAAAACGAACAGGGACCCCCAGTATGGAAGGAACCAATCGGTGCCAGCTCACCTTTGTGTAGTAGCGTACGTTCACGCACTTCTACCTTAAAAAAGGATGACTCCGCAGGACCCTGTGAAGAAGCGCTTTTCCGACGTACATCGCGTAAGCTCATTACTTGTGACACATCGTCCTTGAACTCAGGTGAACGCTTAGAAAAACGGGCATTGCCCACGCATCCTTCAGTGCATGATCTAAAAGCTCAAAAAAAATCCCAAGAAATACAGGAGTCTGCAGGGGAGGCTATGGTATCTGGTACAAATTCTGAAGATGAAGGCTGTTCCGCGTCATCTGATGAAGTAGCCAGCACATCAGCATCTACTACTTCGTCGGTTACATCGGGTTCAAGTTCATCTCTTAACCACGTAAAGGATCATCACATGTCGTTAGATGATGAAGTGCTACTGCTGGACAAAATAAACAGTTTAAATGGCACACCAATGGAAGTGAGTTGGTCCGACGAGGCTGAGGTTTTCGCGTCAACCGGATCAGCAGTATGACAGGAAGAAGATGAAGACGACGAGGACAATTTCTAAGAAAAGGACTCAAATAATAAGACCAATGATTTATTTAAGAAAGTTTTGAATTTTGCAATTGCTAGCGAAAATTTTTGAAGTTTAATAGCATAGCTAGCCATTTCCAGACTTGTCTCAAGAACGTTGACGCGAGCATTATGCTTGATTAACATATGGCACAGGGGGAAGCTAATCAACTGTTTAGTTAAATAAAGGAGCGGACTATGAAAAAAATAGAGAAAATTTTTAAGAGCACAGTTTTATGCTAAATGTAGAAATTTTATTTATGTATGGAAATTAGAGCTGAAACGCCTATGTATGTATGTACATGTGTTGTCAAAGAAGGTTTATTATAAGAAAGAGCAATAGAAAAAAAAATCTTTTGTTTTTGTTTGTTTTCTTATCTTATTTTTAAATGATGTTTTGTCCAACTTGTATTTTGATTGAAAACTAAAGAAGAGAAATAAAACTATTTTCAAAATATCTTATGCTAAAAATATCGAAAAAGTATTGTATGAATCAAAAGTAAAGAAAAATTCAAAATTAACACTATTTGAAATTAAAACAAAGTCATTAAAAAGGTATTATTATATCGCAGCAGAACGATTTTATAAAGTGAGATGTCTTCTTTTCAATGGCTTTTCTTTTACTTTTTATATGTATCAACAAACCGTCTTAATTCTTTAAAAATGTCAACTATTTAACAAAAAAATCAAGCCTTAATATTGTTTAGGTTAGTTTTCGTAATATTCGGCAGTAAAATTAAAAACATCATAACTCAAAACCAACCTTTGGGTTTTGTTGTGCTGAAAAAATGATATGACAGAAAATTTAATTTTTGAACTTGCCAATTATAGCATCCTCAACGCTCATACCTTCAAGCTTTAAATATAAATTAGTGCAATTTAGAAAAAAAAATTGTAAATTATTTGACTGGAGTTTTTTTTTTTCAGTTTAAATTAAATACAACATTCAAATAAGAATACCTTATTTCGTGAATGTTTTTGAATTTTGATCATGAAGCTTTATGTCAAGAAACGTCCCATATACTCGTACAAATTTATTTTTCTACCACATTATTTTAAGCTTGTTTCTTTAAATTATTGTTTTAAATACTTTTTAAGTTTATTTGCAAAACGTAGAAATGTAAAAAGGCTGTTCAAATTGAAGTTGACTTACGGCGAAATAAAACTAATCGAAATTTGCTTACTGACGGTTTTTTCGAATATCCTTGATATTTAGATTTTAAGTTATCGTATGCTAATGCAACAATAAAATTGTAAAAGACGTGTTAAAGTTATTTGAATTAAACCAATCAAAATAGAAGCTAAAACGACCTAATGCTATACCTGTGAAAAAATTTCAAATTTCTGCATTTGAAGCTTCCCAACTCTCTTCGCGTATTTCCCATTTTGACAGAGTTTTTGAGTTGAATATTGCAATTAACAAAGCATCTAAATGCAGAAGCAGTTGAAAAACTTAACCCCTTTTTATTGTACCTATATTGGTATTTTTGTACAGCTATGAGCTAACGAATCGAAAAATACCAATATGAAAATTTTTTTTTTTTGTCTTTTGCCTGCTTCTGCATTTGAGCGACTCATAGATGAAAGTTTAATATATTTGTACAAATTATTTGCGATTTCTCCTTTAAAAACTATAAAATAAAGTAAAATAAAATAAAAAATGTGGTGATTTTGCAAAACACATTACTTTGACTCAAAGCTTTTATTTCGGTGTGGCACTGGGCTATTTTGTATTGTTTAAAAAGCAGCACCAGACATCAACTCGTAAACACTACGTATAATCAATATTATTTGTAGAACATGTAATTCTCCACAAAAAAGATTCTGATACTTTTTATCATGTCACTCACCATTTTCATCAAAGTCTTCTAAAAGAAAATTAATTGAAACCACACGGATTACGGAACAGGGCTGATTCTCCAATCACATAAATTTTGGGCATCAAATTTGTGCTATTATCGAAGAATCTTAATGCTACAAATTAAACTTTTTTTACAACACAATGTAAAAGTTCCAATCCGAATTGCCACTCTGAAATAAATTGAGATGAAAAATATGAAATTTTTCCTTAGCTTTTTTAAAATTCCCCCATGTTGTCTAATAAGCAAAGAAACGACGTCAAATCTTCATTTTTTATTTCTGGATATCTCGCAAATGAGACCAAATACTAAAAAAATTTATTGATTGCATTATTGAAATCGAAGAGTCAAAAATTTAATCCGATAAAACCGAACTCACCTCCTAAGATATGAGTTTAGATTGTGCCAGCAGAGGATCGATGTTGGATAAATGCACTTTGGACGTAATTTTTTTGGCATTTTGGTAGCTAAAATGCAAACCCCCAAAACCTATCCATCTTTGTTAATTTATTCAAATTTTATGCAAAGTTTTTAAATAAACTAAAATATATACATAAGTTACTTTAATTATGTATTATAAATGTGTATTTAAAATATATGTTATCCCTGTGTTAATGAGAAATATACATACATACATGTGTATATTTTTTATCATGATGTGTAAAATAAAAAAAACCCGATAATTTTAACATCTATAGCTGATTATTAAAAAAAAAAAAACATTTCAAAACTTTTAAACGTGCAGAATTACAAAAATTACCTACATATCGTCGCATGAAATGCAAAAAGCTCACCCAATTTTTTTCCAAATATTTTAAGATTTTAAAGCCAGTTTTGGCTAGTATTGCTTGTCAAAACTGGCTTTAAAATCAATGATATTTAAAATTTTATTAAGACGGCTTTGAAAAGATGATGTTGCGCCTTTTTGCATTTCAGGTGACGATATGAACTTATTTGCATCTTTGATAAAGCTTTCAAGCAACATAGTTGAGTTTTAGAGTTAAGGAAGTATTTTGTTAAAATTAAGTTATTGCAACACTTGAGGAATAAAATATAAAGAAAATTAAATAAAACATTTAAAACAAAACTGCGTTCTTTAGATTTTTTATTTGTAAGCTATAAATCATTGCCGTAAAATACAAATGGGTGGAAGACCAAGGGCATAGGCGCAAATATTTGTATAACTTTCGAATGATAATGATACGTGGTTTGGAATTGAGGGGGTTAGAAGCAAAGGGGTACAAGTGCCAATTTATGAAAAATTGAGTTAAGCACGGAAATATATAGAGCGAGCATTAATCTATTTGAGAAATAAATAATAATTTAACTTTTAAGGTCCTAAGCCTCTGTAGGGCACCATTAAGAAAAGCCAATTAACACAATTACAGTTTTGTTTAGAAGCAAAGGGGTACAAGTGACTTGAACTTTTTTATATAGGAAATAAATAGTAAAGTTAATGGTGCATAACAGCTCACATAGCCTAAGAAAGAAAGAATTATTCCAATTTTAAGAATCCTTAAAGAATTCTCTGTTAAATGTATTTTTCAAAATTTTTCTAAGGGTTCTCTTTCAGAAGTTATTAGTGCTTTACTAAAAGCCTTTGTACTTGTACCCCTTTGCTTCTAAACGATTGAAAAATTATTTTTAATATTAGAACAAAAATATTTAATTCAAATTTTTAAAATAAATAACTAGCATTAGAAGTAAATAGTAGTGGTAGCAGTAGAAGTAGAAATAGCATCTAGCTAATCTGAATCGATATCTTCATTAGGTGTGCTTTTTTCATGCTTCAGGCAATTATTTCGTATTTTTCGGTTTTAATTGGCAATGATTCGGTATGTAACACATCAAGATCAATCGAATTTTTTGATAATGGACGATCTGACTTTCTTATTCCTAGGTAAATTTTTTGAAACAGAACGTTTTCTTCCAACGAATTTTTGTAAAATAAAGTGAAAGGTTCTTCTTTCCTAAAATGAAGCCACTGCATCTAACGGATGTCCTTAATTTGCTTGTCCAAAACTATTTGGTTCATGTTGTCAATTGAACGGAAATATTTTTGTTGCATTTTATGCACTGTAAATTTTCGACAAGATTTTTTGACAATAGGTATTAATCCAATCGTCAGGAAGAAAAACATACTCAATCAAGTGCTTAATAAGTGGTGGAAGTTGAAGGACGTAGCGCAAAAGGCATGACCCTATCTCTTGGGATCCACCGTCATGCCACATAAACATTGAAGCATGCTGGGTGCCTCAATTGTGTATTCCAAAATTATATGTCCATAATTGGCGCAAATAAAAAACTTTGCTGCATGTTTGTTCAGGTGTAGGTAGCGTTTTTATACCCTACACCCAGGGTATATTCACTTTGTCCTTCCGTTTGTAACGCAGAGAAGGAGGCGTGGCAGGTATAGAAAAGTATATATATTCTTGATCAGCGTCACCTCCTGAGTCGATTTAGCCATGTCCGTCTGTCTGGCTGGCTGGCTGGCTGGGTGGCTGGCTGGCTGGCTGGCTGTGTGTTGAAATACACTTTTTGGGAAAACTGAGCAAGATAATTCAATGAAATTTGGTACACTGCCTTCATCGTCAAAGTTAGCTCGGGGGATTGAAAATGAGCAAAATCGGTCAACGGACACGCCTACCGCCCATACAAAAATTATATTCAAAATGCAATTTTAGGAGTATTTTTCACGACAATGCAACCACAATACATATAAGTACTACGAATTGTAAGCGCAAGCTCTGAAAAAAAAACTGAGCGAATTCGGACAAGAGGGCGTGGCACCTCCCATATAAGCAAAAGCTTCAAAACGCTATACTGAAAGCGTTTTTTGAGATATTCGAACCAACTTTGACTTAGACACTAAGAATTATAAATAAAAGCTCTCAGCAAAAATTGGTTGAAATCGTACAAGGGGGCGTGGCACCTCCCATATAAGCAAAAGTTTCAAAATGCTATACTGAAAAAGTTTTTTGAGATAATCCAATTAAATTTCACTCTGACACTAAAAACTATAAATGCAAGCTCTGAACAAAAACTAGGTGTACTCGGACAAGAGGGCGTGGCACCTCCCATATAAGCAAAAGCTTCAAAACGCTATACTGAAAGCGTTTTTTGAGATATTTGAACCAAATTTGACTCAGACACTAAGAATTATAAATGAAAGCTCTCAGCAAAAACTGGGTGAAATCAGACAAGGGGGCGTGGCACCTCCCATGTAAGCAAAAGAATCAAAATGCTATACTGAAAGAGTTTTTTGAGATAATCCAACTAAATTTCACTCTGACAATAAAAACTATAAATGCAAGCTCTGAACAAAAACTGGGTGTACTCGGGCAAGAGGGAGTGGCACCTCCCATATAAGCAAAATTTTCAAAATACTGCAGTGTAGGGTATTTATTTTTTGGCCGGGCCAAAATTTACACCCTTACTAGTTTCTAAATCAAAACAAATTGCATGTACAGCTGTTGAAACACTTTTGATTAACATTTTAGCAGATTCCTTAGATTTTTTTTGCTAAATCTACTGTGTACAAATGTTTTTCTTTTTGTATTATACTGTTAGCGACTACTTCCTAGTCCTCGCTGTATTTGATTTTTGTTCCTAAACTATCACAAGTAGCGTTGGTGTCAGAATGTGAACGCTTGAACCGTAGATTAAAGTGCGTATTAAATATTTGGCGGTAATGTGCCTTTTTTAATGGGTCTTCGATTTTTTCAAGGCAAAATTCAATATAAGGATCATACATTTTTCTTAAGTTTAAATTTGGTGTCAAATATTGTGTTTGTTCATTTCGGTGCCTTGAATAATGGCTTGAGTATTTCGGAAAAGATTGGATGACATTTTGGAATTTTATTTGCCGGTAAATGTTTTCCCCGTAGGTCAGGTGAAGTTATTACAGTAGGATTTTTTTTCCTAGCAAGTGTTTAGTGTTTTTAGCAAAAAAAAATTTTGCAAATGCACTTGCCTTTCATTTCAAGCTTAACACTGACTGTTTTTTTAGATGAGATAGTTGCTAAGCTCTTCTTGGGACACAATCTTTTTTACAGGAGATTAGAAATGCAGTTTGCAAGTTCCAAGAACCAAGACCC
The DNA here is from genome assembly GCA_951812925.1 of Calliopum simillimum. Classification (NCBI taxonomy): domain Eukaryota; kingdom Metazoa; phylum Arthropoda; class Insecta; order Diptera; family Lauxaniidae; genus Calliopum; species Calliopum simillimum. The sequence goes on from OX638369.1 coordinate 338,342, forward strand.
CAAAGTAGTTGCACAATATTTGAAGTATTGGCTAATGACAAGTGACAATAAAAAAATAAGTACAAGTCTTAGATTCAACGCAAAGTGCAAACGTGGGGAAAATTGGCTGTTTTAACTGCGTTGGATGGGTTACACTTATTTTCTCACGTGAATTTAGTCACAGAAAAAAAAAAAGAAAAAATAAAGCAAGTCCTTTTGAAGAACCTAATTCAGTTTTTAAAAAAGTATATAAAATCGAATAAATGAATTTTGCGACTAAGCCACAGATTATCCCAGAATTGTGCTTATAAGCATACTAAAATATAAATCATATCCAATTCATTAACAACAAACCTACATACATTCTATCTTAGGTTAAATTTAAATAAGTAAAATATTTTTGTTCAAATACGAAAATTTATTTACAGATGTTTAGAAGCAAAGGGGTACAAGTGCAGTAGGCTTTCAGTAAAGTATTAATAACTTTTTATTGGTGATGCCTAGGCAATTTTTAAAAAATACGTTAGATAGGGGATATTTCAGAGGTTCTAAAACAAGTTAAGTTTAAATATTTAACCCAAACTGCAATTTACTAAATAACATTGACTTTAACTGTGTTTTGCTCAAAATTTACTTTTTGTCACTTGTACCCCTTTGCTTCTAACCCCCTCAATTTTTGTTGCTATATACTGCCCTGTTCCTTATTACACTATAAGCGTTGCTCTAGTTACGGACTAACATCCAATTTCAAATACATTGTAAACAATGAATACCGTAAACATCGGTGAATTTACCAAAAAAAAACTGAATAGTCCAGTTCATGAGCTTATGCTAGGGTCACAGCGGCTTAACTATTTGCAAAATGTCGCTAAATTAATAATGGCAAATATCCTTTCTAGGTGGCCATTTCCAGTACCTGAGCTGATCATAAAATCGACATTTGCTCCATCATTATCGATTTTTCGGATCGTTTACTTGCGAATTACGACTGTTGTTAATTGGTATTCCCAAACATAATTTTAACAACTTTTATAGCAAACTTTGATAGTTCATTATCGTCATGTCGTTAACTTTGCTAAAAGTTTTTTACCGTACCGAAATCAACGAACGTTAAGTGTTTTCTTTAGTTTGATTTATAAAGTTTAATTGGCTGGGTAGTTCTCAAGTCGTGTTGTTTATAAAAACAAAAAAAGAACTAGTAAGGGTGTAACCTTTAGCCTGGCCAAACATTAAATACCCTACTCTGCAGTGTTTCGAAAATTTTGCTTATATGGAATGTGCCACGCCCTCTTGTCCGAATTCACCTAGTTTTTTTCTAAAGCTTGCGCTAACTATTTCTAGTACTTATGTGTATTTTGGTAGCATTGTTGTTAAAAATGCGCCTAAAATTTAATTTTGAATATATTTTTTGCTCATTTTCAATCTCTCGAGCTAACTTTGACGACGGATGTAAAGTACCAAATTTCATTGAATTATCTTGCTCAGTTTTCTCAAAAAATGTATTTCCACACACACACAGACAGCCAGCCAGTCAGATAGACGGACATGGCTATATCGACTCAGGAGGTGACGCTGATCAACAATATATAATTACTTTCCCATACCTGCCACGCCTCCTTCTCTGCGTTACAAACGGAAGGACAAAGTGAATATACCCTGGGTGTAGGGTACAATAAGAGCGATAATATATAATATATGTATTAACATTTCCCTGTGTACGTTGCTTCACATTGTTTTGTACAGGGAGCGTGGTATCACCAATTTTTCAAATTTTTTTCCAAACTAATTTAAACTACATTTTCAGCATTTATTTATTTATGTATTGGTTACATCCGTAAGTATGACAAATACATTTTTTGCAGCCTTCGACAATCGCCTAGAGTAAAATAATTAACCTTTCACTAAGCTAAGTCAAAATATTATTTTTGTATGAAAAAATCTCTTATGTTGCACAGTTGTCCATGAAAAAACAAAAGCCGCAAATGTCATTTCCATTATTTAGTGTTATCTATGTATGTTCTTGTCCATAAATTTTATTAAATTAATGCAATCTTTTCTTTAGTTTCACCAAATACTGGTAGGAACCTAGTCTTTGTCTCGTCCATTCCCAAATAAGCATTTTTTTAGCATCATTACTGTAAAAGAAGTAAACTGAAAATCGAAATGGTCTTATTTCACTAAAACCTTAATAACTTTTTAAGAAATGATCCGATTTCGCTAAAATTTAACTCCAAATATTTGTACAATAATTAAATACACTATTGAACTAAAATATAAAAAATATATATTTGTAAAAGCTATTGGCAAAAAAACCGTGTTTAATTTAGCTTAAACACGAAAAAGTGTAAAAAACTACTATAAAAATTAACTTTTCGTTGCTATAACTCAGCCAATTTGAATCGAATCTTAGATATTGGTACATTTGTTGGAAGCTTAAGAATTTTTTTATATAATAGTGTAAAAACATATTAGGTCAAAATTGGGTTTCTCAAAATATGTTCGAAAAAATGGAGCTATAACCTCAAAATTCGAAAAGGTCGATTATCTCGAGAACGGTCCCTAGGAAAAAAAAATAAATGCGATTTTCGGACTCAGCGACCTCAAATTAGTTTAGAAAATATGGTCTGCAAAATGTTACACACACATATTATTATTATTATATATCAACTTAAAAGCTTATGGAATTAAAATGTTTTAGATGGTTCCTGTGATAAAGGAGGTTTTTTATATGTGCATACATATTTGTACATTTTAAAACAATATCCCAATCAACAATTTTATAACTTTTTCAATTTTTAAGCTTGGGAAAAGTTAATTTTCAAATGTTTTCATAACCAATTTTCAAACGTTTGGAAAATATTATTTTTTTTGTTATTTTTAAAATTGATTTGCAAAGTTAAAATCAACAATTGGAAAATTATTTATTTTCAAACGTTTCAATAACCGTTTTCCAAACATTCGAAAAATTTTTTATTTTATTTTTTCAATGACTTATCGAGCTAAGTAAAACACAAGGCATTTGAATCATAACTGGCACGTTAGGTCAGTTGATAAGATTGTCGACTCATAACTTGGAGGTCATAGGTTCGATTCACAGCAAACATACATTTTTTTTTATTTTTAATTAAATATAAAAATGTTTGGAAAACGTTGTTTTATGAACATAATAAACACTAACAAAATGTTAATTGAAAAGTTAAAAAAACAATTTAAAAATATTGAATAAAAAAATCTGGAAAATATTGTATAAAAACATTTATAAAAAGCTTGCTCCAAATGATTTTCACAAGCTTGCTATGAAGGGGCCAGTTTCGATTATTAAATAATTAAAATTCAAGAATTTCCAAACACTTTGCAAGTTAATTTCCAAACGAAATGTTTGCTTCAATAAGCGTATAATAAATTGAAATTGAAATTGAAATAAGTTATTTTCCAAACGTTTTTGTTTGTTGGGATCAAGTTAAAATACAAAAATCTACGTAAATTTCATTTCATTATTTTTGATGTAACACATAGAATTTGACAGATAATAAATAATCTTGAAGAATGACAGCTTCTCTGTCATTCTCTATTCTGAACGTGCCCTACTTATGCCTTATTTGACAGATAGAGGCGCACTTGATTGTAACCAACTTCATAAAAGTTTCCGGCTTTGTATTGAATTTCTGGCATTGATATTTTAGCAAGTAAAGTGACAGCCATTGTAAATATTTTGTTAAAACTAAAATAAAGAGTTAAAATATATTGAACATCATTTAAAATTCCTGCCTATTACAATTCAGATGTGGGGTAATAGCCTCATCGTTGGATAAGTGAAATTTTACGGAGTTTATACACTTTTCAAGTATTTCAAGTATTGACCGACGCCATTTTCAATAGTGGACAATAAATAAGTCGCACAAATAATAAAACTGAATAGTCTTTTGGATTCAACGATACCTGAGCACATTTGCCGAACAAATTCAACCGACTTTAGAGTTTTCCAAGTTATTTGGAAAATAAAATTGTTGAATTTTAAAACGCACACAAATACATACATACATTGTGTGTGAAACGACGCCATCTCTAAAAAACACAATAATGGCCGAACAGTTAACCAAGGCTGAACTTATCGCAGCACTACGAGCTGGAAATATTGAATTCCCGGTAAACGCTACAGCTGCAGTTCTTCGCCGAATTTACATGGAACAAGTTCCTCCAGAAAATGAAGCTGTTCAACAATTGGGAAATGAAAGGGAACGGCAGCCGTCACCCGTTCAAAGCGAACATTCACAGCGCGATGACGACAACAACGAAATGAACAACAACAACGAAATGAACAACAACAACGAAATGACCAACAACAACGAAATGAACAACAACAACGAAATGATTCATGCCGATGCTGCAGTAGCAAATGTACGTCGTCAGTCAGTAGAAATTGAAAACCTTGATGATGAAATTGCCAAGCTCCGAAAATTAACCGAAATTGCACAACTTCGAGCCCAGTTACGACTTTTAACCGACCATGAAACTGATAACCAATCACCGAAACAAAGACGCTTGGAATTTTCCGATATTGAACACTCTATCCAGCCTTTTACTGGAGACGATAGTTATAGTATCCGTAAATGGATTGATGATTATGAAAGCATTCTTGCTTCAGGCCATTCCGACGAAAGAGATAAACTAGTTTTCGCTCGCCGTTTGCTAAAAGGAACGGCTCGAATATTTTTATCTACAATTACTGCAGCAGATTGGACATCACTCAAAGAACAATTGTTGCTGGAATTTCACCGTCAAGTTTCTCGCTCCGAGGTATTCTCTGAATTAGCTAATCGAACTTTACGTAAAGGAGAAAAATTAAAACAATACATTCTTGAAATGCAAACGATTGCACAACATTCTGATGTTACCGATGCAGAATTGCTCCGAGCCATCGTGGATAGCATTCATGACACCGAACCTAGTGCTGCAATTTTATACAGTGCAACATCTGTATCTGAACTAAAGCAAAAAGCTACTGAATTCGAACACCGCCGATCCCAAATAGCATCCGTCCGCCTATCATACACAAACCGCTCCATAACTCCGAACACAGGAGGTAACCGACCAACGCAAATGCAGTTTTCAACTAATCAACGGAATAATCTACCAAATAAAATAAAAATCGACCAACAACGCCGTCCTATTGAACCAAATCGTTCTTCGAACTGCCGAGAAATGGGACATCAGTTTTCATCATGCCCGAAACCCCGTCGACCACCGTATAGCTGTTTTTATTGTTGGGAAGTTGGTCATTTTCATAACGACTGCCCAAAGAAACGTAGACCTGTTGCAGCTGTAGCTGACGCAACTGAGGACGAACCATCCCATCTCCAAACTGATGATGTTACTAATGAACTAGCGGCACTTCAAATGGTGAGTGTTTTCTTTTCTGTTGATGAAATTGAACAAAATAGTAATCAAAAATCGTTTCTTGCATTATTCGATACTGGAAGCCCAGTGAGCATCATTCGTAGATCAATCGTGCCGGATAAATATTGCAACAGTTATTTAAGTGACTCTCTATACAGCGGACTAGGCAATAAGAAACTTTATAGTTACGGTAAAATTGTTTGTTACATTAACTTTCGGTCACACATTCGCTCATATAGCATATTTATTATTCCAGATAACGTACTTCCAACTTCAATACTTCTCGGGCGTGATTTCTTGCACGAATTTGGAATTGAACTTCGATGTACATTACCGATATCAAATAATTTTATTCAAAAGATAAAAAATGATAATACAAAATGTATAGACACTGTTTGCAATATTTATGATTCATTACCATACGTTCAATTTAATCAACCGTTTGTATGTATGCTTTAGTGATGCTTCGTTGCCAAAATCCGTTACCAATTGTTCTGTCGAAACGCCTATATTATCATCGTCAGATTCGAATGAAAATTTCAGCGAATTGCCATATGCAATGAGTACCGAATCGGATTCATATGATCATCATAATTTCGACATCGGTCATTATTTTGGGCCGCATTCTTACCGACAATATTACCAATTGCTTCATACCGAATACATTAATGCTGACCGACCCTTACAAGTTCCGACTACACACAAACTTAAACTTAATTTAACCAATTATATCCCATTTTCCTGTCACTCTCGCCGCCTCTCTTACAGGGAAAAAGAGATCCTTACTCGAATTCTTGACGATTTGTTATCTAAGGGTATTATTCGACCCAGCAATTCCCCATATACATCACCAATTCAACTGGTGCCTAAAAAGGGTAACGAATTACGTTTATGCATTGACTACCGTACTCTCATAAGGTCACCCTTCGTGATAATTTTCCTTTACCTCTCATTGATGAGTGCTTGGAATATTTAGACGGGAAAAAATGTTTTTCTTTACTCGATCTAAAGAACGGATTTCACCAAGTTACTATCGACGAATCATCTATTCCATACACTTCTTTTATCACCCCGTATGGTCAATACAAATATCTAAAAATGCCTTTTGGCCTTAAAAATGGTCCAGCTGTTTTTTCGCGATTTATTTCAATTATATTCGATGATATGATTCGTGCAAATGAAATCGTTATTTACATGGACGACATTTTGGTTGCAACCAAAACACCTAAAGAACATTTACTACTTTTGCAAAAACTTTTTAAACGAATTATAAAATATAATTTGGAACTAAAACCGACTAAATGCAAATTTATGCAACAAACTATTGATTACCTAGGATATACAGCTGATACCCATGGGATTCGCCCGAATAATTCTCATACCGAAACAATAAAATCTTACCCGATGCCGACTAACGCTAGAGAACTTCAATCATGCTTAGGACTATTTTCATATTTCCGACGATTCGTTCCTCCATTCTCTCGGATAGCCACACCACTTTTAAAACTACTCACAAAAAATGCGGAATTTAAATTCGATAAGGAGTGCCAGGAAGCTTTTAATACACTGAAGAACTCTTTAGTAGCCGCTCCTGTTTTGACATATATTGCCCAAACCCAAACCAAGAAACTGAACTTCATACCGATGCCAGCTCTCATGGTTTTGGAGCGGTTTTATTGCAAAAATTAGATGATAAAAAATGGCATCCTATTTCTTACTACTCACGTAGAACCACTCCAGCTGAATCTCGATATCACAGTTTCGAGTTGGAAACCTTAGCCGCTATATATGCTTTAAGACGATTTCGTGTTTCTGTTGAAGGAATTCCTATTCGAATAATAACCGATTGCAATTCATTGACCCAAACCCTGGCCAAAAAGAATCTTAACCCACGAATTTCCCGGTGGGCTCTTGAGCTCGAAAACTACGATTATACAATCCACCATAGACGAGGCATTAATATGGGCCATGTAGATGCATTGAGCCGTGTCTCTATAGCATCGGACGTTTCTGAAGATAATATTGATAACCAAGCTCTTTTTGTCCAAAGTGATGATATTGATTTCCAACTGTATGCTACGCAGTCACGCGACCCAACTATTTTGAAGCTTCGAAAGCAGTTAGAACAATCCGAAGTTGACTCATTTGAATTAAGTAATGGATTGATTTATCGCCGTATGACCCAAGGCCATCTTGCACTGTATGTACCTCAAGAAATGGAGATAAATATTATCTGACAAATTCATGAACAAATTGGCCATTTAGGTATCGATAAAACTTATGACCAAATTCGCATCAATTACTGGTTTCCTTCCTTGCACCGTAAAATTCAAAATTATATCCAAAATTGTATCAAATGCATTATTCACAGTCCACCTCAACATATAAATGAGCGAACATTACATAGTATCCCTAAAGAGCCCATTCCGTTCGATACTATACATATTGATCACATGGGTCCCTTACCATCCATTATTAATAAAAACAAAACATATTTTAGTTATAGTGGATGCATTTACAAAATTTGTCAAATTGTATCCAGTTAACATTACAAGTACTAAAGAAGTTGTATCAGCACTCGATAAATATTTCGCTTATTATAGCCGTCCCCGACGAATAATATCCGACCGTGGTACCGCATTTACCTCCCATAACTTTGAAAATTATGTGTCTGAGAAAAATATTGAGCATATTAAGGTAGCTACTGGTGCACCGCAAGCAAATGGACAGGTAGAAAGAGTTAATCGCGTAATAACTCGAATACTGAACAAATTAACTGAACCAATTAAACAATCTGACTGGCCTAAATTACTGACTAAAACTGAATTTGCCATCAACAACTCAATTCATAGCTCTACAAAGCAATCCCCGAGTCTCCTTTTGTTTGGTATTCGCCAACGGGGACCTGAACCGGAGGAGCTTACCGAATATTTGGAAGAACAACAAAACGCAAGTTCCATTCGTGATTTGACTACTTTGCGTTCTACTGCGGACGAATTTATTCGCCAATCACAAAATAAAAATGAATTACAATATAGTAAACGAAGTGTTCCACCCCGAACTTATAATGTAGGTGAACATGTAGAAATACGTAATGTTGATACTACCGTCGGTAAGAACAACAAATTAATTCCTAAATATCGTGGTCCATATGTCATCCACCGGGTTTTACCAAATGATCGATATATAATTGGAGACATAGAAAATTGCCAAATAACTCAAATTCCATACCATGGAACTCTGGAGGCAGCTCGATTAAAGCCTTGGAAGCGGATTGGTAACAATAGTGTTTCTGAGCAGGAGGCAAACGACTAAGAAAGCACTCAATGATCGCGGCCGATCATCTGTCAGGATTGGCCGAATGTAACACATAGACTTTGACAGATAATAAATAATCTTAAAGAATGACAGCTTCTCTGTCATTCTCTATTCTGAACGTGCCCTACTTATGCCTTATTTGACAGATAGAGGCGCACTTGATTGTAAATAGAGAACCGCAGCCAACTTCATAAAAGTTTCCGGCTTTGTATTGAATTTCCGGCATTGATATTTGAGCAAGTAAAGTGACAGCTATTGTAAATATTTTGTTAAAACTATAATAAAGAGTTAAAATATATTGAACATCATTTAAAATTCCTGCCTATTACATTGAAATAATTTTTTTTGTTTATTTTTATTTATTTTTCTAATTTTTATTTATGACAACGTCAATAGTGACATAAACCGTCCTAACTATTTTGAGTGTCTAAAGACTGGCGCTTAAGCGGCCCTTCAATTCAAATGAAAATTAAATTTTTACTTAACTACACTCAACTACGCTTAAGCCCTTAAAGTCTTACAGTAAGTTGTAATTTCGGAAAAAAGAGTTTTTTTTTTGTATTTTAGCTAAAAAAATTAATATGCGGTTAGTTTTTGGTTCCAAATTTTTTTTTTTTATGTACTTTGATTTAAGGCAAAAATTTTGAGATATTGCACAACTCATTCCAAGCATTTTTGAGATCGTAATAAAATTACAACGGCACCAAGCCAAGATTTTGCATAACTCGACGTTGCGTGATCCCTAAATGACCTTCAAAAAAATTTTAAAAATTCTCAGCTCACTTATATGACACCATCTTTCATATTTTTTAGGGCAATACTGGTTTTTCCAAAAATAAAATTTTTTTAAATCCGTCTATTGATTAATTTTTATACCCTACACCCAGGGTATATTCACTTTGTCCTTCCGTTTGTAACGCAGAGAAGGAGGCGTGGCAGATATGGAAAAGTATATATATTCTTGATCAGCGTCACCTCCTGAGTCGATATAGCCATGTCCGTCTGTCTGGCTGGCTGGCTGGGTGGCTGGCTGTGAGTTGAAATACACTTTTTGGGAAAACTGAGCAAGATAATTCAATGAAATTTCGTACACTGCCTCCGTCGTCAAAGTTAGCTCGGGGGATTGAAAATAAGCAAAATCGATCAACGGACACGCCTACCGCCCATACAAAAAATATATTCAAAATGCAATTTTAGGAGTATTTTTTGCGACAATGCAACCAAAATACACATAAATACTAGGAATTGTAAGCGCAAGCTCTGAAAAAAAAAACTGAGCGAATTCGGACAAGAGGGCGTGGCACCTACCATATAAACAAATGCATCAAAACGCTACACTAAAAGCGATTCTTGAGATATTCTAACCAAATTTGACTCAAACACTAAAATTATAAATGAAAGCTCTCAACAAAAATTGGGTGAAATCGGACAAGGGGGTGTGGCACCTCCCATATAAGCAGATGTTTCAAAATGCTATACTGAAAGAGTTTTTTAAGATAATACAACCAAATTTCATTTAGACACTAAGAACTATAAATGCAAGCTCTGAGCAAAAACTGGGTGAACTCGGACAAGAGGGCGTGGCACCTCCATATGAGCAAAATTTCAAAAACACTGCAGTGTAGGGTATTTAATGTTTGGCCAGGCCAAAGGTTACACCCTTACTAGTCTAAATTGAATCCAAGCAACTTAAATGATATAATTTTGGAATCCATGAATTTATAAATAAATTTTGGTACAGCTATTTTTTGTTAAATTTTTGTCCTGTCCCGTCCATCCCACAAAATGTTGTGCATATTTATTTTGTTAACAATGACCCCAAAATTTTTAAACATTTTTTGAAAATATGAAGCATCGATAACAAGTATACATTTATTTTGTTAACCCTATTTAAGTCATTTCGTAGAAATATTAAACCGAAAATTTTTACAAAAAGCAACAACATTTTTTGTGTCCCGTCCATCCCATACTTTTTGAACCAATTCTCGGGAACACAGGCTTCGTTATAGATTTTATGTAGAATATTAATTATGTAGTTTGTTATTCTAAAAATATACTCCTTTAAAAGAAACTAGTAAGGGTGTAAATTTTGGCCTGGCCAAAAAATAAATACCCTACACTGCAGTATTTTGAAAAGTTTGCTTATATGGGAGGTGCCACGCCCTCTTGTCCGAGTACACCCAGTTTTTGTTCAGAGCTTGCATTTATAGTTTTTAGTGTCAAGTGAAATTTAGTTGGATTATCTCAAAAAACTCTTTCAGTATAGCATTTTGAATCTTTTGCTTATATGGGAGGTGCCACACCCCCTTGTCTGATTTCACCCAATTTTTGCTGAGAGCTTTCATTTATAATTCTTAGTGTCTGAGTAAAATTTGGTTCGAATATCTCAAAAAACGCTTTCAGTATAGCGTTTTGAAGCTTTTGCTTATATGGGAGGTGCCACGCCCTCTTGTCCGAATTCGCTCAAATTTTTATCAGAGCTTGCGCTTACAATTCGTAGTACTTATATGTATTGTGGTTGCATTGTCGTGAAAAATACTCCTAAAATTGCATTTTGAATATAATTTTTGTATGGGCGGTAGGCGTGTCCGTTGACCGATTTTGCTCATTTTCAATCCCCCGAGCTAACTTTGACGACGGAGGCAGTGTACCAAATTTCATTGAATTATCTTGCTCAGTTTTCCCAAAAAGTGTATTTCAACACACAGCCAGCCACCCAGCCAGCCAGCCAGCCAGCCAGCCAGCCAGCCAGCCACCCAGCCAGCCAGCCAGACAGACGGACATGGCTATATCGACTCAGGAGGTGACGCTGATCAAGAATATATATACTTTTCTATACCTGCCACGCCTCCTTCTCTGCGTTACAAACGGAAGGACAAAGTGAATATACCCTGGGTGTAGGGTATAAAAACAATATCGCGGTGTATACCTCTAAATCACTACTTTCTATTATTATATCTCTACGACATCTCCCGTCCATCCCCGTGGAACAGCCGATAAATATGTAGATATTGTACGCAAACTCATTATTTTAGGAATTTTTGGAGTTGTATACACAACATAGAACAAACTCAATGACGCAGTTTTAAAATCTCCCTCTTTGCTCTAAAATTTCATAAGAATCGCTCTCTCATCGTATTTGGTTGTTGTTATTTTATTTTCTTCTAAGATTGTTAATCTATGTGGTTGTTGTTATTTTGTTGTCGTTCTCTCTAAGATTTTGACAAGCTGTGTTAACCTTGTATAATAGAATCAAGGATAGAAGTAGACAATTTAAAGTAACAAATTCCTCTGTATTTAAATACCATTGAAATAAGCATCTGACATCAGAAAAACCGAGTATACTATACTATATGCTGAAATTAATAAGGATGTATGTTTTGGCTTTATTTCCAGTTTTTCAAGAAACAGAACGCCATTGCAAATTCCTCTACCATTCCAAACATTAAAACATTATTTCGAGGAGCACGATAGTTAGACCAAAAACTATTTTTTATCTTTATTGAAATTTTCTAGCAGTTTAAACTTTTGTATTTTGCCTGAAGTTGTTTTTGGAAAGTCAGTTACATTCACCACATACCGTGGCACCTTAAAATGAGCTAATTTTCCTTTGCAGAATTCTTTTAATTCATCACGTGATAAACTATCCTTTTTATCAGTGAGACGTACAAATGCACACAATTCCTCTCCCATTCGTTCGTCCGGAACACCAATCACCTGTTTATATATTTGATTTATAAATAGAAGTCAATTAAACGATGTGGGAGTTATCGTGAATAAATATTCTCCAGAATTTTTTCTCAGGCTGCCGTACATTCTCCATTGCAGTCTCAGAAGAAATTTTCGAGAATATTTATTCACGATAACCACCTATATACATAAATGCCTCCACCTACATGTGATTCAATGATATGCGGGTGTGTGTTGAGAAAATCTTCAATTTCCTTTGGAAATATGTTTTCTCCTCCACGTATAATCATCTCCTTAAGGCGTCCAATAATACGACCATATCCATCTGCCTGAAGCACAAATTGATCACTGAGAAGTATATTACATACAAGTTACTGTCGGCTATATGATTTTAATAAATAACCCACCCTGTACGCAACCAGTTGTCGCTACCAATTGTTTCCTTCGTCTTATCTTCATCACCGTGGTATTCCAGCATTGTGTTATAGCCTCGTACGCAAAGTTCGCCTGGTTGACCAAAAGGTACAGTGTTACCAACAGAATCAATTACCTTAACCTCAATATGGTCTTGAACGTAACCAACGGTTTTCAAAATCTGCTCTTTCGTATCGCCCAATCTAGTCTGGAAGACGCTTGCTGTTGTTTCGGTCAAACCAAAGACATTATGTACCTGCTTCACACCCAGCACATTTTGTATGTCCAAAAGTAATTGTGGCGAACAGGGAGCACCACCGGTAACAGCCAGTTTAAGAGTCCTCAGTGGCAGCTGCAACTCTTTTTGTTTTTTTACAAGGTCAACATACATTGTCGGAGTCCCGTGAATCACAGTGCATTGTTCATTCACTATTGCGCGCAACGAGTCCTCGGGATTAAATCCAGCTGTAGGCAACACCAGAGTAGCGCCATGGCATAAAGCTGCCATAATTGTAATAACGGTTCCGTAGGCGTGAAACAAAGGTACTTGTACGCAAATGCGATTGCCGGATAATTGGTTTCGGTTGCCGATATAAATAGCGTTATTAACGAAACCGAAATGACTAACGCAGGCGGCCTTAGGTTTTCCCGTTGTGCCTGAAGTAAACTGTACATTGCAAGAAGAATCGGGTGAAATTCCGTCAACACGTAACGCAACTTCAATAACATCGCTGTGACTGCCGTAGTCTAAAAGCTGATCAAAGCTCATGACTCCTTTGTAGGACGCTGGTGAGTCGATAATCACAGAACGCAAGTGCGGAAGCCGAGAGCTTCTTATTTTAAGGGGTTCACTGTCAACCAGTTCCGGACAGATTTCTGCAAGGATTTCATAATAATTTTGTGTCTTATGATGCTCTGCCGCCACAATAGCTTTAACATCAACTTTGTTTAAACAATATTCAACCTCTGGCCCCTGAAACGCTGGATTTATGCCAACTGAAATGAGTCCCGCACGTGCCACACCCAGCATGGTTAGGTACCAATGCATATTGTTTGGTCCCCAGATACCGACATGATCGCCACGTTGCAGTCCCATTTTAAGTAAACCCGCTGCTACACGATCTACATAGTCAAGCAACGTAGCGAATGTTAAACGTTTATTTTCATGGCATGATACGATAGCCTCGACATTGCTGTAATTAATCGCCGATCGCTGAAGTTGCTGCCCAATGTTGCGATACACGAGGGGTTGACTACCGATATGGTGAAAGTAACTTGGCCCTTTGCAACTTGATGATGGAGCTTGTGACAAACTGATCAGAGAAAATAAAAATGTTGTGTAAATTGTTAGATGGTATTTGATAAGAAGGTATTCTGTTATTAAAAAATGGCCCATAGCTTAGGCCCTAAGCTTTTTGAAGAATAAATATTTATTTTGCTAGCAAAATTCTATACATGCAAATTTATTTTAGGAATTTGTTAAGAGTCTAAACTAACGATCTTCTGAATTATGGTGCAGGTCTCATTTATAACGTAATTATCTCGTTAAAAAATATCTTGTTTCTGGAACAATTCACGCTCAAAAACTATCTCTTTAACATATTTAACACACCCAGCATATGAAAATAAGAATAAATTCTACAGTTTTTTACTTTCAACATCCCGAATGAAAATTTGCTAAGGCATGCCATAAAATACATTAGGCCCAAATTGAGAAGCAATGGGGTTAGCCAAATACTAGTAAAGGTGTTACTTTTGGCCTGGCCAAACATTAAATACCCTACACTGCAGTATTTCGAAAATGTTGCTTGTATGAAAGGTGCTACGCCCTTCAGTTCATCCAGTTTTTGTTCAGAGCGTGCATTTAAAGTTATTAGTGTTTGGGTGAAATTGAGTTGGATTATCTCTAAAAACTCTTTCAGTATAGCATTTTGAAACTTTAATTTATACAGGAGGTGCCACGCCCTCTTTCCGAGTTCACCCAGTTTTTGTACGTTTTCTGTACAGCGTTTTGAAGCTTTTGCTTATAGGAGGTGCCACGCCCTATTGCCGTGTTTGTATAGTTTTTGCTCAGAGCGTGCATTTATAGTCCTTAGTGTTTGGGTGAAATTTAGTTTGTTTATCTCAAAAAACTCTTTCAGTATAGCATTTTGAAACTTTTGGTATTATGGGAGGTGTCACGCCCTCTTGTATAAATTCGCGCTGTTTTTCCTGAGTGAAATTTTGTTCGATTATCTCAAAAAACACTTTAAGTATAGCATTTTGAAACTTTTGCTTAAACGGGAGGGTCCACGCCCAGATTTTGCTCAGAGCGTGCATTTATGGTCCCTACTGTTTGGGTGAAATTTAGTTGGGTCATCTCAAAAAACTCTTTCAGTATAGCATTTTGAAACTTTTGCTTTAACAAAAAAGTGAGTGCACTAAAATATTCTACGTTGCCGGAAGAGGGTACAAATGCTTACCGACCCCCGTTAATTTTTCCTCTCCAATATTTCTCTTAAATATAACACCTCATTTTTTCCACCCCTTAAGGGGGTACCACTATAAAAATTTTATAAAAATATCAAAAAAAAATCCTCGTTGCCGGGAGAGGAAAAATATTTTCACAGACCCTCATTAACTTTTTTCTCCAACACTTTTTCGAACATATTAGCCCCTTTTATCCACCCCTTGAAGGGCTATTATTAATATTAGATTATAGTATGTTCAAAAAAAATGTTGAGGAGGAAAAATTAATGGGGGTCAACATTTTTTTCGCCTCCCGGGTATGAGGAATTCTTTTGATGTTTTTTTGATAATTTTTTTAAAAATTTTGTATGGGAACCCCCTAAAGAGGTAGATAAAAGGGGTTAGTACATCGTTAAAAATTTTGAAGATGGAAAATTATTGGAGGCCGGTGAACATTGCTTCTCCCGGCAATGAGGAATTTTTTGATATTTTTATCAAAATTTTTTATGGGAGCCCACTTAAAGGGTGGAAAAAAGGGGTAGTAAGTTTGAGAAAAATATTGGAGAGGTAAAGTTAGTGGGGGTCTGTGAACATTTTTACCCTCTCCTCGCAACGAATAATATTTTAGTGCTCGATCACTCACTTTTTTGTTACTTAAGAAATTTTAAAAAATAGATCACATCGCTTGTCCATTCTAAAAATAGTCCTAAAATTTTTAGAAATTTTTTTAAAAAACTCGAAGCAATCATTGATAAAAACAGCAATTTAGTTTTAAAAGTTGAAAATTTAATAAAAAAATAATTTAAAAATATATTTGAATTTTTATAAAAATGTACTTAAAAAAACAAAACATTTAAAAAAAAAAATTTATGATTTGGTTGACTAGTGACGGAGATATGTCAACCAATAACTAAATGTTGTTTTTGCAGCTTTTTTAGTTTTTGAAAATTTATATACATATCTGAAACGGCTCGATGAAAAAAAATCACTGAACCTCAACAAGTACTATAAGGCAAAAAAGTTTGCAAAAGCAAAGCTATCCGGTTACGTATATAATGCCCTATATTCATTCATATATCTTCTTATTAAATGAAATAAATTAATAATAATAAATGTATTTTTTATTAGAAGTCATCGATTTACATTAACTTGTCGTAAAGCGAATTAAGTTATTTCATACAAAGGGGATATGGAATAAATATTATATATGTATATTGACCTCTTTGATAAGAACTTTCTAAATATTTTGGAATTTTGTTAATTTTTGAGAGGAACAATTTCAATATGCAAACTGTGTGTCTATTTTTATTCATGCTTATCGAAAATTAAAAAGCTTCACAAAACACTTAAGTCTTTAAAAATCTAGATTTATGTCTGTCTGTAAGTAATTTGGGAACTTAGCTTTGTAACAACAACATTGATAGAAATCCGAATATATGTATCTATACATATCAGTTACATAGAGAAAACCGGTTATTGCAGTAGTGCAGATATTTATTTTAAAATTAAAGAATGAGTAGATTGAAAGAGGATTTCAAGTTTGTTTAAAAGAAAATTAAAATTATTGTTTATATCTTTATGAGTCCCGTAAGTAAAAAAGATAAACATTGAAGTGCTTTATCATTAAAACACTGGAAGAATAAACAGTTTAATATATGTGCTATATTATATGCTGAATTTTTAATTACCTTCTGACAAAATATTGCCATTTATTGCCTTGCAGCCCGAGTGATTTGCATACATTTTTGGAAATAATAGATAAATTTTGACTAAACATTTTGCTTTCTTGCTTGAAACACTTTCAAACGTTCTACTTAAGACTTTGTATCTACAACTTAAGAAACAGCTGTGTTCATTAAATTATTTAACCAATTTTTACAATAAAAAATTGATTCTGTATAATTTGTTTCAAGTAAATGATTTATTACTACAAAACTTTATTCATAACCGCACTAATAATGCGTTTAATCCAACGATCACCCGTGTTGTTCGTATTCAACTGATTCAATTCATTCATTGCTCGGCATAAAACTCTCTAATCGCACATTTCTGTCGTAGATAAGAAATGAGCGAATGATTTTCACTTTACCGATTTTAACTACAAATATGTAAGAATGTAGGCACATGCATACAGGGTGTTCGAAAAGTACCGGAACGTTCAAATGGTTTGAAAGTAAAAAAAAACACGTGTTCAATAATTATAAGGGGTCAATTCAACGATACCAATTTTGACCCTCGCCCCCCCCCCCTTGCGGGGGCGGGATGGAGGCAACTTTAAAATTTTAAATGGAAACCCCCAATTTTTATTGCGGATTCAGATTTTACGTGAAAAAATGCGACAATTTTGTCTGAAACATTTTTTTCTTATTCGGCTTAGATGGCGCTGTAATCGACAAAAATAAAATTAAAATTACAAACTTGTGTACCTAAAAGTTCGTGAAGAAAGGTTTTAGTGTATGTTGCCACCGCCCCACCACACTTCACGGCGGGCTGATAGGGGTCAGGATTGGTATCGTTGAATAGTTTTGTTAAAATTATTATTTTTTTTAATTATTATTATTATTTTTTTGTTTTTTAATTTAAAAACCTTTGACCGTTCCGAGACTTCTTGGACACCCTGTAGGGCTGTCAAGAGCATAGTTCTACCGGGACTCTCTCGGCTTGATGCTCTTTAATTTAATCTTTGATGCACTTCTAAAATGTTGCTTCATGCAGCACCTCAATTTGAAAAAGAGTGCACCTCTATGGATAATGGGTGAGTATATTAATGTTTTGTTATGTGATTAGAAAATAATAAAATCGAAAAACCTAATAAATGATCAATACGGTCATTTGGTAGTTTTACCTGGAAAGTTTTTCGGGATTTTTGAAAATTTTATAGATTTCGATGTGCTCTTTCCGAATTTCAACTTGCCACCTCGTTTCTTTGCTGCGACTCTCCATTCATAAGTTATCGAAATTTAAAAATCAATATATTATGATGAACACTCATATGTCAAAGGCACAATTGACTAATTTTTTCCACACTTTAATTAGGATGTATCCTAAGATATGACTCATATGAAAACAATTCGAAGCTCATTTTGGTAGGTAGGCAACAAAATTGTAGACCTAAATCTTTCTCTAGAAGCCACCGTTAGCCAGGTATTTGAAAGAAAGTGATTTAAGGCACCACTTTTCCAATATGGCGGCGCGATCCATATTCGGAAAAAGTACACCGAAATCTTTAAAATAACTAATTTTCAAAAATCCCGGAAAACATTCTAGGTAGTCCCGTTTTATTCTCTGACTTTACAAGATGGAAAATTTTAGAAAATGATGAAAAGATCGAAATACTTAATTGAATTACTCATTGAATATCTATTCAGATATTGTTGAGCTTAACCAACTATCAGCATTTTTAAAAATCCAAATTCTGATATCAATCTTAAGAACTAATGGACAATATTTAATCTTATGAACTAAGTATATTTGTAGTATTTTGGAGCACCAGAAAATTGGAAAATTCTTAATTTTTAAATGTTTTACTATATGGGCTAGTCCTGCGTTGCAAACGTTACATTCGTGTGCATAATTTTCAATCCTGTAGGTGCTCTGAATGTTAAAGGTTGAAGGTTTCAAAAAATCAAGGGAATCAAGAATTTATATGACTGACGAAGCCTCCCCAAAAGTGGGAGGTTTCGTCATTTATTTTAACTTTGGTTTATTGGTCACATTTCCGAAAATAGCAAACATATCGATTTTTTTGTAATTTATAAAAGAAGCACACATATTCATGCATAGTCTATGTGTATTCAAAATAACATGCACAATTGTGGCTTAAAGGTCAAGTATTAATAATAAGAATGTCCTAGTGGAAACATCTAACACTGGCGAGTCCTAAGTAGTTAACAATTTAAGTTATCTGTGTTTCCAAAAATATATCCGGAATGTAAAATACGTCACTTTTCATAAAACTACAAGTTTTTATCTTTAAAATGGTAGAAAATGGACAATTTATCATAGTATTTCCATTTTATAATTATTTCCTATCATATACAACATGTCGTATGAGTAACATTAAACTAGCATGAAGAAATAAAATTTCACATTAGAAAAATGAAAAATATTCATAAACTGAAGAAATTTTACAAAACTGAATAGACGTACGTACATATGTACATACAAAAACAACAACGAAATACATAATTCTCGGAACTTTTTGTATACAGTTTTCAAACCTGAATTTCGCGAAAACCAGAGCTAACCTTTAAAATTATTTATACCATCAAAACCAACGTAGGTACTCGAATTATGTTGACTACTCCGGACCTATCAATGTTAGAAAAAATTTTACTGTAGCTTGTGATTTTCAAATCTTAAACCATAAAACATACATGAATACTTATGTATATAGCGACAAAGTTTTGTTATGTGGTATACTCTCATAAGCAATGTGTATAAAAATCTGTATTAACCATTATACATTATATCATACATAGTTCGTTTATTATACATTTATATAAATGTACATAAAGAACTTGTGCAATATATTTATTTGTTATTTCCTCCACCATTTTGTTAGTTTTTAGTAATTATTTATTATTTTTAGTAATTATTTAAATTCTGACAATATTGGTTCTTTTTAGTATTTTAATTCATTTTATTTTTGACTGTTGTTTCAATTTTTCTTGACAGATAACACGGAAGATAACTATCAACAATAGTCAAAATATTGGTTACTAAAACATTATTAAAAAACCACTACATCGTTTTCTATTTTTGACCTAAAGCCTGCAAAAAATTATGAATAACGTAAAGGCACCAGTTACCGTCCGGTCTCCTGTATCCGTCTTTTTTGAAAAACTCCATAAAAGTGCTTGAATTTCCCGTGCAAGCTTTTCGAAAGTGGAATATTTTCATTCGTTCAATATTCACACGTTAATTGTCAAAATATTATTTTGAAATAATAATGGATTATATCTTAATTAAATAAAAACACCGCAACAGTGCAGTTCGATGGTTTTTTTAGAGTGAAAAAAGTTAAAAGTGAAGTTGCAAAGATTTTCAGATTTTGGTGAAAATAAACTGAATGGTAAGTATTTTAGTTTTTTGTTGTATGAACACATAAGTTTTTATTGTAATTATAAAGTTATTCTTGCTTGTTGAATTAATTTAATAGATTTATGAGACAAATAAAAGCGGACGGAATGTGGGTACATAAAAAATTTCTGCGTTCCATATTCCGTCCATTTGGACGGAAACAGGATTTTTACACATCGTAAAAAAGACTAAGTTTTAGTGTGTAATTGAAATAAATATTTGTAATTCTTGCTAGATTTATAATGTATATGTAATTCTACGTTGGGGGGCCTGTATACGTCCTACTTTAAATCAATCAGATTTGGCTCAATTTGACTTGAAACTTATGCAATTTTAGTTAATTTTCCTGGTTGAATCAAAATTGTTCTATTAATTCAAGTTTTAAATTTACATTTATTTTTACACTTTTTGTGTATTTTTCGCTACTATGTGGAACTTTAAAGTTTAAACTTCAGTTATTCATTAAAAAAATATATCTTAATGGCTCTACTCAATTTATATATACAAATTAAATACGGGCGGAAACAGGGCTTACTTTATTTCTTTAGTTCCTGTTTCCGTCCGCCTTGGTCGGAAACAAGAATACATGGTGTCTATAATGCGACCACTCGTTTTTGTTTCAAATAATCATCATGGATTCCAAAAAACGGTATACCTATCCTCGCGGAAATTTTGAAAAGGCTTTAGTCGACATAAAAGAGAAAACATATAACGTAACGCAAACTGCTAAATTTTATCACATTTCGATGACAACTCTATTAGATGGAATAAAAGATAGATACAAAAACCCTGGAAATGTTGGTGGCCCAACCGTATTAACAACAGAGAAAGAAAATATTTTAATCAAGTGGATTATAGAAATGGGTGAGCTGGGATTTCCTGTAACAAAATCACAGCTTGTTGATTCAGTTTCAAAATTAATTAAAAATTTCAAAAGGGATAATCCTTTTAACAATGATAAGCCTGGTAAGAAGTGGTACAATTTATTCCTTGCGCATCATCCAAAAGTTAATAAAAGAGTGCCACAATCACAGTCTTCATCTTTAGTTTCGGAGCAAAACATAAAAAGCTGGTTTTCCAAAGTTAGAAATTACCTGGAAGAAAATAATTTGCTACATATTATGAATGACAACCGTAGGATTTTTAATTGTGATGAAAGTGGATTTTATTTATCATCCCAAGAAAAACAAGTTTTAGTCAGAAAAGGTTCAAAAGAGTATATAACCGAACGGCCAATGACGAAAAGGAGTGTTTAACAGTTTTGCTTACAATATCTGCAGATGGTGCAGTACCTCCACCATAGGTACTCTTCCCATACAAACGTTCCGTGCCATCATCAATTGTAATGAATATACCAAAACAATGGGGGATAGGCCACTCCAAATCTGGATGGATGAACAGTGAAACTTTTTACGAATATATAACCAATGCTTTTCATCCATGGTTGAAAGAGAATGACATTCCAGTACCTGTGATATTATTCCTGGATGGTCATTCGTCTCATATCAATTTTAATTTAAGTGAGTTTTGTAAGGAAAATAACATTATATTGGCAGTATTTTATCCTAATGCGACCCATCGATCTCAGAAAGAAATGTGATTGATATTAGTTTATAAACTTTGAAGTAAAATTTGTTATGTTGCCAAATATTTAAAATTTAAATTTTTTCTTTAAATAACTAAATTTAATTCTAACTTTGTATTAAAATAAACATAATATAAAAAACTAAAACATTGTATTTTTTTTTAGCAAATTTAATCTTTTTTAAGCATAATAAAGTTAATTTTTCTTAATTCGAAAGCGGTGGACGGAATCAGGTGCCTGCGTGGACGGATACAGGCACTATCATCACCAGCCGGACGGAATATGGTGCACCTTGCGTTTTATTGAGTCTGTATTTTAAAAAACAAATTAAAAAATGAAAACTATCCTATTAATTATTACTACATATCTTTTCCTGCAGTTAACATATGTAATAACATATAGGTAAAGTTTCATGAAATTACATATTATTTTTCAGTATCTTCTGAGAGATTCAATTAAACGTACTGAAAAGTGGACGGTAACTGGTGCCTTTACGTTAAATAAAAAATTAAATTTCAAATGAGCAATTTTCAATTTCATTATAAGTTATTGTACAGCTCTACATGTACGTAGGAACACCCGAAAAATACCTAAGAAACTTAGGCAAATATTTGTTATAATTCCTAAGATAATTTCGGTAAGCTAACAAAGCCCCTTATGCAACTTACCCAAGCAACTTTGGAAATTTACCTAAGTAGCTTTGGCATTTTACCTAATAATTTTATGTAAATTGCCTGAGTAAAATTTACCGAAGTTTCTTCAGTTTCAAAATGCTATGCTGAAAGCGTTGCTTGGGATAATGCAACCAGATTTCTTTCAAATATTGTAATAATAATAGTAAATGCGACCTCTTTACTAAAAC
The DNA here is from genome assembly GCA_951812925.1 of Calliopum simillimum. Classification (NCBI taxonomy): domain Eukaryota; kingdom Metazoa; phylum Arthropoda; class Insecta; order Diptera; family Lauxaniidae; genus Calliopum; species Calliopum simillimum. The sequence goes on from OX638369.1 coordinate 361,117, forward strand.
CTGCGGTAGTAGGCATTAGTGTAAAAATTTTTTGTTTAAATTTAAATTTTTTTTATGCCATTCTACAGCAAATGGACCGATCAAGAAATCCCCTGAAAGTTTTTGAAAACTAGCTTGATTTGAAGTGTTACAACTTGTTAAAGTCAAACTTTTTTTCGAAAAAAAATCAATTAAGAAAATTTGCTAATCACAGAACTTTTTAAAAATAATTACTGCTCCTAAACCACAAAAGTAATTGTTATGAAATAAAATGCGTACAAAAGCCCACATACCCATTCATTTTTAATTTTTTTTTTTTTTATCAAATTTTTTTTTAGCCAAGTTTAAGTTATTTTAAAGAAAGAATTTTCAAATATTAAAAACCGGAAAATGCTAAATTTCTTTAGAGCAAAAAAAAAAAAGACGGGACTTCCGGGCATTGCTCAAAAACGTACAGATAGGACAGATTCCATGTTTTAAGATAGCAAAAATTCACAACCCCGTTCTTCCCCCTTTACTCTAAATATTTATCTGAATATACTTTATTTACGTTAAAAGCAGTGATTTTTTAAATTTACGTTTACATCCCTAAATTTTTTTCAAATGCTTCTTATTTTCTTTAAATTTTAGTTTTTCTTACAGCATACTTTTATATGTCACAAAGACTTTGATGTTTAATAATCTTCATATGCTTTTTTATAGCCAAAAAGTACGCACAAACATTTTTCCCAGTTTACTTTCATTGTTTTAATTATTTAAATATCTTTTGTTTTTATTCATTTCATTTGAAAAATAATTGCATTTTTGAATACAAATGAACAAATTTTATGGAAATCGAACCAAAACTGTGTAAATGCCGTTGTATGAAATGATAGCACTGTTTGGCGTGACACCTCCCATACAAGAAAATTTTTTTAAATTCTGCTGTGTAGAGTATTTAATTTTTGGCCAGCTCAAAGATAGCACCCTTACTAGTTTTGCTTCGTTTTGCATTTCAGGTGACGGTATGCATTTTACTAAAAACAAGAACGCTATCAGTAAATATCATACATGCGACCTAAAGTTATAGATTATAATAAATGCTGATGCTTGTTTGTGGTCTTCTGTTTTAAAATTAACTGTTTTAAAATCCACAGTCAAGTCAGAAGGCAAGAGAAAAAGTAGTTGGCTTTATGCAAATCAGCTAACGCCAAAAAAACCAAGACCGTTCATTCATTCAACAACAAAACAAAATAGAAAGAAATTTTTATCAGTTCAGCACATGGGGAAACAAATAAAAGTAACAAAAGTACATAGAGCAAAAATTCACCCCTAAAAACAAGAAGATTGTCGTATTAACACGGTCGATTTTAATTTTGTAAGACATTTAAAAATTTTGTGTAAATCAATATTTACTCTTATTTAACTGCTCTAAGTTTAATATTATTAATATTTGTTTTTTTCTGGCACATTTTTCGTTTTAAAATGGACGAAACATTCTCAATCGGATTGAGGTTGGGGCTTTTGTCAGGCCATTTGCTTGACTTAATTCCCAAAAGGTCATTATAATTATTTGCCAACGCGAAAATATATAGCTCGTTATTGTAAATTTATTGAAAAAATAAAGAAAAACATAATGGTAATGGGACATCTAGCGATTACTAATGATGACAAGGTGCGGAATCATCTTGAAATATGACTTTTGCTAAGTGCTCGCTTAGTCGGTCGATGCTAGGCAAAATGCCGATTATAATACTGTCAAAATAAACTGCGGAGTTAATATAACCGTCCAGGGGGCTTGTTATTGCCCCCCAGACCACCACATATGGAGTGCTTTGTACACATTGAAAGCTTCGTTTTTCATTTTTTCTGCGGCGTATCACACATCCCAAATAGGAACTGATGAGATTTGTTTTGCTCTCATCAGAGAATATGACTTCTGCCCAATCGTCTTTTTTTCTTTACACCAGTTTAATGAGCAAGACCGCATTTTGTGTGTGAGAATCGGTTTTTTGCAGGTCTGCGGATAAAAGGGTTATTTTCTCCCAAGCGGCACTGTACAGTTGAGGTGCTTTTTCATTTTTTGGTTATCATTTATCGCCGCAGCAATTTTGAGACCAGTATTAAATCGATCGCACAGGGGTATTTTTACTACGGCTATGTCTTCCCTCGCAGTTGTTTTTCTTGAACGGCCACTTCCAGAGTGACGTAATAAACTCTCTGTTTTCAAAAAACTTTCCAAAATTGTCATACGGAAGACTCATCAAATCATATTTTACGCGATATATCCCCATTTTTTGTTTTTCGGTCAAAACTCTTTTTTTAAATATCGTTGTTGCCAACAGATATGAAGTAAATGTATTATTTAACAACAATCTTTACTTATTAGGCATACTACATATTAACAATTATAAAAAAAGGCGTAGAACCAACTATTTTAGCCAAAAATCCTTGTCGGCTTTTTTTTTTTTTGACCGTGAGTGTATTTTACTATGAATTTGTATTAAAAATAGAAAACAATATGAATTTTCCATAGCGAAATCTCTATGAGTTTACTTAAAAAGTCTTCTTAAAATTTCAAAACGATTTTCGCTTCATTTCTATATGGAATAAAACATAGAAAGATGTAACTATCGTGAGAAACATATTTATTTCTAGTTTTAAGGAGAAAATCGTATACAATGTTTTTTTCTTGTTTTGATTTGACAGAGCCTTATGTATTTATTTATTTTGCATGGAGAATGCCGGCTGGACTAAGGCATTTATTTTGTTATATAAATTATCTTTACCATCAACTTATTCCTAGAGAAAGAAATATGATGGGTCGGCACCGAAAAAGCTAGCCGAATTATGACAGCATAAAATGGAACAAAAGTAAGAAGATATCTCTGTGGTTTTTATTAAAAAAGAAAGTCACATCAAAATTGTTCTATTTTATGTGGTCGATTTGGCTCTGTGTAAGTTTGCTCACTTGACGAACGTTTAACATCAAAGGGACAGATCAAAATAAACAAAGTTTAGTAACACCAACAAGGGCAACAAGTTACAAAGGATAAATGTTCTTAAATGCAAGAAAATAAACGTTTTTTCTTTTAATTAATGAAGAGATTTTGCAATTTACATTATACTCTCTTAGTTTGCCAGCCGTTTGCGTGTCTTCTCACAATACGATGGCAACTCATTTTTGCATGTTGGTAATTTCTGAAATAATAAAATTTTAGCTGAGTCGCTAGCTGCAGCAAGCAACAAATGTAAACAAAACTAGCACTCGAGCAATGCTGCGCAAGGTTTCGTCAAGTTGCCATGGCGTTTTCCGGTCACATGGCTTAAGGAGCAAGAATTGCGTCTTAACAACGCGAAAATCGCTAGGTTAACTTTTGGCAAAGTTTGGGAAATAAAATCAGAAACTCGGAGGTGCTCGTTGGATACGGTTGGCATAAGTATAAAACGGAAAAGACAGTAGAAAAACAACCCCCTGCCAAGAAGGAAAGTTTCAAGCTGAGGGGGCGAATTCAATCCCTTAAAAAAACAAGTTTTTATTGTTTCTTTGTGTTTGTATAGTATAGTACAATAAGAAGAAATCAAGAAACATAATTTTTTGCCCAACGAAAAATGGAGCATATTTTTAATGAAAAAAAATAGCATTTGTAAAAACATACATAAATAATATGTATAAAAATAACAAAGTAAATATATGAAACAATAAAAAATTTTAAATTATACCTACTTAAAACAATAAGTGTAACGAAAGTCATTAAAAAGCTTAAGTTTGAAAAATAATGCGAGTGAAAAAATATATTTCAAACAAAAAATCAAACCGGAATTCAATCTAAAGTTATGAAAAGATATACGCGATTGCTCGAAATTGAAGAAATTTTGCATTGCTTGTTGTGTAATCGTTTGTTTTCGCAATGGTTACGTATGGCTTAAAACTTCATTACATTTTGTGTAAAATGCATATTTCTGGACTTATTATAGGACGTTTGATTTAAACTTATATTAACTAAACCGACAAAGTGTTGCATATTTTAAAATCATGTCACAGCCTGGGAAGCGCGGAGGTGCTCGTGGTGGAGGTATTGGACGGAAGCCTCCTACTGCTGTGGGAGCTGCCAACATAACACCCGATGACTCTGCGACAGGCAGCGAACGGGCCACACCTGCCAGCAAGGCAGAAAGTGAACCTAAGGACGATAGTTCGAGTAATGGTGATAAAAAAGAGCTGGATATATTTCCAGCACCAAAACCCCCCAGTGCAGGTGCTTCTATACGCGAAACGGCGAATAAAGTGTTGGCACTGGCCATGAAAAGCGAATGGACACCAATCGAAGCGGAGTTAAAAAAGTTAGAGAAGTATGTGGCAAATGCTGGTGAAGATGGTAATCATATACCTTTAGCAGGAGTGCATGACACGGTACGTGGAGTTGAAATTATTTGAAATATGATTTAAAGAACAAAATTTGAATACCAAAATAGCGCATTACTCAATGGCATATGATACATATATTCCAAATTCTATAGCAAAAAAATAAATAATTTCTGAGATAATTGCAAAACCAGTTTAGCAGTATGGTGGCTAACGCTGAAGTCCTGAGAGGTTAAGTATTTAGTTTAATGCTGAGGGAGTATTCCTCTATTAAGCTCTATTAAAAAGTTATGGTGAACTGACATAAATCACTGGGCTATATCGGGTAAAATTTTCACAATTACGTGTGCACATAGGGCTTCTTTTTAGACGTAAAAAACTTTGTTGGGTAACATGCCTTGAAAGCACGAACTGTCAAAAAACCGAAGCGAAGGACAGCGATGTTAAAATAAAAAAAAGTGTCGTTATTAAATTGTTATTTTGACTTGTTTTTATGGTTTTTATGTAGACAATTCACCTGAAATTTAAATTTCTAAAGAATGTTGAAAAAAATTGCGATACATAGATTACCGTAGTCAACCCTTTTGTTATCGATTCAACCTGGCAACCATATCAATAAATGCACTAAATATATTCTAAGCCCTTCTTTCACTCTCTTTATGAATTTTATTTATTTTTTATTTTGTTTCCTTATTGATGGTATTGTTGTTGTAGTTACTAATAGTAATAATTTGGCATGAATTGAATTACAATTCAAACAAAAAATAATAGGAAAATTAATAAAATTGGGCTCACCAACCAAAAACCGTCGCCCAAAAAGTCTATTAGTTTGTCAAATTAACAGTACGTGTATCAAAAGGATATCAACCGTAAAGGCTTGTTGCAGAGATGGGACTTTACTACACCCTGCGAAATATATATATGTGCGAAATTGTTATTGTTGTATTAAAATATAATAACGTGATTCAAAAAAAACCTAAATGTGGAAATATTTTTATTATTTTTATTAGAATCAAAAGCGATGTGTTCCACTTTTACCGTTCGAAGTTATTGAAGAAAATTATTTTATCAGACATGATGATTTTATATTTTCTTGTCTTTTATTATACAATTTGAAAATTGATTTTTAAGGGGTATGAACACCGTAAAAGCTTTAATTTCAGGTGGTTTTTATTTTATTAACTAAGAAAAAATTTCCTTGACATATTAATATAAAACTTTGTATATGTATTAATTGAAGTTAGTACTACATGAAAAAATTTGATATTGATACAATTTGTCTCTTCTAAAACTTTAAGCGCCGTTTTCACGAAACCACTTTTTTAACCGCGTTGACAGCACAACTTGAAGAGTTTTTGTTCGATCGACTTGATCCCAAAGGCATTTTGTAGAAAAAACATGTCTCTACTGCAGGACGCACACAGGTGCCAATCGAAGTAAAAGCTGGCCAAAAATCGTGAAATCAACTTGCGATTTGGATTATTTTTTCAGGCAAGTTTTGTAAAGAGAACACCAGCGAATGATTTAGCGTTTGAAATGTTACGTAATATCAAGTTACCTCTCTTGGACCTTAACGCAAAGTCGTAGTTTCTAGCACAGATTACATTTCTTTTTTGCAAGAGTAATATTGTATGCGTTACATAAATAATGATAATCGATACTAAATTAGAAAATATTAGTGGTTTTTTGAATACGTGATGTAAGGTTAGCTGCGAGAGATACAAATTGGAGAGTCATAGAGCTACAAAAAAAGTTCCACCTAGTACCACTCTGGCGACAACGGCGTCTTTTTGTCAAATGATTTTTCTCTAATTGGTGAAAAAATTGGGTGCCCGTAGGCGCTCGTTTGCTTCCTATGCTTGCTTACAGTGAGAGATTCTGCCAGCCCGGATGCTCTTAATCAAATTGCAGCCGTTGTTTGAAAGATACCTTCTTGAAATTTAGTCATATGAAAGAATTTTTCTTTTTCTTTCCAAAAAATACGTGGATGGAAAAGATGCTTTTTGAATATTATAGTTTGGAATAGATTAGTTTTGAATAATATTTCTAAATTTTTTTATTCAAAATAACACAACATAAAAAAAAAGTTAACTCATTTTCATCCAAAACACATTTTTTATAATGGTCAAGACCTTGTGCTAACTCTTCCAAATGTCTGAGTGAAAACGCTTTTAGTATAGTATAGCATTTCCAAAGTTTTGCATATATGGGAAGTGCCACGCCTTCCTGTCTGAGTTCATCTAGTTTTTGCTCAGAGCATTTATTATCCTTAGTGAAATTTTGTTGGATTATCTCAAAAAACGCTTTTAGTGTATCATTTTTAAACTTTTGCTTATATGGGTGGGTACCACGCCGTTTTGTACGAATTCACCTTATGTTTGCTCTGAGCTTGCACTTACCATCTCTAGTATTTGTGTGTATTTTGGTTCCGTTATAGTAAATAATCCTCATACAATTGAGTTTTAAATTTTTTTTTTTATGTATGGGCGGTAGGCAATGTCCGTTGACCGGTGTGTTGGCAGTGTACTAATTTTCATGAAATTTTGTTTGTCTTAAATATTAAATACCATTTAACAGAGCTTACTCAGTCACTTTTTTTAACATATTTGAAAATTTGTTTGCGAGATCAATTTTGGTCGCAAAGTTTTAAGAGGTGTTAAATAGTGGTTAGCACAAATTTTAAAATGGAGAATATTGAGATAGGTAAGCATTAATGATTTTATTCGAAAAAGTTGTAAGTTTTTCTTTTTTTTTGTGTTATTTTTTGTCTCACGGAGTATATAAAAAATGTCATGTCTCGAGGTAGTTTCAGCCGATTTCTATTATAAAGACAACATTCGAAAAATTTTGACTTTCTCTTAAGTCTCCTATCAAAATTTTAGGAAAACATGTAAGCAAAAACATCAAATGATCGCTTCAAAATAAAAATTTCTAAAAAATCTTTTTTTTTTCAGAAATATCGGCCTCTAGCACGCAAACTTTTAGCTGTGGAAAGATGACCGTTAAGAACAAAATTATAGCAAACTATATTTCCTATAATTATAGAAATATATAAAAGTGACCACAATTTGCAAAAATTAAAAAATATTAATTTATTTCCTACACCCAAAAAAATCTGCTGAAAAAGTGTAGCAAAATTCTGTATGTTTTACAGCATTTACTATAATTTTTCATCCCATATCTTTTGCAGTTAATATTACAATTTTGTTGTACATTTGAAAAATTAGCTGTGAAAAATAAAATATTTGCTGTAGATTTCACAACAAAAAAAAGTTTATAGATATCGATAATTTTAACAAATTTCTGGTAGAAATTATTGCATTTGCTGTAAAATTAACAATTAATTGTAAATTCGATTATATTAACTTTTAAATTAACAAATCCACAGAGAATTGTAAAATCCACAATAAAACGTTGTTAAAACTACCGCAGCAATTTTTTTGGGTGTATAGGTTTTGGGATACAACAGTGTACATTTTTTACGGTTTCTAGCGTACACAGTCTCTCATACTCAAAAAAAGTAGTTTTTGACAAAAATTGAAAAAATCCAAACTCTCAGGCCAAAGTTCGCAAGGAAACCACAAAACGATTTTGACGTTCTTGGTCTTGAAAGTTCGCTGTTTATTACGCTTTAACCTAAGGAAGCAAATATAAAAAACTCTTAAGTTGTGCATGCAAAATACACTATGAATCCAAAATACCCAAAATCATAACTTTACAAAAAATACAAAGTATGTAGAAACTGTCATATGTCGTGGAAATTTCAACCGATTCCTACTTTGAAGACCATGTTTGAAAGTTCTTGACTTCTTCATTAGTTTCTTATCAAAATTTTGGGTATGTTTTAGAACAAAAACATAAAAAAGGTCGCTTTTTCACGATACACAATTGTTTTTTACAAAAGGTGCCCTCTAGCGGGCAAACGTTTTGTTAAATTTTCATTTTGTACTGTATTTAAAAATACCTTTTCATTTTCGGCTTTTCACATTTTATATAGAGTAGAACGGGGCAATGTCGTGCACTCAACTTTGACATGCTCGTAAAGCCGTACATCTCAAGCGAATGCGACGAGTAAGCATCCGATCGACATTACTCCAATGGTCGTTTTAAAGGTCAACTTCGATAACTCGGTGAAGCCGAAAATTTTTTCGAAAACCAAATAATTCTTTTCTTTGGCAGGATATTTCGTTTAAGAAAACACTTACCTGGTATTTTTTCCCGCAAGGAAAATTATTTTTCTGACCCGATGAAAAAACACTTTTATCATCCCGAAAGCGTGCGTTTTGGAAAAAAGGTTACTCTGTTGAGACGAACTGGTGAAAATTGCTAGTATTATATGCATAAGCTCAGTAGGTCAGCAGGTCCCTACCTTACAAGCAGTTGGTAAATCATTCAATTCTTTGGGCTAAAACAGCCAGTGCACGACATTACCCCGTTCTACTCTACTTTTGATTTTATGTTTTAGTTTTTTCGTTTTCTGAAAATCATTCCGAAATAAAATTTTGTTATAATTAGATCTTAGATCTTTGTGCGTTAATTATTTTCAATAGGTTATGGGCCTTTCCGCTTAATTTGCCTTGATAACTGTTAGTTTTATTTCGCGAATCTGTTATCCATAATATCGTTACAGAATATTTCTATATTGAAATGGCTGATTTTAAGATTAGCATCACTAAGTTGAACAGGACGAACTATGAATTATGGAAGTACCGCATGGAGCTTATTCTTAAAAGAGAAAAGGTTTGGGAGGTCGTTGCAAATGATGTTCCTGAGAATCCAAACTCATCATGGCGTCAAAAGGATACGGACGCATCGATCATAATTGGATTGGCGGTTGAAGACTCAGAGATGTTCAGAATCAACAAATGTAAAACAGCTCATGAAGCTTGGAGGACTCTGAAAAGCTATCACGAAAAGGCGACTCAGAGTAACAAGGTAAAGTTATTGAGATCAATTTGTACGTTAAAAATGCAACCTGGTGGTGATGTCGACAAGCACATCACGGAGATGAAGCTGCTATTTTCGCAGTTACAGTCGCTTGGAGAGGAAATTTCAGAATCATGGATTATAGCGACACTTTTGAGCAGTTTACCGGATGCGTACGATACGCTTATAATGGCTTTAGAGGCTCGCGATGAAAAGAGTCTTACTTTTAATGCAGTTGAAAATAAATTGCTGGAAGAGTACGAGAAACAAAGTCGTAGACTTGCTGATGAGGATTCAGCATTAAAAACATCGAACTTTAACAAAGGCTACAATGGAAAGAAGTCCATAATATGTCATCACTGTAAAGGCGTTGGACATATACGCAAGAACTGCTGGAAGCTTAAAAATAACAAGCCTAAAGATGAACAAAAAGCTCACAACGTCGAGGATATCAAGATGCCAGACAATTTTTGTTTTGTTTTGAATAGTGAAAGTTCTAATTGGATCGTCGATTCTGGAGCAACCTGCCACATTTGTTGCTGTCAAGAAGAATTTATAAGTTTGGATTTATCCTGCCGGGATAAGGTCACCATTGCAAACGGTGAAGTTGTCAAATTTTCGGGAAAAGGTACATGTTTGCTGAAGCTTATAAATCAACGTAGCGAACAAGTCAATGTGCATGTGGAAAATACTCTATTCATACCTTCATTTTAAGGCAATCTTCTTTCCGTGAAATTGCTGTCTGCAAGAGGTTTTAAAGTAGTATTCAGTGGATCAGTATGCAGCATTCTATCAAAAAATAACTATGAAGTAGGAGTGGCGGATCAAATCAACAATTTATATCATTTACGTCTTGAAAGGAACCAAAGTGCTTTAAGTGTTTCGTGTGAAGAAATGAATTGTCAACACTACTGGCATAAGATATTTGGCCATAGGGACATAAATGCAGTAAAATCCATGCAATCCGGGAAGCTGGTAAGAGATTTTAATATTGTTGATTGTGGAGTTCGAAAAAGTTGTGAAGTCTGCATACAATGTAAGTTAACTCAAAAGCCATTTCCAAAAAAGACCGATTATAGAGCAAGTGATGTGCTTGAATTAGTTCACACTGACATTTGCGGGCCAATGCAAACTGTGACCCCAAGTGGGAATAAATATTTCATGACTCTTAATGACGATTACAGTCGCTATACTGTAGTTTATCTCATGAGAGAAAAGACAGAGGTATTCAATAAGATAAAGGCATACATAGAGTTGGTCAGAAAAAAGTTCGGAAAAGTTCCGACCTTCATAAAATCTGACAATGGCCGTGAAAAAAAGTCAAAAAGATTAACAGAATATTTTGAAGAAAACGGCATAAGATCACAATTTACTGTGCCGCAACAAAATGGTGTTGCAGAGAGAAAAAATCGTTCTCTTGTAGAAATGGCACGCTGCTTGCTTGCAGAAGCAGGTATGACCAATACATATTGAGGTGAGGCTGTTAATACAGCCAATTATATTCAGAATCGTCTTGTGAGTAGTTCGATCTCTTGTACTGCTTACGGGAAGGTCATAAGCCAGACATAAGCAATTTTCAAATGTTTGGATCGGAAGCCTACGTTTTGATTCCGAAGCCCAATAGAAGAAAACTAGATGAAAAATCTGAACTAAAAAGATTTGTTGGCTATGACGAAAGTTCCAAATGCCTTCGGTTTTTAGACCTAAGCACTAATAAAATAACAATTAGTGGAGATTTTAAATTTGTTTCATGTAAAAGAAAGATGAATATAAAAAGTACTATACAGAACACTTCAGTACCCGAATTTGAAACAAGTATATATTCAAAAAATAATGATATAAGCAATACATTATCATATGACACAAATAATATCCATTTTGAAATAGCTGACTCTAGCATGGACCAAATTGCAAATCCTGAAAGTAATGCAATTGAAATTGAAGTATGCGAAACACCGGAGAGAACTACAAGAAAGTCTTCCTGCTGTAATAAAGGAGTTCCTCCTATAAAATTTCCTGAGGTAATACAGTTGGTTGATGAAGTGAATTTGCTGGAGCAGCGAACATTTAAAGAAGCTATTTTGTCAAAACAACATAAGGAATGGAATTTAGTAATGGAGGAGGAGATGTCAGCTTTGAAGAAAAACAACACTTGGGATTTGGTTAGAGCTCCCCCAAAAGCCAATATAGTTGGTTGCAAATGGACCTACAAATTAAAACGAGATTCAGAAGGAAAAGTGAAGCGTTATAAAGCTCGTTTAGTCGCACAAGGTTACAGCCAAAAGTATGGCTGTGACTATGACGAAGTTTTTGCTCCTGTTGTGCGACAGTCAACATTTCGAATCTTACTATCCATAGCTGGGGAACGAAAATTGCATGTTCATCACTTTGATGTAAGATTTGCTTTTCTAAACGGACATCTAAAAGAAGAAAGTTTTATGAAACAACCTCCTGGATTTGTTGATGGCGATACTAACATGGTATGTAAGCTTAAAAGAAGCTTATATGGATTGAAACAAGCAGCACACGTTTGGAACGATGCCATAGAAGAAAATTTACGCAAAGTAATAAGGCTGATCCTTGCTTATATTTTAAGATCATCAACGGGGAAGGAATTTATATTTTGGTTTACGTTGATGATTTGGTTGTTGCGGCAAGTAGCGAAAATAAAATAAAGGATTTCCACAAATTTCTAAGTTCGAAGTTCGATATTAACAGCCTTGGCGCAATTTCTCATTACTTGGGTGTTGAGGTTGTTCGAGCAGATGAAAAAACTTTTATGCTGCGTCAAAAACTACATTGAAAAAACTGCAGAAAAGTTTCGCTTAAAAGAGTCCAAAGTATCTAACTATCCACTTGATCCATCGTATGGTATGGGAGAACAGTCAAAAACTTTGGACTGTAATAAAAGTTATCAGAGTCTGCTTGGCTCTTTGCTGTACATCGCCTTAAATACCCGACCGGACATATCAGCAAGTATAGCTATACTTTCCCAAAAGGCAAGTAGCCCAACAGAAGAAGATTGAAACGAGCTGAAAAGAGTGGTCAAGTATTTAAAGGGAACTTCAGATTTTTAATTATTGCTGAACGATTTTACTACTGAAAGGAATACACTAATCGGATTTGCAGACGCAAACTGGGCTGAGTGTAGGCAAGACCGAAAATCTAATTCCGGGTACATTTTTATGATAAATGGCGGCGTAGTAAGCTGGGCGTGCAGAAAACAGACATGCGTTGCATTGTCTACAACTGAAGTCGAATTTATTGCACTTTCAGAAGCAGCCAAAGAAGCCATTTGGATAAGAAACATTCTTGCTGATTTAAATTCTGAACAAATTTTTCCAACAATTATATATGAACATAACCAGAGCTGTCTAAATTTAATAAAGGAAGAAAAGTTAAGCAACAAGTCAAAGCATATCGATACGAAATTTCACTTTGTTAAAGATTTCGTGGACAAAAAGATAATTATATGTAAATATTGCCCCACGGATGAAATGCTAGCTGCTATGATGACGAAACCTCTACCTGCAATAAAACTGCAACAACTTCGGGCAATATCTGGTGTAAAGCGCAAATGAGGAGGAGTGTTAAATTTTCATTTTGTACTGTATTTAAAAATACCTTTTCATTTTTAGATTTTCACATTTTATATACTTTTGATTTTATGTTTTAGTTTTTTCGTTTTCTGAAAATCATTCCGCGATAAAATTTTGTTATAATTAGATCTTAGATCTTTGTGCGTTAATTATTTTCAATACGTTTCCCTTTGGAATTTGCGAGCAAAACTATACAAATCTGATTTCTTACATTTATTGGGCCCTAAAGTTTTTGAGCACTTCTTGCATCTTGAGTTATATAAAAAAAAAAACCGTTTTTTGAATCAAAAAATTTTAACTTCTTATGGGACTTCCATAGGGCAAACTTCTCAGTAGAGTAATGAGAAAAAAAGCAAGAAATGCAGAAAATTAATCTCTTTCAAGGATTTGGGTTGAATTACTACCAATAATTTAGTGGTTTTTGAATACATATTGTTTGTATCAAACCGTTAGAAATCGTATAGGAATAGGGAATAGAGTTGTTTTGTTTTGTAATATAAAATGAAATGCATTGTTTTTGAAAGTAACTCCAAAATGAAACTTGGAACTTGCTAGGAATTAATAAATATAGGAAAACTTTGAAAATAGCCAACGGTTGTATCAACAGTGGGATTCAGAATCGGTTGGTTACACATTTTTATATGGAACTTTTAAGTCGAAATGCCACTTGGATTCATTCATGTTGAACATCGATTTTCTGGATTTTTTTAAATTTTCCCGAACAACTGACAATTTTGGTCGTTAAGCTTTAAGCATTATTATTGCTTGTATCACCGCATTTAAATTTAGCATTCCAGTCAATAATGGTCAATTTCGGACCATACTTATCCAAAACCAATATTTTATCAACATACAAATCTCTTCTTTTTTTCAAAAACATTTTTTTTAACTGACAAAAAAAGTTGGTTAATCAACAAATTTTTAAAGCTACATTTTGAAAGTTAGAACTTACCAAAAAAATATTAGTTTTGTATTTGTCTCAATATCTGTGTGTTAGACTACGGACTTATGAACCGATGTGTTAGTTGCGAAATGTGCGAACACAACTTAAGGTGTTCCTATATTTGTAATTTAATTTACTAGCAGTTATATTTTGGATAATGCCAGTATCCAATTCATCAAGACTTACAATAAAACTGATACAGCTTAAAGCTACAACCGCTCAAAAAATTACTGGTTCTATTTATTACACACTTATTTGAAAAATCGGGTGTTTTGAAAAAAAAAAGAAATTTATTACGTACCATTTTTGGCTGGTAGTGCAAGGGTTAAGAATTTTTTCAGAATTGTTCTTTTACCTAGTGTCAACATAAAAGCTATATTTGCAGTTGGTCACCATGATAATATGGACGTTAGAAATTTTGGCCAGAAAAATGTGCTTTTTGGGAACTTCATTATATCAGTCTGCTACCCAGCAGTTTTCAAGGAGACAATTAGCAAAATATCACTAGCGAAGTAGCTAGCGATATATACACTAGTTCCTTTTTTGACCCACAGTAATGCAAGAAGTAGTCAGATCAAAAACAAAATATAAAACGTGAGCGATTAAAACGGTTGAATTTCAAATTTAGCTTAGGAACTTTTTAGTTTCAAAATTCGAGTAATTTTATTTCACTAGTTCCCTTTTAGGAAATTCAACTGGCTTAAAAGCCGTTTAAGACTACTTTTTTTTTCAACTACAACCGGTTGAAATGCTGACATTTTTCCTTACAAGAACAACATGGCGATGTCATAGGAGCAGGGCAATTTCAACTGGTTTAAAACTGGTTTATTTTTGATCGGTAAATAGTTACTGCTCTACACTGCATATATTTTCAATCGGTTTAAAATTGCTCTTTTTTCAATTGGTAAATAGTCGATTGACCCAATCTGGTTTAAAAATTAGTAAGTCGCGATTCCACTACAAGAACTCTGCCGTAAAAATATATAAGGCCGCAACTTAAGTTACGGCCTTTTTAACTTTATTTCCCCATCGGATTAAGCAATTTTTAATCTATATTTTAGTCCAATCGCCAATTTTTTACGTTTTCCACTTCTCTTGCAAATTGCAAATAAAGAAATGTATGTAGTCATAATTAAAATCATAAAAGGCAGTAACTCCATACAAAAATATGAAAAATTAAATAAATTTTATAAGAAAGAGAAGTTGCTGCCTTTTCTGAATAAAATTAAAATTTCGATTTTCTCAAAACTATGAAAAACGAGTTGCGTCTTTTTATAATTTTACGGCAGAACTTCAATAGTAAATATGAGAATTAGAATTAGAAAAGGGTTGGGATCTAGTTGCCAAGTGTCACCGCAGCCTATAAGACCTATCGTGCTAACCCTGAGAAG
This sequence comes from Calliopum simillimum, assembly GCA_951812925.1. Taxonomy (NCBI): domain Eukaryota; kingdom Metazoa; phylum Arthropoda; class Insecta; order Diptera; family Lauxaniidae; genus Calliopum; species Calliopum simillimum. The sequence goes on from OX638369.1 coordinate 376,300, forward strand.
ACTTGATTAAAAGTCAGTCCATACTCGCATGGCATTAATGTCCTTTGGGGGTATGGCGGCCACCTCAGAAGTAGAGGGGCACGCGGTATAAAAGTAACGAAGTATGTGTCATGCTAAGCTGTCACAGTGACATAGAGTATGTTCTGCAGACTCCTCTTCTTCATTACAGAATCTACAGAATTCATCCTGGACTCAACCCATATTGGAGAGGTATAAATAGTAAAAAATATTATACAAAAAAATATAATATATATTACATATTTTTATGTAAAAAACTTAAATTTTAAACATCTGTGAACTGCTAATTTATTAGAAGGGAAGATACCCTGAATCAGACCCTACGTTTATAAGGAGTTATTCGATATAAGCAGTAAAAGTTGTACTTACCAAATGGGCCAAAACAATAAACAATAAAATGTATACTATACTAATTGAGGCTATCATAGAAATAGTGGCCTAACACATCGTTAAAAAGCAAAAGCACATAACCTATGTTGACACAAGCACGAGTTGTTTGCTTTTGCTTTTTTAACAAAATTAGGGTTAGGTTTCTCTTGTTTTTATGGTTTCAATTAATACAGGAAAATAAAGAAGCCTTCAAACTTAGCAAATGGCCCAAGCTTTGGTTACATAAATACAATTTGAGGTTAAAATCCCCCAAATGGAAACGTTATTCGAACAAATTTTATCTCAAAACTCGAACAAACTATATGTCAGATCATAAAATTAAGAATTGATAGTTGTACTAGATAGAAATGCCACGGTTTTGAGTGAAAATTAAATTTTTGAACTTTTTTGAATTTTGTTTAAGTAGTTTGTATAATTTTGTTTTGAATTGTTTCTAAGTTTTTCGACCTATAATCAAAACTGCATAAATCTAAAGTGTTGTTTTTTCCAATTTCAATTACCAACCAAAAGAGCCATGAAGGCTCAAAATTGGTGCTTGTTCAACAAAATTAGATACTAAGGCCTTTTTTACCTTATTTGACTGCAGTTAGAATCCAATGCGCTACACAGACCAAACAATTAACTTTATAAATATAAAACATTTTAAAAATACAAATAATATTCATACAATTGCAATTTTCTTATTTCTAGAATACTGGTATGACCCCGTTGATGTTCGCAACTAAAGATAATAAAACTGCAATAATGGATCGGATGATAGAACTGGGTGCAGACGTTGGAGCAAGAAATAATGTAAGCTCAAAATATAAACACAAAAGACCAACATTAAATACTATATATGTATAAGCATGCCAAGTATCCTATTTTAAAGAGGATACCCCTGCGATTAGACCAAATAATGCATCCTGTATTTTCAACAAAAACTCCTGTAAGCATCCTGTAATCATCCCATTTGGGCCAGTCTAAAAGAGTTTAACCAAATTATTTGGCCAGCGACGTATTTTTTAAGCTCTTTTTTTTTTGTGTTAAAAATCGAAGGAGATAAAGTTAGCAATCGAAATATTTTAACATTTAGATGATCTCGCCAGCAAACCAAAACCTTGTGGTTGGTGGGCATGCTAACAAAGTTATAGAAACAAAAAAAAAATATTTCTCTAGTAATTTCTTAAATTTTTTTCAACTTGATAATTGGTTTCAAAGAGCCCAAATACCAGTACGAGACTAAAGTAATGTAAATTGGGTGATATTTTTTTCACGAAAAGTTAACTTGATGGCATGACGTTAAAAATAGCGCTGTACAAGAAAAAAAAAGTCAGCGCAAGGGATCACGACGTTTCACATTGGCCATATGCTCCTCCTAGAAGTAAAAGGAGAATACATACATAAGGAAGGATGTCCGTTATTTACCAAGTTCATTGTTTTCAAGAAGGGACCCCTCAAAATGACGGGCCAGTAATACGATAAAAAAAGAAAAATTTCTAAAGCTTCCACAATAGCGCACAGTGGTATTTTTGGGAATGGAGTGCTCCAATAATAATCAAGTTTCGCATGCTTAATTCGATATACGAACACGCCTACCTCCCATAGAAAATTTACTAAAGATTCATAAAAAAAAAAATTCTAAGAAATAAAAAATAAAAATAGTCATTTTCGATGCATTTGTCAATGCTAAAATCAAATCCGGACTCAAAATTGCTGTATCACATATGTTAATGTTAAAAATACCATTTTACAGGCTATTTGCTATTAAATAAATTATTTAGAACTATTCGTCGTCTTCAAAACGAGCTATTAGTTAAGATCATTTTAAAATGGCATCATAAAAGTTAAAAATCGTATGTAGATCTCTTATAATTTTTTACTTTAATGATGTAATTCTAGAATGATCATAACTTTTTAAAAAAATATCATACAATAACTATTCTTAGCTTATTTTTAAGATACGAACTTGTACTAAACGATGCATTTAGTAGAAAAGGCCAAAACAATGTCATTTGTCCAAGGGCGTATGCAGGATTTCATCTAGGGGGGGCCAAACTCAAATTTTGCGAATCTTTTTTTTTTTTTAAGAGCTGTATGTTTGTATGCACTAAAATATTAAATAGAAGTTCATAATAACTTATGAAGGTACTTAGATAACTTTCTAAATAAAAATTTGCTAAGGTATGTTATCTTTTAAATACATATCACATTTCTAAACTAATTTGAGATCGCTGAATCCAAAAAAACGCATTAATTTTTTTACCGAGGAGCCGTTCTAGATATACTCGACACTTTCGATTTTTGAGGTTATAGCTCTCATTTTATAAAAAAATATTTCGAGGAACCCAATTTTGATCGAATTTTTGTATACACTATTTTAAAGAAAAATTCTTACGCTTCTTTTAAATCTTATTCAAATTGGCTGAGTTAAAGTTAAAAGTTGAAACTGAGCAAAAAGTTCATTTTCATAGCAATTTTTTACAATTTGGGAATATTTTTTATATTTTTATTTATAAGTGTATTTAATTTTAAATATTTTAAGCCAAAATTTACTAAAATCAGATCATATTTTAAAAAGTTATTAAGGTTTCAGTGAAGTAAGACCATTTTGATTTTTTATCGGAAAAATAAACAGGTACAATAAACTGGGTCGATTTTTATGAAGCAAAAAAATTGTATAATCAGGTATGTTCTGAAATCCGATCCACTTCGGAATCGGAATGAAAGCAATTTTCAAGAACTCCGCATTTCGATAATTAACATCAAATCAGATTTATGTTTCGGTAAATCGAAAAAGAAACATTAGAAAATTTTACTTGTTGAAAGACAAATCCGATTCCATCTTATTTGTTCAAATGCAGAGCTCTTAAAAATTGCTTTCATTCCGATTCCGAAGTAAATCGGATTTCAGAACATGCCTGAATGTTTAAAATGCTTAGAATCATACAAAGTACACGTGTGAATTTTTTTAGAGTTTTTGGAAATTTTTTTTTCATTTTCGTTGACCAATTTTTGAAAAGTTAAAAAAGGTCTGAAAAAATTTATAAGATACTTTGATACTTTGAACGATTTTAAGCATTTTAAGCCTTGTACATTTTATTCGTAAGAGCCTTCTTTTTGAGTAAACGAATGCTTTTCCGACCACGTAATTGAAAAACATAAAAAAATCGACTTTTGGAACCGGATATTGTCTATACTACCTGCACAGAAAATTTTGAATTTTTTAACGCAGCATTTCTTGCAAAAACATAGTCTTTAGTTTTAAGCAGCTTTGGGTATCCCTCCTGAGAAGAAAAAAAAGTTATGAGCAAAAAACATTTTTTGTACCTGCCCAACGGGAAACGGAAGCGCATTGAAACGACTTCAGCTGCGCTTCTAGGGAAGCAAGAAGCTGCTTCCAGTGCTGTTCTCACTGCTTATCTTTTTTAACACAGCATGTCCTAGCCGAGATGCACATCTTCAGAAGCAAATGAAATACGCTTCCGTGGAAGCACACATTTGGAAGCATATAAAATACGCTTCCGTTTTTAAAAATTTTAAGTTCCATTTCACAAAAATTGCGCTCTTTTTAGAAGCAGCTTCATTTCTTCCCGTTGGGTGTTTATTTTTCGATAAAAAAACGAATAGTCTTACTTCAGTGAAATCTTAATAACTTTCTAAAATATTATCCGATTTTACTTTCAAATTGTTTGCAATTAAATAAATAAATATTATAGTAAAGATAAAAAAGTGTATTTGTATAAACTATTGTCCAAAAAATCGTGTTTTTTTTTGGCTTTAATATGAAAAGTTGTAAAAACTACCGTAAAAATGAATTAATATGATATATTTGTAGCTCTAAAGCTAGAGCTAGGGGGAAGCTGCCCCCCTTGCCCCCCTTTGCGTACGCCTTTTCATTTGCCCTATATATAACCTCAAAAATCATGTTTGTTGAACTTCTAGATTGATATGTCTCAAAAATCATTCCTCACAGAGCAAATCTCAGTCCGGATTTGAATTTAGCATTGAGAAATACATCGGAAATTACTATTTTTTTTATTTCTTGAAATTTTTTTTTTTAAAAACCGTTTTTCGACCTCTTTTTAAAAACCGCATAAGTCTATGTTATTGATTTTTTTTTTAAATTTAATAACGATCAAAATCGGTGCATGTTTAACAAAATTAGGTATTTTCACCTTGTTTGCAAGCTCGCAATGAAAATCACATGACCTTATTCAGAAAATTTATGAATTCGCATAAAATTTGTCGAACTTTTCTTGACTTAAATTGAAAGGCTATATTCACATCATTGATTTTATTATGGTAGTTCCTGTAGCTAGACGTAGGCAACTTAGTAATTTTCCGAGGAAAATTGCAAATGCTGCATTTCAAAGAGCAGGATATTTTTTAAACCATTTATGTAATCTAAATAATTTTTTTTTAAATTAATAACACATAACTATATTTCAATACAATATACAGATACATTAAAAATGTCTTTTTGTTATTTTGGATGTCCTTGATGCTGAATCTGAATCCAATTTCAGAATTGCTGGCCATTAAGCCCATCATTTTGAGGGGTCCCTTTTGAAAACAATGAACTTGGTAAATAACGGACACCCTACATACATACTTATTATGTTAAAAAATTACACCGGTCAAATAACCGATAATTATTATTATATGTAAGGCATTACTTTTTGCCTCGTACTCATACTAGCTATATTTCTGTGTGGGCTGCTTTAATTATAGAACCGTAAATTATTTTATTCGTGATCAAAGCGTCTGTTTATACAGATGTAAGACAGCAATAGTGACTACGTTATCTGATCCACAGGTTTTTCATGTCATAAATAAATTGGCAACAGTCCAACAACTATTCGAATGTGTGTAAAATTACTGAACAGATTTCAAAATTAAACAATGGAAAGTAAAAAATTTGTTCGTTCCCAGAGATGGATCGAAATATTTAAGAATTTACACAATGAAAACTTCGGTAAAGGAATTAAAGAAATTGTCTAAAATATTTTTTGCCTCCTTAGCTCAACAGCTTTTGTGGAACTTGTGTTCTCTTCTTTGAATAGCATGTGGACAATCAAAAACTCTGCCCAAGCTCAAGTCAGTAGAAAAATATGTAATTGTCCTGAAATAATTCAAAGTGAAACAAGTGACGAAATATTACAAAGTTGTAGACTCTGAGCAACACTATTTTAAATAAAGTTTTATTATGTCGATTTTCAATAAAAAGTTATCCTGTTAAGTATGCTGTATAGTGTTCAAATAAACCCTGTGAAATTAGAATTAATGTCGATATTGAAGTAATTTGTCATACAACCTGTTATGGTATTTGAAAGCTCTACTCATAGTCTAAGCTACGAACAAGGAGCGATATGCACGCATCTATTTAATAGATGAAAAGTCACCTTGATTTCCACGAGCAGACATGGAGATGATTATATATTAAGCTTGAAGACTGACCAAGATTATATCGTCACCTCAATGCTACAACTAAGTAGGTAACTACTAAATTATCATTCTTTGGATAAGTGACCAATGATATTCTTCATGGTTTGGTGCACAATCCTGTCTAACCAGAGTTCTCTCAAGTACCACCATAGCGAACTTATAAGGAAAATACAAAACAAGAAAAGTACAAAATCTAAGAATTGAATTATCTTAAAACCAGAAAATTTAAGCTACAGACACTTCAGACTATCAATATGCGTTTTCTCATTTTTTTCTGTATGATTTTTTCTCTGACTGTCAAATTTTTATTGTTTTTAATTTATGTATATTGTTGAAATTATTTTAATTTTGTATTTTTGTAATTTTGATTCAATATTACTCGAAAACGACTCGCAACAATTTTTATGAAAATCAAGGAGATGTTACCTCTGCAAGCAAAGATTATTATGTAATACGCCGTTATATTGAGAAAACTCGTTGGAGGGCGTGGCACCGCCCACAAAAATATAAAACGGTATAAAAAGAAAACTAATAAAGCAAACATTCTGAAATTAACTGTGAGGTGCGTAATTGCTAAAAAGCATCTCTGTTCTGAAAGTGGGTGAAATATTGCCGTTGCGCCCATACAAGCAAAATACGTTAAATGCTATTTTTCGTAAATGTTACAAAAAATTTTAATGAAATATGGTGTGTAGGTACTGCTTAATAATGTCTTGTAATAACCGAAAAGTGGGCGGCATCGAAGGAGTAACACGCCCCCTTTTTAACAGTTGAAAATTTTGATTCAATATTACTCGAAAACGACTCCAACAATTTTAATGAAAATTTAAGAGATTGTACCCTTGAAAACAAGTATTAATAAGTGATATGCCGTTATATTGGAAAAGCTCGATGAAAAGCGTGGCACCGCCCACAAAAATATAATTCGCTTTAAAAATAAAACTACCAAAGCAATCTTTCTGAATTTAACTATTGGGAGTCTGCTTGCTATTAGACACATGCGACCTAAAAGTGGGCAAAATATCGCCGGTGCGCATGGAACCTCCCATACAAGTAAAACACATTAAATGCTATATCTCTCAAATGGTACAATATATTTTGATAAAATTTGGATCATGAGTATCTAAAGCATAACGAAAAGTGGGCGTTGTTCAATAATTTCCACTCCCATTCCTAACCAAAATAAAAATTTTAGTTAATAACTCAGGCACAAAAAAAAATGGAATGAACTTTTTATTTCTTATATGCAGACTTATGTACTTTTTGACGCTGAATCCGTCTTCATCAGCACAACTGTCATTATACCTGCAGAATTTTGAAATATCCTTGTTTGAAGTTGAAGAAAACGCTGTGTTCAGTCTTACAGCATAGCTACAAGAAAATGTGAAATTCTTTTTTATCACTGGCATGAAATAGCCACACTGTTCCTTATTAAAATATCCTTTCGGATTTTTCCAATGAGACTTTTTTACCGAGTTATGATCCTTTGAAGGTAAGATATTTCAGCCTCCATACAAAAGACGAAATATTTTGGGTGTGGGGTATACACATAGGGCATTCTATTTCACCGAAAAAAATTTGGAGTTTTTGATATTTTTCTATACTATTTGTTATTTCCCGAGTTTTTTCTTACTATTGTTCTCATCGGCAAATTTATCATTTTGAAAGCATGAAAATTGGAGGCGAAAAGATACGAATTTTTTCACAAATATGAATAAAAAATTATCAGATCAGGTACTATCTTTTTATTCCAGCCACGTCTCATTATCAAAAATACAAACGGTTAGCCAACACCTTCGTTATAAAAAATAAAAATATTTTCATGTATATTTCTTGATAAAAAGCGAAAAAAAACTGTGTCAAATCAATAAAACACTAAAAATGGTAAGTGAACAACAAAAACTAGAAGGAACATGCATAAATTTTACTCATTATAGCAAACCAAAGTTGGTCGAATCAACACTCTACACCTTGGTCAAACGCACAAAACTTGCGTTCGCATGAGCCGACATTAGATTGACTAAGGGATGTTTAATTTTAGCAGCAAAATAAACTTTATGGAAAAAATGCTTAGAGCACGCAAAAATTAAATAGCTGCATTACGAACGGAAAAGAAATTTGACCTGAACTCATTTTTTATTGTTGACCGCAAAAATGTCTGTACATATGTACTTATTTTTATATTATATTATTAACCCATTAATGTAATGATTTGTGTATAATCCCATTAGACACTTAAGCAAGCCTTGTTAGGCGTTTTTTTTTTTTTTTTTTTTTTTTTTCTTCATATAAAAATGAGACATATCGATACCTTAGAGCGCTATAGTCCTATCTACATTTTTCCAATTGTTGGGAAATGCAAAAAGAAAGGAGCCTTGGGTGTAACCAAATTTGTTTACTAAAATGTCGCAAAAAGTCATGAAACGCTAAGAAAACGCGAAAAAACAAAGAATTTTTTTTAAAAACGTGACTTATTTGAATATTCAGTGGAGATAGGACAGTAGCGCTCTTGAAAAAATTACGGTTTGGAGATAGGATTTTTTTTAATTTTCGAATATTTTGGTGTTTTAGTGGTATTTTGACATCACACAGTTTTCCAAACGGTAAAGAAGCCCACAATGTTGCCATAACTGCAAAAATCTCAAAATCGCAAAAAGTGGAGATAGGACTATAGCGCTCTAAGGTATCGATATAAATTTATGAAAATACAAATTATCTCAATACATACAACCATTTTATTTTGAAATAGTCTGTATTATTTTTATTTTTTCTGCCTTTTCGTTTATTTTTTTGTATTTTCAATGAAGCATATAGATAGTTTACTTTTGCAGGACTTTTCAACAGAGTCATTTCGTAAAAAAAGCATCAGCCCTGCCAATATGTCAATTGAACTATGCATTAGAAATTTTATTATAAAAATTGACCCAAAGGACAAGTATTTTAGGAGTGTTCGTTTAGTTTTTTGGGCTAAGTACTATAAAACTATCACATGCGTGAGAACAAGAAAATATATTCACATTTTTTATTTTTTAATTTGCAAACAATTTTCATAAACATTACTTTTCATTTAATTGTTGCTGACTTAAATTTTTTGAAACGGACACACTAAAAACTAACTTGCTAAGCTAAAACTTTTTTTGGTGGTTATTTGAAGAGTTTTTGATCAAGATTATTGCCTTATACATACTTTTTTTTAAAAATTTTTAATTCTTTTAACTAAAAGTTATAAGCATGTGAGTTTTTATGTACGTCTTTTTACAAATTGCGATTTCTCCGTAAATATAGATGAAATAAACTTTTCATAAAAACTTTTAAAATTTCTTATAAATAATGCACTTTTTAATAAACAAATGGATATTTAAGCTATAGAAATGTAGGGAAAAAGGGTGAACGAAATTGATTTTGAAGAACAGATTTTAGAAACAAATGGTGAGGAGATATGCGAAATTAGAAATTGTGTCGCACATGATGCAGGGAAAATAATTTGTTGGAACTGCAGAAGTGAGAGTCATCGATTTATGGATTGTCCCGAAGATAGAACCATTTTTTGCTACGGCTGTGGCGCAGCCGATATTTATAAGCCAAACTGCGAAAAATGTCAATCGCAGGGAAACGGTCGTGCGTGTGGTCAGCTAAACACCAACAACCACTCGCGAAAATAATAGAAAATCCTACAAAATCTTCGAGTAGTGTTTCAGTTGCCTTACAAACTTCTGACACTATAACTAATTTTAAAAAGAGAGATAAAGAACCAATTCTTTACCCGATAAAATTATACCACCAACGACTTTTAGAATACGAAAAAGCTCGCGCAAGAATTTTTTGTGATTCAATCAATTTTTCGTTGCACAGTGCAAGAAAAAATATTAAAAGGAACACTAGGCGTATGAGGAACTTTTGGTATAAAATAAAAATAAACCTATGTAAATTGTTGAAATGTGTTAGTGTAATAGAAAAACCAATTGATGATATTAGGCCATATATTACGGTTGAAATATTTGATATGAAATTATTGGCATTGTTGGATTTGGGTGCTTCAATATCTTGTATTTCTGGTCATGCTGCATCAGAATTTTTGAAAAAAAATATTCATTTTAAGAAGTTAGATGAATGGATTGAAACTGCAGGAGGTAGAAAATATAAGATATTGGGTTGCGTTGAAACTGAAATTTCCTTTAGAAATAAAACTAATAGTATATCACTTTACATTATACCCGAACTTAAGCAAGATTTATACCTAGGAATTAACTTTTGGAAGGCTTTTGGATTACACTAGTTTACAGCCAAAATTCCCAGCGAATGCGGTTACTCATTTTATATGGAAAATGGGCTGCTGATTCCGAAAATCGCATTTTTATACCCTACACCCAGGGTATATTCACTTTGTCCTTCCGTTTGTAACGCAGAGAAGGAGGCGTGGCAGGTATAGAAAAGTATATATATTCTTGATCAGCGTCACCTCCTGAGTCGATATAGCCATGTCCGTCTGTCTGGCTGGCTGGCTGGGTGGCTGGCTGGCTGGCTGGCTGGCTGGCTGGGTGGCTGGCTGTGTGTTGAAATACACTTTTTGGGAAAACTGAGCAAGATAATTCAATGAAATTTGGTACACTGCCTCCGTCGTCAAAGTTAGCTCGGGGGATTGAAAATGAGCAAAATCGGTCAACGGACACGCCTACCGCCCATACAAAAATTATATTCAAAATGCAATTTTAGGAGTATTTTTCACGACAATGCAACCACAATACATATAAGTACTACGAATTGTAAGCGCAAGCTCTGATAAAAATTTGAGCGAATTCGGACAAGAGGGTGTGGCACCTCCCATATAAGCAAAAGCTTCAAAACGCTATACTGAAAGCGTTTTTTGAGATATTCGAACCAAATTTGACTCAGACACTAAGAATTATAAATGAAAGCTCTCAGCAAAAATTGGGTGAAATCAGACAAGGGGGCGTGGCACCTCCCATATAAGCAAAAGATTCAAAATGCTATACTGAAAGAGTTTTTTGAGATAATCCAACTAAATTTCACTCTGACACTAAAAACTATAAATGCAAGCTCTGAACAAAAACTGGGTTACTCGGACAAGAGGGCGTGGCACCTCCCATATAAGCAAACTTTTCAAAATACTGCAGTGTAGGGTATTTATTTTTTGGCCAGGCCAAAATTTACACCCTTACTTGTTTTTTTTTTATTTCGTGTCGTTTTCGAGATATCGGTCATTTTCGGTTTTTGGACCAAAAAAAAAAAGATAGTTCCATTAAAATACAAATATCTCAAGAACTAATGTTTATATTTAAACAAATAATATGTCATATTAAAGGAAATTAAATTACCTACAAATGATATCCACATCACTTTTTGGTTGGTTCGTTAGTTTCGGTGAAATAAATTGATTTCTGAAAAAAAGAGTATATTTTTCCGAAAAAATTACAAAAATGTCTAAATCAACTGCATATTTTTACAAGAAAAAAAAATTTTAAAAATCATTTTGTATTTTTATATCATAGTCTATAAATTTGTTAGGCAAATAAAATACTATTTAAGAAAATCGAGGGAAAAATGCAAAAGTTGTATACAATTCATTGATAAGTTACCAAAATGCGTTTTTCCCTATTTTTCCGTTTTTTTGTAATAAACCGTTCGAAAATTTGAAACTTTTTGTAAAAGAAATAAGAAAATCCAAAAAATTCTTAAAGAAGGCATTAAAAGGAAATACCCGTGCCTCGCCGTTTTTCTCTAGCACGTCAGATTTTTTTTTAATCGATTTTTGAAGTTTTTTAATCCACTGTACATGAAAAAACAGAAATAACTCATTCTTGTGTTAAATCGATGAATTTAACTATATGATCCTTACATCTGAGGTGTATTATGTCTTCAGCAAACTTATGCAGGATACTGCGAGGAATATTTTTGTAGAAAATTTTAACCCTCTAAAACCCTCACATGTGGGTCATTTTGACCCCCACATGAAGGTCATTTTGACCTACATGTGGGGGTTTAAGAGGGTTAAAATTGTTTGCAAAAATATTCCTCGGAGTATCCTGCATAAGTTTGCTGAAGACATGATACACCTCAGATGTAAGGATCATATAGTTAAATTCTTCGATTTAACACAAGAATGCGTTATTTCTGTTTTTTCATGTACAGTGGATTAAAAAACTTCAAAAATCGATGAAAAAAAAATCTGACGTGCTAGAGAAAATCGGCGAGGCACGGGTATTTCCTTTTAATGCCTTCTTTAAGAATTTTTTGGATTTTCTAATTTCTTTTACAAAAAGTTTCAAATTTTCGAACGGTTTATTACAAAAAAACGGAAAAATAGGGAAAAACGCATTTTGGTAACTTATCAATGAATTGTATACAACTTTTGCATTTTTCCATCGATCTTCTTAAATAGTATTATATTTGCCTAACAAATTTATAGACTATGATATAAAAATACAAAATGATTTTTAAAATTTTTTTTTCTTGTAAAAATATGCAGTTGATTTAGACATTTTTGTAATTTTTTCGGAAAAATATACTCTTTTTTTCAGAAATCAATTTATTTCATCGAAACTAACGAACCAACCAAAAAGTGATGTGGATATCATTTGTAGGTAATTTAATTACCTTTAATATGGCATATTATTCGTTTGAATATAAACATTGGTTCTTGAGATATTTGTATTTAAGTGGAACTATCTTTTTTTTCGGTCCAAAAACCGAAAATGACCGATATCTCGAAAACGACACGAAATAAAAAAAAAACTAGTAAGGGTGTAAATTTTGGCCTGGCCAAAAAATAAATACCCTACACTGCAGTATTTTGAAAAGTTTGCTTATATGGGAGGTGCCACGCCCTCTTGTCCGAGTACACCCAGTTTTTGTTCAGAGCTTGCATTTATAGTTTTTAGTGTCAAGTGAAATTTAGTTGGATTATCTCAAAAAACTCTTTCAGTATAGCATTTTGAATCTTTTGCTTATATGGGAGGTGCCACACCCCCTTGTCTGATTTCACCCAATTTTTGCTGAGAGCTTTCATTTATAATTCTTAGTGTCTGAGTAAAATTTGGTTCGAATATCTCAAAAAACGCTTTCAGTATAGCGTTTTGAAGCTTTTGCTTATATGGGAGGTGCCACGCCCTCTTGTCCGAATTCGCTCAAATTTTTATCAGAGCTTGCGCTTACAATTCGTAGTACTTATATGTATTGTGGTTGCATTGTCGTGAAAAATACTCCTAAAATTGCATTTTGAATATAATTTTTGTATGGGCGGTAGGCGTGTCCGTTGACCGATTTTGCTCATTTTCAATCCCCCGAGCTAACTTTGACGACGGAGGCAGTGTTCCAAATTTCATTGAATTATCTTGCTCAGTTTTCCCAAAAAGTGTATTTCAACACACAGCCAGCCACCCAGCCAGCCAGCCAGCCAGCCAGCCAGCCAGCCAGCCACCCAGCCAGCCAGCCAGACAGACGGACATGGCTATATCGACTCAGGAGGTGACGCTGATCAAGAATATATATACTTTTCTATACCTGCCACGCCTCCTTCTCTGCGTTACAAACGGAAGGACAAAGTGAATATACCCTGGGTGTAGGGTATAAAAATGCGATTTTCGAAATCAGCAGCCCATTTTCCATATAGAATGAGTAACGGCATTCGCTGGGAAAAAAAATTTTAATCATTTGTAAACTAGTGTTATTAGATAAAATTTTTAGAAAGTTTGACAACTATTTTAGTTTATGTGAGCTTAACCAGAAAATTTTTGAAAGTGAACGATGAACAGAAAAATAAATTAGACCGCGTTATTGAGTTGTTTCCGTCATTTGAGCATGAAGGCTTGGGAAAAACTATATTTATTGAACATAAAATAGAAATTGAAAAGGACGCTCGGCCGATTAAGCAACGCTATTTTTCAGTATCGCCAGCTTTAGAAAGAAAAATTCATGAGGAAGTTGACAGAATGTTGGAAATGGGAATAATAGAACCAGCACCTCCGACTTGTTCTTGAAGTAGCCCGGTAGCAGTGGTAGAGCGTGAAGGTAAATTTCGATTGTGCCTTCATTCAAGAAAACTGAATTCGGTGACAACAAAGGATGCATATCCACAGCCTAGAATCAATGGTATACTAAGTCGTTTACCCAAGGCAAAATTTATTAGCTCTTTAGACTTAAAGCATGCTTTCTGGCAGGTGAATTTGGCTGAAGATTCCAGAGATAAGACTGCATTCACGATACCCAATAGACCGTTATATCGTTTTCGAGTGATGCCATTTGGAAATGTTCTCTGAAATCTGCACAGCATTTCTATGGAAAAAAATTGGAGGAACTTATCATTAATATATATAAGAAATTTTACAAGTTTTTATGAAAAGTTTATTTCATCTTAATTTTGAATTATTTTTCGACCTGCCACAAAAGCTTCATAAATTTTCGCCCAATATTTACAGAGAAATCGCAATTTGAAAAAAGACGTACATAAGAATTCACATGCTTATGACTTTTAAAAGAATTAAAAATTTTTAAAAAAAAGTATGTATAAGACAATAATCTTGATCAAAACCTCCGTTTAAAAAAATTTAAGTCTGCTGTCCAAATGTTTTTCAAGACTAGATTTCAACATCAAATGTGAAATTTTCAAATTTAGTTAAATAATAGTAGTACAGTAAAACTACATACCTTAGAGCGCTATAGTCCTATCTCCAATTTTTGTGATTTTGAGATTTTTGCAGTTATGGCATCATTGTAGGCTTCTTTACCGTGTGGAAAACTCTGTGATGTCAAAATACCACTAAAATACCAAAATATTCAATAATTAAGAAAAATCCTATCTCCAAACTATAATTTTTTCAAGAGCGCTACTGTCCTATCTCCACTAAATATTCAAATAAGTCACATTTTTAAAAAAAATTCTTCGCTTTTTCGCGTTTTGGCTACACCCAAGGCTCCACTCTTGTTTGTCGGAACCAAAAATTAAAAAAAAAAAAAATTCGTTTTTTTCGTGTTCTATACGCGTTTCATGACTTTTTACGACATTTTAGTGGAAAAAATTCAAAAAATGTACTAAATACGTCGTTTATTTCAATAGTGGTGGAATTCTATACAAGGGCAAAAGTAATGACATACTACAATTTGGCTGGGATTTCGTTAGAAATTAATAAAATTGGTTAAAAACAAAACTTATGTCAAATTATGTTAAAATACACTATAGGTAAAAATATTGAATTTGTCGTTATATCAAAATAGCAGCCAATCCTAAATAACCACTGTTTGAAATCTTCTTTTTGCATTTCCCAACAAGGTATCGATATATAAAAGAAAAAATTTGCTGCGGACTTGAAACTTGGCAGAGTTGTTTACTGAAAGTAACTTTACTGAAAAAAGTCCACTGCTCAGTCAGTTTTTAACGAAAAACTTAAAAACTGTTCGTTGGACAAAAAAGTTTCCAAGCAAAAATTATAGTTGATATAATATTTCACATTTTAGTTTTTTAAACATCTAGCATAAAAATTTACCGATATAAGTATTTTTTATTTTTTTTTTTTCGTTTTCTAAAACGAGCGAACACCAAAAATTTTAATTTTTCGCATTAATTTTAAGGGCTATCGTCTATAACTTTTTGTTTCTTAACTGATCGGAAAAGGTCAAGAAGCTTTCTAAAGCTTAAAATGCAGTCTTTGTAATTAAATAGCTTTAAAATTAAATATTTATAAGTAAGTCTTTTTTTTTCGTTTTCTAAAATGAGCGATTTTCCGAAATTGATATATTTCACATTATTTTTATATTATTATAATTGCTATATTTTTTTTGTTTCTTAACCGATCAAATATTTAATAACATTTAAAAGGTTATTATCTAGCCTTTTTAATTGTATAAATTTAATATTGAATGTCTTAAATTAAATATTAAAAAAAATTAATGTAAAGAGAAAAACAGTTTTAAATTTGGAATATTACAAAATACTCATATTTAAAATGTACAAAGTTTATACGTCTTAAAATAAATTCTTATTATTTCAATTAATTTTTAATTGAACTTTTAGTCATATATTTGCAAAGATCGATTTACATAAAAATCTATCAATGCATTTTCTAACATATAGTTATGACATATTAAAGAACGGATTAAAAACATGGCTATAAAGACATATGTTTCGCCTTTTGCCACAAAGACTCATCATACTATTTTTGTTGTAATTATAATTATGTTTATTTATCAACTCCTGCTCAAACCAAAAACACAAAAGTTTTTCAACTTGCAATTTTTCAATTATAATTAATTTAGTCATATTTTCAATATAGGGTCATTTCATCTCAAATCGTCCAGGCAGTATTTTTTTTTTTCTGCATATAATTTTTTTTATAGTTTCTACATTGAAATCGATGAGGCACGTATTTTTTCCTTTTGCTTGATTTTGAGTTCTTTCGTCGAGGGGAATTTTTTAAAATTCGTCTACAAACTCGATTTTGCGCTATTGTCGCATGTCAATTTTCACGGAAAATGTGATAACTTTGCGAAAAAACGTCCGATCTTCGTAATTTTTGGTATGTTTGTAGCTAAGAGGTTCCTCTAATACAGGGTATATTTCAAAAAATAATTTTTATATCGTAATTTGAAAAAAAAAAAAATCAAAAAATTTTTGACTTGAAAAATTTCCAATTGCATCAGTTTTTTTTTTTTCTTCATATTTTTTTTTTAAATAGCCATACATATAAACAATATTATGTAGCAGCCTCTATTAGCCCAAATTTGTTGCTTGGGAGTTATGATTTTTTGAAAAAACAGTCCCAATTATTTAGTAATTTTGGGCTTCATTCATGGTATATATTATCATTTCGTCAAAAGTAGCTCAATCGTTATGATATTTTGTCTGTCAACAGTCAAAGGTCCGTTCTAGAAGAAAGAATCATGAAGTGTAGTACATTTTTGGATATTTTTTTTATAACCGTCTTTAAAATAGAAAAAAAATCAAATGACTTTTAGCCCAAAAATTTTAGCAGTGCTACGATTTTTCCATTCTGTTTATACCCTACACCCAGGGTATATTCACTTTGTCCTTCCGTTTGTAACGCAGAGAAGGAGGCGTGGCAGGTATAGAAAAGTATATATATTCTTGATCAGCGTCACCTCCTGAGTCGATATAGCCATGTCCGTCTGTCTGGCTGGCTGGCTGGGTGGCTGGCTGGCTGGCTGGCTGGCTGGCTGGCTGGCTGGGTGGCTGGCTGTGTGTTGAAATACACTTTTTGGGAAAACTGAGCAAGATAATTCAATGAAATTTGGTACACTGCCTCCGTCGTCAAAGTTAGCTCGGGGGATTGAAAATGAGCAAAATCGGTCAACGGACACGCCTACCGCCCATACAAAAATTATATTCAAAATGCAATTTTAGGAGTATTTTTCACGACAATGCAACCACAATACATATAAGTACTACGAATTGTAAGCGCAAGCTCTGATAAAAATTTGAGCGAATTCGGACAAGAGGGCGTGGCACCTCCCATATAAGCAAAAGCTTCAAAACGCTATACTGAAAGCGTTTTTTGAGATATTCGAACCAAATTTTACTCAGACACTAAGAATTATAAATGAAAGCTCTCAGCAAAAATTGGGTGAAATCAGACAAGGGGGTGTGGCACCTCCCATATAAGCAAAAGATTCAAAATGCTATACTGAAAGAGTTTTTTGAGATAATCCAACTAAATTTCACTTGACACTAAAAACTATAAATGCAAGCTCTGAACAAAAACTGGGTGTACTCGGACAAGAGGGCGTGGCACCTCCCATATAAGCAAACTTTTCAAAATACTGCAGTGTAGGGTATTTATTTTTTGGCCAGGCCAAAATTTACACCCTTACTAGTTGTATATCAATTTGTAAGTAGACAATTTTCAGAAGCTTTATTCATACCTTAATTTCATTTTTTATTTAATATTATTTTTCAAACTCCATGCAAGTAGGTACATTTATTCGAGTAATTTGATTATTGCTGCAACATTGTTCCACTGGTTCTTCTTGGTCTTTCTGAACTTTTGTACGTCACGAGCTTCAAGTAATTTGACAGCCACATTTTACAAAATTTTTTTTTTTCATTAATATTTTAAAAACTTTGAAATTAAAGGTGTAAGGTTTAAAAGTGTTAGACTTTATTTTCAAAATACTTTTTAGTTTTATCCGATCAATAAAGAAAGAAAAAAGTGGATTCGAAATATTTGAATTTTGGAAAAGCGAGCCTTTTTGAGACAGAAAAAGTTACTTAAATGTTACATAAATCGATAAATTATAAGAGTAAGAAGTTAAAAAATATGAAGAACTACGTCAGCAATATCTTTTCCTACAAAAAGAAATTCTGTTTTATTTCTTTTTTGGTTTTTTTTTTTTTTTTTTAGAGAACTATTTAACGATACCAATTTTTGCGTATTCAAACCCTCTCTATATGGGTGATTCTTAGATAACTGTGCTTTTTCGAGTTGTAAAATTGGCAGATAATTTTTTTGGATTTTTGCAAGTTTCTTCATGCTATCTTGTGTAAACACACTCTTAAAACTCACCTTTTAAGTAGATCAACAACAAGTGTGAATTTACGGCTTTGAGGTCGAAATTAAGAAATTTTGCTGCCACGTTTGTGACTAAATTGCCACGTTTGTGACATTTTAGCCACAGTATAGAAAAATGATGGTTTTGAAGCGTTTTGATGAGAGATATATTGCATATAATGACAAATTTACACTTCAAGACTAATTTTGCAACAGTGTCATGTCTCCAGTGGTCCTTTTTTTTATCCACTACCGCCCTAAATATCAACTATGGTTTTCTTTCCTCTGTTTTTATAGTCGTTTATGGTGGATTAGGATCTCCTAATTGCGAATCTGATCTTGATTTTTTTCTATTACATCAGTATCCTTAGTTATCCTTGCTTAAAAGTGAAAAAATCACAGTTTTGACATCTACTTAACAAAAACAGCAACAAGTAAAATTAATTTTTGTCAATGGATTCAGACAGCCAAATTTATTAACAACAAGACAAAATTTACCGTTTTTCAATTGGATTCCTAGTTTCCGAGTTATAAGCCTTTAAAAAAAGGATATCTCTCAATAACACACAAAGGATTTTCTGGACCGAAAAATTAACAAAAATGGTAAGTTTTATTATTTGTATCAAAAATATATTTTATCACGAAAATTTTAAGCCCTTGCAGACTAAATTCGGATGAAAAAATAAGGCTCTATTGTAGATTTAGTGAATGCACAGATGAAATTTTGATTCTGATAATTTGCAAAGTAATAGTTTAGTAGGGTCATTCACTAAATCTAGCATAGAACTGTCATTTTTCATGCGATTATGGTCTGCAAGGTCTCGAAATTTTTGTAATTATATATGTTATTGATAAAAATGATAAAACTTGATTTTTTGTAACTTTTCGGTCTCGAAAAATACTTTGTGCGTTATCGAAAGATATCCTTATTTTAAACGCGTATAACTCGGAAGCTGGGAATCCAATTGAAAAACGGTAAATTATGTCTTGTTGACAATTAATTTGGCTGTCTGAATCCATTGACCAAAATTAATTTTACTTGTTGTTGTTTTTGTTCTATAGCTTTAGGTAGATGTCAAAACAGTGATTTTTTCACTTTTGAGCAAGGATAACTCAGGATTCTGATGGTGTAGAAAAATTTTTGTATTAAAAACATAATTAATAGCCTTCAGCTAAACATCTGTATACTCAATTTTATATGAAAATATGTTTTTTTGCAAACTGATAAAAAGTGCCACGTTTGTGACATTTTTGATGCGCCACGTTTGTGACATTTTTGTAGTTTATCGCTCATTGTAAAGCACGCGTTTGAGTTCAAGATTTTTCCGAAAGAATTTAGGGTCATGTATGCAAATCCTACAAAAAAATTGTTTCATGCATAAAATGAAATGTTCTACCTGCGAGTGCCGAGTGCCACGTTTGTGACCATAATTTTAAAAAAAAACTGTTTTTGTTTATAAACTGCCCTATAAAACGCAAACAGATTTCTTTTTGGATGCGTCTGGACATGCTGACCTTTGGGTGATGGATAGTGATCAGAATTTATGCATTTGTATTGCAATCTATTGACTGAGACAATAGTACCATGCAGTAGTAGCATAATGCTTTGAAGAAATTTTTTTTCCCCAAAACTAGGGGACAGTTTTCAATTCGAAATTGTGCCCTCTAAAATTTATTAAAAACTGCAGATGAGCTCAGAATATTGTAGCCTTAAGTATTTTCTTAATATGTGTAGAAACTTGTTTTCTGTTCTATTTCTGTTTTTAGGTCGTCTTTCATCGTTTTGTTTATAAAAAGTAGGGGTAGGACATGCCACGTTTGTGACATTTGGGGTATATTTCCAAACTTTCACAGTAGACCAATAATTATTTGGTGGTAAAATTGATCCGCTCTATTAGAAAAACATAGTTTCTAACTTATAGCGTAATTTTTTGTGAAAAAAAAGCCTACTGTATAGGTGAAATCGCCAGAGGACACAAAAAGTACAGTTATCTGAGAATCACCCATATATAAATTATACATGAATTGAAAATATTGAAATAAAATAAAATTAATCTGTATGAAAAATGAGCAATTCCTGGTTACGATGGTGATCTATACCGAATAAGAAAAAATGTTTCAGACAAAAGTGTCGTATTTTTGCACGTAAAATCCGAATCTGCAATAAAAATTGGGAGTTCCCATATCAAATTTTGAAGTTTCTTCCGTCAACCGCGGGAGGAGATATGTAGGGGGTCAAAATTGGTATCGTTGAATTTCCGTCTGAAAAATATTGGACACGTGTTTTTTATATTTTTTATTTAACGTGCAGCATTAAAAACACTTGACCGTTCCGGAAATTTTGGCACACCATGTATATCAAAATATTAATAATATGTCGTAATAAGGCTTTCACTTCCCAAAAATATCAAAATATAGTTTTGTCCACCTAGCTTGTTCTACATGAAACACTGTGCAGTAGGAGAAATGGGCTATCTAGCGGAATTTAATTGATAACTTCCAAACAGAAATATTTATCAAAATGAAGTTTAGTACATGAATAAACGCAAGCATTTTACACAACTTGCCCTTTTTTTTTGTTGTTGTTGTGCGAATTTTTGCCACTTGCCTATATAAAGAGAATAAAAGTAATGCCATATGAATTCGCTACTATTTTGCTAAAAGTGGAAACATTTTTACTTTCATTTCACAAAAAGTTTACTCAAGGATGCAGAATTGACAGTTCCTATTTAGTTGAAAATATTATGTCGGTCAAATGACCACCTCTTGAGCTAACGCACATATTTGCTTGATTTATGCCATTTTGAACTATGTCAAAGCACAATGACATTTGATGCTATTTGCAAAAGTTTTTCCAGATTTTCATAATGACATTACTTTTGTTCACCTTGCACAATGAAATATTCCATTCCTACCGAAACAAGATTTGGGTTCACCATCTCAGATTTCGCTGAAATTTAGTACATAGCAAAACAAACAAGATTTTTCCCAATTTTTTGAGAACTTTGAGCCGGTGGAAAATGTGACAAAATCGTCAAATAAAGATACTATAAATACGGTTTCACAAAAATTGTCCATAACTTCCATGTTTCTTAACCGATTTTCATGTTTGGATTTACTATAGAAAGATAATGAGTCATGCTATTAGCATTAGGTAAGTTTTATGGTATTTGGCTGTACTGTTTTTATTACATTTATAGCAAGGGCGTGAGCGTAGAACAAAAGTGAGCCAATTTTGGCTCGACCAACAACATCAATATTTCTGTACAACAATCACAGAAATAATTTTTGTTGTTTTTTTTCACGCTCGTCAAAATTTCGCGTTTTTCTTGCTTTTTTTGCGTATACACAAAATCGAACAACAACAACGACTACGTTGCATCAAAAAAACCCAACAAACAATATGGGTCTTAACGCGTTGATACGCAGTTGCGAAAATGCAAGTCTTTTACGCACTAATGCCTGAAAGTTCAATGTGAATATTTCCATCTTGAGAAATTGCAGAAGTAGTGCGAAATTTTCGGCAATGTGTTTGTTGTTTTACAAATTTCAAACTTTCGCAAACCGCACTTCCGCAACGACACAAGAGCATTGCGCATCAACGCGTGAATACCCCTCCTTTTTGTATGTGTTCTAGTTCTTACAAATTTTGAAAATTGTGGAAACTGCGGAATGCACTGCATGCGCTTGGCTCAGTGATTTGGAAACGCTGTCACTCTTGATTTATAGTACTAAGATTAATAAAAACGATCTATGTTTGCGTCAACTTGACCATCCTAAAAAGGGTGGCGGTAGGTATTTCAGAGTCACAAGGAATTCTATTAATAAGGAAAATCAAAATCAGCCCGAACTCGGTCAAACAGGATAAGTTGCACATCACAGAAAACTGTTATAGGCTACTAGAAATGAATTCACACAGTGTATAATTTGTGCTATAATTTTATAATAATATACATACAAACACATACTATCGACTTGTATTTTATTTAAAACAAAACTTTAGCTACAATTTATGCTAGTAAAAATATAACAAAACAAATTAGCAACGATTTCGTAGCCAAAGCAAAATGCTGTCCAAAAAAGAGAAAAAATTTTATTTAACTTTGGAATATATATATAAGTGAAGTTTGAAGGCTTATAACTTTTCATAGAAAACTCTTAGACCAAAACAAAAAGCACAAATAAGCTCATTGAGGTATTAGAAAACGGTACGTAAATAAAATTAAACGCCGCTAGATTAGCCTTTTCTCCCACTGTGCTTCCGTTTGAAACATTGAGAAGGTGGCATGCGATATATAGAGAAGTAGATTAAAAGGTTCAGCAACTTCAATTAGATTCTCAAAAGCGATATGAAATTTTGAGCGGGCCGAGAACCGGACCAAAGATTCTTTAAATAAACGGCATACATGCCAAGCACCCCAAAGAGGCATGATTCATTCTTCTATCATGTTTATTTTTGCAACTGGGAACCAACATGTAGTATATGTATGTAACATGAAAACAATAAGTACATGGGAAGGACACTTCGCTAGAAGTCATTAATCAACACTGCTTAAGAGTAATACGAGTAAGCTCTGTTTTTGCTTATCACTTCCTTTATTCAACCTTGTGAATTGCACGTCCTAATTAACCTGACCACACGCAGGTTTAACATGCATTTTCTTAATTTTTTTAATTAATAGCAGCAATGGACTTAGTATAACCAAGCCTTTTGTTTTTAGGCTGTTTATATTAACGCTTTCTTAGCCATTATACGACATATTCATTTGTCACTGCACCAAGCCTTAAGTTTTGCTTATAGCGTTCATATAAGAAGATATTTGGTTGAGAATGGTCATCAAATGTACGAGTTAATTGTGTCACGCACTAAGGTTTTACTAACGGTTGTGGTAGGTACTTTAATTTAAATGACACGAAGCATCAGGTCACCATTTTGGGAGAGTCTCTTTTAAACGCAAAGAAAGAAACGTATTCAAAGCACATGATGATGGAGCATAATATTTTGTACAAGTAATGCTATATTTGTTTTTGCAAGTACACATCTTTGGTGGGTCACTTTTTACTTGGATTGCAGGTCTAAATTTTAGTTTATTCGATTCTGACCACATCCAATACACAGCTGTGGAAAGAATAAAAAGTTTTTGTTTTCAATAAAAATGAAAACATATCATTACCCAGTTGTAAAAATAAACATGTTTTCAGGATCAGGGGTCGAATCGACGCATCCGTGAACTTACAACTAATGACGTAAAATCATGTGCTTCACACGTATTTCGCATTACTAAATACATGATTTTACGGCACGAATTGCACACGGTGATACGGAAGAAAATTATTTACGTATAAAAGAGTCGCTAAAATCGGTTTCGATGAAAAAATTTGTTTTTTTTTTGCTGATTCAGAATCTGTTTTTGGCGAAATCCTATCAGATCCCGTTTAAAAGTTATACTAAAAATACCTCTTAAGAAGTATTTTAGGAATTCTTTAATTAAAAATATGTTGTTACATTTGCATAAGGTTACGAAGCTTCTGGGAGGTAATAAGGGAGGCCTAGGTTTACAAAAAATTGCACCCGGAGGGGGTCTAAAATGTACCCCTAAGGAGTTATAGGGTTAAAACTGATTTTCTGCCTCTTTTCAGAAAAAAAAATTTTTTTGGATCACCCTAACGTTTTAGGGAAAACATTTCTATGGCAAAATTTAAGCTTATTGTAAAGGCTTTCAGATAGTGTATATGGCTTAGACACAGAACATAGCAGTCTTGGTCTTGGTCTTGTCCTTGCACATTGTGTCTTGGTCTTGGTTTGCTCATCACTACATCATATGCAGCGCAACGCATGCGAGTAACCCGTGTGTTATATAGAAAAGTATTGTTGTCTTACCTCAATCAAAAAAATTGGCATATGTGCTATCGGATTAAAGGAAATTTAACGAAGATTTCAAAAAAAATTACAAAAAGCTATATTAATAGGACCCTTTTCATACTAAAATGGCCATCAAAGTCAAAAAATGGGGAAAAAAATTAAAATATCAATCATATGCACTATCTGAAAGCTCTTACAATTAGCTAAAACTTTGTCATAGAAATGTTTTCCCTAAAACGATAGGGTGATCCGAGAAAATTTTTTTTTCTGAAAAGAGGCAGAACATCAGTTTTAACCCTATAACTTCTTAGGGGTACATTTTAGACCCCCTCCGGGTGCAATTTTTTGTAAATCTAGGCCTCCCCTATTAGCCCCCAGAAGCTTCGTAACCTTATGCAAATGTATCAACATATTTTTAATTGAAGAATTCCTAAAATACTTCTTAAGAGGTATTTTTAGTATAACTTTTAAACGGGATCTGATAGGATTTCGCTAAAAACAGATTCTGAATCAGCAAAAAAAAACAAATTTTTTGATCGAAACCGATTTTAGCGACACTTTTATACGTAAATAATTTTCTTCCGTATCACCGTGTGCACGTTGACTGATGCAGCGATTCAGCCCCAGGTTTCATCAAACCTTTCGTATTGCTACGAAATGTATGCTTTAAGCATGCAACTGGGTTATTTTGTACAATCCCTTATTTAAAATATTTTTTATTGTTAAATACGTAAGACATTTTAAGCTAAGTTTTTATTCCCCCTCCCCCACGTAAGAAATCGTAAGATTTTTCACTACTCTCTCCCCTCCCTATACAATCTTATGCAAGAATTCTATATTTCTAATTTAATAAACTAGGGAGCTCTGCCCCCTGCTCGCTTCGCTTGCCAACCCCCGCGCAGCTCTTCTTCTTTTTAATTCTCTCTCTTAAACTCTGCGCGAAAGACTTAGGAAGTAAACGGCGACTGAAAACTATTTTATATAATAGAAAGATAACTTACAAAGCATTCCAAATGGAAATCAATACATCGCCTCTATTCAAGTGAAATTTAGTCAAAAAATTAAAATTTAAAAATAAAAAAACTTAAAATGTACCCCCCTATGTGACAAAAAGTGACGCTGGACCAGACTCCCCCCTAGCGTCATGTGACGGTAACCGAAACCCCTCCCCCCTATCCATATTTTTTTTATGCATATACCAGTGCAAAAGTTGTTTAAGTTGGCTTTTGAGCACACTCATATGCTTAAGCGACACGATTTCAGATTTCCGTTTTTTGAAAGAAATCGATAACTCGCGTCCATAGCATCTTTCCTTCAAATTTCATGACTGTTAAAAGTACCATTACAAAGTTATAGCGAAAGCAATTTTGACTTTTGCATTACAATGTATGCAAAGAAAATTAAAAAAAAGTTCTACCGTATGTCTTTTTGGCGGTTAAGGCTCTATATATGTACATAGTTGCACTATAGTACAGTCATTTGGTAGTTTTACCTGGAAAGTTTTGCGGGATTTTTGCAAACGAGTTATTTTATAGATTTCGATGTGCTCTTTCAGAATTTCAACTTTGCTACTTCGAATTGTGTTCGCTCGAGCCGCCATATTGGAAAAATGGCGTCCAAAATCAGTTTTTTACAAATATCGCTTTAACGGTTACATTTATAGAAAAATATTGTGGGGCAGCATTGTAGCTTATAAAATTTTCTATAAAAATGACCTTTCAATTGTTGCAATGCAATGTTACCCCACAATATTTTTCTATAAATGTAACTTTAAAGAGATATTTGTAAAAAACTGATCTTGGGCGCCATTTTTCCAATATGGCGGTGAGAGCGAACACAATTCGAGGTAGCAAAGTTGAAATTCTGAAAGAGCACATCGAAATCTATAAAATAGCTCATTTGCAAAAATCCCGCAAAACTTTCCAGGTAACATCATTTTATTCTCCCAAATGATTATTATGATAATGACCGTTTTTCTGGTAAAATTTCCTTCATGAAGTACAATCACTAAGCTGACGGTTTATATTTTCAAAATACTCCTTAGCTCACACTGAAAGTGCGTTATAAATTGTTAAATATTATTTTTGTATGCAAAAATTACATAAATTATATTTTTAAAATTGTAATTTAAAGTCAGTGGGTAATCAAGCATTAAAGTTAGTTTTTATTTCCGTACTTTAATTCAACCTAATTGATGAAGCCCTATTTCGACCAAATTAATAGAGTTGCATAAAATTGAACTTTACTTGAGAAGAGTACACGGAATGTACATAGATGTAGCAGTTAAAAATCATATTAAAAAAAGTCCTATCAGTTGCACCGAAATTAAAGAAAACATCACGCGAAACTCGTATTTCGCTCTAATTTTTAGGCCTCGTTTTCAATTATATTAAATGGAAAAGCTCACAAAATGAAGCTGAGAACACTGTTTAAAAATATATTATTCGTTCATCCTCTAATAACTGACGTAAATTAAAAAAAGTTAAATGTTCGGGCAAAGGATAAAGGTAAAACCTGATCCAATGAAGCTAAATTTTTTCAAATATCTCTTTATATGCACTTACATTCTTATTTGTACATTTATTTCTACTAGTATCGCCGGTGACCAAATTTTGGCCATTCTCCTACAGATAGTTACAATTTTTTCGAGTACTGTTTTGTATAAAAGAAAGCCAGAATATTAAGTATTGACAGAATTCAATACTCGTAGTAACCTTTTTTAGATGCAGAAGGCTCAGTGTATCTCAAAATCGAATTACATAAAAATTGGTGTAGTGGCTTAGCCGTGGTAGCTAGCGTATTTCATTTTGGGAGAGAGCCACCTTCTACTAAAAAAAGATTAATATTCTTTCTCAAAAATCCGTTTATTTCCATTCCAAATTAGCCGAGACAACCTATTTTCTCTTTAGGCGCATGACACCACTCGCATATAAATTTTTATTAAGCTTTCTTCCTCAGGGCTTAGCATATTAATGCATAAGAACCTGTGTTAAATTTCAGCCGTGACAGAGTATTATCAAACCGCATCTTACTGCAAAAATTGCACTAAGCCCTGTGCCCACGCCATTGCAGAACTGCAGTTCATAAGTATCGAAAATATTAAACAATTCGAAGAAAACGATGAAAGTCCAAAAGTATTGAAAAACGTCCAAAATATCGGTAAAAATCAAAAATATCGAGAAATACCTGTAGTGTTGTAACACTTACATCTACACCACTTATATACATGTAATCATTGTTCTCATCTTTTCCCTAACGGGTAATCAAATAATTTCATCACATCCCATCTTTCCCTAATGGGTAATAATTACATTATGTACGTATGTACTTGTCTTGTAAACACAATTCGTAGAATCCACGCACATAACAAATGATGCGAATTTCGAAAGTTCAACGACGCGCGCAATGCACAAATTTGATTAGTTAAATGCAATAACAAAAACAAGTGTCACAGCGCATGCGTTGGAATAATGGTAATGTGTAAACATAGAACTGAGAGTGAATCATGTTGATCTTGAGTTCCACAAGCTAGGCTTAAAATGAGAGAAAGAGAGATGAAAGCAATGAATACATTTTTTATGCATAGATTTAGGATTTAGGAAAATTGTATATGTATTTAGTTGTAATATTATTTGTTATTATTTTTAAGGTATTATGATAGTTGTATTTGTTATTAGTGTTAAGCAAACAATATAAAAGAAAATGTTTAGACTTAATAAAGACAATCCTGTTTGAACAGCCGAAACAACTTGGCATTTCATTTCAAACTTATGCCCTTATAGGATTTACTTTGCGGCGGCTTTTTCTGCCAAGTTAATCTTTTCAAATAGGCCTCATCCTCTATTAGTACATACCCAATACATCGGCAAATGTCCAAGAGTATCGAGAAACTTCCAAAATATCGATAAGAGTTCAAAAGTGTTGAAAAACCTCCAAACTATCGGTAAAAGTCCCAAAGTATCGAAAATCATCCAGAATATCGGTAAACGTTCAAAAGTATCGAGAAACATCCAAAATATCGGTAAATGTTCAAAAGTATCGAAAAACATCCGAATCATCGGTAGAAGTCCAAAAATATCAAAAAAATCCAAAATATCGATAAAACTTCAAAAGTATTAAAAACATCCAAAATATCGGTAAAAGACCCAAAGTATCGAAAACCATCCTGAATATCGGTAAAAGTCCAAAAGTATCGAGAAGCATCCAAAATATCGGTAAAAGTCCCAAAGTATAGAAAACCGTCCTGAATATCGGTAAAAGTCCAAAAGTATCGAGAAGCATCCAAAATATCGGTAAAAAGTATCGAGAAACATCCAAAATATCGGTAAAAGTCCGAAAGTATCGAAAAACATCCAAAATATCGGTAAAAGTCCCAAAGTATAGAAAAAATCCAAAATATCGGCAAAAATCCAAAAGTATCGAAAATCATCCAAAATATAGGTAGAAATAGAAAACTATCGAGAAACATCCAAAATATCGGTAAAAGTCCCGAAGTATCGAAAAATATCCAAAATATCGGTAAAAGTCACAAAGTATCGAAAAAATTCTAAATATCGGTAAAAGTACAAAAGTATCGAAAATCATCCAAAATATCGGTAAAAGTCCAAAAGTATCAAGAAGTACAAAAGTATCGAGAAACATCAAAAAAACCGGCAAAAGGTTCAAAGTATCGGAAAACATCCAAAATATTGGTAAAAGTCCAAAAGTATCGAAAATCATCGAGAAACATGCAAAATATTGATTAAAATTCAAAAGTATCGAAAAACATCCAAAATATAGGAAAAAGTCCAAAAGTATCAAGAAACATCCAATGCATCGATAAAAGTTCAAAAGTATCAAAAAACATCCAAAATATCGGTAAATGTCCAAAAGAATCGAAAAACATCCGAATCATCAGTAGAAGTCCAAAAATATCAAAAAAAATCCAAAATATCGATAAAACTTCAAAAGTATTAAAAAACATCCAAAATATCGGTAAAAGTCCAAAAGTATCGATAAGCATCCAAAATATCGGTAAAAGTCCCAAAGTATCGAAAACCATCCTGAATATCGGTAAAAGTCCAAAAGTATCGAGAAGCATCCAAAATATCGGTAAAAGTACAAAAGTATCGAGAAACATCCAAAATATCGGTAAAAGTCCGAAAGTATCGAAAAACATCCAAAATATCGGTAAAAGTCCCAAAGTATCGAAAAAATCCAAAATATAGGCAAAAATCCAAAAGTATCGAAAATCATCCAAAATATCGGTAGAAATAGAAAACTATCGAGAAACATCCAAAATATCGGTAAAAGTCCCGAAGTATCGAAAAATATCCAAAATATCGGTAAAAGTTCCAAAGTATCGAAAAAATCCAAAATATCGGCAAAAATCCAAAAGTATCGAAAATCATCCAAAATATCGGTAGAAATAGAAAACTATCGAGAAACATCCAAAATATCGGTAAAAGTCCCGAAGTATCGGAAAACATCCAAAATATCGGTAAAAGTCCAAAAGTATCGAAAATCATCGAGAAACATGCAAAATATTGATTAAAATTCAAAAGTATCGAAAAACATCCAAAATATAAGAAAAAGTCCAAAAGTATCAAGAAACATCCAATGCACCGATAAAAGTTCAAAAGTATCAAAAAACATCCAAAATATCGGTAAGTGTCCAAAAGTATCGAAAAACATCCGAATCATCAGTAGAAGTCCAAAAATATCAAAAAAATCCAAAATATCGATAAAACTTCAAAAGTATTAAAAAACATCCAAAATATCGGTAAAAGTCCCAAAGTATCGAAAAATTCCAAAATATCGGCAAAAATCCAAAAGTTTCGAAATCATCCAAAATATCGGTAGAAATAGAAAACTATCGAGAAACATCCAAAATATCGGTAAAAGTCCCGAAGTATCGAAAAATATCCAAAATATCGGTAAAAGTCCCAAAGTATCGAAAAAATCCAAAATATCGGCAAAAATCCAAAAGTATCGAAAATCATCCAAAATATCGGTAGAAATAGAAAACTATCGAGAAACATCCAAAATATCGGTAAAAGTCCCGAAGTATCGAAAAATATCCAAAGTATCGGTAAAAGTTCAAAAGTATCGAAAATCATCCAAAATATCGGTAAAAGTTCCAAAGTATCGAAAAACATCTAAAATATCGGCAAAATTCCAAAAGTATCGAAAAACATCCAAAATATAGG
The DNA here is from genome assembly GCA_951812925.1 of Calliopum simillimum. Classification (NCBI taxonomy): domain Eukaryota; kingdom Metazoa; phylum Arthropoda; class Insecta; order Diptera; family Lauxaniidae; genus Calliopum; species Calliopum simillimum. The sequence goes on from OX638369.1 coordinate 406,704, forward strand.
TTAAAGCATCCAAAATATTTTTAAAGCTATAGCTTTGGCAGTGCCATATACATTTAAATACGTTAATAACTCTTCATACCCTTGGTATACAAGAGACTTAAAGAAAATTCGTAATAGTCGTAACAGGGCTTGGAAAAAATATATCTGTAGTCAAAACCGAAACGATTTAGAAAATTACAACAAACTGTTTGACGAATATAAATTAAAATCAGCTTCTGTTTATTCTGAGTATTTGAATAAAATTAAGCTGAACATTCTCTAAGACCCCAAGAATTTTTGGGGATTTATTAATTCAAAAAAAAAAGTCAGACGGTTTTCCGACTGAGTTCAAGACTGGTGACGAGCTTACCAGCAACCCCGAAATAATTGCGGGGTTGTTTGCTAACTTATTTAAAATTCTTTTTCTTCTGACATATTTATCCTTGACATCCCCTATTTTGAATTCATGGAAACTGACCCGAAAGTTTCATTTAATGCAATATCTTTCTCCCCTGAACTCGTGGAAAAATATATTGCATCTATTGATGACGATATTGGAAGTGGACCTGATGGTATTCCAGCAACATTATTAATTAATTGTAGTTCTAACTTGAGTCATCCACTCAGCTTTTTATTTAATAAATCTATTAACGATAACTATTTTCCTCAATTTTGGAAGGAATCATTCATAACTCCAATCTTTAAGAAAGGATGTAAAAATGATGTTTCAAATTACAGGCCCATAGCCAAGCTATCATCAATACCAAAGCTTTTTGAAAAAATTATATACGATCAAGTCAAGGTGTGCTGTGGTGAAGTCATTACATCACGTCAGCATGGTTTTGTTAATGGCAGATCTACAGTATCTAACCTTCTTGATTTCACTTCTTTTACATTAAATTCTTTGGACTCTGGTGGGCAAGTTGACTGTATCTACACAGATTTCAGTAAAGCATTTGACAAACTACCACATAACTTAATTTTGTTTAAATTAAAAAAGCTTGGATTTCCTTTAAATTTTGTCAGTTGGATCGAATCTTATTTGTCTGATCGTTCATATCAAATAAGATTTCGGAAGGTGTTGTCACCTCCTTTTACTGCGTCTTCAGGTGTTCCGCAAGGAAGCCACTTGGGACCTCTCCTGTTTATTTTAGCAATAAATGATGTTACTCACATTATTAAAAACTCTCATTTGCTAATATATGCAGATGATATGAAAATATACAGGATCGTGAAGGGAGTTGAAGACAGTTTCCTACTTCAGTCTGACTTGAAATCTTTTGAAGTTTGGTGTTGTAAAAATAACTTACATCTCAATTCTGATAAATCGTAGAGTTTAATTATAAATTTAATGATAATCATATCTGTCGTGTCGGTTCAGTCAAAGACCTTGGTATAAATTTTGATGCTAAACTAACGTTCAATGAACATATTAATCAAATTTGTAAAAAATCTTCATCACTGCTTGGCTTTATTAAACGATGGGCAAAAGAATTTAATAGCCCTTTAGTAACGGTGACTTTATATAACACAATTGTGCGTCCTCACTTAGAGTACGCTAGCCAAGTTTGGTCACCATTTTATAATATACACATTGATAGAATTGAAAGAATTCAAAAAAATTTTGTTCGTTTTACTCTTAAAGGCTTTAATTGGACGGATTCTTCAAACATTCCTCCTTATGAGGATCGTTTGATGTTGTTACGTATGCAGTCTTTAATTACGCGTAGAAATATAGCGGATATACTTTATCTGCATCAGCTTATTACAGGGTCTCTTGCCGCACCAGAGCTTCTTAAATATATTTATTTTAATACTAACCGAAGAAGTAATCGTAACTCTAATCAATTATTTTATCAACCGATTAGTAGAACTAATTATATGGCTTCAGCCCCTTTTAATCGCATGACAACTCTTATAAATCATTGCGAAGTATATAGTATTAGCTTGTCAAAAGGTCAACTCAAACTTAGATTGAAAAATTATTATAATTAAATTCGTTGGTTATTGGTTGTTTTTTATTTAATGTTTGTGTTGTCCGAGCCCCACAGCTTGCAGGGTTAATTTTTTCTAACATTCAATCCTTGGATATATAGCGGATATACTTTATCTGCATCAGCTTATTACAGGGTCTCTTGCCGCACCAGAGCTTCTTAAATATATTTATTTTAATACTAACCGAAGAAGTAATCGTAACTCTAATCAATTATTTTATCAACCGATTAGTAGAACTAATTATATGGCTTCAGCCCCTTTTAATCGCATGACAACTCTTATAAATCATTGCGAAGTATATAGTATTAGCTTGTCAAAAGGTCAACTCAAACTTAGATTGAAAAATTATTATAATTAAATTCGTTGGTTATTGGTTGTTTTTTATTTAATGTTTGTGTTGTCCGAGCCCCACAGCATGCAGGGTTAATTTTTTCTAACATTCAATCCTTGGATCATGTTATTACATACATACAACTGCATTTATGCATTTGTAGTTATGTATACAAGTGATCTGAGTGGGTATGTTGAGAAAGTGCGAAAAAGCTAAGAAAAAATTATAAAAAAATAACACATTAAAACTCATAATTTTTTCATTTTCCTAATTTATTTTAAGCTTTACTTGATTTAAAGCTTGAAGCTAAATAGTCAAGAAGGCTAATAGCTGTGGTAGCTAAACTCTATTATAATTAAAGTACAAAAGTATCGAGAAACATCCAAGATATGGGTAAAAGTCTAAAAATATCAAAAATCATCCAAAATATCGGTAAAAAACCAAAAGTATACAAAAACATACAAAAAAATCGAAAACATCCAAACTATCGGTAAAATTCCAAAAGTATCGGTAACAGTCCCAAAGTATCGAAAATCATCCAGAATATCGGTTAAAGTTCAAAAGTATTGAGAAACATCCAGAATATCTGTAAAAGTCTAAAAATATCAAAAAATCATCCAAAATATCGGTAAAAAACCAAAAGTATCGAAAAACATACAAAAAAATCGAAAACATCCAAACTATCGGTAAAATTCCCAAAGTATCAAAAATCATCCAGAATATCGGTAAAAGTTCAAAAGTATCGAGAAACATCCAAACTATCGGTAAAAGTTCAAAAGTATCAAAAATCATCCAAGATATGGGTAAAAATACAAAAGTATCGAAAATAATCCAATATATCGGTAAAAGTACAAAAGTATCGAAAATCATCCAAAATATCGGTAAAAGTCCAAAAGTATCGGTAACAGTCCCAAAGTATCGAAAATCATCCAGAATATCGGTAAAAGTTCAAAAGTATATAGAAACATCCAAAAAATCGGGAAAAGTCCAAAAATATCAAGGATCATCCAAAATAACGGTAAAAGTCCAAAAGTATCGAAAAACGTCCAAAAGTATCGAAAAACATCCAAACTATCGGTAAAAGTCCCAAAGCATCGAAAATCATCCAGAATATCGGTAAAAGTTCAAAAGTATCGAGAAACATCCAAAACATCGGTAAAAGTCCAAAAGTATCGAAAATCATCCAAGATATCGGTAAAAGTACAAAAGTATCGAAAATAATCCAAAATATCGGTAAAAGTACAAAAGTATCGAAAATCATCCAAAATATCGGTAAAAGTCCAAAAGTATCGAGAAACATCCAAGATATCGATAAAAGTCCAAAAGTATCGAAAAACATCCAAAATATCGGTAAAAGTCAAAAAGTATCTAAAATCATCCAAAATATCGGTAAAAGTACAAAAGTATCGAGAAACATCCAAAAAATCGGCAAAAGGTTCAAAGTATCGTAAAACATCCAAAATATCGGTAAAAGTCCAAAAGTATCGAAAATCATCGAGAAACATGCAAAATATTGATTCAAATTCAAAAGTATCGAAAAACATCCAAAATATAGGTAAAAGTCCAAAAGTATCAAGAAACATCCAATGCATCGATAAAAGTTCAAAAGTATCAAAAAACATCCAAAATATCGGTAAATGTCCAAAAGTATCGAAAAACATCCGAATCATCGGTAGAAGTCCAGAAATATCAAAAAATCCAAAATATCGATAAAACTTCAAAAGTATTAAAAAACATCAAAAATATCGGTAAAAGTCCCAAAGTATCGAAAACCATCCTGAATATCGGTAAAAGTCCAAAAGTATCGAGAAGCATCCAAAATATCGGTAAAAGTACAAAAGTATCGAGAAACATCCAAAATATCGGTAAAAGTCCGAAAGTATCGAAAAACATCCAAAACATCGGTAAAAGTCCCGAAGTATCGAAAAAATCAAAAATATCGGCAAAAATCCAAAAGTATCGAAAATCATCCAAAATATCGGTAGAAATAGAAAACTATCGAGAAACATCCAAAATATCGGTAAAAGTCCCGAAGTATCGAAAAATATCCAAAATATCGGTAAAAGTCCCAAGGTATCGAAAAAATCCAAAATATCGGCAAAAATCCAAAAGTATCGAAAATCATCCAAAATATCGGTAGAAATAGAAAACTATCGAGAAACATCCAAAATATCGGTAAAAGTCCCGAAGTATCGAAAAATATCCAAAATATTGGTAAAAGTACAAAAGTATCGAAAATCATCCAAAATATCGGTAAAAGTTCCAAAGTATCGAAAAACATCTAAAATATCGGTAAAATTCCAAAAGTATCGAAAAACATCCAATATATAGGTTAAAGTACAAAAGTATCGAGAAACATCCAAAATATCGGTAAAAGTCTAAAAGTATCGAAAAACATACAAAATATCGGTAAAAATCCAAAAGTATCGAAAAACATCCAAAATATCGGTAAAAGTACAAAAGTATCGAGAAACATCCCAAATATCGGTAGAAGTCTAAAAGTATCGAAAAACATCCAAAATATAGGTTAAAGTACAAAAGTATCGAGAAACATCCAAAATATCGGTAAAAGTCTAAAAGTATCGAAAAACATCCAAAATATCGGTAAAAGTCCAAAAGTATCGAAAAACATCCAAAATATCGGTAAATTATAAAAGTATCGAGAAAAATATCGAAAATCAGTTAAATGGTTAGCTCGCAAAAGGGGCGCAAAAAAAACTGTTCATGTATTAGGCCTAAAACTGAATGCACTGAAGATTCGATAATAGTAAGAACTACGGATGTACTATTATTGATTTAAAAAGATTGCGATTGTTAATTCGAAGTTAGTAGAGTCAAAACGGCCTTTTAAATCAAATAACGATACTTCTCTGACAACCAAATCGCAAAAAATGAAGCAAATTAGATGTTCTTATACCTTTGAATAACTTAAATTTAAAAATTTAATTTTTAATTTTTTTCTTTTAAAAAATAGGTCACTTCAAACACCGTCCCGTGACGCTTGCTGGAAGCCCCCTCCCCCCTGTGACAAAAAGTGACGCTTGCTCGAACCCCCTCCCCTCCTAGAAGCTTCACGGAGTTTATGGACAGCTCCTAAGCGTTTTATGCTATATACATTTTTTTCGTACGATGCCTCGCTTTTGAGCAAAAAAAGCGTTTTGCCGGCCGCGGGCATTCAACAGCCGAAAATTGTCATTTACCGATCGAGTCCCATCTTTAGTTTTTAAGCAATTCATGCATTTTACAGTCCAGTACAATTTTGCACCAGAAAGTTTTTTTGTAAAATTGATATTTGTTATGGTCGAAAATCTAAAAAAGACCGAAGATTTTACATCGAAATACCCTCTGTATGAAATTTTTTCACGAAGTATGTTGGGAAAAGTTACTTGTTGGACATTTAGCTACATATAACGATTTCTTTAATAAGTAGTACAGGAGCTTGATAGAAAACTGAAACGTCTCTAACAAAAACTACTGAGGTCGATTAAAATCGTTATGCAGTTAACTTTGCAAAGCCCATCGGGGACTTACTCAGCTATGGTACGGCTATCATCCCAGTATAGCCAAGTCTTGTCCCTATGAAATTTTTTTTAAATTGTTGCACTGTGTAATCTATAATTAAATTAATTATTTTGTGTATGCGCTGCATTTCATTTGATGATAATATTTGGAATCTTACGTAAGATATTGTGTAACTCTCCCCTTCCCCATGTAAAAAATAGGGGTCTGCACAAGACATCTTGAAATAAAGTGTACTTTTTTTACACCAACATTTTTCACTGAACTGATACATTTGACCCAAAAAATTCAAGATTCAAATCATCGTGTACACTGATTTCATTTTGACACTATTTACATTGTCTTGTTTTATCAGTGTGAAAAATAAACTTGATTCTAAAAAATACATCAGTGTACTCTATTTTATAAAAACAAATACTTCAAGTCACTGTAAAACGTGCGTGTAGAGAAACTACAATAAAATTTATGATATGGTAACACTTGCAGAATTGTAGTAGCTTTCATACATTTTTGCGACAGAGAGAGAGAGCGTAAACAAAAAAGAGGCACAAGAAGAGAGCGATAAACTACTCTTATCACACCATTAGCATTTAGTAGTGTACACTACTACTACAGTATGCAACTAAAATAACTGAAACAAATCAAACAAGACAAATACGCACAGTATTTGTTTATTTTCTTTCAAATTCTAGTTCTGTCAAGACATTTACTCACGACACTGAACTAGAGCATTTGATAAATAAAAAACTGGTACAAAATATAACGTATCTTGAAACGAAATGTCTTAAAACGCAAACAAGACGTCTTGTGCAGACCTCTATTCACTACCCCTCTTCCCCCTAAAAATCTTACGTAGTTAATGGATGTCCCCATTTTATCATAAGTTCGTTTTTAAAATATAAAATCTATCAACGAAGGAGTGTCCACGGCTAATTTGCCAGTAGAGCAAATGAATCAATTTTCAATAATGCCAATGAAAACTTGAAGACAACAAAAAAGAAAATTTACTCGCATTGTTCCATGTCAAGGTGCAAGCTACTCTATAAGCGATTAATATATGTATATATCTCGTTTATGTGGTGCATGCCATTGTGCTTGTTGTTGGTCATTTTGCAACATGCAAGAAATACAACTAATGTGACCTTAAAATTTAATCCAAATAAACCAAATGGAATGAATGAGCTGCAACTTAGATATTTTTCAATTATTATAATGTCTCGGCCGTTTAAATAACCAAGAGAGTTTTAAAGCAGTTTCAATCGAGTAGGACTATTTCTAACAAAAGAAAAAAGTTCAAATCTTCTGCAATTGATCTTTTGTTACCAGAAACATAACTTTTAGACACGTGAGTAGGTAACAAACATATTTATCAGATCTATTTTTCCCGTTGAATTTGGAAGTTGAACAATATAACCTATTACATATATCAGATTACATTGAATAAAGACATACGAGTATAAGCTAGTTATCCAGTCAAGTCGTCAATGACTCCCTAAGTTCTGACTGCATTATGAAAATGCATTCCTTTGGAAAAGTTCTTGTTAAGCTGTGAGTAGAAACCCTCGGTAACGGGTCTGCACGTAGAAAAATTAATTTCGTAATATTTACTCCACTCGAGAAGTTTAATATCTTCTCTTCTTATAGGAGCTAAAATTGTATGTTTTTTTGTTTTTTGTTTTTTTGTTTTTTTGTTTGTACTTATTTCTGTGCCAATATTTTTTCTCGAAAACGGCTACAGCGATTTTAATGAAACTTGGAATAGTGTTAGGTATTAGCAAACAATGAAGAATGAGCTAGGTTTGAACTTGATTTAGTCATAACTCGCAAACCATACAAGGTATTTGGACGAAATTTGGTGAGCGGGTACGGCTTAATATTGCCTTGTAAAAGACAAAAAGTGAGCGGGATCGAAGAAGTGCCACGCCCACTTTTCAGCCCTTGAAAATGTTGATTCAATTTTACTCGAAAACGACTCCAACAATTTTTATGAGAATTTAGGAGATATTACCTCTAAAAACAAGGATTCATATGTGATACGCCATTATATTGGAAAAACTCGTTGAAGGGCGTAGCACCGCCCACAAAAATATAAAACGGTATAAAAAGAGAACCAATAAAGTAAACATTCTGAAATTAACTGTGAGGAGCCTAATTGCAATAGGGCATCTCTGATTTGAAAATGGGCGAAATGTCGCCATTGCGCGTGGAACCTCCCATACAAGCAAAATTCGTTAAATGCTATTTCTCGCAAATGTTACAAGATATTTTAATAAAATTTGGTATGTAGGTACTACTTATCAATGCCTTGTAATAACCGAAAAGTGGGCGGTATCTAAGAAGTGCCACGCCCCTTTTTTAACCATTGAAAATTTTAATTCAATATTACTCGAAAACGAAAATAACAATTTTAGTGAAAATTTAAAATATTTTCCCCTGAAAACAAGTATTAATATGTGATATGCCGATATATTAGGAAAACTCGTTGGAGGGCGTGGCACCGCCCACAAAAATTTAATACGCTATAAAAAGAAAACTACTGAAGCAATCTTTCTGAATTTAACTGTAGGGAATCATCTTTTTATGAGGCACCTACGAGCTGAAAGTGGGCAAAATATCGCAGGTGGGCGTGGAACCTCCCATACAAGTAAAACAAATTAAATGCTATTTAACGGTTAGGGTGGCAGCAATACTGCCACACATAGACCACAAGGGTCCATAGTGAAGAAGAGCTCCATTTTTTGCTAATAGATCTGTCTTTTCATTTCCCAAAATTTTGCAATGCGATTGCACCCACTTTAGAGATACCTGATTTTTTTCGCTGAGGTAAGTTATATCGGTAACAGTGAAAAACTGTCTTTGATTTGAAATAGTCTTGACTATCGACGTACAAAGCGATTTTCTTATTGTTTACTTTTTCTTTAAGGCAGTCGACAGCTTTGTTAATCGCGAAAATTTCCGCTTGGAAAATGCTGCATTCATTTGGTAATTTAAATGATTGTTCTTCGCGTGAGTTGGAGACATAGAAGCCCATTTTCTGATTTAGAGCCATCTGTGTAAACGTTTATAATTTCAGCTGGATCGTCACCTCGAGAGTTCCAGAATTCTCTACACGGAAATGTGACCAAAAAACTTTTCTCCATAGAAAGTTTTGGAACCTTATAATCAGTAATAATGCTCTGGATGATACCTATGTAACTGTGGCCATAAGGTCTATATTTGAAGCCCATCGATCCTTTAAGCCTAAGTATAATTTTGTAGGCCACTCCTTTGGCGAAAAGATCGATAGGCAACAAAAGAAGTATAGTGTTTAAAGATTCTGAAGAGGTGGATCTCAAGGCTCCAGTGATGCCGATGCATCAAATACATTGTAATCTTTCTAGTTTCTTTTGTATGTATGCTGTGCTTAGTGCTGTCCACCACCACTACTGTCCACCACCACAGTCCACCACCACCGCTGGCTCACTTTAATATGTATGTATGTGGAAATAGCCAAAACATATAGTCGGGTTAAAAGTACAACTAAACATCTATGTTTTTGTTACTTTGTGTTTAGTATACAGAAATATGAAGAAAAAATAGCTCTACGCTCAGTCTGTTCAGTTTTTTCAGATGTAGTCCCATCTTATTTTATACAAGAAATAAAAAACATTAGAATCTCATGAAATTTCAAAAAACTTAAAAAGCGTCTTTCTCAAAGCAATAAAAATGTAGATGTTTAGTTGTTGTTTTAACCCATTGATATGTCACCAATCTCCAAGTTAATATTTGTACCGTCGATTGTTGTTCATTGCAAATTTGAATGTCAAGTTCGTATAAATTTAATACCTACATATTCTCAAAAAACCGTCTTTAAAAAAAGGCATTATTTTCCAATTCAAATACTATACGTGTGCTTATAATTTAGAGCAAATGAGTACACTTTTAACCTGTTACTCCAAATTAAAAATAACCCATATGTGTTTTTATCGAATGTTTGTTTGATTTTACTTAATTCCCAAAGTATTTAAATAAAATACTTCTTAAATATCAAACCCTAGCCGCAAAAAAGTCTTAACCGACAAAAAGTAAATTTTACGGGAGAAGATTTTTTTTTTAAATATCTGTGCATTTAGTATAGCTATTACAGTGAAATTTAGTATATAAGCTATATTTTGTGTAAGAAATGCGATGCAATTAGTTTCATTCACCTATTTAAAATATAACGGCTCTTTTTCAGTGCTGTGGCGGTTAAGACTTTTTTACTTTTCCAGATTCCCTATCTGATCTTCAGTTTTTGTACCAAAAAACATTTGTGGACACAAATGCTATTAACCCTCCACAAGATTTTTTAATAAATTTTCCTTTTTTATTACATTATTTGCAAATTATTTTTGACACAAAAAGAAAAAGTTATTTCGTTTGAAAATTTAGACTTAACGAACAACTTGCAGTCAGAAAAAATAAACAAAATACTTCGATGGCGCTTAAGCCTAAATCGCTTGCACTATAACTCCGTAACGGTAACTTTTACAGTTATAAAATTTGTAGAGAAGATGCGGACACGAATTATAGATTTTCATAAAAAACGAAAATTCGAAATCGTGTCGGTTAAATCTTTTTGGCGGTTAGGGTTCGATATCTTCTGTTGGATACACGATTTTAGTTTTTATGATGTATCTAAGCAAGCTCTATCGACTCTTTTTAACATTTTGACTTAAGACCTGTTCCATAGGTTAAAAACAAATCTTTCTAATACTGTTATCAGAATTCATCTATCTCTTATGGTTTCTGAGATATATTGATTATCATCTTGACCGAGACCAAGATTATGGCAGTCTTTTCACTGGAAGTTGAGAAAGCAGAATTAACACCGCTCCATTTATTTTCATCCACTTTGATTGTGATAAATCCTTAGCTTACCTTCAACTTTAGCTTCTAATAATAAACATCAAATTGCTTGGTGCATGATATTCTGCAACCATTGTAGTACCTGCCCAACAACAGTGCATAAAATAAGTATGTTTCAAGTATATAAAAAGCGGACATCACTTTATTAGCCTAGCTCGTCAGTTTAATGAATTTCCTTAAGACTTCTTTGTCATTAAACATATGTTTGCAAGTTATTGTAAAGAAAAATATCAACAATAATTTCACCACAAATCAGTTTCCATTCTTCAATAAAAAATACTTTCTTTTTCATTTTACAGGACAATTATAATGTACTTCACATAGCCGCCATGTATTCGCGTGAAGATGTCGTTAAGTTACTGCTGACTAAACGTGGGGTTGATCCCTTCTCTACGGGCGGGGTAAGTATAAAACTCAAAGAAAAACAAAATTACAGCATGTGCGGAAATTCCACCTTGCAGATTTGTTTGTGTAATACTCGCAAGCGTTAAATTTACTTGTGTTAATGAAAAATCGATGCGTGTTTGCATTTGGCCAAATGTTTCACAATTTAAAATTACCTCATGGCAAAGTCCAGTGCTAAGCAAAATTCCTGCGTGTCACCGTTTAAAGGTCAAGTAGCATTGGTTCATACAACTGTAGGTCAACACATTACTGGCTCTGGATCGCTTTTTTCGCGTGCTTCTATTACCTGCAACCTCAAGTGCGATCTATTAATTTCATCAAGGTTGGGTTAATTTTCGTTTCTTCGAGGGGCCTGTGGAAGATTATATCGTTGATTTTATTGGAAAAGTTTATAATTACTTTGCGGCAGCATGTAACTTTGTTGTGATTCCGACATCAAAGTTTCGATTATAATAATTTAATAAATGATTGCCAAATTGTTTTTTCAAAAAATATGGCTCATGGAACAAATACTCGCAGACTAAACATTATGCACCAGATTGTCGTGATATATTAAAATTAAAATTACATTTACTGTTATCAAAATATTCAAGAGGAGGCATTTCTATTGAAATAATCACAAAGCCAAAATATTCAATTTCAATGAATATGTTTTCTATGTTCTTAAGAAATGAAAAGCCGCAACATAAATTTGTTGTTGTGACTCAAGTTGCTTTTAAGACTTTTTAAACAAACGATTTACACACATCTTGGATTAAAAGGCAGGACAACAACAATCCATAATTTCGAAAGTCTTAACGGTAATAAAGTTCAACATATCTGGCATCACTTAACAGATACGTGCATTCGATAAACAAGTGGTTATGGTTACCAAATTTCGTTTGTAGTAAATAACAAAAACAAACTTTTAACTGATGAAGTGCTGAAGTAAATGTCTGAAATCTAATTCAATGTGACCTGCTATTTTATAAATGTCAGTAAATAGCAGCAACATATGAAGCAATGCAGTTCTGGCAAATCTGAACCCTACACTCATCAAATGTATATTAATACATTCTTATTATCCATGACCCCGAGAAAGCACATATAAAATTCTACTGACATACCTTAAGTTTCACTGTTTCTGTATTTTTCCAAAAGTCCAAAGTTTTAGATTTGATAATAAGTATAAAGTCAATCTTTGGGCAATCTAATCATACATATAACTGTGGTAAAATAATTTCCGGAAATACAGAAAAAAATTCAAGATGGCGGCCATACTCATATATTTATAAATTTATAGCTGCTCGGCTTTTTATCTGATTTCAATAAAATTTTTAAGGTTACTTTAGAAAAGTATGAGTTTTTGGAGAAAAAGGTGCATTGCAAGAAAAGTATAATATCAATGACTTACAACCAGCTAGGCGATGCATAACAGGGAAAAAAACAAAAAATTTGAATTTTTGCACATTCTGCATTGAATTTTTTGCTGTGATTCTCGTCTAATCTATGCAAAAAAATTAATAAAGCGTGCTTGGTGGAGTTCTTGGTTTGTAGGTGAATTCGACTGAAGATTCCATAATTACATGAAACGTATCCAAAACCAACCTACCATCTATTTTTTTCCTATGCATTTTTGCCTTGTTTTTTGTAATGTTGGTGTTTTTTACTGAAAAACATGGAACAGTAAGCTCACAAAACAATATCACTTGACACGTGATTTGTTGGTAACTAGTAATGCAAATCCTTATCTGTTAAAATAAAAACCACCTGAAATTTAAGCGTTTACAGTCTTCATACCTCTTAATTTAGAAGCAAATTTTATTACAATTATTTGCCGATACTAAAATTCGTGGTATCTTTTACGGTTATCAAGTAATGAGTTTTTAAAATGGTGCTTATCATGAGTATTTGGTGCACGCGCGCTACCATATGATTATTACTTATTATAATTTAGTTTCAGTTTGTATAGTAAGACATATTTATAGTTCATCAATAACGCTGTGGAACAATTTCGACCTTTTTTAAAACACATTAGAAAATCCAAAAAATTCTTAAAGTAGACATTAAAAAAAAATATCCATTTCTCGTGGTTTTTCTCCAGCACGTCACATTTTTTTTAAACGATTTTTGAAGTTTTTTGTATCCACTGTATATGAAAAAACCAAAATACCCCATTCTTGTGTTAAATCGATGAATTTAACTATATGATCCTTACATTTGAGGTGTATCATGTGTTCTGCAAACTTATGCAGGATATTACGGGAAATATTTTTGTGGAAAATTTTAACCCTGTTTGACCCCCACATGTGGGTCATTTTTGCACTTTTCTTAAAAAGGTACAAAACTGACACCCAAAACAGGGAAATATTGAGTCAGTATGTACTACAGAAATATTCGCTATAAAATTTCATTACTAGTTTTTCTTAAAGGTCCAAATTTGAGCCCGATACCAAAAAAAATCGTCAAAATCAATTAGGACTTTTCACATTGCATATTAATTACATCCCTGACGCGCTTACCTTAAGTTTTAAGAATTTTTCGTCTTTGGCAACTCTTAGTGAAATTTTTTGTAGGATATTTTTCCAAAATTTTTTAACCCATTGTGGCTCAGTTTTAGAAAAAGGGGTCAAAAAGACCCATAAAAACAGGATATAATAGGTTAATGTATTCTAGGAAAATGATCCTTGTGTGATTTCGTTATGATCTTTTGAGAACGAGTTTTGTCCAAAATGTAGTTTTAGAGTTATACAGTGGGGTGAAATTTGGAAAATATTTGTTGTTAGAACTGATTACTGATTTTAACGATTAACAAATGCTTCGCACCATCTCTAAATTCGAACTACACCTAAAAAGCAACCAGATGCCCATATCAAGCGAAATAAAGCTATGCAAGTGGGGATGGATAGGTTATACTCTCCGAAAACTACACAGCGAAGTCTGCAGCCAGGCCCTTGAGTGGAAAATCTACAATGCAGTAGAGGGCGTGGTAGATGCGCTACCTGTCAATGACTGGGAGTCCTTAATTTCGTTAACTTTAGCCGGCAGTATTTTTGGATCGTTAAACTTTTTTTTTCCATGAAGCTAAAGTATCATAAAAATATTGGCGAATGTTTAAAATTGGTTAAAATTTTGCATTGCAACTCATTTAACGAATGTATGTAGTAACCCAAAAACTAATTTTACTTTTAATTTTCTTTATTTGCATGTTCCTTGAAATGCCTGTCAATCTTTGATTGCAAATCTAGGTGCACTGGAGTGCTTACATTTGTCTGCGCATCGTAAACTCTTGTTGTTTGTGAACGACAGTTTTTCAGTTGCAATCAATATTTCGTTTAAATAGGTTTCGTTTTCGACAGGAAGTTACAATTTTTTTTTTTTTAACAAATGTTTTGTTAATTTAATTGAAAATGTGTTAAATTATTTATAAAAAGGAGCGGTTTTCCATTTAGTTTCCAATAAGTTGGTTCTAAATACATAATTCATACGTAATAAATGTTTGAATAAATTTCTTCAACATTCTAAATTATATTGTGCAACAAAGTAATTAAACCAGTAGTGCTCCATTGTGATATTTTTCTTTCATGGTGATTCTTTCATACAGACAGTGGCAATATGACTCTGAAAATATTTGTAGAGTTTGATAAGTGTAAATACTAAACAGCAAATTGATTGGATTGATAAATACGAAAAGACTATATCAGTTTTTCCAGTACAGGACGGTTACTGGTGTAGCAGTGATTAGTGATTTATTCGTGTTTTTCTTCTTCTTTATATTTCTCATGGTGGAAAAAATTTTCCAAAAAAACTTCAGGAGATCAACTTTATTCAAAGCTTTATCAAAACACTGATAATCATCATTAATCATCGGTTTTTCGAAAATCAGCCACCATTGGTAACGTTACGTTCGTACACACATCTCTTTGAAAAAGAATTAAAAGTCACAATTTCTCAAGTGCAAAAAATAAAGCTCCCTGCGACTTATATTTCGTAGGCAGGAAGTTTTTGTCACACGCGGCTTTGAATTTTTTTTGAATTTTCTAAAAATACATAAATCTTATATTCTTATTATTTTATTTTGTTTCTTATTGAACTCAACAAAAATCGACGAAAATAAACAACTAATATTTTAAAAATGCTAAACAAGAAACATTTGCTTCTTATATTGAATAAAATGATACCTCGATCACCGGAAAATTCCAAAAATTTACTGCGCATTGGCGTTAAGAAATCGTTAACCCTTTCAGGACCATAGGGACATATGTATCCCAACAAAAATAAATTATATTTAAATAAGTAAGAAACCGATATACATATGTAATTTTGACATTTATCAGTCCTTAAAAGCTTCTTTCCTTCCTATTAAATCTGGCAACACCATCAGAAGCACCGTTATTTTGGTATGATCATTCTAATGTGACAATTTGTGTGGTGAACTATTTCTATACTTTACAGGAGAATTTATAGGCGTTTAATTGTTTTTAATCATATTACAGTGTGAAATAATTGTTGATATGTAAATAAATTGTTGTTTTATACATTAATTGAACCATTATTTATGTTTAGAATATTGATAAATCATAAAATTCAAAATGGGACACCGGTGTTCCTATGGTCGTAAAGGGTGACTTTTCAACTCACTTTTGTACTACAATTTTACCAATTTCACAGGCCTGTTAGTAGACATACGTACTGTAACGTACTTTTTAACACTGAATTCGAATCCGAGGCCAGAATTGCTCATATACTTCAGGATTTCGAAATATCCGTGCTTGAAGATAAGAAAGCGCTGTTTTCAATCATGCGGTGTAGTTCCAGGAGATGGTTTATTTAAATTCTTTTGATGGCATCAAAAAGCCCTAACTTTACCTATCAAACCATAGCTTTAAATTTTTTCAATTGGACCCTTACTTTCCGAGTTATCACCCTTTGAAATAAGGGCATATTTTCCCCATATAAAAATGTATGGGGAAAAAGTCTCCCTTAACAACCATAGGGACACATATGTCCCAGAAAAACCGTTAAAATTTTTTGAATTTTTATTTTAACCCTTTCGACCCGAGAGGTACATATATGTACCACTTAAAGTTTAAACATCTCTAAAAGTTTCAAATTAAATGTTATTTGGTCGCGGGAAAAACCAATTCGTCTTTAAGCATTCCTGAATGTATTCTGATCGTTTCTGTAACGTTTTGCTGTTTTTTTGTTTGCACAATACCATTATTTCTGAGTTGGGACGGAGTCAAAGTAAAAAGCGTAGGTAGTTTTTGGATAAAATTGGGTGGTGAAGTTCACATAATTATAAAAATAAAGCGGAATTGAAGTTTTTACGCGTGTTTACAATTGTGAAAGGTAAGAATTTATAAAAAAAAGATTAGTTTTATGCTTATTTTGATATATGGTACTTATATGTACCATTCGTCCGGTATGGTGGTACACATATGTACCAGTAGTCCGCTATGCAGTAAATAATGTGAAGCTTAGTTTTGCAGGTAATTTGTGTCTTCCTAGAAAATGAATCCTGAAGATATTCGTAATTTGTTGAAGGATGAAGCTGATAGTGCTAGTGACTTAGAAGACTTTTCTAGCAGAAGCTCTGACAATTTTGTTGCAAGTTGTGCTCTAGTTCCAGCAAAAATGAAAATTCAGTCTCTAGCTTCAACGATAAGAAAAATTCAGCAGTCGACATGGTAGATGAAGTGAATGAGGTTTCCGAGGAGTACTTGCCTCTTATGAACCAGCTGGCACTGGCTAAATTTCCCAACCTGTCGAATCGAGTCACGCCATGCATTTGTTGGACGCCATTTCTTTCTCAGTTATTGGCACTGTAATGGCAAACAGAAAAGGTATGCGAAAATTTTCGGGAGAACACTGGAAAAACGTGAAATGGAGTTCAAGTACACATTGCCTGGACTTCTATGCGCAAAAAGCAAGACACCAAAGAAGTCTTTGTGATAAGTAATTGCCATGAAGCAACAGTTACGACATCACAAAAAAAAAAATAAACAAGCAAAAAAACTCAAGTCCAAATCAAATTAAATTTTATCGTAAGATCATGAAAGGTGTAGATTTGGCAGATCAAATGAGTTGCCTCTACGACTACGATAAAAATCGAACAAATGATGTAAGTTAGATTTTTTCCGTTCGCAAATGATGACAGCCGTAAACGAATGGGTCATTCATGATTAGGTCAACCGAAACTAGATGCCATTCAAAATATTTTTAGTTACCTTAGCGGATTCATTGATTGAGAAAGGCTTCAAAACCAATGCTGTTCGTTGGTCAATAAACCCAGGCCGCGCATCACAAACTACCAATCGAGGAGAAATGCATCTTCCCATTCAAGTAGCTACCTGATGTCGTTGTGTCAACTGCACTGCTCAAAACAGACAGACACGCACTAAGGCAATATGTCAGGAATGTCGTGTACTACTTTGCAAAAACTCTTTTGCGCCATACTATGCATAAGTAAATCTGATGTAAAAAACTCATTGTTTTCATAACTTCTCCCTTCTGTTCAATAATATTCAAAATCGATTAAATATAATAAACTATAATCTATAATTTATATCCTTGTACTTATTATTTCTATTTGGAATCGTTTGTTTTGGAGGACGGGTGGTACACATAGGTACCACCCAACATCCCCCTGACCCACCCCATTATTGTTTCTCAGACTTTCATTCATTGGTACTTTTCATTACACCTAAATAACAGATTCCAATCAAAAATTTAGTTCTAACATTGCTATTAAAAAGCCGGGTCGAAAGGGTTAAAATATGTTTTCTGGATGCCCAATAGACCATTATAAATAGCTAACATGGTTGCATAAGCTCCCAATTCCTTACGGTCCTGAAAGGGTTAAACTAAAAACTTAAGCTTGTAGATGTGGAAGTTCGTAGTTTGTCAATATTTTTTCCAAAATGGTAATTGACCTCAAATCAATTGTAAAATGTTCAGAACATGTCTAAGCACCAAATTCTACCTTAAACTGAAAACTAGTGAAATTAACCATATCTCTTATTTCTAGCTGTACTGATAAATTTTGTCGGTGAAGATAAGGTTTCTTTTCCTCTGGACGGTCACATACATATATTAGACTAAAGTAAGGAAAAAAAGATTTTGAGTGTCTAAAAAGTGAGCTGAAAAATTTTTGTTTTGTTTTGAAGGTCATTTACAGGTCGCGCAACATCGATTTAGGCAAAATCACGGCTTAATCTGGTTTTTAAAATATTACATTTCAAAAATCCTCGAATTGAAGTTGTGCGATGTATCAAATTTCTCGATTTGAATTAGGGTATATAAAAAAAGTAATACCTAAAACCTTAAATTTACCTTATATTGTTTTTTTAGCTAAAATACCCACAAAAAAACTTATTTTCGAAACTTCTCTCTACCGTAAGACTATAAATCTCCATTTTAGGGTCACCATGAAATCACAAAATAAACAATTTTCTAAAACATTTTAACCCTTAACATTCCGTTTTCAAAACGTAATGCGTAAAAAATGTTATATAATCCTATAGATAAAGAACAAAAACAAATTTCATTACTACTTTCATTGAACTTTGTTCTGTATTTATTGCATTTTTATTACTTTTTAACGCATTATCCTCAGGTTTTAAACATTTCTTGCCTTTGGCGACCCCTAGTGAAATTTTTCGTAGAGTATTTTTATAAAACATTTACATGCATTTTTTTTTTTTAAAGGGATCCAAATAGTCCCATAAAAACAGGTAATAATGGGTACATTTTTAACGATTTCATGGGCCACCCTTACATCTATGGAAGTAAAAATCATAGAGACATGACGATTACACCAAAAGAAGCATATTTAAATATTTATGAATCATGGATATTGCGTTATCTCGAGTAAGGTTGTTTTGGTAAAAGTCCACGGATATGTTGTATTAAATTTCTAAAAGCGACTTTGCAAGCTGAAACTAAAGAAATTACTTTTTATCTATACATATATTCAATACAATTATTTTTGATAAATTTCAGTCCCGTGCTCAGACACCCGTACATTTGGTATCGAGTCGACAGACTGGAACTGCAACAAATATCCTTCGTGCTTTATTGGCCGCAGCAGGAAAGGACATACGTTTAAAAGTAGACGGCGTAAGTAAACTAAAAACTATTTTTTTTTTAACCCTTATTCTACCGTATAGGTACACATGTACCTTTTGCGATTTGAAATCATCATTATTATTATAAGTAAAATTTAATTTTTTAACCTGTGGTTTTAAGAATGCTCAATCTCACTCAGGTAGTGTATGTTAAGGCATACTGGGGATTCAGGAAATGGTTCCAAAATATATTCATACGTAAACTACTGAAAAGGTTTACCTGTACCTTCAAACTTTTTATGTAGATTTTACAAGAAAAAAATTGCATAACGTGGCAACACAGTACGCATGTAAAAAGTTAATCTTTTTCTTGAAAAATACGTGCGGCATTTATTTGACTACTTCCACTTTTTCACTAGTTCATTGTAATCATATTCGACAACTTTTTACCAAATAGTTTGTAGTAAGCGAGATGTGAGGAGGTATGACGAAATCTGTCAGAAAGCTATTTTATCACAATAAAAACTAGTCGCAACCTTTAAATTTTATCCTTAGGGCCCGAAAAGAAGCTTCAGTTCAAAAATTTTTACAGAATTCTCAATTACATCGAGTTTTTTGCAGCTCCTTTCGGTAAAATTCTCATTTCCTTCTTGACACTTTCCCCTGCGGGTAAGGGGTCAGAATATGGCCGAGGTAAGCATGCCTGTAGTAAGAGGCGACCAGCCAGGGTGTAGAAGGGCGTAGCGTTGGACAGCGTTGCGCCTTGAAAGAAATCCACAATGCCCGTAACTGGCACTGACAAGGCGAGTCGATCCCGCCTTAAAATAAGCATCTTGTCGAAGTCCTGAAGCGTCTGACCCAGAGTGGGAGGCTTCCAGGTCAGCGTCTACTCCAGGTTGGGCGGCTGTAATTGAAAGTGAATTTGCCACTATATTTGCAGTGCTTGCCGGATCCAGCCTTAAGCTTATAAGTTAGGGGAGCTGATGCTATTGTGATATAGGTAATCTTTTTTTGAAATTTTCAAGAGAACCTTTAGATCAAATTCAGCCAAATTTTTATATGCTGATCAGTGAAGTATTGGCTACAAAATATTTTTCAATAAAATGTGTGCAATTTCATTAAAAAAAGTTATTGAGCAAAATCTGAAAAAAGTCAAAAAGGCTGTTTTCAAAAAGTTAGCTGGTAATGTGGTATGTGTGGTAGGGCAATGTGGTATATATACTGATCAGTACTTGTAAAATGGGTGTATTCCAATAAATTAAATTGGTCATCAACACCAATCTGTTTTACTGAAAAGTAATTTCAATTTGATGTTAATTAGACAGAGCAACAAAGTGAGAGACAAAAATGTTATTGAAATTTTTGTTGCTGTAGCTGATTCTAAATTTGGCAGCTAACTTTTCAAATTAGATAATTACTATCCATTGGTACGTATAAGGAATCTGAATTACGTACAAATTTAGTTTAGTCATTATAATAGAGTTGCGATACATTTATTTCAATGGAAGATATCGTTAGTTGTAAACTATCCTATCTGTTTGTACATATAATTTTACAAAACAGCTTAGAACTCTTTATTACTGAAGTTTGGAAAAATTTTTTTCTTCTTTTTCATATCTATCTTCATATTTCTGTTTATTCAATAACGCAAAAATTTTTACAAATTTTAATACAATAGAAGTGGAGTTCTGAGCTGTTTTCAAACCACTCCAAAAATTATAAAAAAAAAGATTGGATAGCACTGGTCTACACGATTTTCGACTGGACCAACCAAATAGTGTTCCTAGAGTTATTTGGTGCGCTGAATTCGAATCTGCAATCGGTTTTTCTCTATCAGGTCAGGTTTAGGAGATAATCGACCTTTTCGATTTTTTAGGTTATAGCTCCATTTTTTCGAACATATTTTGAGAAACCCAATTTCGATCGAATATGTTTTTACTTTTCATAGAGAAAAATTCTTAAACTTTCAAAAAGTGTACCAATATTTAAGATCCTATTCCAATTGGCTGAGTTATAGCAAATAAAACACGGTTTTTTTGCCAGTAGCTTATACAAATATATATTTTTTATATTTTAGTTCAACAGTGTATTTAATTACAAATATTTGAAGTTCAATTTTAGCAAAATCGGATCATTTTTCAAAAAGTAATTAAGGTTTTAGTGAAATAAGACCATTTCGATTTTGAATGAATTTGTTCAACAAAAATTTAAAAATAATTTGTGTTTTCTATGAAAATCGAAATGGTCTTATTTCACTAAAACCTTAATAACTTTTTAAAAAATTATCCGATTTTACTAAAATTGAACTCCAAATATTTGATATTAAATACACTATTGAACTTAAATATAAAAAATATACATTTGTATAAGCTACTGACAAAAAAACCGTGTTTAATTTGGCTTAAACACGAAAAAGTGTAAAAAACTACTATAAAAATGAACTTTTTGTTGCTATAACTCAGCCAATTGGAATCGGATCTTAGATATTGGTACACTTGTTAAAAGTTTGAGAATTTTTCTCTATAATAGTGTAAAAACATATTCGATCGAAATTGGGTTTCTTAAAATACGTTCGAAAAAATGGAGCTATAACCTCAAAAATCTAAAAGGTCGATTATCTCCAAAACCTGACCTGATAGAGAAAAACCAATTGCAGATTCGAATTCAGCACACCCAAATTACTTAAGAAACACCATTCTCTTCTCCAGTCGAAATTTTTTTCGAAATTTGTCGACCAGTGTAGTTTGCAAAGATGTCTCGGAAATTATTATTCAATTGCAAAAGTTAACAAGTGCACTACACTACTGCCTGCATGATCACCATATGCCTGAAAAAAGCGTGTTCTGGTTGCCAGATTTGGATTTTACAACTGCAAATTAAGAAAACAGTCATCGAGATCCAATTCACAATTCTGTGTTTTTGGATTCTTAAATTTCAGAACATGGTTGGAAACTTTATTTTATAAAAATTCAATAATATAATTTTTATAATATTACTTACTTCTTAATAATTTTTGAATAAGAAGTAAATTTGTATGTAAAAAATAGTAATGTGTTTAATTTTGTTTTTGCATTTTTAAAGGAGGGGGGAGGCGCAAGCTTGTACGAACATCAAAAGGGGGGCGCGACCAAAAACGGTTGAAAACCACTGTTTTAGACCCCTCTAAGGTGCAAATTTTTGTTGGTCTAGTCGTCTTTTCTCACCTCCCAGAAACTCCGTATCGATTACACCCTATGTAGCATATAACGTATTTAACTTGTATGGGAGGTTCCACGCCCACGGGTGAAATTTCGTCCCCTTTTCATACAGAGGTGCCTTATTGCAAGTAGACTTCCTATAGTTAATTTCAGAAAGATTGCTTCATTAGTTTTCTTTTTATAGCATATTAAAATATTGTAGGCGGTGCCACGCCCTTTTCCGAATTTTTCCAATATAATAATAATATTACTATCCGCTATCAGAGTTAAAACCTCCTAAAAGTTAATCAAAATCGTTAGAGCCTTTTTAAGATATATCAAATTGAAATTTTCAGTCGTTAAAAAGTAGGCGTGCCACTCCTTTAATGCCGCCCACTTTTTTGTCCATTTACATATTTGTATTGACAATCGGCACCTGTATAATTTAGGAGGTATGACCTAATAAATTTTAAAAATTGGGCAGTGCCACGCCTCCTTGTGAATATGTACAAGGTCAAAACGTAGACTGATCTTCATTCTATACTAATGTGTATCGCTCCCCTAAGTCTCATAAAAACCAGATAAAGTTAAGTGTGATATATTGTATGTAGTAACTATATATATATTTATATACATATATATGGTCAATCTCAAAATCTGCCACGTGACATTCGTACGCTGTTTTTTGGTCATATCTATGTTAAATAAGAATTTTATATTATTAAGCTTCTTGAGATACACATTTCCTTCGAACAAAGAATTATTATAAATTGTGTGGTTTTGGTGTTATGAGCAGTCAAACTTCTCTGCCACGTGACACAAATTTGGAAGTCATTTTTGAGGTGCACATACATTCTTCGAAAATTCTGCGCTTCTACCCAACCGATCGATCACAAATTTTTATGTGTTAGAAATAAAAGATGAATTAAGAGAACTGCATTAATGATGGTCTATTAAGCTTATGTTTATTATGCTTATGTTTAAGAGCAAAAACATTGTCTCTGCCACGTGACATACAAAATCTGCCACGCTACACCGTCTGAAAAATTGTATAAAAAAATGTATTCATACCCTTGTGAATGTTCGTAACAACAAACAGAATGAAAAAGAGCATTAAATCATGTATGCCTACTTCGCTAAACCTCCCTTATGCTTCATTTTACCCAAGTTTCCCATTAGGTTAGGCACCAGACGTACTTGAGTATAAAAAATATGAGAACCGCAATCTGAGCCTAGATTCTTATTGGTAGGACTCCAAGTTACTAAAAATAAGATGATGCCAGAATCTGCGACGGTCCATTTTTTTTAAATCCCCTACCCCCCATCCAAGCCTACCATGGTTTTCCGTTGTAGTTTTTTAAAGCCGTTTATGATGGACTTAGATCTGCTTATTACGATCTGAGTTTGGTTTTTTTTTATCACGTCTGGATCCTGAGTTATCCTTGCTTAAAAATGAAAAAATCACTGTTTTGGGTTCTACTTAAAGCTACATTACAAAAGCAGAAAAGGGTATCATTGATTTTTTTCAATGGATTTGGATAGCCAACTGTATTTGCAAGAAGCCATTCTGACGCTATTTTTAGGTTTTATTACTTTTTTACGAGATATAGGCCATTACAAAAAAGGGTTTTTTCAACGCCATACAAAGGATTAATGATCTCATGGTTTTAGATATTAATGCATATCTCGCAAACTATGCGAGCGATTTTGATGAAAATTAATGGAAGGATGGCGAATATAAATACCATACGGTGGGTGGAAAAAAGGTTAAATTAAATAAGTGTCACGCCCACTTTTTCACTTATTAAGTTATACGATCGCATGACAGCGGCTCTTTTCTTCTTGTATTGCTCAAATGTTACATCTTCTTTGAGCTTTTCGGTGTAATTTTTATTCATTTCAGCCTTGGTGGGGCGATCCTGTGCGACAAATTGGCGATTGAAATCAAAAAACAAAATATAAAATTTACTGTGACAAATCTCTGTCAAGTAACACATACAGTTGCGGTCAACTAATTAGCAACGCAGCGGTGTATTATATTTATTTGTTAATATATCACAATTTTCTGAAGAAACTTTAAAAACTTTATATCGGTTGATGGTCTTACAATAATTATTTGTTAAGTACACTTCACTTTATGCAAAAGGAAGCCCCTACTATTTTGTTTTTTAATATATATTGAGTAAGGATTAATAATCCTCTCGGTCATATAATTAACAACGCTTTGTTTATTTATAATCAAAGCAACTTTTTATTTAAAAAACATTTGATATTTCGATGTAAAACCATTATTTCTCATAACTGCTTCACACCTACCAGCTAATTTTTGGCGCACAGCATTTGAAATGGCTTCCCGTTCCATCTTTACTTTTGCAAATAACTCCAAGAAGTTTCCAACTTTATGCAACTAAATTTTTTTTTTTAATTGCTCCCAGAGGTTCTCGATGGGATTGAGGTCTACGCTGCATGAAGGCCGATCCAATAGTGGGATGTAATTTTCCTCCATACACCGTTATGTTAACCGCTCGGTATGCTTCGGATCTTTATATATATATTAACAAATATATATATATATATATATATTAACGATATATTAACAAATAAATGTAATACACCGCTGCGTTGCTAATTAGTTGACCGCAACTGTATATTATGGTATTTTAGAGAAAGAAGGCTTCTAAAAATTGCTAAAACTTAAGTGTAGTCAAGATGTATCCATAGTCTGTTCGTCAGAAATGCAATTGCTGTCAAATTAGATCTTGGTTAAAGTGCCATTAAAAATTTTTTCCTTTTTTGTATCTGCCACGATACTTTTAAATTGCGGCTGTTTTCATTGCCATAAAATCGGCTCACCAAAACATTTTTTTTTTTACATTTTATTATTTATTTATTTATATAATGGTATAATTTCACAAAACTAGCCACAACAAAACACCACGTGAATTGAATTTAGCGGTTCTTACCTTTTTTCCAGAGCTCTGAATTTTTTATATTTTGTTCACTTGGAAAAAACAATGGAAGTGCCACTTTATTCCACATATATAGAAATACCTCCTAACTCTAGATAGTACAAAACATGATCTTTCGACACATTCAAAAAAATTTTTAAAAAACTTGAAACAAAAAATTTTTCCCTGGTTTACTTTTTTGTGATTTTGACCATATATGTATACAGCCTTAGCTCTTATAAGAAGAGAAGATGTATATGGGTAATTCTACTCACGAGGGAATATTCTGTGGCTCACCTTATTCTGTATATTTTTTGTAAATACATTGATTTAGGATCAAAACTAAACATCTAGTTTGTTTCTAGTATTTTATGCAAAAATTGTATGTGAGATAGTTTTGAGGCCAGTCAAATTTTCAGGTACCTGGTTATTATTCGTAAAAAACATAAATACATTTACAAGTTTACAATCTTTGACATTTAATTGACAACTCCATAATTTCGTCATTGAATGTTGTATTAGCGATTTATTGACTGAAAAGTGGAAAAATCCCAATTTCCTGTGCTCAGTTTCCTGGGAACTTAAAGGTTAATAAGATTATTTTGCATAGATACTAATCCTCCTAATATATATGTATGTTTTTTTTTAACTGCAATAATATTCGGGCATCTTATTTTGTGACCGGCCAGTTTTAGAATAGTTAGAAAAGTTCAAGTCCTAAACTGAACTCAGATGCAAAAAAAATTTTCCGCCAAAATTATGTATTTCAATTCCTTCGTGAGTAGAATTACCCATGTCAGTATTTCAAAAATAGTATTTATAGTTATTAAATTAAAAAAGAAAAGATTTAAGCCAAAAAAATATCTCTAGCAACTAATCAGTAAAATCCACAAATCATAAACAAAAATACAAAAAAACAACAATTTTTCAATAGACCAGCAGATATCGATAGAATTTTTAAGTGGTGCCAGCACGTACCAACGTAAACAAAATAGTAAAAATAGTAGACAAAAAATAAACGAAAAAACGCCAAAAAAGATGACAATAATTCATCCCTAAAAGGCATAAAAATCGATAAAAACTTTCCAAAGTCAGCTTTGAACAGAATTTTTATGGAATTTGATACCATAGTATTCAGACAGATCAAACAAAATCAAAGTAGTAAATACAACGACTCTAGACATGAGGAAACCCCACTAACCGCACTACAACTCACATCACGTGCTACTTGCAAGGGGTGTAAAGTGAAATATTCTCTTATCACGCAAATTGGCACTGAGCCATGTTTGTGTAAGTGCGATTAGGATACATTCTTATTGTATTTGTAAAAATTGTACGGATTTCGCGGCAAATGTTTACAACAAAGAAATTTGATTTTACTTAAAAATTTGGGATCATCGAAATTAAAATCTATTAATTGATAAAAATACATACTTAGGTACTTATCAGTATGGCTGACTTGTCAGATGTGCTTTCTAGAGCTTTAAAAATAATAACACTGTGCTGTGCTGTACTATGCAGGTCATGCACACCAAAAACTATACTATGTATAAAATTTGAATTTTAAAGTTTTTTTTAGTTTTCTATTGAATGCTTCAGAATTCTTTTTTACTTTTATAAATTCAACTTTTAATTTTGTAGTCTAAAAATACAAAATCATAAAAATAGTAGATTTTTTAAAAGTTTCCATGTTTAAGAAAAAAATAACATAACAATACTGTAGAGCGCTACAGTCCTAACTCCATTTTTTCAATTGTTCAAACGGTGGTTATTTAGAATCTTCGGCTATTTTTATATAACGATATACATATGTAATAATATACCTAAGTATACCAAATAATACCTAAAATATATTTTATATTTTAAACCTAATTTCAATAGTTTCTTATTAGTTAGAGGTATTTTTTCTAAAATTGTGACGACATTTTAAAATTTATGTGATAAAGTTTCGCAAACTTTACAAGCTATTTTGCTTAAGTTTGGTGGAGTGGTGGCAACTGCCAGTACCTTGCAATGGACCAAAAATGAGAAAAGTTGCAGAAGTGCCACGCCCACTTTTGAACAATTTGATTTATAATTACTTAAAAAAGGGTCCAATGACTTCATGGGAGCCTAAGAGGTATTACTTCTGATAGCCAGGATTTATATGTGGAATGTCATTAAGTTCGGTCAACTCGAAAAAAGGCGTGCTATCGTTCACAAAAGTTATATACGTTATACTAAAGCAACTAATAAAGTAATCTTTCTGAAATTTATTATGGGTTGTTTACTTAAAGTATACCTTACGCCACAACAAAAGTTAGCAAAATATCTCCAGTTGGTGTGGCACCTCCCATACAAGTGAAACACGTATAATGTTATATTTAGTGCATTAATTTTGCCGTAAAATGGACTTAGCACCTTTTTCCATTGTAATAAAGAGTATTCTAACACTTTTTCATGTTAATCTATTCAATTATACATTATTTTATAATCGAAAGATAATGTTTTGCTGAAAGCTATTCATTCTGTTTTGCATTTCATGGTAAACGAAAACTGAATGTTTCTATCATATTTTTCAATTAAAATTAATTAAAAATAATCGTTTTTTTAATCAATAGACTGCAGTTATAAACATTGCACAACCCTCATGGGTTTTCCTCTCTAAGTTTTAAAAAGCGATTTCTATAGTTTTAAGTGTGCTAATGACGAGAAAAATAGTGAAAAAATTCAAGCACGTCACTATTTTCAGTGATTTAAGTTTAACTTAAGACTACCACGCCTTTACTACTGAACGTATCAAAACCATATTTGCACCAGATGTTTTTTTAGTGCTCCAACACATTTATAAGAAACATGGGATTGATTGGACAAGGGGGTGTTGTACCCCTCATACAAAAAAAACTCAAAATAATTGAAAATTTTATTTGAGTCGCTCCTACGCCTATACCAGTAATTATATTAAAACCATAAAAACAGCATATATCCGCTTGATATTCCGACAGATTTGTCTTGACAATAGGGGTACGGTGCGCTCGGTACGCAAAGAAAACATACCATAAACAAAAAAAAAAACGCATATCTACTTACTTCACCTGCATTATGAAACTTGATATCTGGATGAATATTATGCATAACATTTATCTCGATCGTACAGGGAGCACCAAAAAAATATATGGTGCAAGAATGGTTTAAATATGTTGAGTATATGAGGCGTGATATTGAAGAGAACGTAAGCACAAACGATTGAATTAATAAGTTTTCAAATGCTGCACAGACGAACAAGGGTACCGCTCTAAAAATTACGAGAGTGCTTTTTAATGTATTTTTTGATACAGAATTGCTCTATTACGTCCGAATTTTGAAAAAATTTAAAATAACAGTGAAAAACACGATTTTCTATTATTTTTGTGGTTATGAAAACTGAAATATCTCAAAATTCTGACGTGATGGAAAGAAACCAAGTTCAGATTCGTGATAAGGAGGTCCCAAACCACCATAATTCGCTTCAAAAATCAAGAGAGGAAAAAAGTGTCGAATTATGTATTGCATGTTCCCGCTAGGATATTAAAATTACCACTGCGAGTACACTCAACAAATGTACAAGTTTTGTTGTTTGCAATGCAGAAAACAGTGACCTATGTAGCAGTGTAAAATGTAGAAATGTCTATTGACAACTACTTGCCTTTAAATTTACATTCTTCTTCTACCTCTTTGTACATAATTTTTCAGAATTCCTTGTCTGTCTTTGGGGGCACATGCAAAAGAACACATTACATGTCAGTCTGCCCAGAAAAGCTGCGTTCGTTTGCCTTAGTTCAGCATAAGACAAAGAAAACGAAAGTCGGGCAACGGAACTAATGCAATGTGTTGCGCTAGTATTCCGCTTCTTCGCCTACCATTCTGCTCATTTAATAGCGAGCGTGAGTTCTAGCAGCAGACATCAGCCGGAATGATAATTTACATATTGAATTAACACTTTATACTAGAGGTGCTTGATTATGAAAACTTTGTAGTCAAAGTAAGGCGGAAGTCAAGGCTTATTTTTTTTTTTTTTGCATTTCATATTTTAAGTAGGGAAGAAGTTTTAGGTCCCATTTTTTTATGCTAGGTGCTTCAACAACAAGCGCAACTCCAAACATAATTATGTTTTAACACAGTCTAAAATAAATTGAAGTTGTCAACAACGTTCCGAGGACTCCGGGGATAAAACCAAATAAGATTTAAAAACTGTATGTTGTAAAAAAGGTTTTTACAGGCTTTTATCTCTTTACATTTTTTCTTAATATTCATATTACATACAAACTATTTAACACCTTTTCAGAGAGGAAAAATTCCACTGCTGCTTGCCGTTGAGGCCGGAAATCAGTCGATGTGTAGAGAATTATTATCAGCACAAACGGCGGAACAACTTAAGGTATGATTTCAAAATTTCAATTCTTATCGCTAGATTAGTTGATAATTTAAATTCAACTGAACTACATAAGCATTAAAACGATAAATGTCCAGCTAGTTTATTGTCGTACCATCGCATAAAGCCGAATCGAACCTAAAATGCAAGCATATGCCCATAGCAAATGAGATCAAGTAAATAATGGTAGATAGGATTTATATACTCTGCATCAAATCACACAGCAATGTTTGCCGTCAAGTTCTTGAGTGGAATCCACGTGGCAGTAGAAGTTGTGGTAGATAAAAAGTTACCTGAAAAAGGTTATAAAAGAATGCAATCTAAGACCCGAGAATGTATTTAAAAGAAATACAAGATATCGCAAAGTACCGCATGAGATAGAGACGTTTAGATTATAAATACAATGTTCAGTTTCTGAACCCAAGTACTTAACACTCACGAATTATGTATACAGTAGGTCAAAGCCAAACTCGTACACCAAAGAAACTATTTCTCAATGCCCCAAAACTAAGCATGCAAAAATAATTTAAGAAACTTGGAGTACACTTTTAAATAGCAAGCTTCTTAAATTGTTTTTGCGTACTTAGTTCTGGGGCATTGAAAAATAGTTTCTTTGGTGTACGAGTTTGGCTTTGACCTACTGTAGGTATATACAAAAGTTAAACAGATATAACAGTATAATATTTTGTATTGTGAAAAGTTTTGCGTGTTGAATGAATTTTCTGTAGAATAAATGTGATGCATTCCATCGACTAATAGGAAATATAAAAAGAATTAAAACTTCGAAAAAGTTTCAGTTTGATGCGCTTGCGTAAGTGTTTTGCAGAACAACAACCTACATAATTCATCAACGATTTAACATCATTACTACTTAAATAAATTACATATGTGACCATCCAGTGGAAAAGGTACCTTATCTTCACAAAATAAAAAACCGTCTTATTGCATTTTCTAAAAATGCATACAATTTTGAATAAAATGACGCCTCGATCACTCGAAAATTCCAAAGATTGGCTGAGTTGTGGCATTTTGGATTCGTAAAATGAAAAACTCAAGTTTGTGGATATTGAAGTTGAAAGTTTGCCAATTATCAATTTAACCAGGATAGAGATTCGGTAAGACCGCTTTTATTGGTATTTGTAGTTTGATAATCGACCTCAAATCAGTTGTAAAATGTTCAGAACACGTCTAAGCACTGAATTCCACCTTAAGCTGGAAACCGGTAAAATTTACCCTATCTCTTATTTTTAGCTGTACTGCTAAATTTTGTAAGTGAAGATAAAGACGGTCAGATATGCAAACGTTATTGGCAAATATCTTATGAAATAAATTTTTCAGCAGTTCGCATTTCAATTTCTACTTTTTTTTTCAAAATTCGCAGGCAACGTCCGCCAATGGAGATACGGCTTTACATTTGGCCGCCAGACGGCGAGACGTCGATATGGTGCGAATTTTAGTTGATTATGGTACCAATGTTGACACACAAAACGGAGAAGGGCAAACACCACTACATATAGCTGCAGCCGAAGGAGATGAATCTCTGCTCAAGTATTTTTATGGAGTGAGGGCTTCAGCATCCATTGCAGATAATCAAGGTGTGAATCAATTGTCAGAGTATAGTGGAAATGTATTAATTATAAGCTAAATTTTTCAAGATCGCACTCCAATGCACTTAGCTGCGGAAAATGGCCATGCTCATGTGATTGAAATACTAGCTGACAAGTTTAAAGCCAGTATATTTGAGCGCACTAAAGATGGCAGCACCTTAATGCATATTGCATCGTTAAATGGTCACGCGGAATGTGCTACGATGCTTTTTAAGAAGGGCGTTTACCTGCATATGCCAAATAAAGATGGCGCTCGCAGCATACACACGGCTGCCGCGTACGGACATACGGGTATCATTAACACTCTGCTCCAAAAAGGCGAAAAGGTGGATGTGACGACCAACGTAAGTTATAGTTCTGACACTATTTGTTATTTTTCGGTTTTTCTTAACATTTTGTACTGTTTTTAGGAAAACTATACAGCCTTGCATATAGCGGTCGAGTCTGCTAAGCCAGCTGTTGTGGAGACTTTACTTGGATTCGGCGCAGATGTTCACGTCCGTGGTGGAAAACTGCATGAAACACCCCTCCATATTGCTGCTCGAGTTAAGGATGGCGATCGATGTGCGCTGATGCTACTTAAGTCTGGTGCTAGTCCTAATTTAACTACCGATGATTGTCTGACGCCTGTTCATGTGGCAGCGCGGCATGGGAATCTGGCAACGCTGATGCAACTCCTCGAAGATGGTGGTGATCCGCTTTATAAGTCGAATGTAAGTTTCATGTACACACTAAGGACACATTCACGTTAAATTTATCGATTCGCTATTTAGACCGGTGAGACGCCTTTGCATATGGCCTGTCGTGCTTGTCATCCGGAGATCGTCAGACACCTTATTGACACTGTAAAAGAAAAACATGGTCCTGATAAAGCTATGACTTATATAAATTCTTTTAATGATGACGGTGCAACTGCTTTACACTTTACATGCCAAATAACAAAGGAAGAGGTCAAAATTCCAGAATCCGATAAAGAAATTGTTCGTATGTTGCTTGAGAGCGGTGCTGATGTGACGATACAGACGCGCGTCGCTTTAGAGACTGCCTTTCATTACTGCGCTCTAACGGGTAATAATGATGTTCTTATGGAAATGGTATCGCATATGAATCCAACTGACATACAGAAAGCTTTAAATCGACAGTCGTCCGTTGGTTGGACGCCACTGCTAATTGCCTGCCATCGTGGTCACATGGACTTAGTCAACAACCTTCTAGCGAATCATGCTCGTGTTGATGTCTTCGATACGGAGGGACGTTCGGCTCTTCATTTAGCAGCCGAACGAGGATATTTGCATGTCTGCGATGCGCTGCTGACCAATAAGGCTTTCATTAACTCGAAATCACGTGTTGGTCGGACAGCACTGCATCTGGCAGCAATGAATGGCTTTACGCACTTGGTGAAATTTCTCATCAAGGACCACAATGCCGTCATTGATATCCTTACTCTGCGAAAACAAACCCCACTTCATTTGGCTGCGGCCAGTGGCCAAATGGAGGTATGTCAGCTCCTGCTTGAGCTAGGAGCTAACATAGATGCAACCGACGATTTGGGTCAAAAGCCTATACACGTCGCCGCCCAAAACAATTACTCAGAAGTGGCCAAATTGTTCTTACAGCAACATCCTTCTTTAGTAAATGCCACTAGTAAAGATGGCAACACTTGCGCGCACATAGCAGCCATGCAAGGCTCGGTAAAAGTGATCGAGGAGCTAATGAAGTTTGATCGAACAGGCGTGATATCGGCTAGAAATAAATTGACTGATGCCACGCCGCTGCAGTTAGCTGCTGAGGGTGGACACGCAGATGTTGTTAAGGCGTTGGTAAGAGCAGGTGCTTCTTGTACAGATGAAAACAAGGCTGGATTTACGGCAGTGCATTTAGCAGCCCAAAATGGGCATGGACAGGTATTAGATGCACTAAAAAGCACAAATTCTTTGAGAATAACCAGCAAAAAATTGGGTCTGACGCCATTACATGTAGCAGCTTACTACGGACAAGCGGATACTGTACGAGAATTGTTGACAAGTGTACCAGCAACTGTGAAATCAGAACCCCCAACAGGACAAAGTTTATTCGGTGAGCTAGGTGCTGAGTCAGGCATGACTCCATTGCATTTAGCTGCTTTTTCGGGAAACGAAAATGTCGTTCGTCTCTTGTTAAACTCAGCTGGTGTACAGGTAGATGCCGCGACAACGGAAAATGTAAGATTGCTATTCTATGTACTTATGTACATACATATTGGTTTTTAAGTATACTATCAAGAGATTTTAATTTATAGGGCTACAATCCACTTCATTTAGCCTGCTTCGGTGGTCACATGTCAGTGGTTGGATTGCTTTTGAGTCGCTCAGCTGAACTCCTCCAATCGACAGATCGTCATGGTAGGACAGGCCTCCATACAGCCGCAACGTACGGCCACTTGCAAATGGTGGAGATTCTGCTGGGTCAGGGCGCAGAAATAAACGCAACCGACAGAAACGGTTGGACACCACTACATTGTGCTGCCAAAGCCGGTTACTTGGAAGTTGTGAAGCTTCTTTGCGAGGCAGGAGCCTCCCCCAAGTCTGAAACAAACTACGGCTGTGCCGCAATATGGTTTGCAGCATCGGAAGGACACAACGACGTACTGCGCTACCTCATGAACAAAGAACATGATACGTATGGGCTTATGGAAGATAAACGCTTCGTTTACAATCTCATGGTTGTGTCAAAGAATCACAATAATAAGCCAATACAAGAATTCGTACTTGTTTCCCCTGCGCCAGTGGATACCGCAGCAAAATTATCAAACATTTACATAAATCTTTCCACGAAAGTAAGTGAGAACATGTGAATAATGAAATAGTGATTTTGTTTACAAACATTTAATTAATTCTTACTAGGAAAAGGAACGCGCCAAAGATTTAGTGGCAGCAGGCAAACAATGTGAAGTTATGGCCACTGAGTTGCTTGCACTAGCAGCTGGATCTGACTCGGCGGGAAAAATCCTTCAAGCAACAGATAAGAGAAACGTAGAGTTTTTAGATGTGCTCATAGAAAATGAACAGAAGGAAGTAATTGCACATACCGTTGTACAAAGGTACCTCCAGGTGAGTTCAATAGAGATGTAGAATCATATTCTTTAACTTTTGATTTCTTTTTACTTTATAGGAACTTTGGCGCGGTTCACTTACATGGGCGTCTTGGAAAATACTGCTGCTCTTAGTTGCTTTCATAGTGTGCCCGCCAGTGTGGATCGGGTTTACTTTTCCTATGGGTCATAAGTTCAACAAAGTTCCAATCATCAAATTTATGTCCTATCTAACATCACATATCTACTTAATGATACATTTAAGTATTGTCGGTATAACGCCAATTTATCCAGTCCTTCGCCTAAGTTTGGTCCCCTACTGGTACGAAATTGGGCTTCTCATTTGGTTGAGTGGCTTACTTTTGTTCGAGCTGACAAATCCATCTGATAAATCAGGATTGGGATCTATAAAGCTGATGGTGCTACTGCTCGGAATGGCTGGCGTAGGGGTACATGTGACTGCCTTTGCTTTCATCTCTAAAGAGTATTGGCCAACAGTAGTCTATTGCAGGAATCAGTGCTTTGCATTAGCGTTTCTGCTTGCGTGCGTTCAAATTTTGGACTTTTTATCATTTCACCATCTTTTTGGACCATGGGCTATCATCATTGGAGACTTGCTGAAAGATTTAGCACGTTTTTTGGCCGTTTTGGCCATTTTTGTGTTTGGCTTTTCGATGCATATTGTTGCGCTGAATCAATCTTTTGCAAATTTCACCCCCGAGGACTTGCGTAGCTTTGAGAAGAAAAATCGCAATCGTGGCTACTTTAGCGACGGTAAGTCATATGTTTATTTCAAAAAATTTCAAAAAAACATTGTGTAAACAAAGGCTTCAACGATTTCCACTAGTAGCGGGAATTGTTTAAGCATTCGTTTTCTTAAATTTGTAATATTTACATATACAGATAAACCAAATGGCTTGATAAGTATCTGTTCTACAAAGAGCGCTAGTTACTAAAGCTAAGCTCAGTGTTATACTTATTGCATTCCGAACCCTGACGTGCTTCTAGGTGTCCTTCTTCATATTTCAAATTCACTAATCTTTACGATGTCCAACTTTATTTTCCGCTCAACTCTCACAGATGACATGCCCACACCACGTCCTCCACCCACTGACCGCTACGTTGATAGCCGGAGTTTATTAAGCGAGTTCAGGCGCAAGCACAAAGATGATCGTAAGTTCTTATTGGTCCTTTCCACCGATTTCAATCACGCAGTTAATTATGGATGCCTTAAATGTTGCCATCAGTGTTTTCTCCCACATTACAGCGAATTACATACCCAAACCATGGGCGAAGTAACCCCCAAATAGCTTTTAGTGTATCAATGGGCATGTTTTAGTAACTTAAAAAACTTCGTCCATATTTTTAAAGATGCATCCTCGATGTTGTAAATCAATGTATTGCTAAGGATTTTTTTACAAGTCAATTTTGTGTGGAATGACCAGCTTATATAGTTTTTCAATTGATGTTCTCAGTGTTCGTTACTTATTTTTTCTTTTTGATTTTTTATTTTAAGTTTAAAATTTTTAATTTTTCTTTATTTCGCATGATTACGTATATGTGTAGAATGTTCCATTAACAATTTTATTAGTTTTAAAATTAACGCTCTTAATTGTAAATATTAGATTCAAAAAAAGGCGATGAATTCCAATTTTAACAAAAAATTTAGTTAGTTAATCCCACTTTTAAATACAACTGTTCAAATGTCTATTAACTCCTAGCCAATTTCAACTTATAGGAATTTCAAGTTTTGTGTTTTGTTTTTCTTCAACATCTTCGAGCGGTAAAAAATGGAATACATCGTTTTGGAATCTAATAATCACAATTGAGCCGTTCACTGCACAAACCGACCAACTCCATAAAATAGAAAGTGGATAAAAACAATATATGTAGTTTTTTTAATAAAGTCTTCTTATTGAGCTGTGTGTGAGGTCTCGTCATTTTGACTTGTTCTCAACTATCAGCTATGACTAAACCAAGTGCTTTGACACTTAAATTTAAAATTTTTGGAAAAGTACAGTTAATCATTTTGTGCAGTGAGTGGCTCAATTAATGGTTGCATTACTGCTTTTCTGATCTAAGTTTTTTTTTTTGCATTAAGTCATAAGTATGTAAGTATCTTACATTTCATTATGCGAGACTAATTTTGAATATCGGGTATTTCATGTAAAGCGGGCACATGAAATAATGTGGTGTTCTAGAATTCGCTCATATTAGTCTAGTGTTTCCATAACTAGCTTTCAAAGAATTGATAAAATATGAAGTACAGGCTTTTTAAAACTTTTAATGAATTAAACGACTTTTACTTTTATTAAGAAAATAAATAGAAAATTTACCTCTTTTGTCCATTATGACATCAAATTAAAAATTTGATTTACATATGGGGGAGAAGGGGAGGCTTCGACACCCTAACAAAAAATTATTTTTTCTTCTAAATGCAATTGTGCATGTTGTTTTGAATACACATAGGCTGAGCAGAAATATGTGTGCTTCTTTTGCAAAAAAAAATGCTAATTAAGTAAACTTTAGTGTAATGTTAATCTGTTTTTTAGAAATAGGTTTTTTATAATTTGTCATGTTTGATTTAATTTAATTGAAGCGAATAGAACTAGACTCATCTTAACTGTAAAAATAAATAAATAAAGGCATGGGACTGCCCACCAACGCATAGAGTTACCTATGGAATTTTAAATAATGGGTCTAGAAGCAATAAATCATTAATGGTCGTGTGACCTTCCACATATGTGCGGTTCATTTGATAAGAGGCAATATTTTTTCGGATAGAATGTGTTATAATACCCACTGTGTTTGAACTACCAAAAATTGGGTTTGAAAAAATTCAAGAGAAAGCTCTGCTCATTAAAAAAATATAAAAATATTAAAAGTTTTTAAAAACTAACAAGCTTTTTCTTTTGGTTCATTAGATTAGAGGCACCCAGTATTATTTCATTATTTGAGGGTGAAGGAGTTCATTTAGGGTTTTTTTTTTACTAACAGTTCGTTGCGAGCTAATAATTCTAAAAATTTGTTAAAATTGGGAAATAAATCTTTTACAGACCGAGAGAAAACTCAAATCAGTATTTTGCGCTCTGAAGGACTTTCAAACCACCAAATAGCCAAAAAAAATAGGTCGAAGTCCAAATTCTGTTGACCATTATGTGAGGACAGGTGAACCATGTGAGAAAACTATAAAGGCAGAATTATATTGGCCTTTACACCAAAAGAGGCACGCAAAAACGAAACTTCCTTATATTAATAAAATAGTACTGGGTGCCTCTAATTAATGAACCAAAAAAAATCTAGTTATTACAGCATCTAATGTTTTACTTCTACGAAGTACTGTTAGTTTTGAAAATCTTTTAATATTTTTATATTTTTTTAGTGAGCAGAGCTTGCTTTTGGATTTTTTCAAAACCAATTTTTGCTAGCTCAAACGCAAAAAAAAATATTGCCTCTAATTAAATGAACCGCACTGTAAGTAAACCATGTTAAATCCTATATTTAGTGCAATTTGTGAACTATGAGTGTGATTATGCTGAGGTTGGATGTGAAATGTCAGTTACTAAAAACTTTCTCGAAAATTGTATTTGTAGATGTGGTATCGCCCCAAACTTTTACTTTTTATAGTTTATATTAGCTTTGTAATAACATTTAAGCTACGAAGTCGGTTTGGGAAAGTATAGTATCAATCGTTTTGTATTTCTTAAAAGATTATAACAGATTTATAGAAGTTCGCTAGTTTTCAATTGATTATTACAAAAAGCATTTTAATTAATGCCATCACTGAATGCTACACTGAACACAAAAATGTTTCAATTCCATCAAGTATTTGCTGAGCAATAGCAAATGCAAAAAAAAAAAATCTCGAAAATTCTGCAGTTCATAATATATAATCGTACAAAAATGGAAGTTTTAAAAAAAAAATTTGCACAAACATTTTTTTTTCCTTCGACGAACACGTGAAAAAAAACAAAATTTCAATTCGAGAAGTCATTTTTAAGTGGCTCAGTCGGGATATTTTGACTCATTTATAGATGGATGAAAGTAATTAAGCAAGACTTGACACAAGGAGGAATAGTATTATCCGATCCTCATTTATCCGTTCATATTGTTCCTTTTTTTGCTTAATATTTTCTGTACCTACTTATATCACAAAAAAGAAATCAAGCGCAATACTTACAATATTATTTACTTGCTTGGTTTTTGTTTACACTCGTATATTTTTCTTTTTTTGTGTTGGAATACTTGAGAATAGTTTCAATTACAAAAGAACTTTTGCCATTTATTGATGTTTGGATTCCCTTGGTCTACCTTTCAGTGTTTATTTTAATATGTATTTCATTAAGTTTTTAGGACGCATGAATTTTATGTAATACTTTAAATACATACATATAAATATAACATCTAAATATTTTGGCATGGAGTATTGCCATACAAAAATACAAAATCAAGTTGCTTGCGTTGCTTTCCACGCACAGAAAAAAAAATTAACGAAAAGATGGAATGCGCTGCTTTTACTGTGTTCACTCGCTCAATACCACTTTTGTTATAGAAACTACACGCAGTCGCAGAGTTATCTAGAAATTTTATTAAGAAATATTTAATGTGAACTGTATTATCACTCGACTTCAAAATGCATTCCACACCAATTCAAACATCAAAAATTATGTAAAACATTTCAAACTTGCTTGAAAAAAAAAAAAAAAATCAAGGACCGATGACACCATTCTTGGCTTTTGAGCGTCTCTTCTTCGCCGTGTTTGGACAAACGACTACCGTGGACATCAACCCAATGCGACACTTGCGTCCTGAATGGACCGAGGTCCTTTTTAAATTCGTCTTTGGCATCTATTTGCTCGTGTCTGTTGTTGTTCTCATAAATCTACTAATTGCTATGATGTCGGATACTTATCAACGCATACAGGTTGGTATTCACCACAAAAACACCACTAATAATTTTTCTCGGTTTTTTCTCTCTTCCGTTTTGATTTTAAATTTTTTTAACAACTTTGGGTATTTTTATGATTTATCTATATTAAATAACGGGCACCACTTCAATGTGCTCAAATGTTTTTGGTTTTGTTGTATTGATGGGCGTGCTTCCTGCCGTCATATCACCTCCATCTCTGTAATCAACCTGCATAGTGCGCATGCATCCAATCAATTCGTTCGAGCTGCTCTTTTTCGCTGTCTTCGGTCAAACGACGACCGAACAAACGCAAGTTGACAAAATTAAGCAGTTGGCCACGCCCACTCAACCGTATTGGGTGGAATATCTATTCAAAATTGTATTTGGTATTTACATGTTGGTTTCGGTGGTTGTGTTGATCAATCTACTGATTGCAATGATGTCAGACACCTATCAACGGATTCAGGTAGTATTTTGAGTTATAATTTTTATTTTCATTTTCTTCTTTAATAAAACTAAGTATAACAGGCATTGTAAAACGTAAGATTTACTTCTTAAATGAATTATAAGCTCAACTTTTTTAGACAATTACGAATATTGCCAAGTGCCAGATATATTGGCTGAAAAATCGATAGCAAAAAAAATTAACATTTCGATTGCAAAGGTGCACATTAAATAAAATATCAAAAGGAAAAGAATTTCTTACAAGAAAATACATAAAGCTTAAAATTATGCTAGTGCGTTTATATATTAATGGCTGCAAGTGCTCGAAAAAAATAACTTGCAGCTATCGGTACCCAAAGAAGCAACTGCATCGTTCATCTTTTTACATATGTACATTAGAGTGGATCAAATTTTGTATGGAAAAACCAAAAGTGTTAAAATATAAAGGCGCGCGCGACTTTTCTGAAACCGTGGATCGTCTGATTACGAAAAGAGCTTTGAAACCAAAAAAAATTGCGTCTAGATTTTAACTTTTTAAGGTACTTTTTTAGGAATTTTTAAGTCTTCGAGTAGGGGATAGGGCTCTGTTGTGAACCGGTCTCGGTAGTTAACCATTAGTTATTTTTCTTTCCCTAAATGACATATCGCCAATGTTTCAACAGTCAAGATCGTCTTTTGACATGACTCAATTTTTGTGGTTACACCGAAGTGTACAGACGTATTGCTTTTTTTTTCAAAGTGCTTTCCAAGTGAATGAATTTATTCCAAAAAAGTGAGTAAAAGCATATTTATTTAGGGTTTTGATTCTATTATACGATAAAATATTTGATTATATTGAAATATGATTGGAAGTTCCGTTGTTTGTGTGTTGTGTCGGCAGTGTTGTGAACCACTCTGGTATCTCGGTTAAGGTACATTAAGCTAGCAGAGCGAAAATGGCAGAACTGAAAAAAAAATATGGCAGAATTATAGGCTAATTATAGGCTAATTTTGGGCCCAAGCGCCGAATTTTAGGCTCCTCATTTTTAAAAAAAATAAAAAGATCTGCTGGCTTAAACTTAACTATTTCGAGAAAACACATACGGGACGTATATTGAACTAAAGTATGTAAGTAGTCAATAATTATAGGCTAATTGTAGGCTATTTAAATAACCAATCGCCAAATAAAAAGCTTTCCATTTAAAAAAAAAAAAAATTCTGCTAGGTTAAGCTTAATCTAGCAGAGGGATTTCGAAAAAAAAAAAACATTTTGTACTAAAGAAAGTATTCAATAATAGGCTAATTATAGGCTATTTAAATGCCCTATCGCCAAAAGAAAAGCTTTTCATTTAAAAAAAAATGGACCAAATCAATTTTCTTGAAATAAGGAACTTTGAATAACAACAATTCCAGACGAAAAAAAAAACAACAACAACAGCACCAACAACTTTACAACAACAACAAATTTACTACTAATACAACAACAGTAATTTTACATAAAAGTAGGGGTAAGTGGGCGGCCTGCAGCCGCTTCTAAAGGGTTTAAACCCGATTTTTCGATTTTTTCATATGGCTATATCTCGGTAACGAGCCGAAAATATTGTTTTGATGACTTCAGCAATGTTGTAGCTATTAAATAGAAGAAAAAAAAATGCCGAACAAACTTAACCGAAAAAAATTCATCTAGTGCCTTAAGATCGCAAAAATGACCATAAAATCCTTATATGAGCCAACTTTGCAAAACGCTCTGGCAGAACTACTTGTTTCGGCGAGTACTTTCGACGCCCTATAACGGATTTTAGTTCACTTTTTATGTGTCGCACTGTGTAAGTTATAGCATTTAAATTGAAAAAAGTACACAAAGACTAAAAATTCCTAAAAAGTACCTTCAAGCTCTTTGCGGAGTTTCTAACTGGAATTTTTTTTTTTTTTTTTTTTTTGTTCCAAAGCATTTTTTGTTATCAGCAGGATCCAAGGATTCAAAAAAGTCGCGCGCACCTTGACATTTTAACACTTTTGGAATTTTTACCAATCTAATGTACCTATAGGGATAATGATTTTTTAAACAATTCCAATATTTAAAGAAATATATTCTGTACATTATGCGCTGAAAATTTAAGAACACTCCCTGACTGCGAAACTATTCTTTCACAGGCATCTTCATCCCCAGTTTTACCAAGTCTGGCAATAAAATTCATTCTTGACAGCAAAACTTAAAATATTGAGTTAGATCGTGATATTTAGGCCGAAGCTTGAAACTTGTGAGTTAAAAGTAAAACCCATTTTTCTCTGCCTTTGTGAAGTGTGCAAATTCAATGGAACCAACCGTTTTGTTGGCACGGTGATACGGAAGAAAATTATTTACGTATAAAAGTGTCGATAAAATCGGTTTCGATGAAAAAATTTGTTTTTTTTTTGCTGATTCAGAATCTGTTTTTGGCGAAATCCTATCAGATCCCGTTTAAAAGTTATACTAAAAATACCTTTTAGTAAGTATCTTAGGAATTCTTCAATTAAAAATATGTTGTTACATTTGCATAAGGTTACGAAGCTTCTGGGAGGTAATAGGGGAGGCCTAGGCTTACAAAAAATTGCACCCGGAGGGGGTCTAAAATGTACCCCTAAGAAGATATAGGGTTAAAACTGATTTTCTGCCTCTTTTCAGAAAAAAAATTTTCTAGGATCAACCTAACGTTTTAGAGAAAATATTTCTATTGCAAAGTTTCAGCTAATTGTAAGAGCGTTTAGATAGTGTGTATGGTTTATAGGGTTTAAAAGGATTTCGCAAAGTTCTGGACCTTTAAAATTGATATTTTAATTTTTTCCCCATTTTTTTGATTTAATTGCCATTTTAGCATGAAAAAGGTCCTATTAATATAGCTTTTTGTAATTTTTTTTGAAATTTGCGTTAAATTTCCTTTAATCCGATAGTACATTAGTTATACCAATTTTTTTGATTGAGGTTAGACAACAATACTTTTCTATGTAACGCACGGGTTACTCGCATGCGTTGCGCTGCATATGATGTAGTGATGAGCAAACCAAGACCAAGACCAAAACCAAAACCAAGACCAAGACCAAAACTAAGACCAAGACCAACACCAAGACCAAGATCAAGACCAAGACCAAGACCAAGACCAAGACCAAGACCAAGACCAAGACCAACGCCAACACCAACACCAACACCAACACCAACACCAACACCAACACCAACACCAACACCAAGACCAGCACCAACACCAAGACCAAGACCAAGACCAAGACCAAGACCAAGACCAAGACCAAGACCAAGACCAAGACCAAGACCAAGACCAAGACCAAGACCAAGACCAAGACCAAGACCAAGACCAAGACCAAGACCAAGACCAAGACCAAGACCAAGACCAAGACCAAGACCAAGACCAAGACCAAGACCAAGACCAAGACCAAGACCAAGACCAAGACCAAGACCAAGACCAAGACCAAGACCAAGACCAAGACCAAGACCAAGACCAAGACCAAGACCAAGACCAAGACCAAGACCAAAACCAAGACCAACACCAACACCAACACCAACACCAACACCAAGACCAAGACCAAGACCAAGACCAAGACCAAGACCAAGACCAAGACCAAGACCAAGACCAAGACCAAGACCAAGACCAAGACCAAGACCAAGACCAACACCAACACCAACACCAACACCAACACCAACGCCAACACCAACACCAACACCAACACCAACACCAACACCAACACCAACACCAACACCAACACCAACACCAAGTCCAAGACCGAGACCAAGACCATAGCAGTCTTGGTCTTAGTCTTGTCCTTGCACATTATGTCTTGGTCTTGGTTTGCTCATCACTACATCATATGCAGCGCAACGCATGCGAGTAACCCGTGTGTTACATAGAAAAGTATTGTTGTCTAACCTCAATCAAAAAAATTGGTATGACAAATGTACTATCGGATTAAAGGAAATTTAATGAAAATTTCAAAAAAAAATTACATAAAGCTATGAAGCACTCCATGCCAAGTGTGCCAGGTTTAAATTTTTTTTTCTCCGATTTCGCTCAAATTTGGCAATATGGTAGATCCGGTGTGCAAGAACAACAATCCGAGAAGATTTGGTCCTAGTACCATTTGTTGTTAAAATACAGGGTGTTGAAGTTGGCGTTTTTAGTCATTTTCATGAAAAGGGTGTTTTTTCAAAAATTTATAGCTTACACTTAAGTTTGTAAATTGATTAATCTAAGTTACTGGTCCTATTTACATATTTTGAAATGTTCTTTTAATAAAAAAATATTTCTTGGTGAAAAAAATTTTTTTTTACCAAAATTTTTTACACTTAAAAATACTTTTGAATTTTGTTTAAAAAAAGCCCCCTACGATTTTTTTTAAAATGATGTATGACTCAAGA
The DNA here is from genome assembly GCA_951812925.1 of Calliopum simillimum. NCBI lineage: Eukaryota > Metazoa > Arthropoda > Insecta > Diptera > Lauxaniidae > Calliopum > Calliopum simillimum. The sequence goes on from OX638369.1 coordinate 450,796, forward strand.
TGGGATTCAGACGCTAAATGGAAGTTTTTGGCTTTTGAACTCCCGCGGAAGGCAAAAATCTTTTTTTACTCAAGAGGAAAGCATCTTACGAAAAAAGTGTACTAGGCATAAAATGCTTAGAATCATCAAGGAAATAAGTGTGAAATTTTTTGGGAATTTTTTGGAAAGTTAAAAAAAAAAATTTTTTTTTTTGAGTAATTTTTGAAAAATTTCAAAAAAACAAAGTTTCAAAAATTATTCAAAAAAAAAAGTTTCCAAAAAAAAATCCAAAAAAATCTCACGTATTGCTTGGACGATTCTAAGCATTTTTTGCCCTGTACACTTCTTTCGTTAGATGCTTTCCTCTTGAGTTAAAAAAGATTTTTGCCTTCCGCGGCACGGTGTGCCTTAACCCGTTCTAAATCGGACGTCGTAGCACATCAAATTTTTTTCCAGATTCTGTTTACTTATCGTTCAAATGATGTACAAAAAAATTTTCACTCGTGACTCCTCGACTAAATTTTGAGATAATCGCTTTTCCAATTGGGGCATTTTCCCATACAAAAAGAAAAAAAAAAATTTTTTAACTACATTAAACAAAAATTAAAATAATCACAATCGATGTGTTTGGCGATGCTTAACGCGAATCCAACCTCAGAATTGCTCTATCATGTATACTTTATGAGAAATTGTTACCTAAAGACCAAAAAAAGTCGTTTTTTGCCATTTTTTTAAGCTATATAACTATGTAACATATCATTTATTCGTCAAATGTGGCTTAAATACTTAAAAGCCCCAATCTTTTCCTTTAAAACCTAATTTAAATTATATTTATATTTTCATGCTTCTAAGAGATATCGTAGACCGAAATATTGTCAAAACGGGATTTTCGCACTTTTGTGTCTTTTTAGGTTAGGATATCTTTGAGGAAAAAAAAGATATCAACATAATTTAAATTAGGTTTTAAAGACAAAAATTAGGACTTCAAAGTTGTTTACCAGACTTAACGAAATTAAAATTTCTTTCACATTTTAAACATGTTCAACGAACCAACCATTTCAAAATTCAGCCGTATGCCACACACGTAACAACAACACTCGGGGTTGTCAAACGGCTGAATTTAAAAGTAGTCGGTTCGTTGAACATGTTTAAAATGTGAAAGAAATTATAATTTCGTTAAGTCTGGTAAGCAACTTTAAAGTCCTAATCTTTGCTTTCAAAACCTAATTTAAATTATGTTGATATCTTTTTTTTCCTCAAAGGTATCCGAACCTAAATGGACACAAAAATGCAAAAAACCCGTTTTGACAATATTTCGGTATACGATATGTCTTAGAAGCATGAAGATATAAATATAATTTAAATTAGATTTTAAAGAAAAAAATTGAGGCTATCAAGTATTTAAGCCACATTTGACGAATAAATGATATGTTACATAGTTGTATAGCTTCAAAAATGGCAAAAAACAACTTTTTTTGATCTTTAGGTAACAATTTCTCATAAAGTATACACGATAGAGCAATTCTGAGGCTGGATTCGCGTTAAGCATCGCCAAACACATCGATTGTGATTATTTTAATTTTTGTTTAATGTAGTTAAAAAATTTTTTTTTTTCTTTTTGTATGGGAAAATGCCCCAATTGGAAAAGCGATTATCTCAAAATTTAGTCGAGGAGTCACGAGTGAAAATTTTTTTGTACATCATTTGAACGATAAGTAAACAGAATCTGGAAAAAAAATTGATGTGCTACGACGTCCGATTTAGAACGGGTTAAGGCACACCGTGGCGGGCGTTCAGAAGCCAAAAACTCCCATTTAGCGTCCGAATCCCATCTTGAGTCATACATCGTTTTAAAGCTTATAAATTATGCTTTAATTTAAAGTAGAGTAGAACGGGGTAATGTCGTGCAGGGGGTAATGTCGTGCACTGCCTGTTTTAGCCCAAAGAATTGAATGATTTACCAACTGTTCGTAAGGTAGGGACCTGCTGACCTACTGAGCTTATGCATATAATACTAGCAATTTTTACCAGTTCGTCTCTACAGAGTAACTTTTTTTTCAAAACGCACGCTTTCGGGGCGATAAAATTGTTTTTTCATCGGGTAAGAAAAATAATTTTCCTTCCGGGAAAATATACCAGGTAAGTGTTTTCTGAAACGAAATATCCTGCCAAAGAAAAGAAGTATTTGGTTTTCGAAAAAAATTTTGGGCTTCACCGAGTTATCGAAGTTGACCTTTAAAACGACCATTGGGGTAATGTCGTGCACATTCACTTACACAAACACAAACAAATTTTGTTACACATGGATGTAACCAATGAAATTATCTTTCGATCGGATGCTTACTCGTTGCATTCGCTTGAGATGTACGGATTTACGAGCATGTCAAAGTTGAGTGTACGATATTGCCCCGTTCTACTCTACGAAACATATTATGTACTTCACTAGTATAATAATGAATAAATACATGATAATGCTAAATCTCCTCTAATAGAACCACAACCTATTATTTCTCACACATTTTGGTACCTTTACTATACTCGGAAAACAATGCACGACATTACCCCATAAATTTTGAGGGGGTAATGTCATGCACATTTTTTTTTCTTCACTTACACAAACACAATTCCTCGCTACACAAATGTTGTTACACATGGATGTAACCAACGAAATTATCTTTCGATCGGATGCTTACTCGTCGCATTCGCTTGAGATGTACGGCTTTACGAGCATGTCAAGGTTGAGTGCACGACATTGCCCCGTTCTACTCTACTTTTAAAAAAAATCGAAGAGGGCTTTTTTAAAAAAAATTCAAAAGTATTTTTAAGTGTAAAAAATTTTGGTGAGAAAAAATTTTGTTCACCAAGAAATATTATTTTATTAAAAGAACACTTCAAAACTTAGATTAATCAATTTACAAACTTTAGTGTAAGCTATAATTTTTTGAAAAAACACCCTTTTCATGAAAATGACTAAAAACGCCAACTTCAACATCCTGTATTTTAACAGCAAATGGTACTAGGACCAAATCCTCCCGGATTGTTGTTCTTGAACACCGGATCTACCATATTGCCAAATTTGAGCGAAATCGGAGAAAAAAAAATTTAAACCTGGTACACAGTGGTTTTTAAAAAATTTTAGCTTTTTGAAATACCACCCGCGATTTTTTTCAGGGATAATGTTGGGGGACCCTTTTAGTATCTAAATCCGCAAACCGCGAAATCGAACGTCCAGCCGTTTTTTTTTTTTCGACATTTTAGTTTTTTTAACGATTTTTGAGTATGTCTCGGTGTTTATATACATATTATGTACACATATATATGTATATACGTACATACATATACTTGTTTATGTATATATGTGTGATATATATATATGGATATATATATACATACATACATGCATACATATAAAAGGTATCGTTTACGCACCATTTATTTAAAAAAAATCGGTTTTTTCGTATTTAAGAAAAATACAAACAAAAACCAGAAACATAAATAGTCATTCCAGATGTGATTTTTAATGCTTAATCCGATTCCGGAAAACAATCACAAGAACCCTCTTGATAGCTCATTTTGAAGATAAAGAATGGTTTCAAATGAGTCGGTTAGTAAAAAAGAGCAGACGAATTTCGTCCGTACTGTATACAACCTCAAATATAGCCGAAAACCGAGATTTTTCACTTTGAGTTTCATGGTGTGATTTTAAAGTTAACATAACTTTGCAGAGAAATATTGCAGATAAACATTTGATAGCTCAATTTAAAGCCAAAAGAAAGTACCAAATGTTTCTGGTAATAGAAATTCACAAAAAAATTTTGTGTGTCCTGCATATAACATCCAATATAGCCAAAAATCGTGTTTTCGCACTTTTTTAACTATTTAGGCAAAGATATCTCCAACAAAAAAAAAGATATCGTTATCGGTTTGATTGAGTTTTCAAGGAAAAAGCTAGGTCTAATAACTGTCATACCAAATTTTACGGCACAATATTACCTTATCTTGTTATATTTATAACTTCAAAAATAGGAAAAAAAGTGGTGTCCTGTAAATATTTATGTAAGGATATCTCAAAGTCCAGACGTAATAGAGCAATTCTAATACCGGAATCAGATTAAGCATTAAAAATCACATCTGGAATGACTATTTATGTTTCTGGTTTTTGTTTGTGTTTTTCTTTAATACGAAAAAACCGATTTTTTTTTAAATAAATGGTGCGGAAACGATACCTTTTATATGTATGCATGTATGTATGTATATATATATCCATATATATATATCACACATATATACATAAACAAGTATATATATGTACGTATATACATATATATGTGTACATAATATGTATATAAACACCGAGACATACTCAAAAATCGTTCAAAAAACTAAAATGTCGGAAAAAAAAAACGGCTGGACGTTCGATTTCGCGGTTTGCGGATTTAGATACTAGAAGGGTCCCCCAACATTATCCCTGAAAAAAATCGCGGGTGGTATTTCAAAAAGTTAAAATTTTTTAAAAACCACCGTGGGTACACTTGGCATGGAGTGCTTCCTATATTAATAGGACCTTTTTCATACTAAAATGGCCATCAAATTCAAAAAATGGGGAAAAAAAATTAAAACATCAATTTTAAAGGTCCAGAACTGTGCGAAATCCTTTTAAACCCTATAAACCAGATATACTATCTGAAAGCTCTTACAATTAGCTAAAACTTTGCCATAAAAATGTTTTCCCTAATACGTTAGGGTGATCCAAGAAAATTTTTTTTTCTGAAAAGAGGCAGAAAATCAGTTTGAACCCTATAACTCCTTAGGGGTACATTTTAGACCCCCCTCCGGGTGTAATTTTTTGTAAACCTATGCCTCCCCTATTGCCTCCCAGAAGCTTCGTAACCTTATGCAAATGTAACAACATATTTTTAATTGAAGAATTCCTAAGATACTTACTAAAAGGTATTTTTAGTATAACTTTTAAACGGGATCTGATAGGATTTCGCCAAAAACAGATTCTGAATCAGCAAAAAAAAAACAAATTTTTTCATCGAAACCGATTTTAGCGACACTTTTATACGTAAATAATTTTCTTCCGTATCACCGTGTTGGATTAGTGCATGGCCCTATATAAAAAATACAAATGAAAGTTTTCTTTGAGAATTATTAACTTTTAAACTTATTAATAAGGATAAAATTTTATCATTTTGAAATCATTTTTGTTAATTTTTAGGAGCTTTTAATTCAGCACAATGCAACGTGTAAGCAACATTTAACTTATTATGAATATGGTTTTTTATACCCTACACCCAGGTTATATTCACTTTGTCCTTCCGTTTGTAACGCAGAGAAGGAGGAGTGTAAGATATAGAAAAGTGTATACATTCTTGATCAGCGTCACCTCCTGAGTAAGATAACTCAATGAAATTTGGGGCACAGCCTTCGTCGTCAAAGTTCGCTCGTGGGATTGAAAATAAGCGAAATCGATCAACGGACACGCCTACCGCCTAAGCAAAATGTATATTCAAAGTTCAACTTTAGGAGTATTTTTCACGTCAATGCAACCATAATACACATAAATACTACGAATAGTAAGCGCAAGCTCTGAGAAAAACTAGGCGAGCTTGGACAAAATAGCGTGGTACCTTGGCAAAATCTTGAAAACGCTATACTTGAAGCGTTTTTTGAGATAATCAAACTAAATTTTACTCAGACACTAAAAACTATTACTGCAAACTCTGAGCAAAAACTGGGTGAAATCGGACAAGAAGGCGTAGCACCGACCATACAAGCAAAAGTTTCAAAATGATACACTGAAAGAGTTTTTTTAGATAGTCCAACTAAATATTACTCAAATACTAAGGACTCTAATAGCACGCTCTGAGCTAAAACAAGACGAACTCGGAAAAGATAGCGCGGCACCCCCATACAAGAAAAATTTTCAAAATACTGTATTGTAGAGTATTTAATGTTTGGCCAGGCCAAAGCTTGCACCCTTACTAGTTTTTTGTTAGTACCAGCGATCTAACTGTCCTGAAATCTGGTAAAATCACTCTTATATCACCAAAAATATTAAAAATTTATATTTGATGAGAAATTATCGATTTATTAATAAGTAAATATGTAATTTTCAATGACAACTCACCAAATTGGACCAAAATCTAATAAGAAAAGTATAACGGTATCTCACTAGGGTTTAATCCTCAAATAAAATCGTTCAAAATGTGCACTGTGTTCTACCCAATATAATACATACTTATATATTTTAGTTTTGGTCAAGTGGAATCACTAAGGTAGTTGCTATATGTCCATCAGCTGCCCAGACTTGCGAGCTTTTATTTAATTTACAGAGAAATCTTACAGATACAAATGGCGATTGTATCTTAAAGATAAAAACTCGGGCTTGAAAAGTAGAATACGTGTAATTCTAATATTTGTGATATGCATGCAAATTGTTTTATAGTCCGAAACTGCTATGTGTGAATCGCTTCTTAAAAGAAAGTTTTTATTTTATAAAGTTTTCAAGTCAATGATGACCCTCCCGACACAAAGTTCATACAAACCGAGTGATTGTTTTCAAAAGGCTAAAAACCAATCTTAAAGCTGGCGTGTTCCACGAAAATACGAAAAATTAATAAAAAGATAAAATTAAAACAAATGTTATACCTATAGGCAGGACTCAGTGGAATTTATATATTATTTAATTTTTGGCATATATGTACAAAACAAATAAACATACGCGAACTATCCTGAAAAGTCAATTAATTTATTAAATTAAATTTTAAAAGCTGAGTTTTACTCACCACCCCAAAAACCAAAATATGTATAGTATTTATTATTTGTTTGATACATTGTGATGTTATTTTTATTAAAAATACATAAAAAATCGATCTTGGCATTTCAAATTTAAAAATAAAAACAGCTATTTATCAGATGACTAAACTAATTTTTTAAATCAAATAAAACGATATTAAACATTTAAAAAAAAAACGCAAATTTTATGATTTTTAACGTTCCGTGAAATAGCGAGTTTTTGCCATTTCCCAAAATTAATTTGAGATAACGATGCACATCCGCACGAAAATGTATTTTTTCACCGTCAAAAAAAAAAAAAAAAATGCCAAATGATGTAGAAAATAGCGGTGATTTCAAATCTGAAAGAATTTTTTAAAATCGGTCTATCTCAATTTTTTTAAATCCCGATTTATTGAAAAAATTATCAATTTGTACTGAAAAAAAAAAAAATATAAAACGGAGGTGCGTTCTTTTAATTACCTGTATCTCGCTTAGAACAAAGAAAACAAAGAGGAACTATTGATACTTTTAAGCACATGATCACGGCTACATTTTGACATCAAAAACTTAAAGATTGGATCAGACAGAAGAAACTAGATAGCTTTTGAAGAAACAAAAATTATATTTTTACTTAAGCGACTAAGTATTGAACAAATAATATACGTACGTTAATAGCATGGGCCTTAGCTTGGCATGGCTAAATCGTGATTTAATAAAATTGGGATAAACCGATACTTTCAGATTTGAAAATACCGCTATTTTCTACATCATTTGGCATTTTTTTTTTTTTTTTTTTTTGACGATGAAAAATTTTTTCACATACATATTTACGCGCGGATGTGGTTAGTCGCTTCAATAAAAATATAATTTTTGCTTTTTCTATCTGGTCCAATCTTTAAGTTTGTCAAAATGTAGCCGTGATCATGCGCTTAAAAGTATGAAATTTTAGTTTGTTTTCTTTGTTTTAAGCGAGATACGGGTAATTAAAGAACGTACCACCGTTTTCTAATTTTTTTTTTTTTTTCAGTACAAATTGGTAATTTTTTTCAATAAATCACGATTTAAAAAAATTTAAATAGACCGATTTAAAAAATTCTTTCAGATTTGAAATCACAGCTATTTTCAACATCACTTGGCATTTTATGTCTGGTTTTACAACTGGGCGACTCATATGCAAGGTTTTTTAAAAATTCAATTCATTTCTTGATTTTAAGCCTTTTTTTAAAAAAATGTTTATGACTTTTAATGCAAATATTCCGAAAACATATTGGATTTATTCGTGGAACATACCAACTTCTCCATTGAGCTCGATTAAAAACTTTTCATAATTTCCACAACACATAAAAATTAATGTTATTTTCGATGGTTGTTAACGGTAGTTTTATGTGGTACATGTATGTACCTTTATTTATTTTATCGCTGTTGAAATCGAAAACCAAACTTTGTACCGGGTGGTTAAAAACTAATACTTGTATTACTAAAAAGGCAAATCTTCACATGTGTTGTGCAACCTCATTTAAAAATACTTTGTAGCATGCCTAGAAATATTGGGTGTAGCTTTTATTGTATTAATTTTTAAGTTTTTTTTTTTTTTAATTGCAACAATACTTTTGATTCACGACACAGTTTTAATTGATATTGAAATGTGCATACATATGCATATGTAAATATGTTTACATATATGTACAAAAATACACAACAGAAACTATAAATACAAGTAATGATTGAAAATTAGAAATACATAAGTTAAGAATAAGTTTACTCTAAAAAAAAATCAAAAGACATGAAACTTTGAGAAAATGTGCCTTCACAACAAGCATCACAAAGCCCAATTTTTTTAAAAAATATTTTTCCAATTTAATATTGTTTTTGCTAATTTGTAAAGCCTGTAAATCATCTAAAAATAAGACGCAAGGAGAAAACGATTTGTTTAAATGAAACAAATTTATCTTTAACATGCAACATTTCAATTATTATTCGATTCAAGCTATTTCTACTCAAATAAATATTTACTTTTTCTAATTTAAAAAGATTTATTTATCATATTTAAACCATTATATCTAAGCGAGTCACATCATGGGCGCCTCTTTCTTCCTAATGGAATGTTTTTCGCTCCTACATTGCATCATGGGCCCTGATTGTATCCAAAAATTCCAATCTGATCGATCCCATTCGATAAAAGAAAAAAATTGTATTGTTTATGCATGTGGTAATAAGCGAGTGTCTGAAAACCATTGAAACTATTATATGAGTGTTCAAATGTCAGTTAATTCTTAGCCAATTTCGACTTTAATTTTTGAAAAATTATGAATTCCTATAGGAATTTCAAGTTTCGTGTTTCGTTTTTTGAGGCATTTTTGTGTTTTTTACGTTTATTTTTAGTTTTTAGGTCATTTTTCATAAATTACGCCATTTTTTGAGGCATTTTAGTGGATTTTTATGTTTTTGTCACTTTTCTACAATAAGTTTTAAAATGAGAGTGTTGCATCTTTGTTTTTCGAAACAGTAAAAAAAGTCGTATATAAATTTGAAAGTATTGATCCAAAGCAGTTGGAGAGGCTCAACAAAATTTGTCCAGCGATAAAATAAAGGGTTAAACTAGTTCTTAATCCATACCAGAAGGTTAAGAATCTTTGTAGTCAACATCAATGTCTTTGGAAAATGGAATTGCTTTGATTAAAAGTATAAAAGAAAAGCTTAACGCTTTAATGCTGGTGGGAATGTTTTTAGAAAATTTATTTACATGCTGAATAAAAAGTCTGGATATAAAAGTTTGTGCCATATTGCTGAATTATAAAGTGGCAACATTTTTGGAAATAGCCAACTAAAATCAAATTTTTTCTTTTAAATATGCCCTCATATCTCATAAGTGCAAAAGTAGAAAGAAGTTTTTCGGTGAACACTGTACAGTAGAGCGCCCATATGTGCAAAATTCTGATTTTGCTTGCTCCCCGTCCATTTCCTGAAATTAGAGATCAAAAAAATAAGATCTCAATAAAAAATTTGGAATCGGTAGTGGAAAAAACCCAGCCGGTTTTCAATTAAAGGTCGAAAAATTGATTAAAAAGAGGCAAGTGGCTTTGACTGCCCGTTACTTCAAAACTATTAATTTTTTCATAATATTTTCAAGACAACTTTTGTAGAACATGACTAGGTCAACATTATCTTCTTAAAAAGTTTTGGTCCAAAAATTAAATTTGTTGCTGTTTCGGTACAAAAATTTAAATTTTTTAAGAAAAATTTCATGACTTTTTTTCTATAAATTGGGTTTTTGAAATTTTCAAAAAGCGAAATATTTGTTCCGGAATTCTTATGTTGTAGGGAATTAAATGTTAATTAATTTAAAAGAAAACTTATTAAAAAATATAAGTTTTTAAGAAATGGAGCTCGTTTGAAAGTTAAGAAAAAAAATGTATTTTTTTATTTTTTCTCCTTAATTTTTAATTCGGTAAGAAACCATTTTGGTAGTCATATTTTCTAAACTAATTTGGGATCGTTGAACACAAAAATAGTATTTGTTTTCGTTTTAGTGCGTTTTTGGGCTATTGCAGCAGAGATAATCGAAAATTTCGAATTTCGTGCACGCAGTCCAGGAAAATATTTCAATCAAGTTGTAGTGAACTGCACAAAGATGTGAAATTGCACGTGAGCATTTACTGAATAAGAAAAAAAGTTTTCAAAATCGGTTCATGGCATGATTTTTAAAATGAGGTCGAAAAACGGTATTTAAATAAAAACGACTTCATACCAAAACCTAAATAGTCATTTTAGATTAATGCTGAATTCGAAATTGAACGCGAAATTGCTGTACCACTTATAGTTCGTGAGATATCTCACCCCTAATGTTCAAAAAACACGATTTTTGAAGTTGTGTAGTTGTGTGAAGTTGCACAGAATCGTTTTGGTCTTTTCTATTAAATGCGTCATTTAGTACTGTCCTTCTTCTTCAAAATTAGCTATGAAATGGGTTTGTATGATTTTTCTTTAAAAAGTGATACCATTTTAAAATAACATTATAAAAGATATAGTAATATGGCAATTGCTATAGAAAATCCATGCATGATTTTTAACTTTTATGATTTCACAGCTCATTTTGAAGGCAAAAAGTAGTTTTAAATTATGCATTTAATAATAACTAGCAATTCATTTCCTTGCATCCAATAAATTAGCAATTAAAAGAAAAAAAATTAAAATACTTAATATTTTTCCAACTTTGAGATCGGCTCCATACCTTAAAACTTAATATTTTTAAAATTTTTTTCTTTTAAATTAATTGTCATTTCATCCTTTACAATATATTCCAGAACAAATATTCCACCCTTTGAAAATTACAAAAAACCAATTTCTAGAAAAAAAGTCATGAAAATTTTCTTAAAAAATTGAAATTTTTGCACCATAACAGCAGCAAATTTAATTTTTGGACCAAGACTTTCTAAGAAGATAATGTTGACCTAGTCATTCTCTACAAAAATTGGCTTAAAAACATTTCGAAAAAATGAAAAGTTTTGAAGTAACGGGCAGTCAAAGCGACTTTCCTTTTTTAATCAATTTTTCGACCTTTGATCGAAAACCGGCTGGGTTTTTTCCACTACCGATTCCAAATTTTTTTTTTGAGATCTTATTTTTTTGACCTCTACTTTCAGGAAATGGACGGGGAGCAAACAAATTCACAACTTTGCACATTTCATATATCTTGTGGGTGCTCTACTGTACAGCAACATTTTAACTGAGAGTAAAAAAAGGTCGTGAAATTTTGAAAATTTTAAAATTTACGTTGTAATTTACTGGAACGCAAATTAATAAATTTTTTTATCAAAAAAGACTAAAAATATACAGTGATTTTAATTTTTTTAGGGCATTTTTTCATTTTTATGGGTAATTTTGTAGGGTTCTTAAGGGCGTTTTGTCATTTTTTTTCGGTAATTTTTCGATGTTTTTAAGGGCATCAAAATCCGAGCCCTGGAAATGACATTTTTATATGCCACTTCTGTAACAAATAAATATATGGTGCAATATAGACTATATAGTCCATATAACACTCTCGCACGACTTATACTTAGTTAAGGAGACATCCTTTTTTATGATACACATATGTACATACTGCATACAAGTGTTCATTAGGCCAATCGCATAAATCAAAAATGTGAAATACCTTGCTGCCAGGGGCTAAAAAGTTTCCTGTTGGTGTAAGTATCAAGCATAAAAATTTTAGTCTTGATCGGAAAATATTTGATCATGCCCCCAGGTCGTTGAAAGTCGGAATAACGTTATTTATATGAAAATATGTGGCTTTAATCGAAAGAATTAATCCTATCTTTGAAATTATTTGCCATAAGTGAATGAGATTTGGTACGTATATGAGCAATACTTGAATGAATAGTATCCAATAAAAAAATGGGCGGTGCCTTGCTCCCTCTACCCAAAATTCTTCGTATCTCTGGAAATATTGGACTCAGGGGAATGATATTCGTGTGGAAGGGGCGTGGCGCTACCCATTTTTTATTGGATACTATTCATTTAAGTATTGTTCATATATGAACCACATCTCATCTTCCTGTTGCAAAAATAGGATTGATTGTTTCCTTATTTTCATATAAATAGCTTTTCTCAACGGCCTGACGGCAAGGTCAAATATGTTCCGATCGGGACCAAATTTTTTGCTTGGATAAACACCAAAAGAGACAAAAATTAGAAAAGAAAAAAATACTGCTTCTATACCAACTAAGTGCAGTACAGTGCAGTATTAACAGAATGATTTTAAAATCTTTACATATAATTTAAAAAAAAGTTTAATCACTTGGCTTGAGAGGGGGGTCGATCGGCCCTATCGTCCCCCTTGGATCCGCCACTGATAGTTGCACCATTTGACATTTGTTTTGAAGTACCAAAATAAAGTGATTCTAATTAAAAATTTGCTGGCTCTAATGATTTTTATTAGAAAGTCCTACTTTACTAGACTACTAATGTTTTTCAACCATGGGTTTCTAATATTCAATAGTTTCATTTTTACATCTCTTTTAATTAAATAAACAGTTTTTTTCGCCTCCGGAAAAATAAACATCTTGTAACATGTGGGGATTTAACATTCATCGATTCATATGTTTTGCAGATAGGCGGATCATGTTATATGAGAAATATATACGATTCGACGCATGGATAATTCAGAGGAAAGCTTTTCTGGATTTGATCCCACTGTAATTTTGGACAATCCAAAGCATTCCATAACATTTATTTTGCATTTGCAATGACCATTGAAAAACTGTCTCCTGAAAGAAAAGTAATGTTGTCATATTATTTATATTTTTGTTTACAGCGCTACTTCATTAAAGAAGCTAAAAAAAGTTTTAAAAAGCTATAGGGCCTTCGCGCCTGAGAGTCCACTGCGGTATTTCTCTGAGGCTTCATTAATACCTACCAGAACTACACAGCAATGCAATTACATAACAATCGCATATTTGCGCTGGCCCTAATTGCTTTCCTTTTTTTTAGTATTTTCCCTTAAATAATCAGTCATGGAACTTTAATCCAAATTTGATATCTCATGTTTTTATTTTCATGTTAAAACATAAAAATCATATTTCCACAAAAAAAAAAAAAAAAAACCAAGGCGCAATCTGACATCGAGTGGAAATTTGGTTTATCAAAGCTTATACGTAACATGCATCGCACCACAACCGCGCCGTCGCCGCTTAATTTAGTTACCACATGGTTTATGTGGATCGTCGAGAAGGTCAAGGTAAAATATCAAGTGTGTATAACAGCTGCTCCCAAATAAAACCTATTGTTCTTTGCTAAACTACTTATTGACCTTTTCCCCAACCCATTTAAAGCAAAATGGCAACAACATTTTCAGTTTTTTCTTATTCAAGTTTATGATTTGGCTTTAACGAACAATCTCACCAGCACCTACATATACTGCCGTCCCATTCATAAAAGTCACATCTACAAATTTTAAAGTCCTGAGATTTTTAACATTTCTATTTTTCAATACAGTATTGAATTTGAAAGTAACTCTTGTGTTAAGAAACGCTTAATATCTAGCAAGAAGGTCATTAACTGAGGATATTCCACAAAACGCGTAAATCCTTCGCAAAACCTTGTAGCTCGTAAAAGCGTCAAATCTGGACAGTTCTTACATGTTTTCGAGGTTTCCGAGGCATTAACGCATTTTATGGAATTTTCTAATTGTTGATTGAATTATTTTTTTAGATTTTTTCGAACCGCGTTTCAGTTTAATAATGCTTTACAACAATTTTTACTTTATTGAAAACCCCAAGAGTTTTGAAAAGTGTTCTTAGTATATTTTGGCCTCCGAAACACGAATATGCTATCCGTTTTTTTTTTTTTGGGTCACTTAAGGATTTCGAAAAAACCGGCTTAGAAGTTATTAAAAAGTCGTTGCTATTACTTATAAAGAAAAATCAGCTAAAAATACTAAAAGTACTCCAAGATTTATGATCTTAGGCTTATTAAAAAGGTATTACAGAGTAGATTTTTCGAAAGTTTTGAACAAAACTAAAATTCTGCCAGCTAAAAATAGTAAAAGTGCTCCAATATTTATGATCTTAGGCTTGTTAGAAAAGTATTACAGAGTAGATTTTTCTAAAGTTATGAAAAAAAAATAAAATTCTACCAGATGTCGCTTTAAAATTCGTTGAAGGCCTTAAATTGGTGTAAATTTAGAGAAAAACGGAGCTGAAGACTACCAAAAATAAAAATTATATCTGCTTTAGGTTCAGAGATATAGAATTTGAATTGGGTGTAAAACCCCCTTCGGCAATCCTCCAATTTCGACAGCATGAATGGTAGACACAATTTACGTACTAAAATGTACAAAGATTTGTGAGAAAAGATGCCATAGGTGCAGGGACATTTGTGAGCTTTTTGCATAAGAGGCTACGACACCCCTTTATCTACGCCCCGCCCCCTCCCATTGTTTTGCAAGGTGTTTGGCAAACATAATATAAGTCCATGTACTAGTTTTATAAAGACAGCTGGTTTATTAAATTTTGTATTTTTTTTTATTTAAGGGTGTTTCTACAGGCGCGCCCCCGCCCTCCATATAATCCTTTCCTCTATCACAACTAATGGTGATTGCGTCATGTTTATAACGCATACGTTTTCATTATAAGTGTTACCACTATTGAAATACATAGGTGTTCGCATAGGAATTAATCCATTAAACTTGCATCTCCAGCAAATGCAATGAGAATTTCTCTAAGCTAATGTGTTATTTTTTGTCTCAATCATTTTTTGAGTCAATAAAGCCAAAAAACAGGCAAAATGAGGAAGCCCTCAAGAACTGCTCCGATTTTGATGATTTCTTTTTTTTTTAAATTTTGTTTTTTTTTTTATTTAAAATCAGAAACATTTTGGAGCGCGGTCGGAATTATATAATTTTTAAACAATATTTAAGAAACTTATATTTTCTTAAAAATAATTGGAAAAAGTAGGCGAAATCAGAAAAGTGCCACTCCCACTTTTTAACTATTTAAAATTTTGATTTTCATCAAAATTTGTATTCGAGTAATATTAAAATCAAAATATCAAAATTTAAATAGTTAAAAAGTGGGCGTGGTTCACATGAACATTTTTCACCATGGCAGACAACTTTGTGTTTTGCAATGATATTTAACGACTAATGGACGGACTGAAAATAAATGGAGGATCTTTATTAATTCGTCTAAAAGTAGTTTGAAATTTGCATTCCTATTGCGTATTCCGTGCAAATGAAGGAAAATTATTACTTGGAATGCAATTAGGCTTTACAAAGTACGGTTGCTTTATTTGCGAATGAGATAGTAGGGACAGAGAAAACCATTAAAGTAATTATGGGGGTTATCGTGAATAAATATTCCCGGGGAATTTTCTCATACTGCCGTGCATTCTCTAATGCAGTTTTAAGAAATTCCCCGGGAATCTTGATTCACGATAACCCCCTATGTGTTGACACGACGACACCAAGTTGTTATTGGTAAAAATAATGTTATTTCACAATGGATAAAAACGACCAAGCTTAAAGCAAGTTCAATGGCTTAATTCTTATGCGAATACTTATGTTTTTCAATACTGATAACACTTATAATGATAAATTTAAAAATTTTTCGAAAACTTTAGGAGGCTAAAATACACTAAGAACACTTTTCAAAGCTCGTGCGGTTTTTTGGCAGTGTAATTGGAAGTATTTTCTTCAGATTTTTCGTCCGTTTATGAAAATGAAAAATAAGCCTGTGTTCGTACGTTACCGTACATACATACATAGAACCGTGTATTTCTATGGCAGAAAGGAAAAACTGCTTAAGTCGACTTAAGCTCAAATCAAAATACGGCATAAGTGTCATGTAAAAGCACATAGCTTATATTGTTTTGTTTTCTGATCGAAATCGAATATTGAAAATGTATGTATATGGAAGGACAAGTTTAAAAGGTAAAGATATCAACCTTTCAGCTCAGATTACTCCACTTACTAGAAAACTAAATATAGAAAAAGTGATGAACAAAGAACTTTTATGAATGTGCCTGTCGGTAGTATATTACATTCACTAGCATATGTTTTCATCACGGCACTAAACTGTCACATTTTCTGAAACAACATTGTGTTCTTGTCTCTCATGCATTTGTGTTGTTTTTTTTTTTTTTTTTGTCTACGCCTTCCGATTTTGTTCGTGCTGATCATCTCTCTCATTGTATACATATACGAAATATACATTTGTGTATGTGATTTGTGTACTGTGTATGTAGGCACGCATGAAGAAAAAGAAACGTCCAAGTCTGGTTCAGATGATGGGAATACGTCAAGCGAGTCCACGCACCAAAGCTGGCGCCAAATGGCTCTCAAAGATCAAAAAAGGTAGGAAATGTATGTGTCACTGCAGCAAAACTTTTCTCACTCTCATTTACCATTGACATGGCACGAACATAATAAAAAGAAGGGAGTAGAAAAGGTTTTGCAGCTGAGTTGTATTAGAGCAGTGATGGTCAAAGATTATGCCCACGGACATTTGAACTTTTGTGCTTGAAAGCTTTCCGTACACGCATTCACTCGCAGATGAGCGTTCTATTGCATCAGTATCTGTGAGGATATGTACGATGCTTATGCTACATCCATAAAAGGTGTTAATTAGCTTTTATACATACATAGACAAAATGAGTTTGGCCATCACTGTGTTAGAGTGACGAAAACTTTTCGAATGCTTAAAGTCTTATTGAAAAATTATATAACTAGCAAACGCTGCACTATAAATTGAAAATTTTTCTGGCCAAAACTAAGAACGAATTTATTATCTTGGTGATCAACTGGAAATGTATATTTTATGTTGACTCTAAAGAATAGGAATTCTGACAAAAATCATAACACTTGCACCGCCGGGTCAAGTATGGAAAGTACTTCGTTTTTAAAGTAATAACGAATAAATATCTGCAAGGTGTCGTTTGCATCAAGTTGAGGCTTGTTTCCGCAGTAAATTTCCGCAAATTTCTCTCCGAATTTTGATATATTTGACTTTAAATACGCGAAACATTGTTGGCTATGTTTACCTATTCAATCATACTATTCTTTTCCTTCAAACTGAGCTCTTGAAAGGTGCTGCACGATGCACATCATGAAATTTCATATAATGGCTAAGTCTTTGGATTTCCTGATGTCATCTTAAATCGAGCAAAACTTTTGAAGGAAGTATCGTACGGCACCTTTTAAAGCTCATAACTTGGTAACTTGGACTAGTAGCATCTTGTGTATCTAAAAAGTAAATGAAAACAGTCACTTTGTTTTCCTTTTTTTCTGTCTGAATTAATTACTTCCGGTGACCAAATTTCTAAGTAATATTAACAATAGCAACGTCTAATTAATTTCTGGTTTCTTAAGACTAAAAAGTTCCAACATAATACACAAAGTTCAAAATTTTAATTTAGGGGTACCATTTAAGTTTACGAATTTTCCACAGAAAACCAAAATATATTTAAATGCTTTAAAATAAATTTCATTATATATACGGATACCAACAGTAAACCGTCACTTGTAAAAATTTAGTTTTGGCCAGAAAAGTGTGCGATGTGCCCGACAGTGCGCTAGCTCAAAATTTTGACTCTACTTCTTCCGGAGCACAAAAAAAAAGAATCAAAAATCAAAATCCCACACTAATACTTTATTGTTTTTCTGTTTCATAAACTTGTCTACAGATTCTGTGGCCCTTTCGGTAGTGCACCTTTCACCGATCGGTTCGCAGGCGAGTTTCTCCGCTGCCAATCAAAACCGCATTGAGAATGTAGCCGACTGGGAAGCAATTGCCAAAAAATATCGTGCTCTGGTTGGCGATGAGGAAGGCGGTTCCATTAAGGACTCCGAGGCAGAGAGTGGTTCTGTCGAAGGTGCTGGAGGCGGAGCCCATCCACTACCATCACAGGTTGGAAATAACGTGTCTGCCCAACAGCACGTCTAAGTTTTATCAACAAATAAGAACTTAGTATCTTAAGATCTGAACTAACAGCATGTTCAAAAGATTTAATCTTGCAATCGTTGTCGTACTGTGAAAGCTATTTTATTCTATGGAAACATTTAAATTTAAATATTAACATTTTGCAATTTTAATTTAACATTTTTTTTTTTTAATTTATGCAAGTATATAAGTAAGAAATTTTCAAAATTCAATACCAACCAGGTACAGTAAATTTGCTCGTATTTAGTAAGATTTTTTATTGAATAAAAGTAATAAACTTTTTGCTTCAGAACTTAAAATTATTCAAAACTTTTGAAAATTGCTGTCAAAAAATAGTATTACGGTTGACGTGTCTTGTAATAGCTTTATGTAAACGCTTAACTGCCCATTCAAATTATAATAATTATAACAGTTACTCAGTTACTGCCATACCTAAATTGGAGCGTCAGCGTTATTTTACTGTCAAAAATTTCGCATCTACATACAATTTGTAAGGCGCATACCGAAATTGCCAACGCTCAAAGCTCAGCTATTCGAATTTCCAATTTTGACAAAGCGTTATGGAGTGAAATTAGCTGTAGAAAGGTAAAAAGAAAAAACAATATGATTTTGACGAACAAATGACTTCAACGCAACGCTCTTCATTTCGGTATGGCGCTTGACGCTTTTGTGTAACGTTAAATAACGCAACGCCTGACGCTCCAATTTAAGTATGGCAGTAACTGTTATAATTATTATACACCTAATTCTGTTTTTACACGGTAGATTGGTTCCAGAAAAAACCGTGTAAAAAAAGACACTGACCGTATTCAAAAATAGGTGATTGGTTCCTTATCCTTAAAATCTATTAAAATTAGTGAAAAACAAGGATTTTTTAAGAACAAGTATTAATGTTTATTTTATTAAATCACATATATAATGCGTTTTTACACAAGCATAAGTATTAAAGAAAAAGATGTATGCAATCTTATTTCAAAAGTAATGTTAATTAAGTTTATGACAACCCAACGGGAAACGGAAGTGCATTGAAAAGACTTCAGTTGCGCTTCTAGGGAAGCAAGAAGCTGCTTCCAGTGCTGTTCTCACTGCTTATCTATTTTAACAAAGCATGTCCTAGCGGAGATGCACATCTTCAGAAGCACATGAAATACGCTTCAAATACGCATCCGTGGAAGTTTTTAAAAATTTTAAGTTCCATTGCACAAAAATTACTTTTTTTCTGTAACTTTTGGTAGATTTATAAAATTTTATAAACAACAAAATAAATAGAATTTGAAAAATTTTGTATGTTACTAGAGATGTGCTTCTATTGCGTTCTTTTTGGAAGCAGCTTCATTTCTTCCCGTTAAGAAGTTCAGGAACTAAAAAAATCCAATAAAACAGCTTTGTTGTTAACAAAAAGAATAGGTTATTCAATTTTTTAGGTAAGAAAAAACTAAAATGATAATCATAAATACAGGAACATAAATTTAATTGCTGTCATGATATGAACACATTTCGCAAAAATTAAATCTGACAAATAAAATTTAAGCCCAAAAAATTTTTAACCGTGCTAAATGGAATAAAATCGTGTAAAAATATTTTAAAAAAATTATTTTCAAACCGTGTTAAATCAAAACCGTGTAAAAAAAGACCGTGTAAAAACGGAATTAGGTGTAATTTGAAATGGGAAACAAAGAAAATAGTATCTAATAAAAATGTTGCGTTTTCAACCGATTTTTGGAAACATACCATTGTAAATCGGTCTAGGCCATATTCTGTAAGCAACTTCTTGTGTATTATCCAAACTTTATATTATGACCTTGGAAATAGCTAAATTTTGAATTAATGCACGTGCGATATATAAGCCGTTTACTCGATTAACTCCAATTTTTAAAAAAATCTGAAATCTAAGTGTCAAAGCACTTAGTATATGTAGTCACGGCCAGGGCTTGGATTTTGATGCGTTTAAAAACATCGAATAGTGACCCAAAAAAATTACAAAATTCCCTTAAAAAATAAAATCAGTTTTTTTTTAGTTTTTTGTTATCCTACACCCAGGATATATTCACTTTGTCCTTCCGTTAGTAACGCAGAGAAGGGGGCATGGCAGGTATGGAAAAGTATATAAATTCTTAATCAGCGTTACCTCCTAAGTCGATATAGCCATGTCCGTCGGTCTAGCTGGCTTGTGGGATTAAAAATGAGTGAAATCGGTCAACGGACACGCCTACCGCCCATACAAAAAAAAAAATTCAAAATGCAACTTTAGGAGTATTTTTCGCGACAGTACAACCACAATACACATAAATACTACGAATTGTAAGCGCAAGCTCTGAACAGAAACTTGGTTAAATCGAACAAGAGGGCGTGGCACCTCCCATATAACAAAAGTTTCAAAATGTTGCAGTGTAGGGTATTTAATGTTTGGCCAGGCCAAGGGTTACACCCTCACTAGTTTTTTAACAAAAATTGTTACGAATTTGAGTAGCAATAAATTACAACGTACATTTTTAAATTTTTTAAATTAAAATACCTTCTTTTCTCGTATTTAATGTTGCTGTACACCGAAAACTTCTTTCCACTTCTGTACTGACGAAAGGGGCATATTTGAATGACAGAATGTCGTTACCATCCAGATTTGATTTTAGTTTGCGGTTTCCAAAAGGGTTGCCACTTAATAATTCAGCAACATGGCATACACTGTATCTAGAATTTTTTATCAAACACTTAATTAAATTTTCTAAAAAAATTCCCATCCATAAATACCTGTTCTGAAATCCGTGTGATTTGAATTACTTTTAATTTAAGAGGCTTTTTTATGAAGACGGTGAGTCGTACGATAAAAAGTATTAGAATCTCTTTTGTGTAGAACTACAGAACAGGCCTGATAAATTAATAAAAATAAACTTTAGAAAAAAAAAAAAACGGTTGCGACAAAAAAGGTACGTTTTAGTGGAAATGCCCAGATTTAATTTCCTCTAAATTAATTTATCGTAACAGTAAAGCACTGAGGCTCTGTACTTTTAAATTACAACTAATAAAACATTAAATCCTGTTATAAACTGGAGAGATTTTGCAATCTCAGCTAACTGAAACAAATTATTTTGAAGAAAACGTAACCCTTCAAGCAACATTTTTTAAGTGAAATTTGAAAAAAATTAATTTTCTTTCCAATTAAAGTTCTTTTCACAAGATTGCAATTATGATAAGATCAAATATGCTCGCGCTAAGGAAGAACTTATAAAAGCGATATGTCGTGGTAGACAAATTACAAAGACAACTTGCATTCTTGTTTGATTTTTTTTTTGTTTTCGTTTCATTTATAAAAATAAGTCTCAAATTTTCACAAAATAGTTACGTAAGAAACATTAGATAGGATTTTCTAATTGTTTTTTAAATGTTATTAACTTATGTATTTTAATGAATCCGTACAGTAATGTAACTTAGTTTAGACATGAGTATTAAATTAATGTGCTTATTCAATAAATTTGTATAATAAATAAACTTTTTTTAAATGTTTTGGAACAAAAAATTAAAGTTTTCCATTTATAGTCCACAAGTCATTTAAGTCTTTAAATTTCCAGGCTGTTAATTAAAAAAGCAGATTTAAGTTTAAATATATGTAAGTTAACTTAAATTGTCAATTATTAATAGTCTTATTACGAATCACTTTAAATCATAAAAATTCTATTAATCTCAATATTATCACATTACCATTGCCATCTGTGAAGTTAATTGTGAAGATTATAAAAAATAAAAAACTTTGAAACAAAAAATATCAATTCTCATCTACTTACATATGTATCTATGTATGTATGTAAAAAAACGGTAAGTTTGACTTCAAAAAGTAGCCACATAATGGATAAAAAGTTACACAATAACAAACATCCGCACACTGCTATGTATTTGCAAAAAACTGATTTTAGCGACCTTTGAGCCTGAATAACTTTTTATGCGCACAATGGACTTCAATGGACTTTTTACACATTATTAACCATACATAAATAAATAAAATTCCGGTGAAAAAAATTCACTTGGAATTTTTTCGCCAAAATATTCTAATTTTCCTGGGCTAATTATAAAATTTGCATATAAAATAATATTAAAAATAAATGGGTACATAGGCAGGGGCGGATTAAGGTCATCTGCCGCCCTAGGCAGTTGCGATTTTGCCGCCTCAGACAGCAGCCTTATTTCTGTTATTGATTAATGAATTGACCTTGAAAATGCATGAACTTGTACATTTGGAAAATATGTACAATTCAAAAAGGTGAAAGTGATTAATTAGAAGAAATTAATTCAAATGTTTTCAATGTTTATTTACAGTTGTACATGTTTTTGTAGCTCGTGTCACATGTTCTTACGTCGCGCTTTACGAAGCGCGAGGTCATTTATTATTTCATCGCACTCTATGTGACGCAAAACTTCTGCTTCTATAGTCAACAAGGCCAAAGAATTCAAGTGATTTTGTCCAATAGTTGATCTAAGATAATTTTTAACTCGTTTCAAACAAGAAAACGATCTCTCACCCTTGCAGTTTGTGACAGCTAAGGACAGAAAAATTCTGAAAGCAATGTCGACATTTGGAAAAACTACGTCAAGATCTTTACTTCTGAAAAAATTGAAAGTTTCAATGGGTGTGACTGTTTTCGAATCCAGATCACATGCAAGATATGCTTTGAAATGAATGAATTTATCATCCAATGAAGTCTCCAAATCTTCACTAAATGCTTCTTGTAAAATTTTGGCTTTTTCCCGGATGTTAGCATTATTTAAGTTTCTCAAATCAATCAAAACAGCAAATTTTTCGTAAACTTCTTCATATTTTCGGCACCTTTCCCGTAATTCAATCAAAAAATTGTCAAAGACGACATTGTATGTGTTGACTCTAAAGTCATCTTTCCCAAGCAATGTTACCTCCTCTGTTCTTGTTTCATCGTCGTAAACTTTTCTACTTTAACCCTCTTCTCGAGTGTTTTGTATTCTTGGTTGACTGACAAATCAAATGCTTTTCTCTCGAATAAGTCAAAATCATCACGTGCATCACACACAATTTTTAGGAGACTTTTGTACAATTGAACTACTTTTATAGTCTCGCACTCAAAAGTGACATTTTGTCTAGTGTAAACGGTCGAAATTTGCCGCCCCTAAAAATGTTGCCTATTAGGTAAATCCGCCCCTGTACATAGGCTTTTGGGCTTAAAAACCAAATATTTTCTTATTAGTGCAGGCAAATTAGGTAAAAACAGGTATTCATTTCTAATTTTGTTGAACATGCACCGATTTTGATCCGACAGGGCTCATTTTGTTCGTAATAAAATTTTATACAAAATCAACATATTGGTTTTTTCCGGCCTTTCCCCAAAATTTCTTTAGTTCCCCGTGAACCCTCA
The DNA here is from genome assembly GCA_951812925.1 of Calliopum simillimum. Taxonomy (NCBI): domain Eukaryota; kingdom Metazoa; phylum Arthropoda; class Insecta; order Diptera; family Lauxaniidae; genus Calliopum; species Calliopum simillimum. Next base: position 474,368 of record OX638369.1, read on the forward strand.
AAATCGGATAAATTCAATAAATCTGTTCTAAAATGCTTTAAAATGGAAAATTATGCTATTCACGGGGTTCTCTAGATTGCTGAACCCAAATATGATGTTGGAAAATAAAAAAACCAAAAATGGCGCCCGAAAAACTGCGTACATACCCATTTTAAGCACCAAAAATGGGAAAAAATCGTTACAGGGGGTTTTAGCCTAAAAGTCTTGTTACATTGAATGAATTTATACGGTCGGTGTGGGATATTGTTTTTTATACTATAAAAAGTAAAGTTTACTAAAAATTTTTTTGTGTTTTTGAATTGTTTATTATTTAAGTAATAACTATAAAAAGTTAATACAACTTAAAATTAAAAATATTTGTAACATTTTGCAAACCATTTTTTCTAAACTAATTTGAGGTCGCTGAACACGAAAAACGCATTTATTTTTTTTTCCTTGGGGTAGTTCCCGAGTTATTCGATAATTTATATTTTCGTGATTATAGCTTCATATACATCAATATATTTCTACGACGCCAAGCCCGATCAATTTTATTTTTCCACATTGACAAAGAATGACTAATGGCGCTTCCAACAAGTATACCAATGATTATGCTTGGAACAAAATTGACTGAGTTATAGCAGAAAAAAGTTTGAAACTTCACAAATTTTTGAAATTTTTCACATCATTTTCAAATGAAACATTTTGTTTTTGGCATATAATTTTTTTAAAGACTTGTTATACCCTACACCCAGGGTATATTCACTTTGTCCTTCCGTTTGTAACGCAGAGAAGGAGGCGTGGCAGGTATAGAAAAGTATATATATTCTTGATCAGCGTCACCTCCTGAGTCGATTTAGCCATGTCCGTCTGTCTGGCTGGCTGGCTGGCTGGGTGGCTGGCTGGCTGTGTGTTGAAATACACTTTTTGGGAAAACTGAGCAAGATAATTCAATGAAATTTGGTACACTGCCTTCATCGTCAAAGTTAGCTCGGGGGATTGAAAATGAGCAAAATCGGTCAACGGACACGCCTACCGCCCATACAAAAATTATATTCAAAATGCAATTTTAGGAGTATTTTTCACGACAATGCAACCACAATACATATAAGTACTACGAATTGTAAGCGCAAGCTCTGAAAAAAAAACTGAGCGAATTCGGACAAGAGGGCGTGGCACCTCCCATATAAGCAAAAGCTTCAAAACGCTATACTGAAAGCGTTTTTTGAGATATTCGAACCAACTTTGACTTAGACACTAAGAATTATAAATAAAAGCTCTCAGCAAAAATTGGTTGAAATCGTACAAGGGGGCGTGGCACCTCCCATATAAGCAAAAGTTTCAAAATGCTATACTGAAAAAGTTTTTTGAGATAATCCAATTAAATTTCACTCTGACACTAAAAACTATAAATGCAAGCTCTGAACAAAAACTAGGTGTACTCGGACAAGAGGGCGTGGCACCTCCCATATAAGCAAAAGCTTCAAAACGCTATACTGAAAGCGTTTTTTGAGATATTTGAACCAAATTTGACTCAGACACTAAGAATTATAAATGAAAGCTCTCAGCAAAAACTGGGTGAAATCAGACAAGGGGGCGTGGCACCTCCCATGTAAGCAAAAGAATCAAAATGCTATACTGAAAGAGTTTTTTGAGATAATCCAACTAAATTTCACTCTGACAATAAAAACTATAAATGCAAGCTCTGAACAAAAACTGGGTGTACTCGGGCAAGAGGGAGTGGCACCTCCCATATAAGCAAAATTTTCAAAATACTGCAGTGTAGGGTATTTATTTTTTGGCCGGGCCAAAATTTACACCCTTACTAGTTTTTTAGTAATTTTATTAAATGGCGCATATAATTGCAAACATTTTAAGCCTATGTTGAGCAAAATCGAATGAAATTTCCAAAAGATGTTAGGGTTTTAGTGCAATAGGAAAATTTCGATTTCTTTCAAAAATTAATATTTTTGATACAATCCGCAATGGTCTTCTACAGAGAATGATTAAAAGTTACTTAAAACATCTTTAAAGTGTTCAATGAGTGTAGGGTATCATATCTGGAGGCTGAAAAATTGGATCTGTTGACTCAGGCCGAACATTTCGAAAATTCTCACGTCTTCTTTATTGCACTAAAACCTTAATATCTTTTGAAAATTTCATTCAATTTTGCTCAACATAGGCTTAAAATGTTTGCAATTATATGCGCCATTTAATAAAATTACTAAAAAACAAGTCTTTAAAAAAATTATATGCCAAAAACCAAATGTTTCATTTGAAAATGATGTGAAAAATTTCAAAAATTTGTGAAGTTTCAAACTTTTTTCTGCTATAACTCAGTCAATTTTGTTCCAAGCATAATCATTGGTATACTTGTTGGAAGCGCCATTAGTCATTCTTTGTCAATGTGGAAAAATAAAATTGATCGGGCTTGGCGTCGTAGAAATATATTGATGTATATGAAGCTATAATCACGAAAATATAAATTATCGAATAACTCGGGAACTACCCCAAGGAAAAAAAAATAAATGCGTTTTTCGTGTTCAGCGACCTCAAATTAGTTTAGAAAAAATGGTTTGCAAAATGTTACAAATATTTTTAATTTTAAGTTGTATTAACTTTTTATAGTTATTACTTAAATAATAAACAATTCAAAAACACAAAAAAATTTTTAGTAAACTTTACTTTTTATAGTATAAAAAACAATATCCCACACCGACCGTATAAATTCATTCAATGTAACAAGACTTTTAGGCTAAAACCCCCTGTAACGATTTTTTCCCATTTTTGGTGCTTAAAATGGGTATGTACGCAGTTTTTCAGGCGCCATTTTTGGTTTTTTTATTTTCCAACATCATATTTGGGTTCAGCAATCTAGAGAACCCCGTGAATAGCATAACTTTCCATTTTAAAGCATTTTAGAACAGATTTATTGAATTTATCCGATTTTGAGGGTTCACGGGGGACTAAAGAAATTTTGGGGAAAGGCCGCAATAAACTAATGTGTTGGTTTTGTTTAAAATTTTATTACGAACAAAATGAGCCCTGTCGGATCAAAATCGGTGCATGTTCAACAAAATTAGAAATGAATACCTAATTTGCCTGCACTATATGTGTTTTTTTAAAATCTAAGAATAAATATGAAATCAAAAAGTGTCGCTCAGATCTGGTTTCGGAGGTATACCCATCGGAAGTTGCGGATATAGCATTTCTAAAAATCAATATAAGTCAGAAACGCCTGCATTGATTTCCAAAATATGGATGTCACATGAAAGGTAATTTAATTTTTGAGATATTATGACTTTTCTGAAATTTGAACCGATTTGTTTTTTAAAAAGCAAACTCGGTGTTGGATATATTATAGACTGTTTCGCGGCCGAAGGCCTCCGCGAAGCCGGTATTGGATTTTTGGGAGTTTTAAATGCTGAAGGCCGCCCACTTGCCCCTTTTCTTATGTAAAATTATTGTGGCTAGCGAAGCCGACTTCAGAAAAGTCGTAATATCTCGAAAACTACGAGCATTTCAAAAATTTTTGGATCTACAGCTTATTAAATTACCTTTCATATGACATCCATGTTTTGGAAATCAATGCACTCGTTTTTAACTTACATAGATTTTTAGAAAAGCTATATCCTTAACTTCCGATGGCGATATCTCCGAAACCAGATCCGAGCGACACTTTTTTTTACACAATTGGTGTTTGTGAGCTAAACTGTATTATTGTTCCGGCTTTTGTTTTGCGATTAGCAAATTTTCGTAATAAATTTTTTTTTTCGTAAAGAAGGTTTGACTTTACCAAATTTTCACTGGATTTCTTAGTTGGACACTTGAACGAACTATTTGCTGTTTTTTGGCTTTATTGACTCCACTAATGGGGCTATTTTCTTGAACTTTGTTTGATCTCGATCAGACCCACTTAACTTCCTTCTTCCAATGCACTCCATACATTATTTGATCAAACCTCACAAAATAAAGGGTTGTAGGGTTTTTTTATGATATTTTTCTTATTGTAGTGTTTGAGAGGACAAAATAGTTTTATTTCTTTATATTTTGCAACGTTTTACCAATGGTTTATCATTTTTAAGTGTAATTTGTAATTTTTTTTTTTTTTTTTTTAATTGAACTTTTAGTCATATATTTGCCAAGATCGATTTACATATAAATCTATCAATGCATTTTTCTAACACATAATTATGACAAATCAAGGAACGGATTAAAAACACGGCTATAGTGACATATGTTTCGTCTTTCGCCACAAAGACTCATCAGACTATTTTTGTTGTAATTATAATTATATTTATTTTACTAAATTAATTATAATTGAAAAATTGCAAGTTTGAAAACTTTTTGTGGTTTTTGGTCTGGGCGGGAGTCGAACCAAGGATCTCCAGGTTGGTAGCAGCAGTCGTTACCACTACACCAGCCTTGCCCTGCTGCGAAGCCGACTTTTGCCAGTTTTGTTTGTGTGTTAATACGTATTGATATATCATAATTGTTGTTTGTGTTATTTATTGATATTTGGTATAGTTGTTCCTTTGGAACAAATTCAATACCGATTGCAGGTGTTTCCACCTTATCAGGGCGTGTTCTCCCAAATAACTTTTTAAGAATTTTTTTTAAGTGTGTTACTTAATGACATTTTATATATAGAAAATTGATTTTTTTTTAATTGAACTTTTAGTCATATATTTGCAAAGATCGATTTACATATAAATCTATCAATGCATTTTTCTAACACATAATTATGACAAATCAAGGAACGGATTAAAAACACGGCTATAGTGACATATGTTTCGTCTTTCGCCACAAAGACTCATCAGACTATTTTTGTTGTAATTATAATTATATTTATTTTACTAAATTAATTATAATTGAAAAATTGCAAGTTTGAAAACTTTTTGTGGTTTTTGGTCTGGGCGGGAGTCGAACCAAGGATCTCCAGGTTGGTAGCAGCAGTCGTTACCACTACACCAGCCTTGCCCTGCTGCGAAGCCGACTTTTGCCAGTTTTGTTTGTGTGTTAATACGTATTGATATATCATAATTGTTGTTTGTGTTATTTATTGATATACCAAATATCAATAAATAACACAAACAACAATTATGATATATCAATACGTATTAGAAAAATGCATTGATAGATTTATATGTAAATCGATCTTTGCAAATATATGACTAAAAGTTCAATTAAAAAAAAATCAATTTTCTATATATAAAATGTCATTAAGTAACACACTTAAAAAAAATTCTTAAAAAGTTATTTGGGAGAACACGCCCTGATAAGGTGGAAACACCTGCAATCGGTATTGAATTTGTTCCAAAGGAACAACTATACCAAATATCAATAAATAACACAAACAACAATTATGATATATCAATACGTATTAACACACAAACAAAACTGGCAAAAGTCGGCTTCGCAGCAGGGCAAGGCTGGTGTAGTGGTAACGACTACTGCTACCAACCTGGAGATCCTTGGTTCGACTCCCGCCCAGACCAAAAACCACAAAAAGTTTTCAAACTTGCAATTTTTCAATTATAATTAATTTAGTAAAATAAATATAATTATAATTACAACAAAAATAGTCTGATGAGTCTTTGTGGCGAAAGACGAAACATATGTCACTATAGCCGTGTTTTTAATCCGTTCCTTGATTTGTCATAATTATGTGTTAGAAAAATGCATTGATAGATTTATATGTAAATCGATCTTTGCAAATATATGACTAAAAGTTCAATTAAAAAAAAATCAATTTTCTATATATAAAATGTCATTAAGTAACACACTTAAAAAAAAAATTCTTAAAAAGTTATTTGGGAGAACACGCCCTGATAAGGTGGAAACACCTGCAATCGGTATTGAATTTGTTCCAAAGGAACAACTATACCAAATATCAATAAATAACACAAACAACAATTATGATATATCAATACGTATTAACACACAAACAAAACTGGCAAAAGTCGGCTTCGCAGCAGGGCAAGGCTGGTGTAGTGGTAACGACTGCTGCTACCAACCTGGAGATCCTTGGTTCGACTCCCGCCCAGACCAAAAACCACAAAAAGTTTTCAAACTTGCAATTTTTCAATTATAATTAATTTAGTAAAATAAATATAATTATAATTACAACAAAAATAGTCTGATGAGTCTTTGTGGCGAAAGACGAAACATATGTCACTATAGCCGTGTTTTTAATCCGTTCCTTGATTTGTCATAATTATGTGTTAGAAAAATGCATTGATAGATTTATATGTAAATCGATCTTTGCAAATATATGACTAAAAGTTCAATTAAAAAAAATCAATTTTCTATATATAAAATGTCATTAAGTAACACACTTAAAAAAAATTCTTAAAAAGTAATTTGTAATTTTTACCAAATCTTAATTTCAGGAATATGACGAATTTTATTTTACTTAGGCTAGCACACACAGGACTTTGCTTGTTTCAAACTTTTCGTAAATATTAAATAAAAAATGAAAAATTAACGAAAGGTTGAGGAGGGAGGGAGACGAAAAGAAATGATCTAAACCAAAAAATCCCATAATCCATAAATCCATAAAATAACATTTACAAATCAATAAATAACATTAACAAACAAATCAATTGTGATATCCCGGTGGCGAACGGCAAGACGATTCATCGATGACAAATAGAGACAAAATTAGATCATAGGTGAGAAACGGAGACATTTGTATGACTTCATGCGTGAACTTTTAGAACAAATGTCCAAAAAATCACTGATGACTTATGCTGATAATTTCACTGAGTCGTCAGTGTGCTAGCGACACGTAGCAGACAATATCAGTACGATTCCCTCATGAATAAGTCACTAATGCGTATACTTCCGAGTGAGTTGTAGAGGAAAATGTCATCGAGTTTTCACCAATGACTTTGTCACAAACATGTCAGCATAAATCTAGCAAAAAAAAATTTTTTTTTTTTTTGTTTTGCATTTGTTTTTATTTATATTTATTAAGTAATCAAAATATTTTAATTTACATTTATTAAATATACAATTTTATAAAGATGACACTAACAACTCAGGCCTTCGACTCTAAATAAAAATACTTAGTAGAGTAGAACGGGGCAATGTCGTGCACTCAACTTTGACATGCTCGTAAAGCCGTACATCTCAAGCGAATGCGACGAGTAAGCATCCGATCGAAAGATAATTTTGTTGGTTACATCCATGTATAACAACATTTGTGTAGCGAGAAATTGTGTTTGTGTAAGTGAAGAAAAAAAAAATGTGCACGACATTACCCCCCTCAAAATTTGTGGGGTAATGTCGTGTATTGTTTTCCGAGTATAGTAAAGGTACCAAAATGTGTGAGAAATGATAGGTAGTGGTTCTATTAGTTTAGATTTAGCATTATCATGTATTTATTCATTATTATACAAGTATGAAGTACATAATATGTTGTGTAGAGTAGAACGGGGCAATGTCGTGCACTCAACTTTGACATGCTCGTAAAGCCGTACATCTCAAGCGAATGCAACGAGTAAGCATCCGATCGAAAGATAATTTCATTGGTAACATCCATGTGTAACAACATTTGTGCAGCGAGAAATTGTGTTTGTGTAAGTGAATGTGCACGACATTACCCCAATGGTCGTTTTAAAGGTCAACTTCGATAACTCGGTGAAGCCCAAAATTTTTTTCGAAAACCAAATACTTCTTTTCTTTGGCAGGATATTTCGTTTCAGAAAACACTTACCTGGTATATTTTCCCGGAAGGAAAATTATTTTTCTGACCCGATAAAAAAACACTTTTATCGTCCCGAAAGCGTGCGTTTTGAAAAAAAGGTTACTCTGTAGAGACGAACTGGTGAAAATTGCTAGTATTATATGCATAAGCTCAGTAGGTCAGCAGGTTCCTACCTTACGAACAGTTGGTAAATCATTCACGTGCACGACATTACCCCCTGTACGACATTACCCCGTTCTACTCTACATATTAACAAATGAAAATAACTACGTACTATTAAACATGTCATAGTTATGTCATGTATTCTAGTCAAATCTGAGAGGTGGTGCCTTGGTGAGATATTAGGTGCTAAAAGTCGAGAAAATCTGTTTTATACAAATATCACGCTAAGGTCGGTCCACAATTTTATAGTTCAGAAAATTTTCAATAAAAAAATCATGAAAGTTGTTTCGTTTGACTTTTAGTTTAGTAGATATCCTATTTTAAGGTATTTGCCGCATACAAGTGTTTGTTTATAGTAATACGAGTATGACTGTTGATTTTAAAAATAGTATAACTCATCAACTGTAAGTCGTAAAAAAACTATTTTTGCGGGTTTTCTATATGAAATTATCTGAGCTACAAATAGTGAACAAATTTTTTTTTCTAGAAATAACCCTTAGCAAGATATTTGCAAAAAACCAAATTTCTCTACTTTTAGCAAGTCTCTTCTATTGGAATAACACTCAAAAAAATTCAGATTGAATACTATGATGTAGGTCAGCCAGCCGCTGTCAGTTAATCTATTAGATAATGCATTTTTTATGTTTTGATTGTGCTTTGCGGCAATTTTCAGGCCATCGAATCAAACTGCATCGAACTTGAAAATACATTTGTCTAACAGCAAAATTTTCGGTGATATTCTTCATGGGTAGGTCGACGACAGAAATCTATTGCAAAGATAAAATTCAGACGTTATAATAACTCCATTATTAAAAGCCTTTTCTTAAGGACATTTTAACTCACCTCAAAATGTTTAGTCTGTCTGAATTTAACAGTTATAAAAGACATCTTTTTAATTAAAATTAATCACATTTTGTAGGAGAACACAATATTTTGTTATTTATTTCATTTCGCTTGACAAACTGACCACAAAAATAACAATCGGCTGTATCTATGACTTTTACTCGTTGATGGCGACATGCAACAGACAATGTCATGCAGCCGTAAACTCATTATTGACTTTTAACAGACAATATCACCGATTCGAAACATTTCAGAAGTTTAGAGACACTTGAGTGATACTGTCCAACAGAGAATACTAGCTTCCTGACGTCCCCATTGTGAGTCAATAGGGCTATTATTCTTGAAAACTATATTAATCAAAATTTCAAACACAGTTGAATAGTGGAATCACTTACCCATCTGCTGTAAATCTCTGCCGCTGCTGAGGCCGCCACGGATTTACGCATTAATTATTTTTCTCTACATTTTTTTCTTTTTCTTTTTCACAATTCACTTACAACACTCTCACTTTTTGCAATTTTATTCAACAATTATTTCACTTAACTTTTATTTTATTCTTTTCATATTTTATTATTTGTTACATATTTCGTTAAGACGGGACGGAATTAACTAAGACTTTCATACCACATCCCCAAAACCAGAATCACCAACTACAACTGCCGCAGTGACTCGCAGTAGTATTCGAATACAAACACCATCGCCTACAATCAATGAAATAGTGAGTCCAAACATTCAGATATGCAAAGCAAAATTGAAGACCTTGTCTTGGAATCACAAAAGGCCGGCCTAAAAATCAACGTAACCAAGACTAAAAGCATGAAGTTAAACGCAAACAAGGATGACATCACGTTTAGAGCTGGCAGTGATGACATCGAAAACGTCGATAGCTTCACGTATTTAGGCAGCATTATCTCCATGGATGGTTGAGCAAAAGAGGATATTAACTCAAGAATAGCAAAAGCAAAAGGCGCGTTTGCTCAACTGAACAAAATATGGTCTCCACCCGTTATATCCACTAAAACGAGAGTGCGCATTTTTGATTCGAATGTGAAATCGGTTTTGTTATATGGGTGCGAAACATGGCTTGTTACTGAACAAGCTGCAAGTATTCGTCAACAAATGCTTAAGGCGTATACTAAAGATTTGGTGGCCTCGCACTATATCAAATGCCGAGCTACACCAAAAATGCAATCAGAGGGCTATAGCAAACGAGGTCAAGCTGCGCAAATGGGGATGGATTGGTCACACTCTCCGGAAACCACAAAGCGAAGTTTGTCGCCAGGCTCTTGAGTGGAATCCACAAGGCAGTAGAGCACTTGCTAGACCCAAAACCAACTGGAAAAGGTCGCTGGAAAAGGAAATTCAAGAATCGGGAAAGTCGTGGCAAGAGATCAAAGTCATCGCAAGGGATCGCAACGAATGGAGATGTTTCATATTGGCCCTATGCTCCTCCTACACTGTGAAAAGTACTAAGTCTGTTTTTTGGAGTCTTGAGATATTTGGTAAGGGCGATATAAAAATAGGCACACAAAATCGGTTTAGTCCCTGGTTCTATACCTAAATATCAACCGATTTGCTTGACTTTTTTTTAAAGGTTGTGAGGAAGAGCAGTGCATAGGATAACACTTTTTTACAAATAGTTCTATCGCCCGACAATTTAGTCTGTCGTGTGAACCAGCACTTACTGATATTTTGAATGTTTTTGATACTTTTGGACTTTTACCGATATTTTGGATGATTTTTCGATATTTTTAGACCTATACCGATTTTAAATAAGGATATCTTCTAAACTATAAATCACACGAAAACAATTCGGACGTCATTCTAGTAGTAACCCGTTATCGAAATATTTGCAAAAAATTATCTTTGTGACCTTTGACCTTCAATAAAGTTTTTTAGCTCATACGGGATCAATGGTTACTTTTGAAATTTTGTTCATAATGGTATATCTAAGGTCTGCACTGATTTTCAACTTTTTTCTAACTTGCGAGATGTATCCTTTTTTTTGCCCTTGATAAGGTGTTGCCCACAAAATTTCATTAAAATAGCTGATATAAATTGCGAGACATAACGTTAAAAGGTGGTGCAACGCCGCTCGTTCAATCACTCCTTAACATAGCTATGAACCGTCCGGAGCACGAAAGAAATACATCCTTGTAAAAGGGTTACGTTCAGTCCAGTCGAGTTACATCCACTATTGTAATTAGCTCCCTTAAGGGGACTCCCGAACAAGAACTAGATAAAAATATAAAAAAAACTCTTCGTTGCCAGCAGAGTATAAATGTTCAAAGGTCCCTCATCTCCTTGGTTATACGCTCTCTGGACCGAGTTCGGACGCTGTGTACAAAATTAATCGAATTAAAAGCTCCAATAAAAAAATAAAATGATTTCGACTGGTATGATTAGCAAACAAAGACCAAGACCAATTCCATAGCAGTCTTGGTCTTGTTCTTGCACATTGTGCATGGTTTTGATATTGAGTCTTGGTCTTGATCTTGAAACAATTTTCAGAGACATTGATTATTCAAAATTTCAAAGCCATATTTTTCCAAAGCAGTTGGGTTTTTAAGATGCCAAAATACAAATTGAGAGATGATTTCATCTTCAAAACGGGAATGAACCAACTTTTAACTATAAATTACCAAGACTGAAAAGCAGTCTTGGTCTTGCCGATTATCGTGAGCAAGACCAAGACCATAGCAGTCTTGGTCTTGATCTTGGTCTTGCAAAAATATCAGCGTCTTGGTCTTGGTCTCGCAAAATAACCGAGACCAAGAACAAGACTCAAGACCAAGACTAATTTTGCTCATCACTAAAAATATATAAGGGCGACTTCCAAAATGTATATGAAGCACTCCATGCCAAGTGTACCAGCTCAAAATTTTTTTTCGCTCAAATTTGGCAATGTGGTAGATTCGGAGTGCAAGAACAATAATCCGGGAGGATTTGGTCCTAGTACCATTTGTTGTTAAAATACAGGGTGTTGAAGTTGGCGTTTTGAGTAATTTTCATGAAAATGGATTTATAGCTTACACTAAAATTTGTAAATTGATAAATCTAAGTTATTGGTACTATCCATTTTGAAGTGTTCTTTTTATATTGTAAAAAAATATTTCTTGGTGAAAAAAATGTTTTTTCACCAAAATTTTTTACACTTAAAAATACTTTTGGATTTTCTTTTTTAAAAACGCCCCTTCGATTTTTTTTAAAGGTCCTTTAAATTATTTCATTGTGTTGGGAGCAAACACTTTATTACTTATTATATATTCAAAAAGAAATTAAACATAATTTATAACATAGCAAGTAGCTAACACCTTTTATTGTATAATTAGAACAATACATAAAATAGTTCTAAGAATCTCAAGTAACTTTTTAAAAATGTTAAAATTTGTAACTGATCTGGAAAAGACTCAATAAATATTACTTACTAACTTACCTTTAATTAAAGCATAATTTATAAGCTTGAGTAAAAAAAGATTTTCGCCTTCCGCGGGCGTTCAAAAGCCAAAAACTTTAATTTAGTGTCCGAATCCCTTCTTGAGTCATACATCATTTTAAAGCTTATAAAATATGCTTTAATTTAAAGTACTTTTAAAAAAAAATCGAAGGGGGGTTTTTTTAAAAAAAATTCAAAAGTATTTTTAAGTGTAAAAAATTTTGGTGAAAAAAAATGTTTTTCACCAAGAAATATTTTTTTACAATATAAAAAGAACACTTCAAAATGAATAGGACCAATAACTTAGATTTATCAATTTACAAATTTTAGTTTAAGCTATAAATTTTTGAAAAAACACCCTTTTCATGAAAATGACTAAAAACGCCAACTTCAACACCCTGTATTTTAACAAGAAATGGTACTAGGACCAAATCCTCCCAGATTGTTCTTGCACACCGGATCTACCATATTGCCAAATTTGAGCTGGTACACTTGGCATGGAGTGCTTCATATACATTTAGGAAGTCGCCCTCAAGACCAAGACGGCTATGGTCTTGGTCTTGCTCACGATAATCGTCAAGACCAAGACTGCTTTTCAGTCTTGGTAATTTATAGTTAAAAGCTGTTTCACTCCCGCTTTGAAGATAAAATCATCTCTCAATTTGTATTTTGGCATCTTAAAAACCCAACTGCTTTGGAAAAATATGGCTTTGAAATTTTAAATAATCTCTGAAAATTTTTTCAAGACCAAGACTCAATATCAAAACCAACCACAATGTGCAAGAACAAGACCAAGACTGCTATGGTCTTGGTCTTTGTTTGCTCATCACACCAGTCGAAATCATTTTAATATTTTTTGGGAGCTATTTAATTCGATGAATTTTGTACACAGCGTCCGAACTCGGTCCAGAGAGCGTATAACCAAGGATGAGCTGATACACTTGGCATGGAGTGCTTCATATATACAATGTTCACAAACAGTTTTGTACCAGCATCTAAACTGCAACAGCATTCAACATGGACTGACATTGGAAAAATTATCCTTTGCTTTATTTGCGTAAGGGAACACTTTATTTACAAAGTATGGCATTTCACTATTCGAAAATAAAATGGTTGCAAAAAAATTTAACTATTAGTAAACTGTTTCAATGAGATCAGTGGAAATTATTTTAAATATTTCTAAAAATTGATCAAAATAACAACTTCCTATATTTTTCTCAGGACTTCTCCCATAAAATTGTCTGCTTTTTGCGTTTTGTGTTCTGCTTTATTTTGCAGCTTTGTTGTCAAAAACTGTCATTTTTGGCAGTATCAAAACAAATTTTTTTGTTTGTAAGCATCAACAACAAAGTCGATGCGCTAGTTGTCAATTGAATGCGTATTGATTACTTGTTGACGGCATTAAGGAATGCTATGCTTTGTCAACATTTTGTAGCTCGGCTTTTACGAATGAATGACTTTGTATGTTTGCTCCGCAACTGACGTTTAGGAAGTCGCCCAAACTTTAAATATCTGCCACGCCTCCTTCTCTGTGTAACAAATGGAAGAACAAAGTAAACATACTCTGGGTGTAAGGTATAAAAATTGTTTCAATATGAATACCATAAGCGAGAAACAGATAAAAAAGTATGCATGCATATATTTCTTTCTTGGACTAATCGGGTCAAATTCGGTAGTAGTCACATTTGAGTTTTAAAATTTTTTATTAAACAGTCTATTTAAGATTGTTACATCTAAAAGTTTGTATCGACATCGAGAAAATATTTACTGAATCGCTTTAAAGCTAAATTGATATAAAAAAGATGACAAACTGTTTATAAGACAGTTATAGAATACTAACTTAAACAAATATTAGAATAGAAAGTTTAGATAAAGATATTAGTGATATTAAATGTGTTCCATAAGTTTATTTGAAATTAGTTTTTACTTATTATTTTATTAAAGAACTTTTTCTTTTTTAACCATCAGATTTTTGCTTTTTTTCATCGTTTCGATTTTCGTGACCACCACGTCTCTTACGATTGCCATGATGGTGCCCACCTTTGTGTTTATTGTGATGATTTCGTCGATTTTTCATGTGCTCAATAGCTTTGTCCAGAAATGTTTTTTCCTCTTCTTCAGTTAAAGTGCGCATTGCGAGTTCAATGTTGTCTATCGACAATTTTAGCTAGTAATCAAAATAGGATTGCATCAAAAGCATAAATTAAAGTAAAACATTGAAACCTACCTTTTTATCTTCCAGTTTATCTAAAAACTGTGCTGCAGAATCTTCCTGGTGGAAGCGTATGTATCCCTCTTTATCTCCTTTGCTGTAGTCAATAAAGGCTACTTCCCAGTCACCCTCGACTTTCTCAACTGCCTCACGTAAAATTTCACGAGTTACAACATCGCTGGCACCTTCGAAAAATAGAACTGCACCCTTAGGTAATTGTAATTTTTCTTCCTCAACCTTAACCTTTTTCTTTGAATGTGCTTTCATCTCCTCTTTCTTCTGGTTAAGATACATTTCCTGCCATTTTCGTATTAGTTCACGTTCTTTGAAGAGAACCTTTAATATGTCGTAAATTTATTTATTTAAATGTCACATTTTAAAAATAAATCTAAAAAGTACGGAGAAACAAGGCGTAGGTGTAAAGGCGCAGACCAATTACGCGTTAAGGTGTAACAGTTAGACGATAATGGGACCCCGACATCTCTAAAAAAAAGCGCATGTGCACAAAGTTCATGCTCCAAAAAATTTAACAAAAAAAAAATAAAATACACGACAAAATCGACAAAAAATTTAGTTTTACAGGATTTATTTGAATAGATTGAAGGATAAATCACAGGACACCTTTTTATTAAAAGTCGAGAATATATCGATACCTTAGAGCGCTATAGTCCTATCTCCACTTTTTGCGATTTTGAGATTTTTGCAGTTATGGCAACATTGTAGGCTTCTTTATCGTGTGGAAAACTGTGTGATGTCAAAATACCACTATAACACCAAAATATTCGAAAATTAAAAAAAATCCTATCTCCAAACTGTAATTTTTTCAAGAGCGCTACTGTCCTATCTCCCACTGAATATTCAAATAAGTCACATTTTTAAAAAAATTCTTCGTTTTTACGCGTCTTCTTCGCGTTTCATGACTTTTTGCGACATTTTAGTGAACAAATTAGGTTATAACCAAGGGTCCACTCTTGTTTGTCGGAACCAAAAATTAAAAAAAAAAAAATTGGTTTTTTCGTGTTTTCTACGTGTTTCATGACTTTTTACGACATTTTAGTGGAAAAAATTCAAAAAATGTACTAAATACGTCGTTTATTTTAATAGTTGTAAAATTTTATATAAGGGCAAAAGTAATGACATACCATAAATTGGCTGGAATTTCGTTAGAAGTAAATAAAATTGGTTAGAAACATTAAATTATGTTAAAATATACTATAGGTAAAAATATTGCATATATCGTTATATCAAAATAGCAGCCAATCCTAAATAACCACTGTTTGAAATCTTCTTTTTGCATTTCCCAACAATTGGAAAAATGGAGATAGGACTATAGCGCTCTAAGGTATCGATATGTATATTTTATTTAAGTAAGAGTTACTCAGAGTCTACAACTATCATTTAGTCATCTGTTTCACCTTGAATTACACTGTGGAACAAAATTTGGTCGCCAATAGTTTACTCGGATCTGACGCTGCGGGGTGAAAATATAGGCCAAAATAAAAGACCATTTGGCTCAGTTTGTTTTCGAGAAAAGGCCGTTTGAAATTTGCACCTTAAATTATGTGGTTTTTTCGATATACAGTAGACCCCGCTTAATTGACCCCCTTTTATTTTAACTTCCCCGGATAATTGAACTAAAAAAAGCCTAGTGAAACAGTCCTCATTGAAAAAGGCACCCAAATCCCCTGTTAATTGATTCCCGCTTAATTGGTTTCCCCGGTTAATTGATAGGAAAAAAATTATTTCCAAATGAAAAATACATACAAAATACCCCTTTTAAAAAATCAACAATATTAAAAGTAACAAAAAATTTTACTAATGGAAAAATCTGAACAGTTTTCAGTACAGCCCAATAAAGATTTTAATGCTACTCCGAACTAGCTTTGGCAAAGGCAAACCCGTTAAGGTGTCGTCTTTCGTAAAGTCCATGGTGAAAAATCCTCAGAAAACTCAAAAGGAGCAAATGATTTCAATAACTTAGTTCTTCCCGGATTATTAAAGGGTTTTGATCAAGTTGATATTTTTGACGCCGACGAAAGTGGATTGTGCTTTACATACTATGTCCAGAAGAGGTGATGGCCTTAAAGGTTTTAAATAGTCAAAATCACGTATGTTTTTTTTTTTTATTTCTGATGCCACAAGAAATTATAAAAAAATTTTAAAATTTGACGCTGAATAACTTTTTATACGCACACAATTACAAAATTGTCCCAACATTTTTCTACAGAAGTAATCGTTAGCGAGATATTTGCAAAAGAACTGATTTTCGCAACCTTTTCAGGCCGATCATGTGCTCAGGCATCCGATTCAGCACGGCAGACTGATGGACTCGTAGTAAACATATCCTAAGCTATCGATTTCCAAATACATTTCCATTACACCTAGTTTTTCCAAATTTTTATGCTCAGCTCTAAGTCTACTACGCACATACCCGTATTTTGAGTTAATTTTCTTTATTTTATTTTAAGGTGAATTGAAGTTCCATTTATGTACCTAATGCACTTTTTAATACAATATACATTAGAGGTGTTTTAAGAATGTATGGAGATTCTTAGTAACAACATTTTGATACTTGACACCCCTCAATTTTGTGAGGTTGAACAAAAAAATGAGTTTGCAAAAAAAATGTTGGGGGTGGGGTGAGGGTAAAGGTTGGCGCATCGAGGTCAAAGGTGTGAGAAAAAGAGAAAAAATTTACATACAGCCCTTCAAATATTTAGGGGTCACCTCTAGAGGGGTCAAATGTATGACCGACCCACATTATTTTTCTCCCACCAAAATTTTTACCAAGCATACTTACCCCCTATCTCTAACTCCTAAGGGGGCTCCCATACAAAATTGACATTTTTAGGAAATTGACCCCCACCTCTACCTGGGTGCCCCTAGAAGGTTCTAATGTATAACTGGTCCCTAATATTTTTTTCTCCCCAACATTTTTTCCTGACATACTTACCCTCTATCTCTGACTCTTTAGGGAACTCCCATACAAAATAGATGTCATAGACATAAAAAATATGGAAAGGAAATCGTCAAATAGGCCCATAACTGCCCTGAAGTCACACCTAGAGGAGTCAAACATAAGACCGACCCCCATTAGCCCCCCTCCACAGTTTTTTCTCAGCATACCTACCCCCTATTTCTAATCCTTAAGGGGGCTCCCATACAAAGTTACTGTTTTATATAAAATGCCCCAACTGCCCTAACTGGCCCACGGGTATCCATAGAAGGGTTAAATGTATGACCGACCCCCATTATTTTTTCGCGACCTATATTTTTTCGCCACATACTTACCCCTATTTTCAACCCTGAAAGGGGCTGCCATACAATTTTTTTTTTTTAATAAATTTTCCTAGAAATAATGGGGGTCGGTCATACATTTGATCCTTCTTGGGGTACTCATGGTCTAGTTATGGTCCAGTTAGGGCAGTGGGGGCGGTTTTTAAAAAAACCGTTACTTTGTATGGGAGCCTCCTTAAGGATTTGAAATAGGGGGTAGGTAAGCTGTGAAGCTTTGAAGGGGGCATAATGGGGGTCGGTCATACATTTGACTCCTCTAGGAGAGACTCCTGGGCAGTTATGGGCCTATTTGACGATTTCCTTTCCATATTTTTTATGTCTATGACGTCAGTTTTGTATGGGAGCCCCCTAAAGAGCTAGAGATAGGGGGTAAGTATGGTGGGAAAAAATGTTGCGGAGGAAAAAATATTATGGGCCGGTCATACATTTGACCCTTCTAGGGGCACCTTGGGAGTGGTGGGGGTCGATTTCCTAAAAAATTTCAATTTTGTATGGAAGCCCCTTAGGGGTTAGTGATAAGGGGTAGGTATGTTTGGTAAAAATGTTGGGGGAGAAAAAAAAATGTGGGTCGGTCATACATTTGAACCCTCTAGAGGTGGCCCCTCTTGTTGGGCCGCAAGTAAATTGCTTCTCCTTTTCTCTCATCTTTGACCTCGATGCGCCAACCCTTACCCTCAGCCCACCCCCAAAATTTTTTTTGCAAACTCATTTTTTTTTCCAACCTCACAAAATTGAGGGGTGTCAAGTATCAAAATCCAAAATTCGTGCACTAAAACACCCCTAATATACATACATATTTTTGTATCCGTTACCTCCTTATGGAGCTTATGACTTTATGAAATTCTTAATGCTTTGAACATATAAAAAAACCATTAAATTTTTTCTATGCTTAATTGACTCACTCGATCAATTATCCGGGATTCTTTTAATTGATCAGTCAATTAAGCGGGGTCTACTGTATCTCGTAAGTAATCTGAGTTTTATTGCATTTAGTGGTGGGGTTTTGTTTGTCTCGTCCATATCTACTCCTTCACTACCAAATCAGTCCTTTTGGATGCATTTTTGGCAAGTTAGAGCACAAAATTCCCAAAAAAAAGTGACATTATGACATTCGGCTCAATAGAAATCACCCGAGTGGTAGATTTATGTACAGGTTTTGCCTTTAGACCTATAGCCGAGATCCATACGAACACTTTGATATAATATATTTAGCATAGGTCTAGAAATAATGTGCCTACTCATAAGCGGCATGCACAATTTCCTATTTTTTTTTTTTTTTTTTTTTTTTTTCAAATTTTGAATTAGGATATCTCCTGAGTTATAAGTCGTACGAAAACAATTCAGGGGTAATTTTTATAGAAAATTTTATAAGCTACAATATTGCTTGCAAATGTTTTTCTCTAAACGTAACCGTTCAAGAGATATTTGTAAAAAACTGATTTTGGACGCCATTTTTCCAATATAGCGACGCGAGCGAACACGTCTCGAGGTAGCAAAGTTGAAATTCTGAAAGATCACATAGAAATCTATAAAATAACTCATTTGCACAAATCCCGCAAAACTTTTCAGGTAACATCATTTTATTCTCCCAAATGATTGTACTATTTCTTCAATTTTCTCGTATTGCCTTGATATCTCGAAAACGAAGCGATATGAAAAAATTTTATGTAATCCTTTAGACTTATTTTGTATCGGAAATCGAAGAATCCCCACGTACCTTTTCTTTCTCAATAAATTCCTGCGCTTGTTCCTTTTTCTCAAATGTTACGAAAACACTACCTTTGAATTTGTATGTCTTTGTTGGTTTGTCGAGATACTTTCGCATATTAATATTAAGCACTTTAACGTAAGGACTAAAAAAGTCAATTAATTCCGACATCTCTACATCGAGTGGAAAACCTTTAGCGTAAGCAGTACGTGACATAATCTCCTTGCGTCGTTCTTCGTTGTGTTCAGGAATTGGTCGCTCTGGATGACGACGAATTTTTTGCTTGTCGTCGCTTATTTCCAAAAGACCTTCATCAGACTTGATCAAAGCATTGACTATGACTTCAGTGTCGGTGCTTAGTGCAGCCAATCGCTTGAATGTGAGCAGCACCGAAATGGGAACCCAACCTTCATCTTTTGAAATCTGTTCAATTAAAAATTTGTCGCGATTTAGATTAGCATCACCGAAATAGTATTCCACCTGACGAACGATGTTGGATTCCAACTTAGATGATTGTTCCTCAATAACTGG
Organism: Calliopum simillimum; assembly: GCA_951812925.1. Taxonomy (NCBI): domain Eukaryota; kingdom Metazoa; phylum Arthropoda; class Insecta; order Diptera; family Lauxaniidae; genus Calliopum; species Calliopum simillimum. Next base: position 494,247 of record OX638369.1, read on the forward strand.
AGATTTTTGCTCCACAGTTTCTATCTTTTCAGATACTGATGTTTCTGTTTTCTCATTTTTGGCGTCTTTTTCATCGGCGGTAACGGACTCTGTTTTTTCTTTTTCGTCGCCAATGGCCAGTGGTTTCTCTTCAATATCTGACATGATGCGTTCGAGTGCTTTTTAAAATATGACTACAAATTAAAGAAATTCTTTACCGCGACTCTGTCTTATTTCAGATTGTTTCACGAATTTGGCGGAGCACGTTTTACTTTAACCTCTATCTTATTGTGACATTTGCTGAAAATGCCTTTTGTTTGCCAGTGATGTCGTTTTGAAATCAAGGGAGTATATTTTTGCAATTAGCCCTGCAGGCATGGTTGAATTACCCTGGTTGCAGCGATAACAAATGCTGCTTCTTCTTAAACTACGAAAATGTCAAAATTTTCTAGTCGTTTGACAGATAGTAAGCCAAGATCAGGGTTCCATTTTTGTTTATTTTGACAAATTGCCATAACCATTGTTATTAAATCATGGCCTGCAGGCGAGCAAAAAAATTTAACAACTTCTTTGGGACTTTTTGAATTAGGAGATGCCACCGGCCAATTTTTTGGGTTAAACTATCGAAAAGCTTTTTATATGGAAAACTATCCTGGTTAGTACTTAATCATTAATCAGAATTCAGTTGACCATTCATCTAGTTCTCCAGGCAAGTTTGAATGTGATAAAAAATAAAAAAATCATGATAATCACAGATCCACTCTCACAAAGTTTACCTGGATGAGTCATATGTCATTTACTGCTAATTGATTTGGCATGAAACGAATCGCAACACTATTTTCTTGATTTGTCATTTTTCAAAACTTGCTACCGCATTATTAAGCTAACCATTTTTGAATATTATTGTAGAAAGAATTATTAATGAATATAATATAAAGCAAACTAAAGAATTAATTAGCGGTAGGGACTGCGAAAGCCATTTTCCGGGTTTAAGATAATTTATCAAACGAGATTTCATTCGAGCCTGCGACAAGTATGGTTCAAAATTGTGTTCCACGGACTGGTGCAATGCGGATGTGGTTGAAACTGTAATTATTACTTTGTAGGAATGCTAAATAAATGCATGAATATTGAAAAAAACACATAAACATATCTGTGGTCTTTTGACAAAACAACCTAACTCGAAATAAGACAATTTCCCAGGATTAGCTTAATATTCATGTATAATAAAAAACTTTTCCTACACAAAAAGTATTGAGAAGCATCAAAGTAGTTTTTTAGCTCTCCCGAAAAGTTGCCAATTTCGAGTTAGGTCGTTTTGTCAAAAGATCACAGATATAAAATTTATAAATTTCTTCAAAAGTTCAGAATATTGGGGAAATTTCGCTTTAAAAATTATGGGCCTTTTCGTAAATTTGAAGAGAGTTTCCATTCTCGAGAATATAATCCCTTCCTTGGACATACAGATAGATGAACAGACGGACGGACAAATAGGCAGACCGACCTAACTATATCGACTCATGAGGTGATGCTGATCAATAATATACATATATACTTTCCTTTACCTGCCACACCTCCATCGTAACGCCTACAAACAGAAGAACAACATGAATATACCCAGGGTGTATGGAACAAAAATGTTTATTTATTTATTTATTTGTAATCTTATATATGTGTTCTTAACAAAAAGTAGAATATTTTTAACTAAGATATACAAACTATAATTATCCCTTCAGCCAATGGCTGGTACTGGGATATTGTAAAACCAAGACGACAGTTTTGAAATGTTATCCATTCATTTTAAATTGTAAATTTAAGTTGCAAACTCTAAAATTGTAAATTTTAAATTTAATTTGAAAATTTTTTTTTTTTTTTTTTCTTTGTAAATTAACTGTTAAATTGCGCTAATTGTACTCTATATCACATTATTGTTCTTTGTAAATAGTTATCACATGTTTAATTTGATTCTAATAATATTAATGGTTATATTCAGCACTAACTTTATTTTTTCTTTATACCCTTTTCACACTGGCATCAAAAACGGCTCGTTTTCCATATCATTCGTTTTTGAGGCAAAAACAAGTCAAAAACGGCTGGTTTTCTATACAAATAAAACGTCAAACAAAAACATATGAGAAGCTGGTTTCTACAAAAACGAGCCAAACTGTCATTGAAAACAGATGAAATTGTGAATAAATGTAGTAAATTGTGAATGAGGGGAATTTTTAAGTGCCATATTTGACATTATTAAATAAATAAATATAAAAAAACAGTTGTTTATTTTGGCAAATCCAAAAAAATAATTTCGCGTACAACCAAAAACTGTTCTGCAAAAGGGCTTGAAGGTACAAATTTAGCCTTGTTAAAGATGTGCAACCCTAAAAGGAGTCAACATTCATTCGTACCTGCTTCAAAACAGTGATTTAATGGAAGAGGGCGCATAGTGTTGATCCATTGAAGTTAAAGTTCTTCTTACTTGCCTTTTGCAACTGTGCCGCAAGTGCTACACTCTTTTTGCATTGACTTATGTCGAGATTAATGACAACGCGATCTTTTCCACGGCATATAATTACAATAACAGCCAAAACAAAATCCGTAGACATTGGGGTGGACATTTGTGCAGGTTTGCTAAATTGAAACGGCCGAAGGGACGTGAAAGTGCAGAGCGAAACAAGCATAAGTTTTCACAACTGTGTTCTATTTGAATTCAAATATATTCATATGTATAAAGTTTCATAAATAAATAGTGTATAAAAAAAATTAATTATTTTTTCATTTAATATTTATTTTTTTTTTTTTTTTTTGTGACATCAGCTGTCATCAAAAACATGAAGTTCAAGTGTGAATACAATTTTTAACATCTCGTTTTAAAAAAGAATGATGTGAAAAACGAGCCTTTTTCGATGCCAGTGTGAAAAGGGTATTATTTTAAAATTAGTTCATATATTTTTCACTATCGTAATGCATTTTCAACCAAAATAGAATAAATTTTAGAACATTTGCTGACATATGGCGACATTCTAAAAGTCATACTTAGAAAAAAAATTTTTCAAAACTTTTGATTGATTAGGCATCTTATGGTAAAATTGCATTTTTTAGTTGAGAAACTAAAGTCTACATAATTTTTAATATATACGTATTTATTTCGGTGTTTTCTGCATTTAATGCCATAAATCTCTTTTAAAACTCTTTTTGCTATTACATAATCTTGTATAATTTAAAAATCAAATGTTTCTATGAAGTTTTTAACAACTTTTTTTTTTGTGGGATTTTCGTGGGATTTTCGTGGGATTTTTTCATCAGAACTATGGGAATTTTCTAATTTTTTCCCAATTGCTCCAAAATACTGGCATCTCTGCTCAAGCAGTATTTTTTTTTAATAGAACGTTTGGAATTGACTTTGTACTTCAAAGTGGAACGTTGGAATTGACTTTGTACATCGAAATTGTTGGATGTGTCCATTTATTATAGAAATTCGTTTTTATATTTGTTTGTGTTGATTTAACTTCAACGATGGCCGCAGTTCCTCAAGCATTTAACTTGCCGTCTCCAAATTTTGAAAAACCATGTCCAAAAGTGAAACCACACAATTTTCTAACGCCGTCGGGAATGAGCATCATGCCGCGCCAACCACCACCTATGTATGGACCGCGCGGGGCAACCATACCGGGACAGTTTTTGAAACGAATGGAACCAGTGCAACATGTAAAAACTACAAAGGCTCTTCGAAATACGTGCATAATATAACTGTGGAAAGAAAAACAGCTTAAGTCGACTTTAGCAAAATATGTTTGAGCTCAATTTTCTAATTGTTCTAGGTAGAATCTCCTTCGCCTTGGACATTATTAAGTTCTCAATAAGCACTAAAAAACTCTCAAAAACAAAAGTACAATTGCACTTAGAACTAATAGAAAATGAAGCTCAAACCTATTTAGTTAGTTTTTCCTTCCTGCCACAGATATAATAATAAAGAGTCTGTCTATTCGGGGGGACTCGCGTACGCGAAATCCAGTGAAGTTCTTTCCTCCGGGGCAGCTTTGTTACGCATGATTAATTTAGCGTGCGCGAAAGTAGGGGTAAAAAACTCCCAAAAATCCAACACCTGCTTCACGGCGGCCTTCGGCCGCGGATCAGTCTATAATATATCGGACACATAGTTTTCTGCCAAATTGCGCGCGCAGCGTACGCAACATTTTTTAGCGTACGCTGCAACACTAAATTAATCATGCGTTATCAAGGTCCCCGGGGGAAAGAACTTCACTGTATTTAGCGTACGATACTTGAGCTTTCGCGTACGGGAATCCCCCCGAATAGCCATTCTATAAAATAAAATATATAAAAACCAGCCAACTACTTTGAGTGAAAGTCTGGAGATTCCCAAAAATGAGGAGTTTGATTATTAAAATCAATACAACTAAAAATAAACCTAAATTTGCAGTTTTCAATCGGTGCCGTGACAGAGTCCCCACGGACATAATCCCCATTCACGAAATGGGGATTTTGTCCGCCAATAATTCGGACATAGTACCCATTTCTAAAATGGAGATTATGTCCGCAAGTGTTTCGGACACAATCCCCAGGAAAAAACGGCCATAGTCCCCATAACGATATTTTGTTATTGACAACAACCGCAGCTCAGGAATGCTTTCAAAATGATAAATTAACCGATGAGAAAAATAATAAGAAAAAAATCGGAAAATATCGAATGGTATAGAAAAATATCAAGAACTCCAAATTTTTTAAGGGAAATAGAATGACTTAAAATAAATAAATGGGATACGCCACGCACCCAAAATATTTCGTCTCTTGTATGTGGGCTCAAATATCGTATCATCATGCCTCGGAAAGTTCATTCCATTTTTTTATTTTTTTTGTGCATGAGTTATTAACTAAAATTTTTATTTTGATAAACAGTGGGCGTGGCAATTATTGAACAAAGCCCACTTTTCGTTATGCTTTAGATACTCATGATCCAGATCCGCATACCAAATTTCATCAAAATTTGTTGTACCATTTGCGAGAAATAGCATTTAATTTGTTTTACTTGTATGGGAGGTTCCACGCCCACCTGCGATATTTTGCCCACTTTCAGCTCGTAGGTGCCTCATAAAAAGAAGATTCCCTACAGTTAAACTCAGAAAGATTGCTTTAGTAGTTTTCTTTTTATAGCGTATTAAATTTTTGTGGGCGGTGCCACACCCTCCAACGAGTTTCCCTTTATACTTGTTTTCAGGGGAAAAATATTTTAAATTTTCATTAAAATTGTTGAAGTCGTTTTCGAGTATTATTGAATTAAAATTTAAAATTGTTTTGGTGTAATATTGAATCAAAATTTTCAACGCCTGAAAAGTGGGCGTGGCACTTCTTTGATCCCACCCACTTTTTGTCTGTTACAAGGCAATATTAGGCCGTACCCGCTCACCAAATTTCATCCACATACCTTGTATGGTTTACGAGATATGACTAAATCAAATTTGAGATTTAGTACAGTGCAACGCCCTCTGGTGAGCATTTACAAAGTTCAAACCTAGCTCATTCTTCATTGGTTGCTAATATCTAACACTGTTCCAAGTTTCATTGAAATCGCTGTAGCCGTTTTCGAGAAAAAATATTGGCACAGAAATAAGTACAAACAAAAAAACAAACATACAATTTTAGCTCCTATAAGAAGAGAAGATATATCCAACACCTAGTTTGCTAGCCACAGTAATTTTACATAAGAGTAGGGGTAAGTTGGCGGCCTGCGGCCGCAGCTCAGGATTTAGAACTCCCAAAAATCCAACACCGGCTTCGCGGCGGCCTTCGGCCGCGGATCAGTCTACAACATCTAACATCTATAAATTTTTTAAATTTAATTTTTCGGACATAATCCCCATTTTGGTCATGGGCCACCGCGAAGCCGGTGTTGGATTTTTGGGAGTTTTAAATCCTGAGCTGCGGCCGCAGGCCGCCCACTTACTCCTACCCTTATGTAAAATTACTGTGGCTAGCAAACTAGGTGTTGGATATATTATAGACTGATCAGCGGCTGAAGGCCGCCGCGGAAACGGTATTGAAATTGTTGGGAGTTGTAAATCCTGAGCTGCGGCTGTTGTCAATAACAAAATATCGTTATGGGGACTATGTCCGTTTTATCTTGGGGATTATGTCCGAAACACTTGCGGATATAATCCCCATTTCGTGAATGGGGATTATGTCCGTGGGGACTATGTCACGGCACCGATTGAAAACTGCAAATCAATCGACATAGTTCCCGGACTTTTTCGGAACAATATAAATCTTTTAAAGCCGTTTTTTCCTGAAGTTCGGTCTTCGGCCGGAAATCAAAAGATAATTCAGTAGCAGGTTCAATCAGGAGTCTCCTGACAAAATCAGTAGAGTTGGCTGCTTTATGTTTATATTATGTTACAGTTAATAATTATATTAAATTTTGTAGGAAACAAAAATCGAGCCTCAATTCTGTGAGCCCTGTGAACTGGAACTACAATCATTGGGTGATTTGCGACGCCACCAAGCGCAACATCAGCGATGTCAAGTTGATAATTGCACCTATCTTGGGCACCCGGACGTAATGGACAAACATGTGGCCTTAGTGCACTCTTCCGGCCTTTTCGACAAGTGTAAGAAACTAGGCACTCCAGAGGAGTTAGCGGCCTGGCGCGACGAACGAAGAAAGAGGTTAGTAAAGATGTTTGAATAAATAATATTGCGCCATAACATGCATCATAATAATAATAATTTCCCAAATACTGTAAAACTCAAAAAAAAAAAAAAAATAATCCTTTATATGTAAAAAAGAGTAACAAAAATAAATATAAAGGGTTCATATGTTCACATCTAATTTAATCTACTTGTCTGATCCCTCATTTTCTTTATTAGGTAGAACGGGGTTAAACAGCCACTTTTGTGTTTGGCACTCTGTAAAAACTTTGTTTATGATAATAATTTGAAAATTTCAACTGTTCCTGGTTCGTTAAACCCTTTGTTACAAAATTCATACGAAATTTTTTTTTCAAACTCGCATTGTTTATCCGGTATTTGCATTTGAACAAGAAGTGTGAAATGGTTGTTTTACCCCACCAGGTGAGGTAAAACAACCAAATTTTTATCAGAATTTTAAAAAACGTTACAAGAGAACAAAATTAACTTGAAAAAGTTTCTCTTGAGCTTCATTAATCGCTGGCGTCACTTTCTTCAATGTATACTATTGTACTTTTCTTGGACGACCTCTTTTAGAGCGACGAGTATTGTTTTTGGCTGCCGTGTCTTGGTTTTTACTCGGAAAATTTCTTTAGAATCTTTTTTTCCGACCTTACAGTGGTCGCCAATGCCTGTTTCTCCTTCTGGTTATTTAACCCCACGTGCTCTTGTTTGTTTTAAGGCGAATAACTTTTTAACATATTTAAATTTTGTAAAACCAATTACAGATTTGGATTCAGCATGTAATTCTGCTCTTAGAAAACACTTACCTTTCTTTCTGCACTTCATTGATTTGTGGAATTTTGAACTTTTGTCGACTGAAATATTGCGGCGAGGACGCGTCAAATCTTTCTTTTATCAGAACTCAGGTTATAACACACGTGCGGTAGTGAAACCTTTTGCCATAAACATAGCTTAAACACAATTGGAGCGTACGACAAGTAGACTTTGTTGGGTTTTTTTTTGCTTATGAAGGGCTACTTGGGCTTTAAAATTGTGGTTTCGGTGCACGAGTTGGACAGTTTTTACACTGTGCGGCTTGCTTAGTTCGTGTTGTATGTTTGTGGCTATATTTGGAGCTGATAGTGTGAGTTGTTTTTATTTTGTGGACAAAAAACTGACCGCCAGCGGGATTAAAAATGGTGTTTGACGCACTTTTACCCTTCCCGATTTGCATGAACGCAGCTTTCAATTTTGCTGCGCGTTGTGTGCGGTACTCAACTTAACATATTTAACAGCTTTGCGCAGGGATTGACCGTTCTTAAAATGACTTAACACCGATTTTCACTGCTCGGCGACCCATTTCTGCAAAATGCACTTTTTTACCCTCACATGCACAAAATCAAACTAAAAATTGGCTGCATTTGGTTCGAAATACACATAGTACATAGAAAAAGAAAATAAATAACGCGAAACGCTGGTTCCAAAGGAAAAATAAGCATCTGCACGAACTAAGCTGTTACCTGATTTTTCCTGCTAAATCGGTTTTTTCCGACTTGAGTGTCTCGGAATCAATTATTGTAGATTTTTTTTACTTATTATGAAGAATTGGCATGCCCGTCTCAGTCTGCATTCAAAACTTTATAATATATGTAATAGTTTTAATGATACAGTGTTTTAAAGATAAAAAATATTTTTGCACGAAATAAGCTGAGAGCCACTGTATATATTAATATGCAAGGCAAAAACTTGTCTATCTTTTTTAACTATGTTAGAAATGGAGTACGCCTTTAAATTATACACCATTAGAAAGGTATTCGTGTGTAGTTCAAGCTAAAATTATTTTAATATGTTGACTTTAAGTCAGGTAAAATTAAATACAAATTTTTCAATATTAACAACAAAATACACGGTCACACAGTGCTAAAAAAAGAAGGATAAAACACAAAGAGAAAGACAAAAAGCATAGCACTGACTTCATGTTTTTGATTTTGTTTCTATTTCGCTTGAATTACTTTATACCTGGGATGATAAATGAGCTTTTCTATTTCGTACCAAATAGCAAAAAAAGTACCAACATTATTTAATACATTTATGGTCGAATTTTATTTATTATTCTATTACTAATAAAAATGGGTTTTTGTGTGTATATTTTTTCCTTATGGAATCGGAAACTACAATTATAACCAACTGATTTTAATCAAATTTTCACAGAGTCGTAGTATTGGAAAACGCTAGCTTATAGGCTAAAAAATGGACGGTGACAACCCCCTTTGTTGTGTAATGTGTTAAGTACACCGGGACAAATTATGTTCAATTAAAAGTAGGCAGTGCTACGCCCTCCAAAAAATTAATTCATCATATCTCTGAAACTATTTAACGTACAAAGATGAGATTTCACACATGCGTAAAGAGTACCGGAAAAAATTAATTCGGATTTCCTATTTTTATTACAATTTTTTTTAGTATAATGTCATTTTGGCAAAATTACGCCATTCACAAATCAAATCTTCTTCGGTTGGGTTTCTTCCTCACGCGAAATTGAATTTCACGGGGAAGATTTTCACTCGGAGTTCATAATAGATGTGAATATGAACAGTCTCTGATAATACATATTTGGGAGTTCTTGCCTTTCATTGTAACGAGGAAAGAAATCAAGAAATTCTTGTAGTTATGGAATTTTTTAATTTTTTAAATATTGCATTAATAAGAGATCAAATCTCTTTTTAGGTTCCCGACTTTAGCAAATGTTGAAATTAGAAAAAGGGCACACGAGCAGAGATTGAGGCGTGGAGAACGACTAGAAGTAAACAAAAGTCGTTTTGGAATGCATGAAGATCGCCTAAAAATGCGAAAAGGAGAAAGGGAACAAAATAAGCTGATGTCCTGTCCGGGATTATCTGAACAAGTTAAAAAAAATCGAAAAAATAATAGAAATCAAAAAAGAAAAAAATTACTTCCAAATGAAGAAGAGAAAGCAAAACTAGAAAAATTTTCTAAAGTAGGGCAAAAACCTAAAATAGAAGAAATGTCAAGTTGCTCAGTCGAAATGTTCAGAGGCACCAAGCAGTTGGACAACTATAAACATTTAAAACCGGCGACAGTTGCAGCAAAGCAGAATATACTGACAACTTTGTTAGGAATGTACGGATCTGATGAAGAGGGCACTGATGAAGATGATTGTGAGCAAACCACATTTCAAATTGAACATTCAGAAAGCACCAAGAAACATGAAACCGTATTGTATGCCTTTATACAAACTTCAGGAGAAAATAGTGTAAACAACGTTGAAGTCGTACACAATCAAGTAATTTTGACGCAAACACCAACATCCAACATATCTACACAACGTAATACAAATGTTTATGATGCAATAAATGAAGATTTGCCGTCCGATGACCCACCCGAAGAGTCACCAATAGCAAAATCTTCTAGTATTCCTGAAATGATGGCACGCTCCAAACCATCACGTCAGCATCTTAAAACTAATACTTCAAAGCGAAAATCTCGCTTGCAAATAAGAGGTTTAGACTATAGGAAAGCTCGGTTGAGGAAGCAAAATACGATGCTTGAAAAACTACTAGAACCAGATATTAGGCATGAACGTAATTTGTTACTGCAGTGCGTCCGCTTTGTATGCGAGAATAACTATCTTGAATAAAAAAGATTTTAGTAAAACTAAACATGAGCCTTTTATTTTAAAAGTGAAAAATTATAAATTTAGGTTTACAATGTAGGTTACATATCGCGACCTTAGAACAACAGGGTTCTATCTACACTCACATCACTTTTGAGAAATCTATGTTTGAATATTTCGTGTCGCATAACTTTTATGAATTGATTTTAATCACAATAATTTTTATATTACAAGCATTTGAATGTCGCGAGGATTTCATTGATACTAAAGTAATTAAATTATGTTGTCTAATTAATAAGGAATTTAAGTTTAAAAAAATCAATAGAACTTTGTTGCTAAACGATAAGGAACTTGAAATTGATAAACAAGGTTCTAATTGCCAGATATAACTTTGTGTTTCTGTAAGATTTTTTTTTTATTCAGATAGAACTTTGTGTTTCTGTAAGAGAGCAGGCAAATTAGTTAAAATCATGTAATTTTGTTAAACAAGCCGCGATTTTGAGCCGACATGGCTTATTTTGTTAGTAAATGGACTTACAAAAAACCAACACTTAAGATTTATGCAGTTTTTGGGAAAAGGGTTTTTGAAAAATTGACGCACCTTTATGTATCACTTAAAGCGAGTATAACTTTTTAAAGAAAAATCACACCAGGCCAGTTTGTAGCTCATTTTAAAGACAAAGAATATTATTAAAATGTTGCATTCAATAGAAAAGAGTAAAACAATTTTGGACGTCTTCTACACAACTTCAAAAATTGTGTTTTTGATCTTTTTGAACATTTGGGGTAAGGTACCTCGGAAACCATATAAGATATAGCGACGCTGATTCTAGATTCGGATTCAGCGTTGGTAAGTTTATAAGTGCATAAATCTTAAGTGCTGGTTTTTTCTAAGTTCAATTACTAACAAAATGACCCATGTCAGCTCGAAATCGGGGCTTGTTTAACAAAATTACACGATTTTATCTAATTTGCCTGCTCTCTTACAAAAGCACAAAGTTGGAACTTTGTGAAATTAATTTTAATTTGAAAATGTGTAGATAGAACCTTGTGCATCTCAATTTCATTAATTATCTCAGAAACCATACGAGATAGAAAAATTTGAGTAGCGGTAATCGAAAGAGCGTGGTCTATTTAGTACTCATTTTCACAAAAAATGTCAGTTAGAACCCTGTTGTTCTAAGGTTGCGATATTTGGAATTTGAATTGGAAACTTAAGGTGATACAAAATATGAATTTAACCTTTCAGACCCAAATAACAGAAAATATTGAAAAAAAAGTATTCATGCGACAAATATGACTTAAGGGGACATTCGCTTTTGTAATTGAAAAGAAAAACACTTTTTAAAAATTTTATTATGAAAAAACTATTATATTTATTGACTAAATTTCTTTTGGACATTGTTAAACACTGTTTAAGAAATATGAAAAAATTTTTTTATTTTATTTTTGGTTTCCCTAAGCTGCTGTAGAGGGCGCCATCCAAAAGTTACTTTTTAAACGGTAGGAAATATTGTGGACCTCCTGTAACAGATTTTTGAAAAATTCAAAATGGATTTTATTCTTGAGACCCAAAACTATACAATAAACCTTTAAAATTCATACTTTTTTATATTTTGAAGTTTTTGTATAAATATTTATGAAAAATGCGAAAAAATGTAGGGACTTACCCTCAAAAAATGCCCCGTAAAAAAAAGGGGGTGATATTTTTTAAAACTTTTAGAGGCTTATTGCTTAATATTTTTTATGAGTAATCGAATGCTCTATGGTTTTTTAAAATCGGTCGAGTAGATTCGGAGAAAAATTTCCTACCAGTTTAAAAAGTAACTTTTGGATGGCGTTCTCTACAGCAGCTAAGGGAAACTAAAAATAAAAAAAAACATTTTTCATATTTCTTAAACAGTGTTTAACAATGTCCAAAAGAAATTTTGTCAATGAATATAATAGTTTTTTCATAATAAAATTTTTAAAAAGTGTTTTTCTTTTTAATTACAAAAGCGAATGTCCCCTTAAAGAAGTAAGCCATCATATCGTCACCTCAACACAACTAGGTAACTCTGAAACTATAATTGTTGAGATAACTGGCCTGTGATATTCTTCATGGCTTAGTGCACAATCCTGTCGAACCAGAGATTGCTAAAGTTGGACCATTGCAAAGTTATGAGAAAAAAAAAAAAAACCAAACAATAGAAGTTGAAAAATTTAAATTTTCTAAACTGGAAAATTGGAGTTACCTATTTGTAGTATTGGGGTGGCGATATAAATTAAGTGAGTTTCACAATCGCTTAGAATTGCCAGTCATGTCACCATTTTGATTTAGAAAAGTTTGCAACCTTAGCAAAAATGCAGTCTAATGTTACATTGGATACGAGTTCGTACGAAGAAAACGTTTTGCAATAAAAATAAGTATAATTAATTTTTCAATATTCATTTCAAATATTTTGTATTTCTTACGACCAGTTGATTTTTTACATGAGTCTCAAAGCATTTCCATCATTTGTCGCGTCCGTACAGATTTTTATTAGCTAAAATTTTGTTACAGCATGCTCGACCAACCCCGTCTGTTCTCCCCTAGTGCCAAGCAATAGGCTAATGAAACAACACAGGATTCCATTACTCAGATTATTTTTTTCAAAACGAATGTCGCGTTCGTAGCCTGTGGAAACATCCACATATGTAAAAGCTTCATTATTTTAGTTTATAAGAAATTAATTGTATATAACCCTTTCAGACCCGTCATACACAGTTGTGTTATCTGAATCCGAGCAGAGTTAAACCATTTTTCCTTTTGATCAAAAAGAGAAACGGTCAAGTAGACGGTAGGAGCAATAGTGTTACTTTTGTATTTTTGGAAATTTTCGTGTTTTTGTGTCCCACTAATTATGCAGTCGCCCAGGTACAATATATTTACACCGGCATTAACATCTCGGTTCCAACAAGTATTGCAATTTGGACAAAATTGATACCTGTGTGGGGACTGAGATGTTTTATTTTCGGGTGATTTGCAATTTGCGCACAACTTTGTTGTCCTGAATTCATTGATGAATATGATATCGACATTTCTTCGCTCTTTTAGTGCTTGTATGAATTTACGATGTGGTGTTCGTATGTAACCGCGAATTGGTGAATTTGATGATATTTCCGTAGACCCAATGCAAATTAAAGTTTGTTCTGCTACATCTCCCGCAAGTTCATTTGTTAACCGCTGACAGGTTTTTTCAACTTGTATGAACTTTTGTAATTTTAATCGCGTGACTTTTCGTTGACTAAAAATTTTTTGTTTCTCTTGAAAAATTTCCAACTCGTACCGAATATATTCGTCAAGATCGTTGATTGAATTGGAAGAAAATTTTGTATTTGGCGGACATTTTGAAGTAATTTTTGAAAGTTTGTATTTACGTGAATAAAACCCGCTCATGTGATGATATGTCGAACTTTTCAATTTTATCGGTTTCCCATTACGCACACCACCGTAGAGCAACCGAAGCCCCGGATCTAGACCAATTTTGTTTATATATTTGGTGCATCTAATTTTCTCCAATTTTGTCGCTGAAAAATAATCCGTTTGTTTGCAACTTGTCATTTTGTTTTTTTCCTTCTTTTTCTTTAACACACACTTTGTCTTTACCATTGTTTTAGAATTGGGCTTTTGCATCAGGAATGAAACTGATACACCATCGGTCTGCAGTGAAAAAGCAAATTGGCTTTTCGGTAGTTTAAAGTATTTACACCAATATTCCTCACGGTTGAAATCCTTCCATGCGCCCTTGAATAATTTTAAAGAACAAAGTAAATTGAAATAAGCAAAAGAATCATAGCGAATATGGTGTGCGCCGTGTTTGAAAATGGGTATCATTGAAAAGTTTTTGTAATTGTTGCGCTCGTTGAAGCGTTGGAGATTGAAAAATATTTTTATCGAAGCCCAGTAATTTTTTTTATTTTGCAACTTTGCAAATTTTTCGCCACGCCATTGCAATTCCTCGGTCATGTGAAGCAGCAAATCCAAATCGGGATCTCGTGACTTTTGGTCCAACTCGTTGTCCTCGCTGAATAAATAACGAAGAGTATTGTATATTTTTGAGTGGTCTTGTGTGAATTTGCTGAAAAATCTACGCAGCCTTGAATACGCGTGCATCCATATGTTGTTGTGAAATAGTGTACTGTACTGGTTAGCGGAATCTATGAAGAGATTCGATCTATATGAGCTGTCGTAGAGTGGCAAATGTTTCCTCAATGATGCATATGTAGCGTCTACAACGTATTTGGGCTTCTTTTTTTGCATGAGATGATAGTAGTAATCGGCAAATTTGATTTCAGAAAAGTCACCAACAGTCCATTTTTTCATCAAAGTAAAATGAATGTACCTACAAATGTATGTACAGTAAAATCAATAAATGCCATTGCGACAACATTTCGACAACACAAAAATAAAATCAATTTCACCTTGAAACTTCGACAAAGAGCGCTGACATTTCGGCAACATCGCGTTGAATCTTATTGAATACGTCCACATTTTTACATGTTGAATAGAGTGCCTTCTTGATGACAAAATTTTGCACTTGCTCTTTGTTGTTATTGTTGCAGGGTTCCTTTCGTTTCGGCATCACAGTGCCAATTGTGACAATGAAATGAAAATTATTGTGATTGATTTATTAAAACGAATGAAAAATATTTTTCTACATCAAAAATATTTAAAAGGATAAATAAAGGAAAACTTAAATTCAAATTCTCAAGTATAAAATTGTAGAGTTACTATTTGGTTTACAAAGTTTAACTTCAACAAAAATGAACCGCTTTTATAGTCTACGCTCACGGAAAAAAAGTCTAAATACACTATTGTAATTTGGGGTTTATGGGTCTGAAAGGGTTAAAAATGAATTCCAGTTAAAAATGTAGCAAATTTCCCAAAACCATATCCAAATTACTTTCTATGTAGGGCGATGTTAACAGTTCATGGCAGCACGACCTGTACAGCGGCTCTAAACGTGGGTCTGGCGGCGGTGATTCGACCAAATTGATAATTTCTAACCTGGACTACGGTGTTTCCGAATCGGATATACGTGAGCTATTTGCAGATTTTGGGCCACTTAAGAACGCATCGATACACTATGATCGATCTGGACGGTCCTTAGGTAGGTTGAGAAATTTTCTCTTTGAATGCATTTATTTATTTAGTTTTCCCCTTCATATAGGTACTGCCGATGTTGTCTTTGAACGTCGCTCTGATGCTATGAAAGCTATTAAGCAATACCATGGTGTTCCATTAGATGGTCGTCCCATGAACATTCAGCTTGCCACATCACTTTCGTCTCCTTTAACAAATAGAGGGCGCTTGGGTAACTCCACGTTACCCAAAAGAAGAACATATTCTGGAGAACCACAAGTTCGCGGACGAGGTAAGAAAATTGTAATAATAATAGAAAAAGGCATGAGGCTGTTTGTTTATATTTCCAAAAATTGCGATTTGCATGAAACTACGATTGATGGTGCTTTAATCTGTTTGTTAATAAAAAAACCTTTGTTTTATATACGTAAATTCTATATAAATTGTATATAAAATAAAATTTGAATATTCATCATAACTTAATGCACACGAGTTTAAAGCTACTACAATGCCTTAATTTCCACTGCTTGCACTGGGGGCATCACCAGCAATTGCGTCTTGACCATGCTGTATTTGTTGCAATTGTTGCTGCGCCGCTGCCTGCTGTTGAGCATGATGCTGTTGTCGTTGTTGTTGTTGCTGTCTCGCTGCATGTGAATATTTCGCTTTAGATTCTTCCAATTCGCGGACTCTTGAGCGGGCATGCTGAATTCGATGCCAAGCCATTTGTAGCACCTTTGCTGAAGCATAACCTGAACCTTCGTGTGGCTGTCCCGTCGATACCTGCGTTAGATAGTTAATTTGCTCGCTTAGTTTGGATTCGACGTTCGAAAGAGATTTAATGAATTGTTGAGTTTGTGTTTCGGCGTTTTTTTGTGAAGATTTTTCTTTGCTGAGTTCTTGCAACGAATTACCGGCGCTTTGAAGACACAAAATAATTTCCTTTTCAATTTCATCCAATGTATGTATTTTGTCCAAGGGATTATGAGCCATTATTGAAGTAAAAATATTTTATTTTTTTTATTTATTTTAAACAAAACTAATCGGCTGATTTTGTTATATATCCCAATCAGGGTTGCCAGAATTTTTTACCGCAAAGCGCAGCAACTGCATTGAAAAAGAGCCAGTTTTTTTGAAAAATCGCCCAATTTTATTTATGTTTTAAAAATAACTTTTTGTTAATGTTTTTTTTTATTTTTGAGTAAGGGTTGTATTCATTTAATAATTTGCATACATCATATGTATTGCAAGCAACATTACATACCAAATTTAAAAACCAAAATGTTTTCATTCAAGGGAAATGCTCGTTGTAAACTCATGGTAAGATTCGAACTCAGGTAAATCCGCTGCTATGCACCCGTTTCGAACCCGAAGCGTACTTTGAACACGAATTGAAAATGGATGATAAAACAAAAATAAAAAGTTATTTAGGCTCAAAGGACGCAAAAATCAGTTTTTTGCAAATATCTCATATCGACTACGTTATATCTAAGGCATACTCTATGCTAGGATTTTTAAAGAGAAATTCCAAAGATTTTAGGAACCCTCGTACAATCAAGCTACTGTATGAAAGTTTGGTAAGACCATTTTTAGAATATTGCAGCGTTATCTGGAACCCTAGTTATAACTCGCACATTCTGAGAATAGAAAGGGTCCAGAAAGCTTTTACCAGATATCTTTTCTCCAAGTTGAATTGGCAAATTAGCAGACCTTCTTACTTAACACGCTGTGCTTTGTTTAGTATGTATTCACTTGAATGTCGTCGCATAATGTATTCCGTTGTGTTCATTAGAGATATTATTCATTGTAAAATTCAATGTCCCAATATTTTATTCAAGATAAATTTTTATTCGCCTCTTAGAAACCTTAGAGAGAGTTTTCCCTTTCGATGTAATTTACTGAGAAGTAATTTTGCTCAGCAGGAACCTCTTGCGCTTTGCCTTAGTATTACTAATGTCCCAGCAAATCCTCTGTAACCAGTACAACCTACACAACGAAACTCATTTTGGAAATTACTAACACATTCAAAATCGAACTCTCGTTAAGAACGTTAGTCGAAAAGAGACAAGAATATCTTAGCGAAAAATTGCTGTAGCTGTTTCTTTACACAACACAAAAAAAAAAAAAAAAAAATTTAAAATTTAGAGCACAGAAATGTCAAAAAAAAAATTGAATTTGAATTTTTCAATTCGAAAATTTGCTGATTGCCATTGGTAAGTATAAGACCAATATTCATATGCTTTATAATTTAATTATATTTATTTATTTATTTCCATTTAGTTAATACACTATTTTGAATCAAAAGAGGAAATGGAAATATCAGCAGCGTTTTTAAAAATACCATCTCCGATGACTGCCGCAAATTGTACAATTTAGATGGGCGAACGGAGTCTGAAGTCCGGCAATATTTTTTTTGGTAAGCTTTCTTTACAAAATATCTTTTTCAGTATGTAATACGTATCTCTTGTTTTCGCAGATATTTTTCCTGAATTGTCGAAAGAGGACATCCAAATGGATGTAAGAAATTGTGTATTTTTATCATTATCAGCTTTAAAAATAACGTAAATTTTTATTATTCTTACAATATAAATAACTTAACATTATATCATAATTTCAATTTAAAAATAAAAGATGTCAATTAGCAATACTTTTTCCAAATATTTTATATTAATTCAATTTTGTTTTGACTTTTCGGAATGACAGTGGAAAGAAAAATATAAAATTAAATATGAAAGGGACAACCATAGTTTTTTCATAATTTTTCTTATGATGAAATCTCATTGATAAGACAGGGATGCACAGTCACATCTATTTTCACACGGATAGGGTAAAGTGGTTATTTTTTTCCCGATGCTAGAAGAAATGTAACTGGTATAATACGAGATTTGTAACTATTATATAATAAGGTTGGTAACAGTTACAGGATTTGCTGGGGTATTATTAGATGATATCGACATTTTCCATAATTGTTCCAGAGATTGCTTTAAAAGTTATCTCCTTCTAGTTTTAAATCAAATTGGGGTACTCGAACGCTTTTAATTATAAGATCTTATTTATATGTATTTATGTTATTGTTATTTTTTAGTTAATTAAATGTTGTCTAGTCTGTAAGAGATGTCATCTCTGTTTGATATTGATAAATAAATAAAAAATAAACCAATAAACTTCTACAGAAAAATTTTGGTCTTCAAGTTTTAATCACAGGAAATTTCCTACACAAGTATGAAAAAAATATTTTCGTACGACTTATAGTTTAGGAGATCATCCAATTTAAAAAGTTGTAAGCAGTTAAGATACGAAATGATACTTATGAGTTCATTTTAACATATCTTACTTTTTAAATTGCGATAACTCTTCAAAAAGGAGCCGTGCAAACAAAAAATACCGTTTAAAAGATAATTTAATTCTCTATATACCGTTCTAATTTTTTTTTTTTCGAGCTACTCATGGCCTAAAAGATATTTTTGAAAAATTCTGATTTTTAAAGGATATCTCCAAATCGGTAAGTACTACGATAAAAAGTAATAGACCCAATTTTGTAGAGAATCACAAGTTATACAAAAAGTAAGCGATATGTAAAGATATGATGATATGATAATGATGATATGATATGGAATATCTTCTCAACGGTTACTTCTATGTGTACGCATATTGCTTACTTTTTGTAGATCTTGTGATTTTTTACAAAATTTGGGCCTTTTACTTTTCATCACATGACTCATCGTTTCGGAAATATCTGTCAAAAACCGGTTACTTTGTTTTTAAATTTTAAGGTGGCGTAAAATTATAATGAAACCACATAGACTCAAATGATTGAAAACAGCCCAATTTGCGACTTTTAGCCCAACGAAAAATTTGGCGTAAATGAATGCTGAAAATAGCCCAATCCGCGATAAGTAGCCCAATCTGGCAAGCCTGATCCCAATCCGCAACAATGACAGAACACAGGTGGGTGCCAGCTCGAAACAATTTTTTCTCCCAAAAACAAATTGAAATACCTTAAAATAGGTTTCTAGGGGTTTTCTTTTCTGACTCTAAACAATTTTTATTTTCTACTTGTGCTAATTATTAGCTGTTTTTTTTTTTTTTTTTGTAGACTTTATAGTATATCGGCTTGTGTAAGTACGTTCTGACAAACATATGAGAAAAAAACAATAAACACCTAGCTATTTTAATTAAAGTCTCTTCTTCAAACCGTTCACACCAATTTGAAATTTAATTAACTTCACAGCAGTATATTTACATTTCAAAATATTCACATATCAAAATGAAAATAGTTTTGCTAAATTATTCGAACGAAATGAAAAATCTTTTGAATACATACAAATAAAACCTACAACTTTACATTATAAATAATTAAAATTGTCGATCAAATTATTTAGCAAAGTTAACGACAAATGACGATAATGAACTGCTAAAGTTTGCTATAAAAGTTGTTAAAATTATTTTTGGGAATACCAATTAACAACAATTGTCGCTATTCGCAAATTAACGACCCGACAGGTGTCGATAACTAGTGTGGAAATTCCAGTACAGATGGCAAAAATCGATAATTTTTTGGGAAAATGAGTTATGTACTCTTATATATGAGTACATACCAAGCAATTTTGACTTTTGCACTACAATGTATGCAAAGAAAATTCAAAAAAAAGTTCTACTGTAAAATTTGTTTTATGTCGGTTAAGTCTTTTTGGCGGTTAAGGCTCGATACAGTTGCACTAGTTTTGTCATTTTTTGTGGACGGGTTTTGAATTTTGAACTTTGAGTTGTTATGATAATGACCGACTTTCTGGTAAAATTTCCTTCATAAACTAGAATCATTAAACTGACGGTTTTAAAGTATATCGCTGACGTTTAACGATTCTAAAGAATAACAATTTATGTTTCAAAATACTCCTCAGTTCACACTGAAAGTGTGTTATAAATTGTTAATCATTGCTTTTGTATGCAAAAATTACAAAACTAATATTTTTAAAATTGTAATTTAATGTCAGTGGGAAATCAAGCATTAAAGTTAGTTTTTATTTCCGTACTTTAATTCAACCTAATTGATGAAGCCTCTATTCCGACTAAATTGATGCGGTTGCATCAAATTCAACTATACTGTGGAAGACCACGCGGAATATAGACGAAGTAGTTAAAAATCAAATCTAGAAAAGACCTTTCACTGGTACCGTAATTTAAGAAAACGGCCGAAATTTAAGAAAAATTCCTTGAAGCCCCTATTTCCTATTAATAGTGTTGTATTAAAAAAAGATTGCGATTGTTAATTCGAATTTCGTAGAGTCAAAACGGCCTTTTAAATCAAATAACAATACTTCTTTGACCATTAAATCGTAAAAAATTAAGACAATTAGATGTTCTTATACCTTTGAATAACTTAAGTTTAATTTTTAGTTTGTTTCTTTTGAAAAATAGGTTTTAAAAGTTTTGATATATTTGGTCAGTTGCTGCAACCGTCGTGTATCATTGTTTACTACATTTAGTGCTGGTTTACACGAAAAACTAAATTGTCGGGCGATAGTACTATTTTTAGGCAAGCGGTGCAAAGCGGTCCCTCCGTTTGCCTACAAAAAGTACTATCGCCCGACAGTTTAGTTTGTCGTGTGAACCAGCTCTTAATTACTTGTTCAGTTCCTTGGAAACAAGCGAGTAAGAACAGTGCTGCCAACTTAGTGCTTTTCGCACTAGATCTAGTGCTTTTTTGGGATTATTACCCGTAAAATTTTTAGCCTAGTGCTTTTTCATTTTCAGTGCTTTTTCTAGTGCTTTTTTTTTTTTCTTCTTGAAGACTTTGTTTTGCTCGTTGAATAAGGTTCATAAAATACAGATGTGAACAGGGTTTTAATTTGAAATTAAAAAATAATGCTACGTCCTTTTGGATCAATGAAAAAGGTTTCAAAGATTCTTTAGGCCTAAGCCCTTTTGAAGGTCTGCAAACTTAGCCCTACGTGTTGTCATTGCCATATTCGAATGCTGAAGTAGAAAGAGTATTTAGTTCGATGGCTGCGTTTAAATCAAAAATAAGAAAAGAACTTTCATTAAATTCTGGAAATTCTTTATTCCATATTAAATATGGATTAAAATGGAATAGTTGCTGCTGAAAAACTTATGAATTACCCGATGAAACACTGTTAAAAATACTTAGTCTGCAAGCATACCAGAAATCAGAATATTACATAGAAACCGTGTTGTAGCCGGAAGAACCCGAAAGAAGTGCAAATAATTTAACAGATTTGTTTTAAACTTATAAGCTACAAGTTCGAGTCATCTAAAGCCAAAGTAATATTGATCTTCATTTTATGTATTATATGTGTCGTTAAATATCAAAACTGGCTAAGTCCCACTCAGATTTTTAGGCAAAATAGAATAAATTTCATTGAATTGTTTTTAATTTATTTTATTTTGCCGACATATCAGAGAGGGACCTAGGCAGTTTTGATAATTAACTACTCATACACACGTATATAATAATTATTTATTGAATAAAAGAATTGTTTCATAATTAAAATGTTTTTATTAAACATTACTTTACTCGTTTTTTAGTCTTTACATGTACGAAACTTTTTCGTTTTTTTAAAATATTTTTGGCAAAATAGAATTTAGTGCTTTTTTTTGGGAAAAAACGCGTTTTTTTGCCGGATTCGGTGCGTTTTTAAATTTAAAAGTTAGCAACATGTTCGCCCTGTAGTAGACTTTTGTGTTGAGGTAGTGGCAGTGATGCCAACTTGAGCTTTTTTTGAATTATTGCCCGTAAAATTTTTGGCATAGTGCTTTTTCTTGTTTTTTTTCTTCTTGAAGATTTTGTTTTGATCGTTGAACTAAGCTCATAAAATGCTCAGGTAAACATGTCTTTAATTTTTAAACAAAATGTTACATAACACTGTGCTGTGAATTACACAAAACAACTTATATGTGAAATTCGTGCGAGGCAATTGTGTTAAGGCAAATGAAAGTTTCAAATAATGAAACTGCTTGGCAAAACATTCACTTACAAAAAATGGGAATTGGAAAATAGTGCTACATCTTTTTGGATCAATGTAAAAGGTTTCAAAGATTCTTTAGGCCTAAACCCTTTTGAAGATTTAGCAAGCTCAGCCCTGCTTGTTTTGTCATTGCCATATTCAAAAAGTGAAGTAGAAAGAGTTTTTAGATCGATGGCTGCGTTTAAATCAAAAATAAGAAACTAACTTTCATTAAATTCTGTAAATTCTTTACTCCATACTGTGAAAAATAAATAGTCTGCGAGCACTCCTGAAATCAGAATATTTCATATCCAAGGCATACTCTATGCTAGGATTTTTAAAGAGGAATTCGAAAGATTTTAGGAACTCTCGTACAATCAAGCTACTGTACGAAAGTTTAGTGAGACCATTTTTAGAATATTGCAGCGTTATTTGGAACCCCAGTTAAATCTCGCACATTCTGAGGATAAAAACGGTCCAGAAAGCTGTTACCAGATATCTTTTCTCCAAGTTGAATTGGCAAATTAGCATGCCTTCTTACTTAACACGCTATGCTTTGTTTAGTATGTATTCACTTGAATGTCGTCGCATAATGTATTCCGTTGTGTTCATTAGAGATATTATTCATTGTTAAATTCAGTGTCCCAATATTTTATTCAAGATAAATTTTTATTCGCCTCTTAGAAACCTTAGAGAGAGTTTTCACTTTCGATTTAATTTACTGAGAAGTAATTTTGCTCAGCAGGAACCCCTTGCGCATTGCCTTAGTATTACTAATGTATTATTAGATCATATCGATACGTCCAACGTAAAAGTTGGTAACTCGAAAATAGTAGTTTTTAGTTATGATCATTTTTGTATTGTTTTCGTTAAAACAAGAAAACCAAAAACATGAATTGAATAAATACTTTTGAGATCTGTAGACAAAATAAAGGTTTTTCGACTATTAAATCGTTGTCTATATTCCAAATTGATTTACAGATATATTAACAGTAAAAATTAATACAAATGAGTTGTAACTCTAGTTACCAACTAATGTTCCTTTTCAGCAACCAAATGTTCCATGAGAAAAGTTGGTAACTTAACTTGCCAACTATCATTAAAAAATATTTTACGGACATTACGTTGGTAAGTAGGACTTACAACCACTGATTTTTAAAGAAAAATTAACTAATAACTTTGTAAGTTAAGTTACCAACGCAATTTGTCGTTTTTGTCCCGTGTATAAGTTAACAACTTAAGTTGCCAAGTTTTGCATGGAGACCTCACTAAAATATACTTAGGTTGTAACTTCAAGAATTGCTCCCAACCCTTCAAATTTCAAGCCAGAAGTACCAAAATTTGACACAAGATAGAGTCTAATACGCAGATTTCGAAAATCATTGTCCCGTAAAAAAATGGTAACTTGAGTTACAAACTTTTACGTTGGATGTATCGATATGTATTTATGTTATTGTTATTTTTTTTTAGTTAATTAAATGTTGTCTAGTCTGTAAGAGATGTCATCTCTGTTTGATATTGAATAAATAAATAAATAAAATAAAATTAAACCATGTTGTGGCCTGAGGAACCCGAAAGAAGTGAAAATAATTTAATAGATTTGTTTTAAACTTACAAGCTACAAGCTCAAGTCATCTAAAGCCAAAGTAATGTTGATATTAATCATATGTATACTATATAGCCCAGGAAAATAAGACGAAAAAAGAACTGCGGTGCGAAATAATTCCAAGTGGATTTTTTTCAGTTTTTTGCAAATATCGTGCTAATGCTAACTTTTACAGAAAAATGATGGTATCCAATTTTGTAGCACAGGAAATTTCCTAAAAAAGTACGTTAAAAGTATTTGCGTACAACTTCTAGTTTAGAAGATCACCCAATTTAAAAAGTTGTTAGCAGTTATGATTTGAAATACTACCTATGAGTTCATATTAAAATATCTTACTTTTTAAATTGCAATAACTCTTCAATGAGAAGGTGTACAAACAAAATTAAAATGTCGTTTGAAAGCTAATTTAATTTTCTATTTTTTGCAAACGGCTCATGACCTTAAAAATATTCTTGAATAACCGTTAAGTCTTTGAAATTACTGGTTTTTTAAGGATATCTCCGAATTGGTAAGTACTACGATGAAAAGTAAGAGGACCAATTTTGTAGAGAATTACAAGATCTACAAAAAATAAGCGATATGTGTACACATATAAGTAACCGTATAGAAGATATTCAATAGAAACCGGTTTTTTGGCATTTTAAGGGTTTTTTGGAATATCTTCTAAACGGTTACTTCTGTGTGTACACATATCGCTTACTTTTTGTAGATCTCTCTTTTTACAAAATTGGCTCTCAACTTTTTATCATACGACCTTTCGTTTCGGAAATATCCTTCAAAAACCAGTATTTTTGAAGTCTTAACGGTTTTTCACGAATATCTTTAAGGCCATGAACTCATAGGTAGCATTTCATATCATAACTGTTAACAACTTTTTAAATTGGGTGATCTCCTAAACTAGAAGTTGTACGCAAATACTTTTAACGTATTTTTGTAGGAAATTTTCTGTGCTACAAAATTGGATACCAACATTTTTCTGTAAAAGTTAGCATTAGCAAGATATTTGCAAAAAACTGATTGTAGCGACCTTTGAGCCTTAATAACTTCTTATGTGCACACGACTTTGCAATGGACTTTTGACACTTTATTTATCATGCATAAATAAAGACAATTCCGGTGAAAAAAATTCATTTGGAATTATTTCGCAGAAAAATTCTTATTTTCCTGGGCTATATACTCGTATATGGGCACGGCCACCGTTGGGAACGTTACGTTCGCACGCACATTTTTGCCCATATCTCTTTGAAAAATAATCAAACATCATGATATCTTAAATGCATGTAATAAAGCTCCCTAAGGCCAATACTTTGTAGGAACAAAGTTTTTGTCTATCGCTCATGGCTTAGAAGTTATAAGAGTTTAAGTGCCGTTGGGAACGTTATTTTTTTTTTCAACAATTTTTGAGGTCAGTGCACATTTTCTAAAAAGTCTGCGAATCTAGTAATGTATTTTTCCGAACATCTTTTATAATATCAAGATAAAGGATCAAAGCTAAGATTGGAATGGTAATTTTGGTGAAAAAAATGTTATTGGTGGACTTACAGACATTAAAGCAACGTTGGTTTCGTCACGCAAAAGCGTTGGGAACGTTACGCATACGAATTTCTATAAATAAAGCGTAGGCAAATACAGCCAAACAGTCCAAACATCCATAAAGATGAAAATATGTGAATATTTCATTCCTTGGAAGGTTTCCATTTACACTACATTACAAATTTTTTGTTCCAAGACCTAGATACATATTTTTTTTGAAATTACGATTTCTCCCAAAAGGATAAAGCTATCTACATGAAACTTGGTACAGATAATACTGAGAGCCATTTTCTGAACAGGATTAAAATTGAGCGTGATCGGTTAATGTCCACGCCTACCTCCCATATATGCTAGTTAAAACGTTGTATGGGAAGTAGGCGTGGAGATTAACCGATCACGTCCAATTTTAGTCTCAGGCAGCTTAGTAATATTGTCGTTATCTGTACCAAATTTCATGCATCTAGCTAAATTCTTTTGGCCACCAGTCTGGGTTCAACAAAAAAAATGAAATCGAAAATAAATTTTTTTCTGTTTTTTTCAGATTTTTATGTTGAGCCCTGACATGTGGCCGAACGGATTAAGCTAGATGCATGAAATTTGGTACATGTAACAAGAATATTACTAGGTTGTTTCGGAAGCTTCAAAAGCCTGTAAAGAACGAAATATTTGTGATATCCTATGCACTTGGATAGATCTCAAAATAGCAATTAACGTGATTTATGTCCATAACTTCATCTTCAATCCAACAGTTCTTATTAATTGATTAAAATTATTGTAACGAATTTCTATCCCTTTCAACACAGCGTGGATTCAGAAGAAATTTTAGTGCAAAAATATAACTTATGATTTTTGATTAAAAAATGTTGGGAACGTTACACATATTTAGTGGCTATGTTCACCATGGTAGACACTTTATTTAAGTAATTTTAAAATGGATTCAGAAATTAGACTGAAAATACTCGAAAAAGGTGATTGCATTTTAATATTTTACCCACTAACTTCCGCTACAAGAAACTTCTTAAAATATTTCGTTGGGAACGTCACGTTTTTTATTGCGGTAGAATTCATCGCCAACAAATATGCATAAGCAACTGGTTTTCCTTCAAAATATCAATGTTAATCCTTAATTTCAAATATTTTCTTTCTGCGGATATCAAAATTTCATTGATACAATAAAAATAAAGCAAATTTTTACCTTCTCTTCGGGACTTGTTTTTTTGGCATTTTTTTTTCTTTTCACAAGCAAGAGTAAGTTTTTATGAAAAAAGCACCCCTTAAATCAACTTATATACTTGAAAATAGTATTTTTGGACAGCATTAGATGTAAACTTATGAAATATGGGCAAATGAGTGGGAGATTTAAAGAAAAAAAAAAAGTTGTATAGTTTCGTCTTACGTGGCCGTGCCCATATAATAATTTTTTTTTTTTAATATTTTTTTTATGAAAGAATTATTTCATAATTGAAATGTTTTTATTAATAAACTTGTTTTTTAGTCTGTACACGTTTTAGTTCTTTTTTTTTTTTTTTGGGAAAAACGCATTTTTTTTTTGGCAGATTTGATGCGTTTTCAAATTTAAAGTTGGCAACACTGGACAGTGGCATCATTTTTACCATGTTTACTTGGAGAACTTTTCATAAATAAATATTACGAAAAGCAATTAGAAATAACAATATAAAGCTTTGGTAAAATAATGTATTAGCTTCTGTTAACAGGGTTGTGATTATATTTGCATATATTAAGCATAAGCAGTTTACCAAGTTCACTTATGGGCTCCGAAGAACTAGGCGTAGCCGAAAAAATACAGAAAGGTTTCCAAATAAACTACATGATATTGCGTGATGCGGATACGGGAAAGGTCATTTGGCAGGAGAACAAAGACTTTTCTTCACCAGATGTAGAGCACGAAGCTCGGGTACCAGTTAAAATCCTTGACCTTCGAGCAGTTTCACGGGAAATCAACTTTAGCACAATTGAATCTATGGAGAATTTTCGTCTCGACCAGAAAGTGCTATTTAAAGGTCGAATCATGGAGGAGTGGTTTTTCGAGATGGGCTGGGTTGGGGCGAACACAACAAATACTTGGCAGTCGACAATAGAAGCTGCCCCTGAATCGCAAATGATGCCAGCCAAAGTTTTAAATGGAAATGTGACCATACAAACCAGTTTCTATGACAACGACACACTCATCACCAAGTCAGTGGTGCGTCTCTATTATATTTAAGTAGCTAGAAATATACCGACTGCAGCAGTTCTAGCAATTATTTGATTTTAAGTTAGTTTGGCAAGTGATATTTTAATCAGCGCAGTTCATCTGGAGCATTTATATTCTTGTAACAGTTAAGTTTTAAAAATTTTGATAACATAAGATGTTAAGGCAAAAAGAAATTTAAATTTCATTTGCTTCATCGCCATTGTGACTAGAAAATCTTTTTTTTATTAAAAAAGAAAAAAAAAAAAAACTATACGATTCCATATAAATGGAAATCTGTAATCACGCGTTTGGTTAAAAAAGTTGTGTAATATCGATTTTTGGTAATTTAATGTTAAACATATACATCGCAAATGCGATGCGAAAGAAAACCAAACACTTGCTTTATAAAAATTTTACAGAAATCCTGTATTTCCTAGTCGCAACAGCGATAACAATGTTTTCTATGTTAACAAATCTAAATTGTCACAGTGTTTTAAATTTTTGTAGGCTTTGAGATTGTCTACTAAGTTGTGTTATTGCTTTATTAAAAATCCAACTCTGTGTTTAAATATTTTCAAACAAAATTAAATATAAGATCGAAATGGCCTAAGTAATGAGGCATTGCAAAAGTATTCCATTTTTCTTTCGGATAGATAGTTTGCACGAGGAAATTTCTGCCGTAAAATTATAAAAAGACGCAACTCGTTTTTCATAGTTTTGAGAAAATCGAAGTTTTAATTTTATTCAGAAAAGGCAGCAACTTCTCTTTCTTATAAAATCTATTTAATTTTTCATCTTTTTGTATGGAGTTACTGCCTTTTATGATTTTAATTATGAAAAATGGCCTAAGTAATGAGGCATTGCAAAAGTATTCCATTTTTCTTTCGGATAGATAGTTTGCACGAGGAAATTTCTGCCGTAAAATTATAAAAAGACGCAACTCGTTTTTCATAGTTTTGAGAAAATCGAAGTTTTAATTTTATTCAGAAAAGGCAGCAACTTCTCTTTCTTATAAAATCTATTTAATTTTTCATCTTTTTGTATGGAGTTACTGCCTTTTATGATTTTAATTATGAAAAATATGAAAACAGGGTGTAATGTTTACATTTCTTTATTTGCAATTTGCAAGAGAAGTGGAAAACGTAAAAAATTGGCGATTGGACTAAAATATAGATAAAAAATTGCTTAATCCGATGGGGAAATAAAGTTAAAAAGGCCGTAACTTAAGTTGCGGCCTTATATATTTTAACGGCAGATTTTTCAAACAAATTCTTTGAGTTTGTAGGCAAAAGGAGGGAAACGAAAATCCAAAAAGTTTGAAAAATTTCATCGTGTAAACTAAACAGGATAAATTCGTATACAATTTTCATTTTACAGGATTTGCTTGAAAACAATTTCTATATCGGTTGCAATTTTTTCGGACTAAAAGTATTTGAGTGAATTCATGATACAATAAGTAGAAGGTAAACATGCAAAAAATAAAAGTTTTATTATACCTAAATGGACTCGGCTCACTTTCAGAATTAACAAAACTCCGTAATCATATATTACAAAGGGATAATATTTCAGTTTTATCAGACCCATTTTTCCATTGAACACTATTCGCTCTGGTGAGCTTTACATATGTAACCAATTTCATGTATCTGTGTCGGAGATATGATGGATAAGTTTTTTGAGGACATTTTTTGGTCAGTTTATTTGAATAATTGAATTTAATTTTATTATTGTTGAATAAACAAGACCGCACATTTTTAAGTCGTACAG
Organism: Calliopum simillimum; assembly: GCA_951812925.1. Classification (NCBI taxonomy): domain Eukaryota; kingdom Metazoa; phylum Arthropoda; class Insecta; order Diptera; family Lauxaniidae; genus Calliopum; species Calliopum simillimum. The sequence continues at coordinate 523,668 of OX638369.1, forward strand.
ATTATTAAACTTCTTTTACTTTTGCTTACATGAAAAGCACCACACCCTCTTGTCCCAACTCACCTAGTTTTTTGCGCAGGGCTTTTACTTACTATCCTTAGTGTTTATGTGTATTATGGTTGCTAATACTGCGTGTTGAATGGGCGGTAGGAGTGTCCGTTGACCGAATTCGCTCATTCTCAAACCTACGAGCTAACTTTAACGACGGAGGCTAACTTTAACGGCGGAATTTTCTTGCTCTCAAAAATTTCAGAATTTTTGGAAACTTAAATTTTTTTTTTGACCAATTTTTGAAAAATTATAAAATGCCTCAAAAAACTCTGATACTACGGAAGCATTTTTTGACATATGTATAAAGTTTTTTCTTAAGATGCATTGCTTTTCAGTAAAAAGTCGTTTTTCCGTAAAAACTGTCATCTGTCAGGGTAACATTTTCAATTGCATTATTACTTTTATTTATAATCCGGATTAAAGCTGTCCGTCTGTCTTCCTTATTAGATGATATCCTAATTAAAAAAGTGTTATGACAAATTGAGTAATAATACCAAAATTCAAATTTTACTCTATTTTTGTAATATTCTCCTGCGTAGGTGTACAAGTTTGAAAATTTTTGTTTTTTGCGAATTGACCGATTAATAATTATTTTGATAGGGTTTTATTACAAAAATTTCAAGCCAATGTGGACAAAGGTCGGATGAAAAATTAAGGCTCTATTCTAGTTTTAGTGAATGGACATATGAAATTTTTGTTCTGTTAATTAAGTTACCAAACAGTAATTTAGAAGGATATTTCTCGAAAACGTATCTATATAAAAAAAAAAAATAGTTATTTTCGTAATCAGCGAGTCATTGAACAAAAGAGTTTTTTAGTGGCAATGAGTTCATTGCAACGATCGATACGAACGAACGATGAAAAGTGTTAGAATCTCTTTTGGGGAGAAAAACAGTTTCTACAAATAACATTAACGAAAAAATAACCGCTTAGGAAATATTCTTAAAAATCTGCAAAAAGTCTAAAAATACAATTTTATCGAACATTTCCTAAACGGTTTTTTTTTGTATATAATTTCCCACAAAAGAGATTCTAATACTTTTTATCGTTCGACTCACCGTTTTCAACCGTTTTCATCAAGAAGCTTCCAAAATGAAAAGTAATTGAAGCCACACGGATTACAGAACAGGCCTGGAAAACAAGTTTTATTATTTTTTTAGACCTACGCCAACATAAAATCTCTATTAGAATATGATCAAATAGCTTTTACGTTTTCCCATACCAAAACGACCCTCCCTAATGTACATATAAGAATAATTTGAATGAATGAAAAGCTCGGAGGCAAAATTCTTACGCAAAAATTCATCGTGAAATTTTGTGACGACAAAGAGGCAAGAACTTGCAGAAAGCAGAGGTTGGATTACAACTAACTTTGTGCTTTGATGGTTCAGTGGCTAAACAATTTTTATAAAAATGTTGCAATCGATTGTTGTATTGTTGTATCGAGCGTGTTGCCTTTAATTTGTTGCCAATTATAATTGGCTTAAACCACGATGCTCTGTCGTACTGTAGTTCAGTCGTACAGCAATTGTTTAGAACAAAATATCCCACCCTGCACAAATTTTGTGAAAAACGAAACTCGGTTCTTAAAAGTAAACTTCAGCAAATTGCACTTCTAGCGATGGAGTTACGATAGTGATGAGATCCATTCAATCTATGTACAAAAGTTCGATACAGTGTATTCCACTGAGTATGCAAATATTGCATACTTACTGTGAAAAATATAAAAAAGTTAGTGAGTTAAAAACAATTGAATTAAATAAAACCAAATAAAAAAATATTTATTTATGGAAATGATTCAGGTCCTTCTGTCGCTCATCCTCTCCAAGAGCGCCAAAATTGACTTTGAGGTTTTAGTAAGATTCTGCAGTTCGTTTTTTTATTTTGTTTTTTTAGCTTGCGTTCAAATACAAGTTGTCCAAAAAGGAAAGTTTATATTTAGTTGACTAATTAAAAACTAGTAAGGGTGTAATCTTTGGCCTGACCACGAATTATATACCCTACACTACAGCATTACTAAAATTTTGCTTGTAGGGTATGTGCTATGCCTTCCTTTCTGAATTTACGTAGTTTTTGCTCAGACCGTGCGCTATTTCAAGTATTTGTCCGAAATTTGGTTGCACTACATCAAGTAACGCTTTCTTTACAGGATTTCGAAAACTTTTAACGTGTGAGAGGTGCCACGCCTTCTTGTCCGAATCCAAGTTTTTGCTCTGAGCTTGCATTTACTGTCTTTAGTGTCTGAGTTAAATTTGGTTGAATTATCTCAAAAAACATATTTACTATAGCATTTTGAAATTTATGTTTATGGCTTTTTCCGAGCTTGCATTTGCTGTCCATAGTGTCTTAGTGAAATTTGGTTGGATTCCTTTCTTGGATTATTTTAAAAACCGCTTTTATTACAGCATTTTGAAACTTTTACTTATATGGGAGGAGCCACGCCCTCTTGTCTGAATTCACCTGGTTTTTGGCTAGAGCTCGACTCAGGAGGTGATGCTGAAGAATATATACACTTTTCTATACCTGCCACGCCACCTCCCCCCATATAAGCAAAAATACACAAATCGTGAACACTCGTTCCCAACTGCATCTCTTATATGCTTTGAGCGGTTTTACGCTTTTGACGAACTCTTAGGGTACTACAAATGATATTAAAATGGCAGACATTTGGGAAGCATGGTAAAGACCACATTGATAACAAACTCTACTCTTTAGTTGCGACTTGACAGAGAGACAAACACAACACAGTGCTACAGAATCCCGAAAATTTCAAACACTTAAAGAGACCCAGCAGATATTGTTGTTCTCGCCGAGTACTTAACTTGCCCATAATTAAAAATTGTAATACACCCTCAAAACCTTAAGTTACCCTTAAAAAATTGTTTTTGGGTGACTTTGTGTACTTTAAAATTTGTAGCTCACTGATTTGAAAAGAAGAATTAATAGCTATTCTAAAAACATACGCTATCTTTTAAGTCCAATGGAAATATTTGGGAACATTTTAGAGGAAACTTAGAATTTGTAAAAAAAAATGTTTCGTTTTTTACAGTTTAACGTCTGTATATTTTTAAAATGGGCATAAATTTTTCTTTTCAAATCAGTTAAAAATGCAAAATTGTTTAAGAAATAACTGAGCTAAATTTTTAAGTGCACAAAGTTATTAAAAAACAGTTTTTTAAGGGTAACTTAAAATTTTGAGGGTGCATTACAATTTTTAAGTATAGGCATGTTAAGTACTCGACCAAACCTACGATATCTGCTAGGCCTGATGCAAAGTGTAAAATCACTGTAGCACTGTGTATTCATAACGAAATTGGGAAACGGCCTCTATTAAAAAATTATGCATACCTAAGTAAAACAAACAAAAAAATCGTATCAATGATAAAATTAAACGAGATCAAAATTCAATTACAATACCGTTTTATAAAAATTCATCCTCAGCTACCTTAAAAATTTGTACGTTAATATGTACCTTAGTTTATTACAATTGAACAATTTTTATACCCTACACCCAGGGTATATTCACTTTGTCCTTCCGTTTGTAACGCATAGAAGGAGGCGTGGCAGATATAGAAAAGTATATATATTCTTGATCAGCGTCACCTCCTGAGTCGATATAGTCATGTCCGTCTGTCTGGCTGGCTGGCTGGGTGGCTGGCTGGCTGGCTGGGTGGCTGGGTGGCTGTGTGTTGAAATACACTTTTTGGGAAAACTGAGCAAGATATTTCAATGAAATTTGGTACACTGCCTCCGTCGTCAAAGTTAGGTCGGGAGATTGAAAATGAGCGAAATCGGTCAACGCACACGCCTACCGCCCATACAAAAAATATATTCAAAATGCAATTTTAGGAGTATTTTTCACGGCAATGCAACCAAAATAAGAATAAATACTAAGAAATGTAGGCGCAAGCTCTGAGAAAAAACTGAGCAAATTCGAACAAGAGGGCGTGGCACCTCCCATATAAGCAAAAGCTTCAAAACGCTATACTGAAAGCGTTTTATGAGATATTCAAACCAAATTCGACTCCGACACTAAGAATCACAAATGAAAGCTCTCAACAAAAACTGGGTGAAATCGGACCAGGGGGCGTGGCACCTCCCATATGAGCAAAAGTTTCAAAATGCTATACTGAAAGAGTTTTTTGAGATAATCCAACCAAACTTCACTCAAATACTAAGAATGCTAAACTAAAACTAGAAGAACTCGGGCAAGAGGGCGTGGCACCTCCTATATAAGCAAAAGGTTCAAAACGCTGTACTGAAAACGTTTTTCACTCAGACACTAAAAACTATAAATGCAAGCTTTAAACAAAAACTGGGTGAATTCGGACAAGAGGGCGTAGCACCTCCCATATGGGCAAAATTTTTAAAATACTGCAGTGTAGGGTATTTAATATTTGGCCAGGCCAAATTTTACACCCTTACTAGTTTTAACTTAAACTAGTAAGGGTGTTACCTTTGGCCTGGCCAAACATTAAATACCCTACTCAGCAGTATTTTGAAAATTTTGCTTATATGGGAAGTGCCACGCCCTCTTGTCCGAATTCACCCAGTTTTTTTTCAGAGTTTGAATTTATAGTTCTATGCAATTGAGTGAAATTTGGTTGGATTATCTCAAAAAATGTTTTCAGCATAGCGTTTTGAACTTTTTGCTTATATGGGAGGTGCCACGCCCTCTTGTTCGATTTTATCCAGTTTTTGCTTAAAGCTTGTATTCATAATTCTTAGTGTCTGAGGAAAATTTAGTTCGATTATCTCAAAAAACGCTTTCAGTATAGCGTTTTAAAGCTTTTGCTTATACCAGAGGTGCCACGCCCTCTTATCTGAATCCGCCTAGTTTTTGCTCAGAGCTTGCGCTTACAATTCGTAGTATTTATGTGTATTTTGGTTGTATTATCGTGAAAAATACTCAAAAAATTGCATTTTGAATATATTTTTTGTATGGGCGGTAGGCGTGTCCGTTGACCGATTTCGCTCATTTTCAATCCCCCGAGCTAACTTTGACGACGGAGGCTGTGCACCAAATTTCATTGAATTATCTTGCTTAGTTTTCCCAAAAAATGTATTTCCACACACAGCCAGACAGACGGACATAGCTATATCGACTCAGGAGGTGACGCTGATCAAGAATATATATACTTTTCTATATCTGCCACGCCTCCTTCTCTGCGTTACAAACGGAAGGACAAAGTTAATATACCCTGGGTGTAGGGTATAAAAATGGGGGACTTAATAATTTTTAATTGTTTTTTTAACAGAAAGCTCCAACCATCAATGTATTTTCATTGTTGATGGCTAATAGGGGATTTATTTTACAGCTCAAACTCTTAAACCAGATTACGATATTTTAAGGAACACACCTTTCTAAAAACATGTAAACTATACATGTAAACTATATACATATAGTTTTAAAATATTTAACTCACATCCAATTTTAAAAACAAAGAAATTTTTCCAATTTATTTGTTTGACAAGAGGTCTGTTTGGCAAGATTTCCAGTAACAATAGTCTCGTAACAAATTTTGGAAGAGTAAAAAGCAATTTGCTCGCAAAGAGGAAAATATCCACAAAATTGAACCCAGAAAGCTGTAGGTACTACTTTCACTTTTATCAGACAGTGCCGCTTTTTTCATGCATGAATTAGCGAAAGAAATATATACAAAATTAACTAGCAGTAACTATTTTGACAATATTTATTATGTAATTAATATCATTAGTTAATTTCGATGTTTCACTTTCAAACATAAGTTCCATGCGTTACACTATTTTGATTTTTAGTCCCTTTTCTTTTGACGCGTATTTACAATTGTGTTTGTTTTCAAATTGCGATAACTCATGAACGGTGAACGGCACGATAAGTGATTTAATGCTGAAAAAAATCTCAAATTTTTCAGCATAATTGCTGATTTCTGAAAAAACCCGAACCAACTTCGATATTCTGACACCATATTCGGATTCAGCGACCCTGAAAACATAAAGTTCAGGTGGTCTGATCTTTCGCGCATGGTATTTTTTTTTTTTGTGGGCCTGTGTTATCAAGACCAAGACTGCTTTTTAGTCTTGCGAATTTATAGTTAGTAGGTGTGTCATGCCCCTTTCAAGCATAAAATCATATCTAAATTCGAAATTTGGCATCTTTAAAACCCAACTGCTTTGTAAAAATAAGGTTTGGAAGTTTTTTGGAAATTTTGAATACTCAATAATCTTTAGAATTTTTTCAAGACCAAGACCAAGACCGAGACCAACACTTAATGACCAAGATCAAGACCAAGACTCAATGGGGGTTATCGTGAATCAAGATTCCCGGGGAATTTTCTCAATCTACCGTGCATTCTCTATTGCAGTTTAAGAAAATTTCCCGGGAATCTTGATTCACGATAACCCCCAATATCAAAAACAAGACCAAGACTTAATGTGCAAGAACAAGACCAAGACCAAGACTGCTATGGTCTTGGTCTTGGTTTGCTTATCACTAGGCACGATAAAAAGTGTAAGGCTCTCTTTTATGCTCTACAAATAATTTTTTTTAAATGTAAGAAAATTAACCATTTAGGAGTTATACGATTCAAATTCTTAAAAAATGTAATTATCTCCATACTAGAAAATTAGAGTTACCTAGTTGTAGTATTGAGGTGACGATATAACAGAGCATTGCACTTTTCATTGTGCGATTCACCGTTCAAAAAATATCGCAATTTGAAAATTAACATAGTACAATATATATGCGTTAAAAGAAACACGCCTGTTTATTTAGTACGAAAGATGGAAAAAAGCAAATTGTCGTTATTGTCGCTTTGTGATTTTAGGCCATATGTGCACTACAAATGAACTGTTCTTATTTAGATTCTTTAAAATGTGATTTAAAATAACTTTTTGCCCAATTCTAAAATGACTTATTTGTCGGCTAATTCTATAATAATTTACTATTTAAAATTCCAATCCATTCCACATTCATAAGAAAATTCAATAAACACAAATGTACGGATACTCAGGTACACGAACGACGTTCGGTCTGATTTGTTAAACTTATGAATTTATCTGTACCGCGACCATTCAGCAATCGATTAAGAAGCGTGCAAAAATAAACGAGGCAACGTGCGATCTCACATAAACATTTGCATAGTCGCCGTTAGCTCTTGTAGTTTACGTCATACGCATCTGAATTAAGTTTTATAGACTTTTTGTTTTGAGAAATGATGGCCATTGATCGCATACTGACTCATCGTAACTAACGCTTCATTTTCTTTTGTTTCTATAGACCTTATGGGAGTTCGTTAAATAGCGAGGGCGGCACTGGTATTCCAAAAATGACATTAAAAGTACATTAAAGATCATATTTTTCTAATTACACTAAGCAACACAGATAATCTTTCACTTTTGGTTATGATTAACGTAATGGGAAAACAAAAGCAATTGACAAAAAACAACCGTTTGGCAGGGTTTTATATTTAAAAAAACTGTTTTTTTCACAGAAAAGATATACAAGAGAGTGGCACAAATTTTGTATGGAAAAACCAAAAACCGACTTTTCTGAATCCTTGGATCCTGCTGATTACAAAAAGTGCTTTAGAACAAAAAAAAAAAAAAAATTGCGTTTAGGTATTCCGCAACGAGCTTGAAGGTACTTTTTTAGGAATTTTTTAGCACTTTTTTTAACTTGAACGATATATCTTTTGAACCAGATAAAGTATTTATTTGCAAAAATTAAATTAAATTTTTTTAAGAATACTTTGAGCAACAAATATTCAACAATAATTAATTTACTCGTTCCCAATTTTACTCTCATACTATTAGCTAAAAGTTTCTTATAGAAAAGGTTTTTTCTAAAACGCAAGAGTGACCCAATAAATTTTTTTTTCTAAAACGAGTCAAAAACTCAGTTTTAACCCTATAACTCCTCAGGGATACATTTTAGAGGTCCTTCACGTGCAATTTTTTTTAGTCTAGGCCACCTCTATCACCTCCTAGATGCTTGGCAACCTTATGCGATATGCATTCTATATTATATACAAAATTATGACAGATAAAATAAAAAAAATGGAAAAATAGGCAAAAACGCAATTCGACAGTTTTTCCTACAATTTTATTTTTTAATCGGTTTTTAGTAATAGTATCTTATTTTCTTCATAAGAATATAGTCTATGATGTGAAAAAAGAAAATGAAATAATTGTAAAAAAATGCTTTTTTCTCATATAAATTTGCAATAGATTTTGACTTTTTCTTAATTTTTTCGAAAAAAATAACGTTTTTTTTTAGAAATCAATTTATTTCTCCAAAACTAACGAACCAACCAAAAAATGATATGGATTTTATTAATGGGTAATTAAATTGTCTTTAATTTGACATATAGTACGTTTAAACATAAACATTGGTTCTTGAGATATTAGTAATTAAGTGGAATATCTTTTTTTTTGGTCCTAAATTAATTTTCGCAATCAGCAGCCGATTTTACATTTTTATTTATTTTATTTAGTTCCATTTACTGAGCTGTAATGCCCTTATAAATTACAATAATTATTATTTTATATCAAAAATATAATCATTAAAACAGATGAGCGAGACAAAAAATTAAAAGTTTCGTATAAAAACAGCTCACAAATAACAGCAAGGTAGCAGCCAGCTGGATTCGAAAGTAGTGGTTCAAATAGTACCGTAACAAAGCATTTTGAAATATGCAATTTAAGAGATACTCTCAAGAGTTTCCTTAAATTGCTCTTATAAACTCTTTGCCTAGGAACTAGAGCAGAGAATGGTGCTCGCGAACAACCCTAGCGCTAGAAGGACGATATACATTGCAACCACTTTCTCGACGAAAAGCACTGAAAGGAGCGCTATGGCCACAGCGTTAGATAAAACGCTTCGTGGAAGCTGGTATGATGAATTCCCATCTAAATGAAATTAGTGGATGATGTAACGATGCATGTCATAATGATCGTCGTATTTCTTGTAGGCTGGAAATAATACCGTAGTCAAGCGATGCAAACAATTAATACGGTTATGGACTATAGAGGCTCAAATTCAAAAGAACGCATACACAATGGACGTTTAAAGAAAATAGAAAAGTGGCAATATGTGACAAGCAGCAGCAACTTAATCGAATGATGATTTAAAATGGATAATGGCATTAATAGTGCATTTTGGCTGTAAACTAGTAGGATCTTTAGAATCAAACAATTTAAATATTTGTGACATTAAAAAAAACTAGTAAGCGTGTTACCTTTGGCCTGGCCAAAATCTAAATACCCTACAATTGAGTTTTTGAAAATACGGGTGGTGCCACACTCTCTTCAACAAATTCACGTAGTTTTTGGTTTGATTTCCTTAAAAAACGCTTTCAGTATAACATTTGGATCCTTTGCTTATATGGTAGTTGCCACATCCTCTTGCCCAGTCCGAGTTTTCCCAGTTTTTGCTAAGAGCTTACATTTACTGTTCTAAGTGTCTGAGTGCAAAAAAAAAAAATGTTCAGTACAGCACTTTGAAACTTTTACTTAAATGGGAGGTGCCACGCCCTCTTATCCGAATTTACCTAGTTTTTGCTCAGACCTGGCATCTATAGTTCTTAATGTTTGAGTGAAATTCGGTTGGATTACCTCACAAAACGTTTTTAGTATAGAATTTTGAAGCTTTTGCTTATATGGGAGGTGCCACGCCCCCTTGTACGATTTCAACCAATTTTTGCTGAGAGCTTTTATTTATAATTCTTAGTGTCTAAGTCAAAGTTGGTTCGAATATCTCAAAAAACGCTTTCAGTATAGCGTTTTGAAGCTTTTGCTTATATGGGAGGTGCCACGCCCTCTTGTCCGAATTCGCTCAGTTTTTTTTTCAGAGCTTGCGCTTACAATTCGTAGTACTTATATGTATTGTGGTTGCATTGTCGTGAAAAATACTCCTAAAATTGCATTTTGAATATAATTTTTGTATGGGCGGTAGGCGTGTCCGTTGACCGATTTTGCTCATTTTCAATCCCCCGAGCTAACTTTTACGGCAAATTTTTACCAAATTTTATCGAGTTATCTTGCTTAGTTTTCTCGTAAAAAATATTTCCACAGACAGACAGCCTACCAGCCAGCCAGATAGGCGGACATGGCTATATCGACTCAGGAGGTGACGCTGATTAAGAATATACGTACATGCATTAGTAGCAAGTTGTATTGTGGTGTGGGCTTACTGTACCATGTTTTTTAGTAGCTAGTAATATAAATCATTATCTGTTCAAAACAACAACAAAAAATATATATATACTTTTCTATACCTACCACGCACAGTGGTAAAATCGGCAAATCTAGGTGGACATTCGGATAAAATTCTATGACAACTGATCCACGATTGGACTTTATATTGTTGTCAGGGATAGTTGAGGAATTAGAAACTGCAATAAGATGGCGATATATACAACGCAACTAGAAGTATTTAGTTTTGTAAAAGTGAAGATCGTCGGCAATACTGTTCTCTCGGCTTTTGAAGTACCTGTTTTAAATTTTTTCTTTTAGGATATAGTTAATAGAGGTAAGTAGAATATATTTAACCAATTAACAGATTCTGGAAGACATTATATAATTGTGATAAATTGATGACAAATTACGCTCTAAATTACCATAATTTTTAATTTTTGAAATGATGCCACTTTTGCTGTCCAAGCGGGTCCAAAATAAAAGTGACACGACTTTAAAGTATAACATCTACAGAGTCTGAAAAAACATGAATCATATCCATCCAGGGCCGCATTGCTGAGATATCGATTTAATTGTGTAACCAATATTTTTTTTTTTTTTTTTTATTGTAGATTTAGGTTGGCTGAACATAAATGATCATATCGTCAGGTTGTATTGAAAAAAATTAGGTTGCATCCAATAAATCAGGATGTATCCAAATTATCAGGTAGAATTTGAAATAGTCTTTTTTAAGAAGAATGCAAGCATTTTACTTTTTCGCTACAAAAATTAAAAAAAAAACACAAATTTTTTATTTTATTCATTTATTTTGAGCGAACCTGTCATTTATCAAACCAGTTATACAGTTTTTAAAAAAGGTCGAAAAACGGTTTTTGAAAAACTTACGTACTTTTATATATCATTTAAAGCGAGTATAACTTTTTTAAGAAAAATCACACGATACTAGTTTGTAGCTCATTTTGAAAAAGAATGATACATTCAATAGAAAAAAGCCAAACAATTTTGTGCGTCTTTTAAGCAACCTCAAAAATTGTGTATTTGATCATTTTTTAACATTTGGGGTAGGATATCTCGGAAGCCATATACGATATAGTACGAAGCAATATAGAACTCAATTTCACAAAATATGTCGGTTAGAACCCTGTTGTTCTAAGGTCGCGATTTGCAAAAGCTCACTCTTTATGTTATAATACTTAACAAACAATATACTCATGTAGCATATTATTGTAGCAAGCTTTACTTTAATATTTTCATGTCATTATTTTTCATTAAATAACACTGGTCTACAAATTTCGAAAAAAATTTCGACTGGAGAAGAGGATGATGTTTCTTAAGTAATTTGGATGCGCTGAATTCAAATCTGACACCAGAAATGCGCCATCAGGTCTAGTTCTGTTTATATAAGGCTATTGATCCATGCACACGAAATCATAGATTCGTGTTCAATAGCAATTGGGATGATGTTCGAAGAAGCCCTCGAAGCGAAAATAAGGATTTGAGAAGGTACAGAAGAGAAAATACAAGAAAAATAAGCCAGAAAAGTACAATGGAAGACTTATTTCACACCCTCCTTTATTCGTCTGACATTTTTATTTTAACTTTACCAATTGTGGATGGTGGTGCGTTGCATTATAGTCATAAGGATAAATGTTTCCCGGGTGAAGTATTAGATTTGCTATCAGAGCCTAGCCTAGCTCTAAGTTCCGAAACTAGGTATAATAATTCTTCCGAGTTCATCGAAATGGAAGTTTAGAGTCTTTTTATATTATTTTTTTTTTCAGTGTATTGAAGTACAATTTGTTTTTATATTGTAAATATGTAGAAATACTTATAATTTCTTGTACAAAAGTATTTTGTTGTCGAATAATTTTTTTTTTTTTTAATCTTTGAGTATTTTGATTTTATATAGAAATACACTTCAGATTTAGAAATAGAGCTCTAAAAGTAGTTTCATTCGATTAAGCGCACCGAAAAACATCAAAAACGATACCAATCACGCATTTCTTCTGTTAGTATATGATACTGGGAGTCCCGTGAAAAAGCTGCCAATGTGACCGCCGCAACAGCCGTTGCGTTGCATTGTATTAACGCAGGTTTTGCACAAGTACTGTTTAAGGTTTTACGAAGACAGTCACAAATTTTCAAGTGATTGTGATTATTTTTTTAGAAGTTATGGGCAATGTCTACCTAGATTGATCGTTTTTACCACTGTGCCACGCCTCCTTCTCTGCGTTACAAACGGAAGGACAAAGAGTAGGTGTAGGGTATCTACATATATATTAATACGCAAGACAAAAAATTGTCCTACCTTTTTACATGTTAGAAATTGAGCAAGACTTTGAATTATACACCATTAGAAAGGTATTTTTGTGTAAATGTGCACAAAGTTAAAATTATTTTAATATTTTGCCATTAAACTAGGTAATATGCAATTTTTTTAATATTAACAACGACAAAATACGCGTTCACAGAGCTGAAAAGAGGATACAGCAAAAAGAGAAAGAAAAAAAGATTACTGACACTGACTTCATGGTTTTTTGTCTTCTTTTCGTTTCACATTTGTCATTGTACCTGGGATGATAAATTAACTTTTCTTTTTTGTGCCAAATAGCAAAAAAAGTACTAAAACTGTTCAAAAAGTACCAAAATTATTTAATACATTTGTGGTCAAATTTTCACCATTAGGCGATTCTAGTCATAATAATAATAGGTACAGTGCTACAAAATCCCAAAAATTTCATAAACTTTTAAAGAGACCCAGAAGATATTGTAGGTCTAGTCGAGTACTTGCCTATACTTAAAAATTGTTATACACACTCAAAATCTTAAGTTACCCTTAAAAACTGTTTTTGGGTGACTTTGTGCGCTTAAAAATTTGTGGCTAAGTGTTTTCTTAACCGATTTTGCATTTTTTCTCTGATTTGGAAAGGGCAATTTATGGCCATTTAAAAATACTAGAGTTCGCCTTGTAGCCGAAATTCGACCTTTTCGATCTGACTATATATGTAGCTTGATCGATAAAACACAAAAAGCTTTTAATATTCTTCCTTAAGGTTCTGCATTCATAAAAATCGGTGCAGCACCGGCCACTTAAAAACATAAAGGTCATATTCTCATTCCTTGATGTTAGCCCTATCTGCAGGCATTGAAATAAGCTGTAGTAATACCCTATTTCTGCAGTAATAACTTCAAATTTGCAGTAATAACTTCAGAATATTGTAAAAAATTGTAATAATAATTTTCACCCAAATTCATATTACTTTGTTTTGCGTTAATCGTTGAAACTAAGTACTCATATTATTTTTCTTATAACCGTTGTTTTAGTTGTCTAACCTCACCAATTTGGGCTAAAATGTAGCGACCACAATAAGTACTCGGCAACTCTACTTTAAACATATTTTTATAAATGCATTAGAAGAAAATTTCGCATTAAATTTTCAATTTTAAATTGAACCATTGCCATGATATATGTTATTTAATATAAATATTTAATATTAATCACTTAAATAAAACATTAAAAAAAATCTTGCTAAAAATTGCAAATAAAAACAAAAAAAAATTCTGCAGTAATAACTTTTTCTTATTTCAACCCCTGCCTATCTGTATACCCAATTTTAAAAAATTAATTCAGTGGTTTAGCCGTAAAAGTGTTTTTCCATTTAGGGGCGTGGTACCACCCACTGAAAATCATAATGGTCATGTTATTATTTCTTAGCGTTGATCCTCTCTCTATACCAAATTTCGTGATAATCGCTGCAGCGGTTTAGCCGTGAGAGCTTTTTTTCCATTTAGGGGCGTGGCACCGCCCACTTTTAAAAAAGATATAAACCTATGCACTGCTCCTCCTCTCAACCTTTCCAACAAAGAAAAAATCAAGCAAATCGGTTGAAATTTAGTTATAGAAACAGGGACTGAACCGATTTCGTTTGCCTATTTATAACAGGTCATTCAATAAGTCCGTAGGATAAGTAAGAAAAAAACAAAATTTTGACAAAACTCGATTTTATTATACAACATAGTTGCCTTCGAGGGCGATACAACGAGTATAGCGATTTTCCAACTTTTCGATACCACTTTCATATTACGATTTCTCTTTTTCGTCAAAATAGGCCTCAGCTGACTGTCTTTTGGATTCTGGTGGGTAAAAGTGCAGCCATGTTTCATCTATTGTCACATATCGACGATAGAACTCGATTTTATTGCGGTTTAACAGCGGTTTAACACTCCTCTGAAGCATCAATTCGTTTTTGTTTTGGTCGACTGTGAGCTCACGCGGCACCTACTTTGTACATAGCTTTCGCATACCCAAATGTTCGTGTAAAATGGTAAAAACTCTACCATCTGATATCTTTACAATGTCAGCTAGCTCGAGCACCTTCAATTTGCAATCGTTCATAACCAATTTGTGGATTTTTTTTATGTTTTCTGGAATAACAACCTAATTTGGGCATCCACAGCGCTCTGCATCATTTGTGCTGGCACGACCATGTTTAAATTTAGCAATCCATTTGTATCGATGGAGCAGAGTTCAGATAATGTTAATCAAGCCATTGATTGGTTTCCACTGTATTTTTTTCATCAAAAAGCAATGTTTTATCAAAACTCGAAATTCACTTTTTTCCATTTTTTTTTACTAACAAAAGTTGCTTCACACAAAATGCTATAACTCATTAATTAATAGTCCGGTCGCTGTCAAATTTATACACGTATCGTTTGAAGGTTAGTTCTAAATAAAAATCATATGGAAAAAATTCTAGTAACGCCATCTATGTGTCATCCTACGGAGTTATTGAATGGCCTGTTATATAGATATACTAAAGCTTTAATCCAATGGAAATATATGAAAATATTTAAGAGGAAAGTTAGAATGTGGAAAATTTTTTTTTTCGTTTTTTAGTGTTTAACGTCTTTTTTACGCAATGCCTTTAAAGGTAAGGCATATTTATTTTCATTTATTCATTAAGAACACATAAATAAATAAAACTATTTAACATTTATCAAAATTGGTTAAAAATTGAAGATGTTACGATTTTTGATAAAATCTTACTTTTATATAAAATTATAGTTTTTAACTAATAAAAAATACTTGTAAATTTTTTCCGGTTTAAAAGGACTGACTTAATTAATGAAAACAAGTTTTAGTGATCCTTAGTACAATTTTGTGCACAATACCTATTATTTCTAATCACCATTTGGTCCTGTTTTTATGGGTCTTTTGTACAACTATTTCTAAAAACTTGGTCATAATGGGTTAAAATGTTCAACAAAAATCTTTGTAAATCATTTAAAAATTATAATTTCAAATAAAGTGAGATGTATAAAAAAATCGTTCCATCTACAATTTTCAATTAATTTTGATGAATGATGATCGGTTTTATTGAAAATTGTATGTTCTTAATGAAAAAATTAAAATTTATCAAGCGTGTTCCGAAATCCGTGTGATTTCAATTTCATTTAGGAAAGTTTTTGATGAAAACAGTGAGTGATTAAAAGTGCTAGAATCTCTTTTGTAGAGAATAATAAGTTCTACAAATACTATTCATTTGCATTAACGAAAAAGTAACCGTTTGGGAAATATTCTTAAAAAAAAGGAAAAAGTCGAAAAATTTGATTTTATCGATAATTTCCTTAACGGTTACATTTTCGTAATTACAAATCAATATTATTTAAAGGACCTGTAATTCTTCACAAAAAAGATTCTGATACTTTTTATAGTGGGAGTCACCATTTTCGTTAAAAAGCTTCCGATATGAAAAAACATTAAAATCACACGGAATACGGAACAAGCATGTAAATGACGTACCTTTCAAAGTATTGCTTAAAAAAGACGTCAAACCGCAAAAAACGGCATTTTTTTACAAATTCTAACTTTCCTCTAAAATTTCCCCAAATATTTCCATTGAACTTAAACTTTAGTATAAATTCTCCTTTCCAAATCAGTAAAAATATGCAAAATTGGTTAAGAAATAACTGAGCTACAAGCGCACAAAATCACAAAAACAGTTTTTTAAGGGTAACTTAAGATTTCGAAGGTGTATTACAATTTTTAAGTATAGGAATGTTAAGTACTCGACCAGACCTACAATATCTGCTAAGTCTTATGCAAAGTGTAAAATCGCTATAGCACTGTGTAATCGAACTGACCCGCACAGGGTACGAACCTAGGACCTTTTGTGTGATAGATGTGATTACAATCACATACTATATACATATCTGTGCAAAGATGGCAAAAGCTGCTATCGAGCAGTTTTTGTGAGAATGAGTTATGTAGTTCAGGGTATTGTTCTCGGCGAGATCTACAAGGTGGCAAAAAAGATTTGCTCTAAGACTTGTAGTTCCTTAGAAAAACAACTTGAAAAACCGGATTTTGTGATTTTTATACCCTACACCCAGCGTATATTCACTTTGTCCTTCCGTTTGTTACGCAGAGAAGGAGGCGTGGCAGATATAGAAAAGTATATATATTCTTGATCAGCGTCACCTTCTGAGTCGATATAGCCATGTCCGTCTGTCTGGCTGGGTGGCTGGCTGGGTGGCTCGCTGGCTGGCTGTGTGTGGAAATACACTTTTTGGGAAAACTAAACAGGATAATTCAATGGAATTTGGTGCACAGCCTTCGGCGTCAAAGATAGCTCGGGGGATTGAAAATGAGCGAAATCGGTCAACGGACACGCCTACCGCCCATGCAATAAATATATTCAAAATGCAACTTTTTGAGTTTTTTTCACGATAATGCAACCAAAATACATATAAATACTACGAATTGTAAGCGTAAGCTCTGAACAAAAACCGGGAAAATTCGGACAAGAGGGCGTGGCACCTCCAATTTAAGCAAAAATTTCAAAACGCTATACTGAAAGCGTTTTTTGAGATAATCAAACTAAATTTTACTCAAATGCTAAGAACTATAAGTTTAAACTCTGAGAAAAAACTGGGTGAATTTGGACAAGAGGGCGTGGCACCTCCTATCCAAGCAAAAGGTTCAAAACGCTATACTGAAAACATTTTTTAAGATAATTCAACCAAATTTCACTCAAATGCTAAGAACTATAAGTTCAAACTCTGAGAAAAAACTGGGTGAATTTCGATAACAGGGCGTGGCATCTCTCATATAAGCAAAACTTTCAAAATACTGCTGTGTAGGGTATTTAATGTTTGGCCAGGCCAAAGGAAACAAATCAAATCAAAAAAAAAAAAAAAAATAATGAAAACATGCGATAGCAGCTTTTGCCATCTTTGCATAATGAGAATTTTACAGGAATCAATAAAAACTGTAAATACAATAGAGTATTAAAGAACTTTTTTGATTTAAATATAGAGCTAGTGTTCGAAAAATATTCATGGTTTATTAATATTAATAATGAAAAAAACCTGAAAAACTGTTCTTGACTTATGTTCTTTTAGCAAGAAACGGAGTTATTGGTATGATAAAAATAGGAATTTAATCAAAATAATTATTATATAATTTATACCTATAATAATTTATGTTAATAATATATGATTTATTGATATTATTGAACACTAATTAATTAATGTTAACATGATTTTTGGCATAACATTATAAATATTTTGCTTATGTGGGAAGTACCACGCCCTCTTGTATGAACAAACCAAATTTTTCCTCAGAGCTTTCCCTGGCTATTTCTAGTAGGTATATGCGCGTATTTTGTATCGTTATCGTAATTAGTGCTCATAAAATTTAAATATTTTTAATTTCTGGAGTCTGTTGACCGATTTCGCTCATTTTCAATTTCCCCAGCTAACTTTTATGATGAAGGCAGTGAAGAAAATTTCAATAAATTGTCTTGATTCCAAAGCTATATTGACTCTGGAGGTGACGCTGATCAAGATTGTTATAAACTATTCTACACGTCCTTCTCTGCAATACAAACTGAGGGACAAAGTGAATATACCCTAGGTGTAGGGTATAAAAATGCTTTATTGATATATTATTTAATGAGTGCAAATGAGATTTGGCAGCATTCGTTCACAACAACAAATCATATAACAAGCTTTTGGCATGACCAAATACACAAGGTATATTTTCGAATTATAATCATTTTATTAAAAAAAAGAAAATCTGAAAAGACCCATAATAGTATTAAATTAAAAGTCTACATAGAAAAAAGAATTTGATTAAATTAAATAAAATATGTAGGTGATATTTTGATGCAGGTGAATTAATATTTGATATTAAGTATTTAATATTTTGAATTGCTGAACATATTACCAGATGCAGGCAACGAAGAAAACTGTTAATTGTAAAAAATTATTTTAAAAATGCAACTGTTGATTATAATGGAAACTCTTGGTTGAAATACATTGGTTCAAAAAACCTTTTTATAAATAATTTAATGAACTAATTACATATTAATAATTGGGTTCGTTTTTTTACACACGTTTTTTATGCACTCAATAAAAGATTTTTGCAAATGAACAACATATTTTAGTGAAATAAAAATTAATTTTATTTTCACATATTTTTGATTTAAATTTTTGATGTGAAACGGAGAAGCGTAAGTGAGAAACAACTGTTGCTTTTTTGCACTCACTGAAATTTTTAAGATTTAAAAATCAAGAATTTCTTAGTCAATAAGGAATTTTGTTATGAAAATGGGTTGGGTTATCTCATAAAGGAGAATCTGTCAAAAATGCAAAATCGAAAAACTGTAACATTTGACATGATAGAAAAATCAAGCTCAAATTCGAAATTAGGTGATCCCCTTGTACCATAAACGAATATAAAAATCGAGGGTAGAAAACCATGGATGGACTGGGCGGGGGTACGGAATATCCAGATGACTTTTTTCAATAAATTAACCATAAGTTGATACTACGCAACAACACTTTTCCAACAGAGCTTAGGTCATAGCAATACAACAAATCGTTCAGAAGATCTAAATTTTTCAAAACTTCAAACAATTTTAAGGTGCCTCGATATTCACCGCAGATATAACGAACATTTTTGCTATTAAGGTTAGGATATCTGTGTTGTATTTTTTTTTTTAATTTTTATATGGAGATAATGTCGCAAATTGGTTTTTTCAAAGAGGAGATCAGATCGGATTTTCTAGGCCATAGAGAAATTATCCCAAAAGCCTCTAAAACGACCCCCCAATTTTTGTCGGAATTTTTTCATTAACTTGTTCTTTACGCTCAGTGTACAGCGTTAAATTTAAATTCTTTTAAGTTGTCTTATCTAACTGGATTTACCTATTATCTTCAGGTTCAAATCGCCAGTTTTTCAGTGCAAGTTTAAACTAAGTTTTATTAAACTCGTTTAAATTGTTAAACTCGTTCAACTATGAAATGACTTTTTCGGTGCGAGTTTAAATTAAACTCGTTACTTTGATTTTTGGTAGACATCACTGAAAAATTACGAAAAGTTATATTTCATGGTTTAAAATTATTGCCACTTGACCACCACAACAGTTGGCAAAAATTTACTATCTCAGGAATTGCAGAACATGCTCACATTAAATGTGATTTCTCTTGTTAATTTTGACTGTTTTGGGTTTTGAAATAGAGGACGGACTTATATTTGTTTTTAAGTAGTTAATTAATAAACGAATTGCAATTTTAAATAATGAAAATGAGACCAAAAAAATAAAAACTGAAAGTGAAGTTTGTTATTTTAATAATCATACTACTATATAAAATACAACGTCTGTCTGTCTTTGTCTCCATAACTCGAGAACCATTCGTCCGATTTGCATGATTTTTTCTTCTTTCCTTTATACATATTTTGCATGGTAAGGTTATAGGATACATATTTTTCGAAATACCTTCGGCTTCGTCCGGGTTTTTTGAAAATCTCATAATTCAAAAATCAGTCAGACGTGCATGTTTTTTTGCTTTCAAAGACAAGCTATCAGATGAGATTCTAGCACAAACAATTATTTGAAAAACCCTCGGCTTCGCCCGGAATATTAAAAAATTCTGACACCAGGACAAATAACATCCGCTGGAAAAATGTCCAATCCAGCGATATAAAAAAAAGACCTTCTGATACTGTTTAACAGATATGGATGAGATTAGGTACATACATTTTTAAAAGGTATCGGGAATGGGCGAACGAAATCGCTCCCGGGCAACTAGTAAATAATAAAAGACGAAGAATAAACTTTAGAACAACTGAAATAAATTTTTCTTTCCGAATTATGGACTTTTTTTATTCATTTGTTTTTTTCAGATTCAACTTTTTAAAATACAGTTAGTCAAGAAAATCTTTGCAAAACCTAGAAAAACTTTATGTATTAAATTTTTAAAACAAATAAATGCAATTAATAAGAAGTTTTTTTTATATTGCAAGTGTATTAAAAAAGTTCAACCATGAAATGCAGAAATAACAGTATTTTCGAAGATCAACAATTAAAGACAACAAAAAACAGAACAACAACTCTTTGTATACTGTCAAATAATTCTTTGCAAAACTGAGAAACCTTTAAAGAAAATGTAAAAATTGCCAGAAATATTTCACTCAAAGTCAGTTTTTCAAGCTATTTAAATTTCATACAGTTTAGTAGTCCAATTTCCATCAGAATTTAACGAAACATTTGAAATTTTATTACAGAAAAATAGATCTTTAAAAATTCCTGGGAAACGTAATACAGCTTGCATGCTACAATTACCACAAAGGTAAACGTGCCAAAGAATTGGCGGAAATGTTTTCATTAAAACTAAAAACCGACAGGCCTGAAAAGCTTCGCATGAGAGATGAGCGTAAAATAATAAAAAATGTCAATGAAAATCCATTAACCAGTACCAGAATGTTAGCTGCAGATGTGAAAAAGAATTGTGGTGTTGAAGTTTCTCATGAAACCATTAGAAAAGTGCTTTTAAAAAACAAGTACTCATCCAGAGTTGCCACAGCACATTTCTCTACCGAAAGAATACTGGGACGATGTTATTTTTTGTGACGATCCTAATAAACTTTAGAGAAAGCCTCTTGCAGCCCTCGAAAACAAAAATATTATTCACACACTAAAATTTGGTAAACTTCTAGTTATGGTGTGGCGATGTATTTCAAGTAAAGTAGTAGGAGAAATACGAGTTATCGAAGAAAAGATGGACAAAATTTTATACCTGGACATTTTAAAGAATTACCTAAACAGAAGTGTGCAAAAGTTCGGCTTTGTTGACCCAAACAATCCATATAAATTGAAGTTTAAGCTATATCAAGATAATGATCTGAAACACAAATCACATTTATGCATGAGTTGGTTGCTATACAACTGCATCAAAGCCATAGACGCTCCTGCACAAAGCTCGGATATTAACCCTATTGAAAATTTGTGGACGTATTTAAAAAAGGAAGTGGGCAAAGGAAGTCCTACTCCTTAGAAAGATCTGATAAAATATGTGAATGCGGAATGGAAGTAGATTCCAGAAGGATGCGACACATGGGGTCTATGCAGAATATGTTGCAAGCCGTTATAAGAGCTGAAGGAGGGCATACAACGTATTAAATTGAAATAGAAAAGCTGCTTTATACCTTTCTTTAAAACCATTCATTAAATTGCAAAGAATTTATTGACAGATGTGAAGCGTTGTTTTTTTGTTTTTAATTTTTGTGCTGTTCTTTTTGCAAAATATTCCTATTTTTTGCATGACATAGTTTAATGGCATAGAAACACTATAACAATAAAAATTAAAAAAAAAATAAAACTGCATTTATTTCGTTTTTGATTTGCATTTAAATTCATTCAATAGATTTTTTTGAGTTTTGCAAAGATTTTGTTGACTAACAGTATTTCAATTTTGATTTATTTACCAACAGTTGTCAAAATAATGTTGTAGGTTAAACGGAACTTAAACGGCCAGTATCGTTTAGTTAAACTTATTTTAAACTACGTTTAACATTCACTAAAAAACTCATTCCTTAGTTTAAACCAGAAAATTAGTTTAACTTGCACTGAAAAACTGCCCCTTAATTATAATTTTTTTTTATAGTGCAAGCCTTGTGGTGGTGCGGGCCCTTAGGATGTAGCCTATTGCTAAATACGGCCTTGAGGCAACCGTTTTATGGCAGCATATCTGACGCATGTATGAATTCTCCTTTAACTCCTAGGAGGAACATAGGGCCAATATGAAACGTCTCCATTTGCCGCGATCCCTTGAGATGACTTTTATTTTTGCCACGACTCACAGTGGGCTAGAATTTTTTAAAATCGGCAAAATTATTGAAACCCCTTAACTCAAGTATTGAAAGACAATTTTTAAGTTTTCGGGCCTACTGAATTCCAATTTCATAAAAATATGGAGAAAAAAATTTATACCCGAAAGTAAAAATTTTTTATTTTCTACTAAGTTCGTTTTTTAAATATGTATTTTTCTGGTTTTTGCCTCAAATCCTACGAACCAAGGACATAAAAAACAATATAGAGGAACGATAGCAGCAATTTGCATATCTAGAACCTTAAATTATTGATTAAAATTTATGTAAAAATGCATTAATAGAAAACAATTTTTTAATCCACATCGCATAAGATTTACGTACACAAAATTTTTGGGGGGACAGTGCAGGAGCTAAATAGAATAGTTCTTTATCTGCAATACGCAAAAGCCAGGGATCTCCAGGGTACATAACTATTTTTGTCTTTTCTTTTAGGTCATAAGATTTTCACAGTTAAATTGAACGCACCTATTTGAGATCCATTTTCACATAAAATATTAAGAATGATGACAAATATTTTTTTACAAATGCCATCTACTTACCTTTATAATTATTGTCTTGTACGCCGTTTTAAAATTTACAGTGCGGCTTGGAACATATTTCACTTCGCGTGAACCGTTTACTTTCAAATAAATATTTTTTAAAAACACACTTAAAATGACAAACTTCTAAAGAATGTACGTTCAAAAGTATGAATGTGACGATACCAATTTTTTGACACAGGATGTACAAATTCATGTACTTTAAAATAAGTGACATAAAAATCACAAATTCAAAACTATAGTTTTTGTATTTTGCCGATTGAAAAAAATTCTAGCCCACAGTGCGACTTTCCCGATTCTTGAATTTTGTTATCTAGCGACCTTTTCCAGTTGGCCTTAGGTCTACCACGTCCTCTGCTGCCTTGTAGATTCCACTCAAGAGCCTGGTGATAAATTTCGCTTTGTGGTTTCCGGAGATATCTTTGCGACTGCGACTTGGTCTTGGTCAAGATAATCGTCAAGACCAAGACTGCTTTTCAGTCTTGGTAATTTATAGTTTCGAGGATCAAATCATCCCTCAATTTTAAATTTGTCATCTTAAAAACCCAACTGCTTTAGAAAGCTAAGGTTTCGAGGTTTTGAATACTCAATAATCTCTAGAAATTTTTTCAAGACCAAGATCAAGACCGAAACCAAGACTTAATGACCAAGATCAAGACCAAGACTTAATATCAAAACCAAGACCAAGACTCAATGTGCAAGATCAAGATTAAGACTACTATGGTCTTGGTTTGCTCATCATTAGTATGACCAATCCATCTCCACTTGCGCAGCTTGACCTCGTTTGCTATACCCCTCTAATTGCATTTTGGATGTAGCTTGACATTTGAGATAGTGAGAGGCCACTAACCATTAGTATACATGTGGGTTCAATTAGTTTTTAATATTTTTATTTATTGAAATTCATATTTTAGTTTACATTAAGATTTTTCACATATAGTTTTACTTTTATTTAATTAATTTCTTTCTTAAGCTATTTGTGCTTATTCACAGCGTCCAAACGCAAACTCAACTGTCTGTAGTTTTTTGTCTTTTCTTCGTGCGTAGCCTATTTTTCGTTCGTTTTCAATGTTGTCATATTTGTAGGTTTTATTCGACTGTCTCCAGTGTTGTTTTTAGTCCGTCAATGATGTTTCCCTTCCAACCCTAGTGTTGCCTTCTATTCCAAATCTTCGTCCAGTTCGAGTCACTCTATCTTGTTCGTTGTGCTCCAATCCTACATACATTAGATAGTATCGACTCCCATTCAAAAAAAAAAAAAAAAAAAAAAAAAAAATTCGAATGACCGCCCCAGTTTGAAAGCTAATATTGAAACAATTTTAAGGAAATAAACATTTTTTTTTTCGGCCTCTAAATTCGATGCGGTTTTGTTTTTTCTTATATCTCCGCCATTTGGCGTCTGAACAAGTATATCGTTGTAAATGTCTCAACATGGACTACATTTCATTCATAGAAGTCATTTATCTCAGATTTGTTTTTTCGACTAGTTGTACTCATTATCTCAGTTTTTACCACCCTAAGGTGCCAAGGACACCTTATAGAATTGAGGCCCACAAAAAATCATTAAATTCATCTCTACGAAGTTTCCTCAAATTGTTGAAATTGAAGAAGTTATTGCGAATCTAAAAGCTCAGTACAAAATATGAAACACAGGATGTTTCAAAAACGAATGTCGCAATACTTTTTTTTAACATTTAACATTTCAAACAGCATGCAAATAAATTTAAAAAAAAATATTGAATAGTCTTAGGGGGCGATATAATCAATGGAATTCATTTTTTCCCAGTTACTATATACAAAACAAAATTAACAATAGTTTCCTTATGATTTTTAGGTCTAGTTTTCACGTAATAAAATGGTTTTTTCGCATAGAGTTGCGCATTAGAAGTGATAATGTTATCATAACATTACGCTGAAATCTAGCTATCAGAAGTTACAAACATATCTTTAATAGGAACGGGTGTTAATTGGGTTTCCTTGGATGGAATTCAAAAGTAGTGCCATAATATGAAAAAAAAAACAACTTATTGTAGAACCAAGACTTTGTTGCTTTACGTATGGTTTATTTGCATTTTTGACAGCACTTAATATAAAAAACAAAACTTTTAAAAGTATAACAGTTACTCTGTCACTCTTTTACCCTTTTAATTAAGCCATTTTCTAATGTAAAATAATATTACACTCTTGCCCTTTTTTGCCGCCAGCTAAAATTATTTTATAAACAAAACATAAATCATAGTTTTGATTTTTATGAGCCGATAATTTAAAAAAAAATACATTATTTTTTTTGCACATGAATGTGATAACGTATGCTCACAATTAAGAGTTGTTATGTGTCCTTCGTGATCGTACCCAATGTGGCACACCTCGGGTTAAGAAACACCCCTGAACCGCCTGCTAGCCGAGGTGTGCCACATTGGGTACGATCACGAAGGACACTAACATTATGGCGCCCAATCAAAACATATTTAAGGTCTAGGACATCATGGACCCAAAATAAAACAAATTTATAAAGATAAAAAGTAAAATATTTAAAATTGAAACGACCAGAAGTTATTAGTGTAGGAATGCTTGAGGGCAGATTTATTTGCGTATCAAGGCATAGTGGCTTAGAATGAAAATTAAAAATTATTCAAATTTAAATGCACTAAGCAATAGATACGTAGAGAAAGATGCAGCTCAAACCAACTTAGGAGAATAGTTTGATACTTATTAGCAATCGCAACGCTTAGTGGCTTAGCAGCACTTATGAGGTACAGCGCAATTAATTGCATTTTAAATAGGGACTGCTGATATATTCAAACTACAATAGTTCATTTTAAAAGTAGATTTCAAGAACGAATTTTTTTCAGTCGCTTTAGTACTTTTTTTTTGTAATCATTGAAATTACTTGATGACTTAGTTTTCTAGAAGAAAGGATATAGTATAACAAATTGCAGCAAGTAATAACTACAATGAGAACTCCCTTTATGCAACCAATATTGAGTGGTTACCAACCGCAGTCGTGACCTTGAAGAATGGCTAATTGAGGATCTGCAAGCGACACGATAGAGTGAAAGCTAGTGACCTAACATTATCAGTATGTAGCTGAAGATCGGTAAAGGTTTAGAAGCACTAGCAACATGAGGGGGAAATATGAAAAATTTTTTTAAAGGCAGAACACGAATCAATAAATTAGTATGAAATAGGCTTACCACGAGAAGGACTCTTACGAGTACGTAGAAAAATAAAACCATCACAGAGTAATTCACCACAACCTAACCCACACAACGGGTTGAACGAAATGAAACCCCTTAACTATTAATAAATTTTGTAAGAAACAAAATTCCAAAATACAAAGATATTGAAGGCGCACCCAAGCGTCTCGTTAAAAGGCGGTATCAATACGATTTGAATCGATCTGTAAGCACGGCAAGTCCGTTACAAAAAATTCCAAACTTAAATATTCGAAGTCAACAAAGTAAACCGAACTGTAATTTCTTTTTTGATTTATCGCAGACCATCATGACGGGTAAAGATTCGGGGGTACAAAACACTGCCACAGGCACTAAAAATAAAACTACTGTGGAAGGTGCTCCAAATTTTCCACCAAATTTAAACCTACCACCACCTGACAACATTATATCACCGCCAATAAGGGATGACAGTGCTAATAAGGGTAATGAAGCATATGTTAGGGAACTCATTGTAAAATCAAATTCGGAGTATAGAATGCATTTAGAAAAAGCTATTGAACGTAGAATTGTTAAAAGTGTTCAGGAAAATATGGGGGAAATGATGAAATCGCTACAGCTTACCATGGAGTCCAGTCGAGAGATTGGGACGCTCAAGCTGAAGGCATGCAAATCGGCGAGCCCTGTTCAGTTAGTGCAGGAGCAGCTGCAGTAGAATCTGCAAAACAAACTATTGGCAATAACAGGCAATACAATAGTCGTGTTTTTTTTGACGCGTATATACAATTGTGGATACCTTCAAATTGCGATAATTCATGAACAGTAAGTCACACAATAGAACTCTGAGAAACTTTTTTATGGAGAATCACGTTCTCTTTCATTTTACATTTAAAAAAATTTATTTTTAAGGAGGTATTTTATAAAAACTGGTTAGCGCCGATAAATGGCAAAAAATCACTTTTTTTTAAATAACTTCTAAATAATTATTTTTTTTTGCAAAAGATTAAAATTATTTGTAGAGCATGTGGTTCTCCTTGAAAAAGACCCTTGGACTTTTTATCGTACGACTCACCGTTCATAAGTTATCGCAATTTGAAGGTATCCACAATTGTATATACGCGTCAAAAAAAACACGGCTAATGATAAAAATACAATACCGGCGAATCAGCACACGAGCCACCAGCAACAATTAGCACAACAGCAATTTGTGCAGCAACAGCAGGCGCAACAACAAATAAATACCGCTCAACAATTTGCGAGGTCTCAATTACAACAACCAGGTCAGTCGCAACATCCACAAATTCAAGAGCCAACACTGCAATTACCACCACTGCAGCCAAATTATATATGGCCGTCTTATCCACAAAATCAAAGGGTGATGGATCAACATGTTAGTCAACCGTCATCACATGTCAACATTGATAAGTGGGGTGTAGTTTTTGGAGGAAATTCTGAGGATATTTCGGTCGACGATTTTATTTTTAGAATTGAGCATCTCAGGCTGCATTACAACTGCTCATGGCAGCAAGTCATCCGTGATTTCCATCTGCTTGTTCGAGGCGTAGCACTAGAATGGTATTGGCTATTTATCAGCACCAATAATACACCTGATTGGCCTACGCTGCGAGAGGCTCTGAAGCGTCAATATCAGGGGAACAAGTCAGATTTTGATTTAATGCGTGCCTTGGTTGAAAGGAAGCAAGGTCATGCGGAGATAGTTGAGACTTATTTTCACGCCATGTTCAAGCTGAGAGCCAAACTGAAAAATCCTATAACGGAAAATGATATGATAAAAATAATTAAACGAAATTTGCGAGAAAACTTACAGACATTGGTGTATCCGATGACTGTGTATAACGTGGCTCATTTGCGGGATGCCTGTGTCGAGGCAGAAAACCATATTTCACATCAAAAATCTCGTACAAATTTTCAGCAGTCACATCGGTACCATCCACAAACAAGACGTGACGTTAATGAAATGATGATGATGGATGTTGAAGAAGTCGGAGATCAGTGGCCAGAAGAAGAAGATTTAAGCGTAGATGAATTGCAGCGCTTTCGTCAAAATAAGCCGCAGTCTCAATTTGATACGAGTGGACAGCAACAAAAAAATTCGCAGAATCAGGAGAAGAGAATTTTAGTATGCTGGAAT
This sequence comes from Calliopum simillimum, assembly GCA_951812925.1. NCBI lineage: Eukaryota > Metazoa > Arthropoda > Insecta > Diptera > Lauxaniidae > Calliopum > Calliopum simillimum. Next base: position 551,937 of record OX638369.1, read on the forward strand.
TGCCGACAGCAAGGCCATGTTTACATGGAGTGCACATCTCTCAAACGTAACATATTTTGTTACAAATGTGGATTGCAGGAAGTGATTACTCCCAAATGTCCTAATTGTGCTCGGGGAAACCTGCAAAGGAACGTGAAGAATGCAGGTACATCACGCTCCAGCCAGGATCCTGCGAACGTTTAAATGAGGCAGTCGAAAAAGAACCAATAGGTGAAGCTAAAAATAAAAACAAAATAAGCATATTAAGTAGGATTAAAAACTTCAATATTAATAGGAATAACCCATCAAAATTTAAGTCTTTAGAGGATAGAATAGAAGCATATTATAAGGCACGTCAAAGAATTTTTGATGAAGCTCCATTGAACGGTGTGCGCTTTATTTCAAAAAAAGTAAGGAAAGCGAGAGAAAATTATGCAAAAAGAAAATTAGTGCGAAGGCAAATAGTAGAAGCAGTAAATGGAATACTTGTTAATGATCCTAGGCCGTATGCCATAGTTTATGTATCTGGGATAAAATTAAAAGGATTACTCGACACTGAAGCATCCATCAGTCTGCTAGGTCATGGGTGTAGAGAATTTATAGAAGAAACTGGCATTGACATAGAAAGATATTATTCTACAGTAAAAAGCGCTGGAGGGAAAAAGCATACTATTAGGGGTAAAATAACCTTGCCAGTGACCTACAAAAATAAAACTAAGAATATTAAATTTTACATTTGCCCGGAGTTAGAACAAAATGCCTACTTTAGTGTAGACTTTTGGCGTGAATTTCGTCTAGCCGAAGATGTACTGGGAGTTGAGGAGCTCGATGTAGAAAAAATTGAGGATCATTTTAAGCCGAAGGAGGATGAAAGCAAAGAAGAACCAGAACCACATGAGTTAAATGAGGATCAGCGAATGCGTTTGAAGGAAGTTGTGAGTCAGTTTCGAAATTATGAACAGCATGGTTTGGGCAAAACAGACTTAGAATTGCACACCATACAATTAACGGAAGGAGCAAATCCCGTGAAAGAAAGGCATTACCCAATATCACCGGCCATCCAAGAAATTGTTTATACCGAGGTGGATAAGATGTTAGAGCTGGGCGTAATAGAAGAAAGCGAAAGCCCCTGGAGCAATCGGTTCACTGTGGTGCGAAAACCTGACAGAAATAGATTCTGCTTAGATGCGCGAAAGCTCAACGAAAGAACCATCAAAGATGCATATCCTTTGCAGAATATAGAAGGCATTTTAAGCCACATTGACCAAATTTACTTCATAAGTAGCGTTGATCTTAAGTTCGCCTTTTGGCAAATTGCGCTTGAGGAGAAAAGTTAGTCATACACAGCGTTTACGGTACCCGGCAGGCCGCTGTATCAATTTGCTGTCATGCCCTTTGGGCTATGTAATGCAGCACAGCGACTTTGCCGGCTAATGGACAAAGTGATACCGCAACGTCTGAAAGCAAATGTCTTTACATACTTAGATGACTTACTTATTATCGCAGCTGATTTCGAAACGCATCTCAAAGTTTTAACAGAAGTAGCTGAACTTTTAAAAAAAGCAAATTTGACCATAGGGCTTAAAAAATCGCGATTTTGCTTTAAGCAACTGAAATATCTGGGTTTTATCGTGGGTGGAGGCACGTTGAAAACTGACCCAAGGAAGGTGACCGCAATTTTAAAAATACCAACTCCTAGATCTGTTAGGGAGGTACGAAGCTTTTTAGGTACCGCCGGATGGTATAGGCGGTTTATACAAAATTTTGCATCCATGTCTGCTCCGCTCAGCGATACGCTGAAAAAAAGCAAAAAATTTATAATGACACCAGAAGCTAATCAAGCATTTAATGATTTGAAACTGGCTCTAACGTCAGCACCAGTATTAAAACACCCTGATTTTTTGAAGCGATTTTACGTGCAATGCGACGCATCACAGATTGGTATAGGAGCTGTTTTGTATCAAAAAGATAAGGAAGGCAACGAGAATCCAATCGCTTTTTACTCTCAAAAATTGAATAGCTGTCAGCGCAATTACAGCGTGACAGAGAAGGAGTGCCTGGCAGCTGTCTTAGCGATCAAAAGATTCAGGCCATACGTGGAGATGATGCCATTTACGGTTATCACCGACCACGCTAGCCTGAAGTGGCTTATGTCATTAAAGGATCTAAGTGGTAGATTAGCGAGGTGGTCGTTGCAATTGCAGGCCTTCGATTTTCAAATCGAACACCGGAAAGGTACGGAAAACGTGATGGCTGATACGCTTTCTAGAGCAGTAGAGGAATTAAATGCAGATGGCAGTGACTTGCTTGACATTGAAACAACGGAATTTGAGTCACCTGAATATTTGGAGCTCGTCAAAACTATTGAAGAAAATCAGGCCAAACTTCCAGATCTACGGGTTGAAAATAACGTCATCTATAAAAAACTTAAATTTAACCGAGAAGATTCAGAGCTGGGAGAATTACCATGGAAATTGTGGGTGCCAGGGGCATTGACCAGTACTTTGATCGCCAGAGCTCATGAACCAGAAGTAACTGCTCACGGAGGTATTGTGAAAACACTGCACAGATTACGGCGATGGTACTACTGGCCAAATATGACACTACATGTCCGAAATTTTATAAGAAACTGCGATGTTTGTAAGGAGTCGAAATCCACTAACCAAATGTTACGTCCTGGAATAAGCCAAGAAGTGGTTACCGAAAGGCCTTTTCAAAAATTATATGTGGATTTTTTAGGCAAGTATCCGCGATCGAAGGGAGGCAATGCCTATATATTCATCGTCGTGGATCACTTCACCAAGTTTACTCTCTTAAAAGCAATGCGAGAGGCGACTACAGAAAATATCGTGAAGTTTTTGATTTCGCAAGTGTTTCACAAATTTGGTGTACCAGAGGTGATACACTCCGATAATGGACAGCAGTTTGCAGCAAAGAAATTTAAAGAAGTAATGGATGCTTATAAAATAACGCACATGAGAACGGCTCACTATTCTCCGCAGTCTAACGCAGCAGAACGCGTGAACCAAACGGTATTAAATTCCATAAGAGCCTACATGAAAAATGATCACCGTGACTGGGACCTGTACATGTCCGAAGTTGAATGTGCCATAAGAAGCTCAGTGCATTCAGCTACTGGAGTGACACCATTTTTCGCACTGTTTGGCCAAGAAATGTATACGAGTGGAAATGACTACAAATTAGCTCGAAAATTGAAATCCCTGACCGAACAAAATTTTGAAATACTAAACGGAGAAGATAGAGTAGCCTTGATACGCGAAAAAATAAAAACGAATTTACATATTGCACACGAGAAATGCGCAGCCCAATACAACCGAAGATCACGCGAAATAAAATTTTTACCTGGCCAAGAGGTTTTTAAAAGAAATTTTCCATTGAGCGATTTTAAAAATAATATAAACGCCAAGTTCTGCAAAAAATTTATTAAATGCCGAATTGTTAAACCAATTGGCAATAATATGTATGAGCTAGAGACCTTGAACGGGAAATCCTTAGGCGTGTTCCATGCTAAGGATATCAAACAGTAATAGTTGGAATTAGTCACAGAACCAAAGATGGGATAGCGGCAATAAATACCCGAAGTGCAATATTCAAAATGTAACCTACATCATTACGATACCGTGCAATATAGTTATAAAGAGTCAAAAAGTGCAATATTTACCTTCTCATAGACTAAGCTCGTGATCTGTTTGATGTAGGTAGATGTCAGCTATTTCCAATTGTCGTCCAATGTTCTGTGTTGTGCTGTTTTACACCGCAATAGTACCTGAAAAGAAAAGTAAAATGTAACCACAAAGTATACTTGTATCTTGGTGAAAAAATTTCGAAAACTTCCCGGCAAAATAGAGAATGTTTAATTTTTGACCCATTTGGCAGATCTCAGTTGTGAAGCTGCATAAGTCATCATACCAAAAACAAGAAAAAAGATATCTAAAATAAGAAAGAAAAAAAAGGGAACTGAAAAAAAAGAACATAGTACCTGGTACAAAATAAGTTTACTGCAGTATATATTGAAGACTAAGATTATCCGTAGCTGATGTGATTGCCCGGCTAGCGTAGTCAGCGACATGAATTTCTTTATCTCAGGGTGTGGGCGGAAGCCTACGTGGGGCACCATCTAAGCTGTTGAGCGATTTTATCCTTAATTGTAGTGAGATTGTAGGGTACAAGTCTTAAAACCAAAGTTTAGATTCAGGAACAAGGCATCCAACTGTAGAGGAAAAAATTTTAATCATGCACACTTAGATGGTTGTAGATGAACATTGGTGCATCTTTACCACCAGAGTGTTTTGTTGCATGAGGATTTTGCTGGGATGAAAATTCGTAGTGACATATGATGGCGATGCACCTTAAAACGTATTTTCCATAACCAACATAATAAAATCAAAATGTGTTAATGATATTTACCTGCAAAAGTCTGACGGTCCGTAGGGGTGTAGGTCATCCTGTAATTTGCATAAGTACCCGTTTGTCCCAACGATGCAGGTTTCACTAATTGTGCAAACTTTGATGTTGTCTGTATGTTTGATGTGCCAGACATGAGGACAGTATGCCGCTGCTTTAAGATGAGCGTTATGTGGCGAAAACTAATATACATCCTGCGGAATTCGTTTGCGCATTTATTAATGAATTATAATAGTAAAATTCTTTTGTTTATTTTATGTGGTCACTTGTAGTGTTAGCCATAGTTGAATTTTGATAAATGTCAAGTAGGAACGAAGTGGAATCGGGTAGGGAAAAATTTCATGGTTTTAGTTTAGCGACATGTATGTCACTGTTATTGCAGGGCTTCCGGTGGAGACAGTGAGTACCACTATTTTTTTTTAGGACTGTGGGACAAAATGGTTCAAGTCCGCAATCTCGAGTCAAGTGGGCAATTTGGGCTGGTGTTGGTGGCAAAATAAGTTAAATTAGGACTGTGGAAGTATTTTTCGAGTATGTATTTTGCGTGTGCTCGTGTGGTTAGGGTATTTGTCGATGTCATGTAGGGTAAACGGTTTTGATTATAAGTATTGAGGAAAAGGGGAAAATAGAAAGATAGGCTTAGTGAAAGATTTGGCGCAGAAGAAGTTTTAAAAGTCAAAAGGTTACCGACTGTTTAAGACGTTGTTAAAAGTTTGTCCCGCGTTATATTAAAAAAAAAAAGTTATAAATTTTTTAAAGTGATTTAAAAAAAAAAAGTGGAAGTTTTTTTAAAAGGAGTTAGTTGCAGCACAACTAAAGACAGGAAGGGAGTAGAGAAAGGATTTCAGGAGTTCACACAGGAAGAAGGTAAACGATATGAATTTTTGTGAGTGAAGGAAAAATAACCATGAATTTGAATTTTATTAGGAAGACGCAAAGTTCAGCGAATTTGACTTATTATTTTACGAAGTGCGATCTTAAGTGCTTAAAAGTTTTTGAGAAAGATTTTAAGTTGATATCGTTTTGACAGTGTGGCTGGCAGGAACGACGAAAATCTAAATGGTGGTGGACGAACTTGTGCCGGCGGAAATACCATTTCCTTTGGGGAATTTATATTCAATTAAAATAATTTTTTTTTTAGTTTTGCATGTATGTTTATTTTATTTATTTTATTTTTTATATGTTTAAGTTCATAATTTTTATTTTTTATTTATTACAAAATTTGTTTTTATTGTAGTTTAAAATATTCTTGCCATTTTTACTATTATTTAAATTTAAAATTGATGGTGTTTTTCATGAGGCCGGTGGTCCAAATAGATTCATTTATATGAAGGTGAAAAGAAACCTGAAACGAATAATAATTTTTAATTAATAAATGTTCATATGTGGATTTTAAAATGAATATGGATTAAGTGATTTTGTAAGGGGTGGATTTCGTTTGATCCGGGGTTCATGGTAAAGTGGTGAATATGTGATGGTGGAATTGTGGGTATTGTTCGGGGTTACCTGTGAGGACAATACAGGATGGGTGGGAGCGTAGAGAGGATCCATCAATCTCTCTCTTCCTCGTGGTATGGTGCAGTTGGTTTTTTTTGGATACAGTTTTGAAAATGATATTATGGTGGGTTTTTGCCTGTTTCGTTTTCGATAATGATTTTGATCTTTTGAGACAGTTTGATTTTATTTGTTTTAAATTTCGCTTCGAAAGAAGTCAAATTTATTGTTAGTTCCTCGACCCATTGTGGCGGGTTAAGAAACACCCCTGAACCGCCTGCTAGCCGAGGTGTGCCACATTGGGTACGATCACGAAGAACACATAACAGCTCGTTACTCCAAATTGTGAACAACTCTCAACTGTGTTTGAAAAAAATCTGAAAAACATTTTTACAAAAAGCTCTTTGCATACCCCTTTAAATTGTGTTCGAGCGCTGAAATTTAGCTGGTGCTATTATTGCACTCCTAAATGGGGGCTTGTATCAGATTTTCGAAACACCAACGACCACACTAATGTAAATTATTTGCAAAGCTTAACATGTAATCTTATTTGAAAGTCCTCAATTATTTAAGCTCTCTACAAAAATCTTAAGCCTTAGATTAGAACTAAATTTACTAAGTTTATATGCCGAGTTTCTATAAAGCAATTTACTCGTGGAGCAGAATTTTCTACTGTCTCTAAGATATTTTTCCTAATATCTTAATATTTATTAATGCGACACAGAAAATTTGCATAAAAAGTGCACTGCGTTTTACAATTCTCAAAAAATATCACACACCACCGAGTTTGGTAGCTAAAAGCATAAAAGCAGCTAGGTATTTTTGGCACTTGTGTGGGATTGGCAGCGTTATTAGGTATTTCCCTTGCCACTGCAACAGCAACAAAAATTATGCATATTAATATTCTTCTTCTTATTATTATCTGAAAATGCGCCTCATTTCGTTTCTGTCGCCAAATTTTGGCTCTAAGCAATTTTTCGTTTGCAATTCCTATGCTTAAATTAAGGTCAAGAAATTGGTTTTGTTATAAAAAATTAGATCTTTTATTGTTGAAGATTCTCCTACAAAAGCAAGTACATTGTGGTTAATATTTCAATAAGTGCGGTGAATAAATAATTTTGACGACGTTCCGAAGCGGCAGCATTTTTTCGAGTAGTGAATAACTTTTTTTAGAACTAAAATTTATCTTATTAAGTAATTATTTAAGGGTTATAAAATTATATGCCGAAGTTGAAAAACTAAAACAAGCATCGTAGCCCAGGAAAATTAGAATTTTTCTGCGAAAAAATTCCAAGCGAATTTTTTTCACCGGAATTATATTTATTTATGCATGATAAATAAAGTGTAAAAAGTTTATTGAAGTCTTTTGTGCGCATAAAAAGATATTCAGGCTCAAAGGTCGCGAAAATCAGTTTTTTGCAAATATCTCGCTAACGCTAACTTTTACAGGAAAATTTTTGTCCACAATTTTGTAACACAGAAAATTTCCTGAGTAATGATGTAAAAAGTGTTTTTGCGTGGCTTATAGTTTAGGAGATAAACCAATTTCATATTAAAATATCTTACTTTTAAAATTGCGAATACTCTATAACAAGGAGTCATACAAACAAAATTAAAATACCATTCAAAAGATAATTGAATTCTCTATACACCGTATTCAATTTTTTTTGGAGCGACTCATGACGGTAAGTCATACGATAAAAAGCAACCGGATCAATTTTGTAGAGAATCACAAGATCTACAAAAAATAAGCCATATGTGTACACATTGAAGTAATCGTTTAGAAGTTATTCAGTGAAAACTGGTTTTTTGACATTTACTTCAATGTGAACACATATGGCCTATGTTTTGTAGATTTTGTGATTCTTTACAAAATTGGTGTTGATACCTTTTATCGTATGAATTACCGTTTCAAAAATATTCTAAAAAAAAAAACATTATTTTCGAAACCTTACCGGTTTTTGAAGAATATCTCTTAGACCATGAGTCGGTCCAAAAAAAAATTTAACACGGTGCATAGAGAATTCAATTATCTTTTGAACGGTCTTTTAATTTTTTTTGTACGACTCCTTGTTAAAGAGTATTCGCAATTTTAAAAGTAAGATATTTCAATACGAACTTATACGTAGCATTTCATACAACAATTGGGAACAACTTTTTAAAATGGGTTATCTCCTAAACTATGACCCACACGAGAAAATTTTTTACATCTATACATAGGAAATTTCCACTGTTACAAAATTTTGGAGAAAAATTTTTCTGTGAAATTTAGCGTTAGTGAGATATTTGCAAAAAACTGATTTTAGCAGCCTTTGAGCCTTAATAACTTTTTATGCACCTTATTTATCATGTATAAATAAATATAATTCCGATGAAAAAAATTCACTTGGAATTATTTCGCACAGCAGCTCTTTTTTCGTCTAATCTTCCTGGGCTATCGAAGAACATCTTTTTTGAACATCGTAAGGATTAAAAAAATGGATTAAATGGTGAATTGTGTGGGCTACACCCAGGGTATACTCACAGGCAGGTATTGAAAAGTATATAAACATAAATGTATAAGCGTCAACTCCTGTCTGCACGGGTAGTCAAAACATTTTTTAACCCTCAAGTTGCATCACTCTGAAAATTTTTATATTTTTTTGTTCAGGGTACTTATCTTATCATATTAAACAAAAAATTAAGAAAGTCCTTCGGGCGCTTTTTTTTAAATAGAATTTTCCGTTTTTGACAAAGTTAAGTTAAGTCAAAAATAAGGTGCCGTGACATAGTCCCCGCGGACATAATCCCCATTCACGAATTTTTAAAATGGGTTATCTCCTAAACTATGACCCACACGAGAAAATTTTTTACATCTATACATAGAAAATTTCCACTCTTACAAAATTTTGGAGAAAAATTTTTCTGTGAAATTTAGCGTTAGTGAGATGTTTGCAAAAAACTGATTTTAGCAGCCTTTGAGCCTTAATAACTTTTTATGCGCACAATGGACTTCAATGGACTTTTTACACCTTATTTATCATGCATAAATAAATATAATTCCGATGAAAAAAATTCACTTGGAATTATTTCGCACAGCAGCTCTTTTTTCGTTTAATCTTCCTGGGCTATCGAAGAACATCTTTTTTGAACATCGTAAGGACTAAAAAAATGGATTAAATGGTGAATTGTGTGGGCTACACCCAGGGTATATTCACAGGCAGGTATTGAAAAGTATATAAAAATAAATGTATAAGCGTCAACTCCTGTCTGCACGGGTAGTCAAAACATTTTTTAACCCTCAAGTTGCATCACTCTGAAAATTTTTATATTTTTTTGTTCAGGGTACTTTTCTTATCATATTAAACAAAAAATTAAGAAAGTCCTTCGGGCGCTTTTTTTTAAATAGAATTTTCCGTTTTTGGCAAAGTTGAGTTAAGTCAAAAATAAGGTGCCGTGACATAGTCCCCACGGACATAATCCCCATTCACGAATTCGGACATAGTCCCCATTTCTAATATGGGGATTATGTCCGAAAAACTTGCGGTAGGGGTAATTGGCGGCATGCGGCCGCAGCTCAGGATTTAAAACTCCCAAAAATCCAACACCAGCTATGCGTAAACTAAAATCAATAAAAAGAAACACGAATCGTAATTTTTAACTAATTTTTGAATGCTGAATTGAAATCCGTTAACGAAATCGCTCTATCGCTACAAAATTTTGAGATATCCTAACCTAAAAATTACCAAAATATAAAATTTCTCGTGATTTTTCCTACTTTTGAGGTTATGTAACAGGACAGTGTAATAATTTGTTATAAAACCTGTTATGTTAATTAAAAGTACATAACTTTGTCTACAAAGCTCTTTAAATTAAATAATATCTTTTTTTTTGTAGGAGTAATCTAACCTAAAAGTAAAACAATAAAAATTTTCAGAGTGATGCAACTTGAGGGTTAAAAAATGTTTTGACCTCCCGTGTCTGTCTGATCATCTGGCTGTCTGTCTGAGAAAATAATTTTTATATTTTTTGGAAACAAGTTAGTTTAATAAAATTTTGTATAGTGCCTCCATCGTAAAATTTAGCTCGTGAGATTGAAAATGAGCAAAATCGCTCAAAGAACAATTTTATGAGCATTATTAGCGATAACGCAAACAAAATATGTACATACAGGATTTTCCAAATCAAAATAAACCTTTTCTAAATCAAATTAAACATTGCAAATCTTTCCAATCCCTTCCACATTTTGGCAATATTAATCTATATACCAAGTTTCATAACAATAGCTGCTGCAGGTGCAGAGATGCATACATACGTATATGGGGCATTCCACACAAAATTTACCCCCAATTTTTTTTTTTTTTTTAAACATTAGAGTTATTCACGATCTGGAGTAACGAGCTGAGTAACAGAGCAAAAGTGCACTCGGTTACTTTGAATTGTGAGCATATTTAATACTTTTGCACGAATATTTGCTTTTTGTTTCTCAAAATAATTTTAACTGACAACAAAAAAAAAAAAAAAAAATTTTTTAAATGAATATTTTGTTCTCATTCTAATTTTTGTTTTTTATGACGAAAATTGTCTCTCAATAGTAAAAAATTTCAAACGTTTCTATAGAAATAGAAATAGTAAAAAAAGACAAAAGCGTAAGATTATTTTACACTAGAAAATAGCTTGACTAAAAGGGTAAAAGAGTAACAGAGTATCTTACGTATATTTTGTTGCTGGGGTTGTGCACTGTTACCCTGTTACTCTGTTACTCATTACATTACTCCAGATCGTGAATACCCCTATTATTCTTACGGCATAGCAGTCGAAAATATTAGATACACACGGAGAAAAATACGTATAATAATTTTTACTATATGGCTAGTCGAAAAATTAAAGTAATCAACACTAAATTTCAAATATAAATTACCTTACGTATGAACTATTTGATGGGTCCGTAAAGTCACATTTACAAATAAAATGTAGTTAAATAATAAAGGAATATTTACTACAAATTTCCTACATTTGACTATATGTAAGGCAATTTGCACTTTCAGAAAAAAAATGTGTGGTCATTTTGAATTTATGATTCTAGTGAAAATAACTTAAATTTTTTTCACGCACAAAAATGAGTATCATAATTGTCACCTTACGCGAGTAAGGTAAATACCACAAAAATATAGTCATTTTGACTTTTATAATTTTAGTAACAATTTCTAGTTTTGGACAGACAGATATACAAATTTTTTTGCTTCTACATCATATGCGGAAGCAGCCCAGGGGATGTGTATCTGACTACCAATCCGAAGGGCCAGGGTTCGTATCCCGGCGTCAGTTAATTTTTTTTTTTTGTTTTTTTTTTTTTTTTGTTTGAACTATACAGTAAGGTAAATATCACGCCAATTTTTTCATTAAAATTACTAGACTGTGAGGTCATTCGAACAATCTGAATTGACTAAAACAGTATGGTGAATCTTACTTCGGTGTAAAGTTGTCAATATTCTGACTTGAAAATCTGATAAAATTTATGAGAAATAAAGTAGCAGGTACTATTTTTTTTCTCCGTGCATATTTTTTTATTTGAATACACGAGTATTACGCATAATTTTTAAGAAAAAAATGTTTGAAGTTTGGCGCTTGTAAAAGGTCCGTTAAAAATGTCGAATGAGTCGCGATAAAAAAATGTATTGCGTCAATACTTCACTCTCCATTCTAAAATATGGACATCACATAATAAAATGTTTTTGTACAATAACTTATTCCAATAAAAAAAAAAACTCAAAAAAAATCTATTTGTTTACAAATTTTGAATTTCTGTATATGTCATTCGAAAGTTGTAAGAAAAGCGGAAATTTCATATTCAAAGTAAATTTTTATAACTTCGTTTGATATTGCAGGAGAAGCAATGGAAAAAAGACCGTAGCAGTCTTGGTCTTGATCTTGGACAGTGAGTCTTTGCCTTGGTTTTGATACTGAGTATTGGTCTTGATCTTGGTATCGGTCTTATTCTGGAAAAAATTTCCAAAGATTGTTGAGTATTCAAAATTTCCCAACCTTATTTTTCCAAAGCAGTTGAGTTTTTATGATGCCAAATTCCGAATTGAGAAATGATTTTATGCTCGAAAGTTGCGTGATACATCTGTTAACTATAAATTCGCAAGACTAAAAGGCGGTCTCGGTCTTGATGATCATCGGGACCAAGACCAAGACCTTAGCAGTCTTGGTCTTTGTCTTGCAATGGTATCAGCGTCTTGGTCTCGAAAAATTACCAAGACCAAGACCAATTTTGCTCATCACTAAAAAAAGTACTTTTTTACAAGCGCCAAACTTTACAACTTTTTTTCTCAAAAATTCTGCGTAATATATTGAAATAAAAAAATACGTATCAACTGCTGTAAGAATAAAGTTAAAAAAAAAATGTTGGTCGGCAATTTTGTGTGGAATGCCTCATATGTACAATTCTAAGCTTGTATATTTGCTAAGTTTATTTTGATTTGAAAAAAAGTTTAAATTGAATTGAAAAAACATTAATTTGGTGTATAAAAGGTTTAAATTGGAGTGGAAATCCTGTACATATAAATACTAGCAATAGTAATTGCAAGTTCTGAGTAAAAATTAGGTGACTTCGGGCGTGGCACCTCCAATAAAAGTTAAGTTTCAAAATGCCATACTGAAAGCTGTAGTGCTAGCGAGAGGCCAGGTTAAAAGTAACACACATACAAGTTTTATTCTAAAAGTAAATATCTATAATAAAAAATAAATTTGTTGGGAAGTTCTATAAAAAAAGAGAATTCTTAAAATATGTACATTAGACTGATGCAAAAATAAATATTTTTAGAAAGTATACGACTACGCCTAAAATTCTGAAAGAAAGTGTCAAAAGAGTGAGCTGAGATCATTTAAAATATCGTCAGAATCTAATTCATCTTTATAAATTGTCAAAACGTATGATTTTGTGGCGTTGAGCTCAAGTCTGTTACAAATAGCCCATCTGTTAATGCGATCTAGATACTCATTTAGTCTACAACTCAGATCCTCCATCAAACCAGTACGACGAGACAAATTAAGTTGTACATCATCAACATAAGCATGCAAAGACGCATACTTACAAACTGCAAATATAAATATCATTGATAAATATAGAAAATAGCAGAGGCCTAAGGATGGACCCTTGGGGTACTCCACTACAAACCATTTTATATTGCGAATACTGTTGCTTCACTTTAACTCTTTGTATACGGTTCGATAAATAGCTACTAAGTAGTTTAGTGCTGTTTTCACAAAAGCCATACAAATGTTTCAACTTTTGGCACAATAAAAAATTATTGACAGAGTCAAAAGCTTGCGAGAAATTCAACAAGCATAAAAGAGTTACTACCCTGCAAAAAATGAGTACCGGTTGTATTTGAATTTTTTCACTTTTTTTTTAATTTTTCTAAACTTGTATCTGGTATCTGGTACATTTTCCGTACTTTCTAGGTATGCGTAAATATTTTTGTTTTTTTAACGTCTGAATATTTTTTTTGTATGGAAGTTTTGTTTTATGTGCCATTCAAAAATCAAATTTCAACATTTTATACGCCACTCAATAAATAAAAAATATAAATTTTGTCTCTAATCGTCTGATGCTGGGGAAAAAGGAGCTAAAATTGGACAGTTGCTTGTCAGCATGCTATCGATGCGGCTCGTTCAATTCCAATAGAATTTGTCGATAATATACGCCAGTTGGAAATTTATGAACTGCACTATTGGAAAACGACGGCAAAAGTTTAGGAGTCAGTCGCTTTTTGGTACAGAATTGCAACTAAGATCCACAGATATTTCTATAAGTTTGCTGTCATACCGTCTTATTGCTTAAAGGAGCTGGGACTGATGAGCAAAAGTAGCGTTTTCTTAAGAAGTTCGCTAATGGTGAGTGTTGTACACAAAAAGTGGTCTTCTTGTTCGTATGTATGGATATAGGAGTGCTCATATATGCAAAGTTGTATTTTTTTTTTCTTTTTTTGGTTATTCTATACAAAAGACATGCCTCTATTTTACGAAAACGGATGGGAAGTAAAAATTTTACGACTTTGCACATTTGATGCATCACATGTGCATTCTACAAACATTGTACCTAAAAATTAAATTTATTTCAAACTGTTAATTACTTCCTATAACCATTTACAGGTACAATGGTAGCCACAGAAACCATATACATATATGGCTGTGATCATCTCACTTTTTTCGAAATTTGCAGTTGGGTTCTCTGATTTTTATAAAAATTCACAGAGATGTTCTAAGTGCTTAGCATGGAGACCTTTCATTATTAAGAATGTTAAGATTTTTCAAAACATGGCCGTCATTTCGTCAATTCTTTTTTTTATGATTCATATAGGAAATATAGGTTTTTTTGGTATAGCTTCTATTTTCTAAGCAATGGAAGTTATATCCTTGTACTTTGAAATTTTTTTTTTTGGCCACCTAGTGGGTGTAAATGAAAGCATAAAACAAAGTTAAAAAAATTGTCACGTGACTTTTTAGAAAAAATGTTCCTGTGGCTCTCGCAGCCATTTAGCGCAAAACAAGTCTTCTACAAAATGTTTTTATTTCATTCACCTTTTTGTAAAAAAAAAATAAAAAGAATATTATTTTGAGATAATCAACTTTTAAGATTTTTCAAAAAATGGCCGCCATTTTGTAAATTTTCAAAATTTTCCAAATTTAAAAATGAAAAATAAATTAACGTTTAAAATGCTACAAGAATCCGAAAACAAAAATTTAAAAAATTTATTTTTAACAAAATGGCGGGACTTAGAAAAAAAAATTGCATCGATTTTTCGCAAAAACACCACTTGGACACTCTGAAGTTCCATGCTCATAACTTGGAAAAAAAATTTTTTTTCGCAAAACTAATAATGAGAATTCTCCATGCTAAGCACTTAGAACATCTCTGTGAATTTTTATAAAAATCAGAGAACCCAACTACAAATTTCGAAAAAAGTGAGATGATCACGGCCATATGAACAAGAACCATCTGAAAATAAATATTTAGTCTCTCGTGTGTTTAGGCTCTAAATTTCGATAGCCATTGAAAGTTATAAGAGGAGAAAAGTATTTTATAATCGTTGGTCCTCAAAAGCCTAAGGAATTGTGAGCGAGCACTAAGGAAGATCATTGGATTGGCTTATAACTTTATTGATACTAGTTTTTACTATATTGTAATTTTCATTTAATATATTGTATTCAAACTTGTAATTATTAAACCATCCTAACGCCAAACATAATTATCCCTATTGGGAAATAAAATTTCGCACGGAATTAATCACGTTTTCGTTTTTTTTTTCGGGATTTTTATTAGCATACCTACAAGACACAGTACCAGTACTCGTCCTTAGAAACCTACCGGGATTATTATAGGTACGTTTAACGAGTATAATACCTGTATGTATTTCAGATACGTACAACCGATACAGTGCCGGTATGCGTATCTAAGTATTTATGCAGGGACGGGTAACAGATACAATACAAGTATTGGTACGACAAAACCAATGCCTGTATTTTTCCCGACAGCAATGTAAACGTTATTGAAAGAGTACCGCAATTTCTATGAGATTTTCAAAAACAATCAAAAAAAAATACATGTTTGTGTCCCCGATACATACGCCGTTTGTATCTAGTACACTGTTTGCAGGGTAGTCCTTCGTCAAACTTACATCTTATATCATAAAGCACTTTCACGGTGGCAGTTGATTCTGTATGATGGAATATATGGATATTTTATCTCTTTGCGAGCAAATAGTTTTTTGCTCTCCCAAAATTTGTTGCTGAATAATTGTTACTGGAAATCTTGCCAAACAGATCTATTTTTACTACTTTAAAAATTAATAAGACATTGATCTAAATAAAAATTTATGTTTTTGATACAATATTTTTTCTTGGTCTCAGTCTCCTGGGGGCGGATTCTGTAACTGTGAAAAAAATCGGTGTACACAAAATGAGAAAACTCATCTTCACACCAAGTTTACATTTTTTTTATTTCATGCGATTCTGTAAACTCAAATGTACACTGAATGGCATTTGATAGCTATCAATGATGAAATAGTGATGCATTATTTTGAACTCGTTTGTACTTGATTCTTTAAACTTAATTCTGAATGATTTTTCTTGATACGAAGGGGAAAATTGACAATAGTCAACCAGTATTTTTTAAATTCTGTGTGATTGTCGTAGTTTTCAAATTTTTGATTGAATAAAAATCAAAATTTGTCAAAGAAATTGTCAATATCTAAAAAGCAGCTGACAATTTTTATAAAAATTTATTCTTTTTGAGCTTCAAATTTGGTTTTGAAACACAAAAATAACAACGAACACATAGAAATATTAAAAATACTGATTGACTATTGTCAATTTGCCATAATAGGGCTGTAAGTGCTGTGTTTATCGATTGATATTTGTGAAAACAAATATTGAAAAAGAAAACAAAGCGAACTTGTTTATTATGAATAGTTATTTGTTCACAAGCGTTTAGTATAAAATAATTTGGCACGACTAGACTTCCGGGGCGCCAAGATCTTAAAATGCAGTTCTGATTTACTCATTGAAAAAATAACATTCACCGAAGGAGTAATCGAGATAAACAAAGTAAAAAAAGGTTAACACATTGTACACCAAATATAATATCTATATAATATCTTTGTTTCCTCTTAACATGGGAATTTTTAGAGTAAATTACGGATTTAAGAAAAAAAAGTATGCAGAAAGACCGTCTGTAGCGTGACCGGGTTGAAAAAAAAAAAAAAATTTATTTTGTTTTATTTTTATATTTAATCTCTAAGATATTTAAATTTTCTTTAGAATGGTACTCAAATCATCCAGATCGGTGAAATATTGACAAAAATATAGTCAAATTTTCATATAGGTTTTGTAAAGTGGAATATTTTTTGAAAAAATTGATAACTGGATAATTTAAATTTATATCGATAATTCCTTCGGGGAACCATTTTTTCTTAATGAGTACTTCAAAACTGCATTTTCAGATCTTTGCACCCCGAATATCGTAGTATCCCCAATACTTTTTTTGACACTGGTTACTTTTAAAGTAACGAATTAAAAATAATCGATTCTCTAATGAATATACATCACTATTGAAACAATAATAAAAAACAATAATAAAGAAAATAAAATTAATTTGCTGATACGATTTAACATTTTGCGTCGATTAAGAAGTAGAAGAAGGTTCAGCTCCTTTCACTACCCATACCGAGAATGAGCGCTATAAACCAACACCTTCAAAACTAAAAATTAAACAAAACAATTAAAATAGCAATCAAAACACAATAAAACAACTTACTTGTCTTGGGAAAACGCTATGTTACTTTCCATATAATTTAAAATGTATTTTTTTTACACTTCGCTCGCTTTTTTTTTATTTATTACTTATTTTCCTCACTTCAATTTGAATTGTCACTGGAAAAATTCGAGTGAATAAAATGTTTGCACTGTGTACACTTTTTTGACGTAAAATTTCATTTCTCATCGTTACAGAATCGCATACTTTGCACTTTCACGAATTTTCGTGTACACTGAGTTCTTCACAGTTACAGAATCCGCCCCCTGGACATATCTTTTTAAAGTGGTCGTAATGTTTTTATTTGCTTATTTTTTGTCTGGCCACTTTCATTTAGTTTAAAAAATGTTTTAAATGTTTACTGTTTACTTTAAAAAATATCACCAACTTACACTTAAGCTACTTGACAGGACTTATGAAAAAAGTTATGAGCCGAAGGTATACTGATATCGATTCCTTAACATACTATTTTGTAGACATTAGTACTTTTTGAATTTATTTTAAAATGATTTCCAAAATATAATGGTTCTTGTGAAAAATTGCGTTTTGTATAATAATAAAATGTATGTATACCTAGCATTTGTCTTCGATTCCAAGATGTTGTTGGAAAGATACTGGTTGCTGCTATACATTCATTTCTGTGTAACTTTACTCCCTCTGGACTGAATTAATCAAGTCAGTCAATATTAAAAGTAATGTGTAGTGAAGACAGATTTTCTTAAAGTTCTTATTGCTGATCTCGAGTTCTTGTAGATTTATGAAAGCAACGCTGGTGTCGTGAATTCTGAAAAATTTGAAAATAATATTTCAAGACAATATTTAATGTGGCTTTCGAGGTTTATTTAAATTTACACAATTTCAAGTTAAATTGAAACTTATAGCGCGGGAAATATTGCGGTTTTCCTTTAACCAGCAAAAACTAATTTTCTTTACAAATAAATTTTTAAAAGTTCGCGAAAAGATTGAAATTAAAGCAACGGAAGTCTCATATAATTTTTCCTTAAAAAGTTATGATCATTTAACAGACATCATGAGAGTTAAAAATAATATTTCTAGACCACATTTAAAAAAAAAAAAGAAAAAATTGTATTTGAGCTTACACGCTATGGATCATAGAAACTTCAAATGAACATTTATTTTAATTTCTGTTTTTTGTCTGGAAAGGAATTTTTATGCACTTTTGACGAAAAATAAAAAATATTAAATCCCAAAAATTCGGATTTTGACTTAAAAGAGTATATGAGATGAGCGAAAAAAGTGATGATATCATAATAATAGAGTTTAGAGTTTAGCTACTACAGCTATTAGCCTTCTTGGCTATTTAGCTTTAAATCAAGTAAAGCTTATTAAATATTGTGGAAATGAAAAAATTATGAGTTTTAATGTGTTATTTTTTTATAATTTTTTCTAAGCTTTTTCGCACTTTCTCAACATACCCACTCAGATCACGTGTATACATAACTATAAATGCAGTTGTATAAATGTAACAACATGATCCAAGGAGTGAATGTTAGAAAAAATTAACCCTGCATGCTGTGGGGCTCGGACAACACAAACATTAAATAAAAAACAACCAATAACCAACAAATTTAATTATAATAATTTTTCAATCTAAGTTTGAGTTGACCTTTTGACAAGCTAATACTATATACTTCGCATTGATTTATAAGAGTTGTCATGCGATTAAAAGGGGCTGAAGCCATATAATTAGTTCTACTAACCAGTTGATAAAATAATTGATTAGAGTTACGATTACTTCTTCGGTTAGTATTAAAATAAATATATTTAAGAAGCTCTGGTGTCGCAAGAGACCCTGTAATAAGCTGATGCAGATAATGTATATCCGCTATATTTCTACGCGTACTCAAAGACTGCATACGCAACAACTTCAGACGATCATCATAAGGAGGAAGGTTTGAAGAATCCGTCCAATTAAAACCTATAAGTGCAAAACGAACAAAATTTTTTTGAATTCTTTCAATTCTATCAATATGTATATTATAAAATGGAGACCAAACCTGGCTAGCGCACTCTAAGTGAGAACGCACAATTGTGTTGTATAAAGTCACCGTTACTAAAGGGCTATTAAATTCTTTTGCCCATCGTTTAATAAAGCCAAGCAGTGATGAAGATTTTTTACAAATTTGATTAATATGTTCATTGAACGTTAGTTTAGCATCAAAATTTATACCAAGGTCTTTGACTGAATCGAAACGACAGATTAGTTTATCATTAAATTTATAATTGCACTCTATAATATTATTCTTTCTAGAAAAAGTCATTGTTTGGCATTTATCAGATTTAAGATGTAAGTTAATTCTAAAAGATTTCAAGTCAGACTGATGTGGGAAAATGTCATCATCACCCTTCACGATCCTGTATATTTTCATATCATCTGCATATATTAACAAATGAGAGTTTTTAATAATGTGAGTAACATCATTTATTGCTAAAATAAACAGGAGAGGTCCCAAGTGGCTTCCTTGCAGAACACCTGAAGACGCAGTAAATGATGCGGACAACACCTTCCGAAATCTTATTTGATATGAACGATCAGACAAATAAGATTCGATCCAACTGACAAAATTTAAAGGAAATCCAAGCTTTTTAATTTAAACAAAATTAAGTTATGTGGTAGTTCGTTAAATGCTTTACTGAAATCTGTCTAGATACAGTCAACTTGCTCACCAGAGTCCAAAGAGTTTAATGTAAAAGATGTGAAATCAAGAAGGTTAGATACTGTAGATCTGCCATTAACAAAACCATGCTGACGTGATGTAATGACTTCACCACAGCACACCTTGACTTGATCATATATAATTTTTCCAAAAAGCTTCGGTATTGATGATAGCTTGGCTATGGGCCTGTAATTTGAAACATCATTTTTATATCCTTTCTTAAAGATTGGACCAATGAATGATTCCTTCCAAAATTGAGAAAAATAATTATCGTTAATAGATTTATTAAATAAAAAGCTGAGTAAATGACTCAAGTTAGAACTACAATTAATTAATAATGTGGCTGGAATACCATCAGGTCCACTCCTCAGGTCGTCATCAATAGATGCAATATATTTTTCCACGAGTTCAGGAGAGAAAGATATTGCATTGAACGAAACTTTTGGGTCATTTTCCATGTATTCAAAATAGTGGACATCAGGGCTGAATAAATTAGTTGAAAATGATTTTTTAAATAAATTAGCAAACAACCCCGCGAATAATAAGTTCAACGCATATTAGTTCAATGTCAGATGCACAGGGAATGTCAAACAAAGAACTCGTCAAGTGATTTTTTATGGCTATTAAGACGCCTCCACCGACTGGACAGAGATCGTTTGTGTGTCTATCTCTTTTAAAAATGTTAAAACTATTATCAAACAACTCCGAGTTAAGTATATTGGTATTTAGCCAAGTCTCGGTAAAAACGATAACATCGTCAGAAAAATTCTGAGTTGCTAAAAATATATCGTGCGTCTTTGAACGTAGGCCCCTTACATTTTGGTAGTAAAGGGATAGCCGATTTAGTTTCGAGTAGCCTTCTTTGTTTCCTTGAAATCAGAAATGAAGACATTATCAACCCATGCTTTTGGATTGCAAACGGCAGCGAAATGACAAGAAGCCACCGATAATTTAAAAGAAGCATGAGTTGGTTTGTTGCCAAGCTTCCTACATGAAGCATATGCGTCAAGGGGAATGATATTATTTTGCTTTAAAAACTCTTTAATTGTGTCAGAAGTTGTATCAGGGTGCAGCCGCGAAATAAAAATTGATTTCGATTTAGGCAATGCACGCAAAGAAACAGGGATAACAACAGTATCAACAACTTGTGGATTGGTTGATGATGAAGCGGTTGGATGGACACTATTTGGCGGATTGGACGAAACTGTAGGATTAATAGAAGAAGAATTAGCCGCAGCCCCAGCAACGTCATTGTTACTTGAATTCCTATTTAGCTTTCGTCTCGGTTTCCTTTTCTTCTTTAAGGATTTAGGTACCGATGGGGTGGATGCAGCAACCACAGAGGCTGCAGTAATAATGTCATTACGAAGTAAGGTCTCATTAATCACAGTCTCGTTAGTCACAGTCTCATTAATCACAGTCTCATTAAGACTTTTTTCAATTTGGGGAGAAAAGTCACCAAAGTTATTAAGAATAACTCTGAAATCAATATTCAGATTGTTTAAATTTTCCCCAAATTCTTTTATTTATTGAAAAAACTCAACGGAGAGAGGACCCTACAAGAAGGGCAATACCATTCCAAGCCTGATCGTTTAGAGCATAAGAGCTCTGTAACAGAATTTGAGAGTTTAGCACATTGTGCATGAAACATCTGTTCACACGGACCAGAGCAAGAAAACATTGAATTTTAAATATTTTGGCATTTGCAACTATCGCCAAGAGAACACGTGACAAGATTGTCTGAAGAAAAGTAATCCATTATGCAAAATAGCAAAAAATTTAAAAATGTATATTGAAAGGACTAACTTGTCACCGAAGTGAAAAAAGGGTTAATTTTTGTCGAAGGATTGCCGTTAGTGAGCAACAACAATTTAACACAGACAGAACAGACTCAAGCTAATGCTTGCGGATAAAGCAGAAAGGAGAATCAAAAAACAGTGCAGCAGCACTGCTTACAAAAAATAAAAAAAAAAATAATTTACAAAAATTACATACAGTTTGTCAAGAATGTCTTTTTACATTGAAAATAAATTCATATTTTCAACTTATTAAGCAAAAAAAAAACATACTTCTTACACTTTTTTTATGAATAATAGTTGCTTACTATATTCAAAAAGGATTCATGAAAAAAAAATTTGCAAATTCAATGCAAAATAAAGAAAAAATCAACAAAAACAAAAAATACTCGATTTTTGAAGTGTCAAGAAAGTCTTTTTACAAATAAAAAGAATTGTTTTTATATTAAATTTTTAGTATCTTCCTTGTTTACAGTCATCTTTGAATGACCACCATAAGCATCTACCACACATTGTAGATGTTTTTACATAGAAGGAATCAACTTTTTCAGGTTGTAATTACTCGGTCTTTTCCAATATTGTATTTTCAAATGAAGTTCGGTATTTGGTTGCCTTTCAGCGACCTTTTTCTTTAAATAAACCCACAAATTTTCGATAGGATTATAGTCGGGACTTTGGACTAATGCATCCAACACTTTGTCACAGTTAAACTGAAGCCACATTCGCACCATAGTCGTTTATGCTTTCGATCATTACGCTGATAGATTTTGAAATGGGGTTTTCGGTCCCTGATAAACCCAAATTGTCAAGTTTTTTAATGTGAAATGGTTAGATATTCTTTCGAGTTCATGGTTGTGTCTTTAAAGGATAAGTTTCTACTCCTCTGCCACCTCCAAGTCATAATACTAAATTTTTAAATTTTAACGGTAGGAATAATGTTGTGATGTTGAAATTGAAAAATTTAGTATTATGACTTGGAGGTGGCAGAGGAGTAGAAACTTATCTTTTATAGACACAACCATGAAGTGGAAAGAATGTGTTACCATTTTGCATTAAAAAAACTTGACAATTCGGGTTTATTAGGGACTGAAAACCCCATTTCAAATTCTGTCAGCGTAATGATCGAAAGCATAAGCGACTATGGTGCGAATGTGGCTTCAGTTTAACTGTGACAAAGTGATGGATGCATTAGTCCAAAGTCCCGATTATAATCCTATCGAAAATTTGTGGGTCTATTTAAAGAAAAAGGTCGCTGAAAGGCAACCAAATACCGAACTTCATTTGAAAATACAATATTGGAAAAGACCGAGTAATTACAACCTGGAAATTTGATTCCTTATATGTAAAAACATCTTGAATGTGTGGTAGATGCTTATGGTGGTCATTCAAAGATGGCTGTAAACAAGGAAGATACTAAAAATTTAACATAAAAACATTTCTTTTTATTTGTAAAGACTTTCTTGACACTTCAAAAATCGAGTATTATTTGTTTTTGTTGATTTTTTTATTATTTTGCATTGAATTTGCAAATTTTTTTCACGAATCCTTTTTAAATATAGTAAGCAACTTTTATTCATGAAAAAAAGTTTGGTAAAAATGAAAGAAATACGTTTTTTTTGCTTAATAAGTTGAAAATAAGAATTTATTTTCAATGTAAAAAGACATTCTTGACAAACTGTACATACAAACATACATGCACACATAGATTTTATTATAACAATTTCTAAGATTCTAACACCGAGAACTAAAAATTAAGTTAATTAAATTAACTACTATTACTATTTTCAATTAAATATAAACACTTTAGTAATTAAATACACTGCAATAAAATAAAAAACACGAAAAAAATAAATACACGGACACCAGACTACCGATACTGCCAAAGAGACGAAGTCATGCATGATAACGGCCGTAGCTCTGTTTTTTTCGACCGAATTTCGATATTTTTTTCTTAACTTTCCATCAAAATCGGCAGGCCAAAAAAAAACTTCTGGGGCGATGAAGAAAAACCGAGTACGCCGAAAACTATTTTTTCGAGTGCCAAGCACGATGTGCTATTTTAGCACCCAGAACTTTGAAATCATTTATATTGAAAAAATATTTACATTATTTTTCTCTATTTTTACAGGTACATAGGCTACAACATTTGGCGAATTTAATTAGTATGATATAAAAAACACGTCAAATTAAAAAAAAAATCTACAGCAGGTGTCATACCAAAATAGAGGAAAACTTTAAAAACAAAAATGTCGACCAAAATCATTACAGTACAAAATTTAAATTCAACGAGCAATATTCCCAACAACGGCAAGGCCGCAACAATCTCCGCCATACAACAGCTGTCAACAATATCGCTGATGTTAGAGTATGACATTGACAATACGTTAAATACTATCAAAGAAAATAACAACAAAGATGTTTCTACATTTCCCAGCGAAAATTCATCACTAGGAAAAATGAAACCAAGCAGCGGCACTGTGCTTTCGCCATCATCTTTAATGAAGCAGCCAACACCATGTCGGAATTCAAATTTACAAACAAACGCTCGCAAACGTTGGCGAATACTTGCCAAAGTACTTCGCAAGGATTGCGAGGAAGCGGTCTCTTCCGCCCAAAGCGAAGACACAACAACAGCGTCAGTACGACGCTTTAAGTCCTTTGATTTGCTGCGGCAGGACAGTTTTAATGACCATATGGCTCTCAACTGCTTGGGCAAGCCAGAAAATTGGTACAAATTTTGTGTATTGCTTGATGGCGAAGATCAGTTGGAATATTCGTTAAATATTCACCATACAGATCGTCATATCACTGCAAGCGATTTGATGGGCTTCAACAACACTGGCAATATCTGTGTTTGGCCCTCGGAAGAGGCACTTACGGCGTTTGTGCTTACTGATCTCAACGCATACAAAGGCAAATGGATATTGGAACTGGGCGGTGGATTTACTTGCCTGACCGGCTTGATGCTGTCTAAGTACGCGAAACCGTACGCTGTGCATTTGACAGACGGCAACGAGGTCTCGGTTGAGAACGTAAAAAAAACTATCTGTCTGAACGAGTTGTCTTGCTACACAAAGTGTTCAGTTTTGAAGTGGGAGGATTTGTCGGCACGGTCGCTATCCGAAGCAGCCAAGTTTCACACGATACTGTCAGCTGATTGTTTGTTTTTTGATGAGGTACGAGACGCTCTCGTAGAAACAATTTGGTTCTACTTGGCAGAGGAAGGTGTGGCATTAATAATGGCGCCAAGGCGAGGAAAGACTATGGACCTATTTATTGCTGCATGCTTTAAACGTGGCTTTTGTGTTAAATTGATGCAGCGATATAATGAAACTATATGGCAACGTCATTTGAAATTAAAGAATTCTGAGCTGTACGACGAGGATCTGCACTATCCGGTTCTCATATGTTTATCTAAAATGCAAATGAATACTGATTCTTGAAGCGACTATTCGTACTTGATTTAATTTAATTTAGACAATTATTTTACTTATGATTCCAGTTTTATTCCCAAGGTTTGGATGGCGTTTCCCAACTATACCTTTTTATTTATATACTTTTAAGTATGCCATATGCATTCCCATATTAGTTAGAATTCTGTCTAATCAATTGTTTTATAATATGTACATACCTAACATGGAAAGCAGTTATTCAAATTAGAACTTTAAGACTTTGGTGTAAAAACAGAGTGGTTCCGGTTTAAGAAGTACATATTGAGGTTATTCGTGCTTATTTTATAAAAACTATAAATTCCAAACTTTGCAGTTCATCATATTGAGCCCTAACCGCTAAAAAGACTAGCCGACACAATTTTTGTTTTTGGATGAAAATCGAAAAATTTCAGTCATACGCAACTTCCTTCCAAAATTTAATTACGGTTTAAAGTACCGTTACGGAGACAAAGCGAAAGCAATTTTGACTTTTGTACTACACTGTTACATGTTTTTCTGATTTTTGTGTGGAAGTGTTATAAGGTTTTGATGCATGTATGTCAGTGTGCTGGCATAACTAGATCAATTGATATTGAACGAGTTAAATTGCCAGATTGAATCTTGAATGCCTTATCGGTTCTTGAAATAACTTCGAAAGGGCCTCCATTAAGTGCTTCAAGACCAGATGGTCTAATTATTTTTACATAAACGTATTCACATGTTTTCAAAGCTTTGGAAACATTTTGGCTTTAAAGAAAGTAAATTCAACCAAACTATTTAAGCTACTACCCAATGGGGAATGGCGCGCATCAATAACGCTTCTGAAGCGCTCTAAAGCAGCAGTGAAGCGGATCTTTCTCGTATCTAAAAGTGCTGAAATTTACATTGGGATGCCATTGGAAGGAAGCGCTTCGTTCTCGCTACCAGAAATGCTCTTTGGATGCGCATCGCTCTTGCACACGGCGAGCCTTAACCAAAATAAAGTTTCATTGCAACCACGCAAAATTCGGCGTATGCAGGATTATTCTACTTAAAAACACTAATTAATAACTGTAAATAAAAGTTTCGTACCTGATCGTCTGAAGAAGATATTGCATTTTTACTAATTTTTTTTCTTTGAGTGCATTTATTTTCATATCGTTTTAAGTTTGAAGAAAAAGATAAAAACTGAGTATTCAGAAAGTTTTCTGCATATCTTTAAATTTTAAAACTGCAAACCAAAAAATCCTAGCTGATTCCATTCAGGAGATTTTGCATTTTAAACTATTTTTTATGCTTTTTTTAAAAAAATCGATTTTTTCGTATTAAAGACTTACACAAACAAAAACCAGAAACACTAATAGTCATTGCAAATCTGATTTTTAATGCTTAATCCGAATCCGGTCTTAGAATTGCTATATTACGTCTGGGTTTTGAGATATCCTTACATAAAAGTTTAGAGGACACCATTTTTTCCTATTTTTGAAGTTATATAACAAGACAAGGTAATTTTAAGCCGAAAAATCTGGTATGACAACTAATAGCCCTAGTTTTTTTCTTCAAAACACAATTAGACCAATATCGATATCTTTTTTTTGTCGGAGATATCTTAACCTTAAATGCTAAAAAAGTGCAAAAACACGATTTTTGGCTATATTGGATGTCATGCAGGACGCACAAAATTTTTCTGTGAGTTTTTATCACCAGAATCATTTGGTACTCTGCTTTGGCTTCAAATTGAGCTATCAAATGGTTATTTGTAATATTTCTCGGCAAAGTTATGATAATTTTAAAATCACATCATGAAACTCAAAGTGAAAAATCTCGGTTTTTGGCTATATATGAGATCGTATACAGTACGGACGAAATTTGCCTGCCCTTTTTATTGACCGAATCATGTAATACCATTCTTTATCTCCAAAATGAGCTACAAAGTGGTCTCCTGTTATTGTTTTCTACAAAGTTATGACTTTCTACCCCTACCTGGTTAAAGTGTTTTTTTGTCACTCACACATGTGCACTGGCTAAAAGTTGCTACGTTTCATCATATTTTACAAAATTTATTTTTATTGTTTCATATTGATACCTTAGAGCGCTATAGTCCTATCTCCACTTTTTGTGATTTTGAGATTTTTGCAGTTATGGCATCATTGTGGGCTTCTTTACCGTGTGTATCAAAATATTCGATAATTAAGAAAAATCCTATCTCCAAACTGTAATTTTTTCAAGAGCGCTACTGTCCTATCTCCACTGAATATTCAAATAAGTCACATTTTTAAAAAAATTCTTCGTTTTTACGCGTCTTCTTCGCGTTTCATGACTTTTTGCGACATTTTAGTGAACAAATTTGGTTACACCCAAGGCTCCACTCTTGTTTGTCGGAAACAAAAAAAAAAAAAATTCGTTTTTTTCATGTTTTCTACGCGTTTCATGACTCTTAACGACATTTTAGTGGAAAAAATTCAAAAAATGTACTAAATGCGTCGTTTATTTCAATAGTAGTGGAATTCTATATAAGGGCAAAAGTAATGACATACAATAAATTGGCTGGGATTTCGTTACAAATTAATAAAATTGGTTAAAAACATTAAATTATGTTAAAATATACTATAGGTAAAAATATTGTTTATATCGTTATATCAAAATACCAGCCAATCCTAAATAACCACTGTTTGAAATCTTCTTTTTGCATTTTCCAACAATTGGAAAAATGGAGATAGGACTATAGCGCTCTAAAGTATCGATATCTATCAAAAATTTTATCCAAAATAGGTATGTTAAAATAAAATAAATAATAAGGGTATCATGATCTATGAAGGTAACAGTGCTCAACGCCAACAACAAAATATACGCAAGTTACTCTGTTACTTGTTTAATTTAGAGCTTTTCCAATGTAAAATAGTCAACACTCTTGCCTTTTTTTCTGCTTTCAGTTAAAATTATTTTATAAAAAATAAAGATATTTGCATTCTTTTGTGTTGTGAAATTTAATAAAACAAATAAAAAATTAATTTCAATAATCAAGCACAAGTTTTGCCAATTTGAAAAAAATTAATTGTTATTATGTTGAATGCACTCTCAATTAAGAAACATTTGCAATGAACACAGCTGATAGCAACAAGTGTACTTACATAAATAACAACAAAAGTGTTATTTATGTGAGGATCTTTGACGAGGTAGATCGTTAGATCGTTCCGTAGCGTGGCCTAAGTGGTAGAGGTCTGCTGCACTCTTTCATTAGAATGCAGAAGGCTGCGGTTCGATTCTAGTAAGAAGCAAAGATTAACTAAAATAGGTCTGATGAGGCTATGTACATATATATTAGAGAGGATCAAATTTTTTTTCCACTTACTTTCATTCAGTTTCGGATTCTCCGTTAAAATCTAAGTTAAAAACTCCTTGGGACCATATATCTGCGGTGAATTTCGACTCAGCCAAAAATCGTTTGAAGTTTTGGGTTTCTTTCGCTGTTGCGAGATTGTCTTTGATAATTTATTACTTCCGAACAACTTGTTGTAGTGCTATGGTTTTAGCACCGTTAGAAAGGTGTTGTTGCGTAGTAAGAAGGCTTTGTCCAATTTATTGAAAAAAATTATCTGGTTCAAAAGTTATGACCTTTTGAATGAAAATATATAAAAACTTTATACAAAATGTACCAAAAACTTCATCCTTTTTAAAAAAAAAATATACTTTTAAATTTTTTTTATAGTGTATAAAAAGAACTATCTAGAGAGGGTCTATTCATCCAGATACGGCTAGTCATTTCAAAGGTATGACCTTTTGAATAAAAACAAATACAAACTTCATACAAAGTATATTAGAAATTTAATCTTCCAAAAATAAAAAAACCGTTATTTTTGAGTTTTTTCTATAGCTCATCAAAACGCCTTTCCAACGCAGTCCTGTTCTTTAAGATACGGCTAGCAATTCCAAAGTTATGACATTTTGAATCAAAGCATACATTTTCTCTACAATACTTGATTTTTCGAACTTTGAGCCATTATAGCACCGCTTAGTGACCCAACTTCAAAAAATCCTTTGGTAGTTTTTTTCTACTAATTAATGGTAATCGAAAGTGCTACACAAGAACTTATAAAAAAAAAAAAAATTTTTTTTTGTTCAACTTTGTTTTAAATATTTTTTCACTCAACAGTTCTCATCTGCTCTGATTCAAAATGTCATAACTTTGGAATTGCTAGCCGTATCTTAAAGAACAGGACTGCGTTGGAAAGGCGTTTTGATGAGCTATAGAAAAAAATTCAAAAATAACGGTTTTTTTGTTTTTGGAAGATTAAATTTCTAATATACTTTGTATGAAGTCTGTATTTGTTTTTATTCAAAAGGTCATAACTTTGAAATGCCTAGCCGTATCTGGATGAATAGACCCTCTCTAGATAGTTCTTTTTATACACTATAAAAAAAATTTAAAAGTATATTTTTTTTTTTTAAAAAAGATGAAATTTTTGGTACATTTTGTATAAAGTTTTTATATATTTTCATTCAAAAGGTCATAACTTTTGAACCAGATAATTTTTTTCAATAAATCAAGCAAAGCGTTCTTACTACGCAACAACACCTTTCTAACGGTGCTAAAATCATAGCAATACAACAAGTTGTTCGGAAGTTATAAATTATCAAAGACAATCTCGCAACAGCGAAAGAAACCCAAAACTTCAAACGATTTTTGGCTGAGTCGAAATTCACCGCAGATATATGGTCCCAAGGAGTTTTTAACTTAGATTTTAACGGAGAATCCGAAACTGAATGAAAGTAAGTAGAAAAATTTGGCTTGGAACAAATTGATCCTCTCTAATATATATATATGCAAATATATATATGTGTATGTGGTTATAGCCGAAACATATGTCACTAATTTCCAAGTTAATATTTGTAGCGTCTGTTGTTGTTCATTTCAAATTTGACTGTACAAGTTCGTATTAATGGAATATTCAAAAATAGCAGTCTTAAAAAGCAAAATTAAAATCATTTGAATTTGTGAAAAATCATTTAAAATTTATTTTATTTAGTAATAGCCCAGGAAAATAAGAATTTTCTGCGAAATAATTCCAAGTGAATTTTTTCACCGGAATTATCTTTATTTATGCATGATAAATAAAGTGTCAAAAGTCCATTGCAAAGTCTTGTGCGCATAAAAAGTTATTAAGGCTCAAAGGTCGCTAAAATCAGTTTTTTGCAAATATCTCGCTAGTGCTAACTTTTACAGAAAAATGTTGGTCTCCAATTTTGTAGCACAGGAAATTTCCTACAAAAATACGTTGAAAGTATTTGCGTACGACTTCTAGTTTAGGAGATCACCCAATTTAAAAAGTTGTTAACAGTTATGATATGAAATGCTACCTATGAGTTCATATTGAAATATTTTACTTTTTAAATTGTGATAACTCTTCAACGAGAAGTCGTACAAACAAAATTGAAATACCGTTTAAAAGATAATTTGATTTTCTATATAACGTACTAATTTTTTTTTTCCAACAACCCACGGCCTTTAAGATATTCGTGAAAAACCATTAAGGCTTCGAAAATACTGGTTTTTGAAGGATATTTCCGAAACGAAGGGTCATATGATAAAAAGTCGGGCGCCAATTTTGTAAAAAATTGCAAGATCTACAAAAAGTAAGCAATATGTGTACACATAGAAGTCACGGTTTAGAAGATATTCCAAAAAAAAACCTGAAAATGCCAAAAAACCGGTTTTTATCGAATATCTTCTGTACGGTTACTTCTATTTGTACACTTATCGCTTATTTTTTGTAGATTTTGTGACTCTCTACAAAGTTGGTCTTCTTACTTTTTATCGTAGTGCTTACCGATTCGGAGATATCCTTAAAAAATCAGAATTTTCGAAGTCTTAACGGTTTTTCAAAAATATTTTTTAAGCCATGAGTAGCTCGAAAAAAAAATTAGTATGGTATATAGAAAATTAAATTATCTTTTTAACGGCATTTTAATTTTGTTTGTATGACTTCTCATTGAAGAGGTATCGCAATTTAAAAAGTAAGAAATTTTAATATGAACTTATACAAAGCATTTCGTATAATAACTGTTAACAACTTTTTAAATTAACTCCAATTAACTGGAATGTAATCAAATAAAAATGGCTCCATTGTATTCTGGAGTAAGCTAAAGTATCCGAATCGGTCAAATTTGCTATCAATTTTGACCAATCGTCCCACTTCACGCCAAGAAAATGAGTTGCATATCATGACACAACTTCCACTGTGCTTAACGGTTTTGGTGGTGTACTTTAAGTTGAACTCTTAGCACTTTGGGCGATGCAAAAATGTTTTTCCATCAGGTCCAATGCGATTCATTTTAGTTTCATCGCTCCAAATGCCAAGGATTCAACCCAAAATACACTATCAAAAGCGTTAAGTCCGGTGGAAGTATTGTCATGGTATGGGACGCATTTTCTTGGCATGGAGTGGGACCATCGGTCAAAATTGATGGCAAATTGGACCAATTCGGATACGATGGAGCCATTTTCATTTAATTCCATGTCAGTTAATTGGATTTTTATGCAGGATAATGATTCAAGGCGTTCAGCTAAATTAGTGAAAAACTGGGTAGGGACTGAAAAAACCAATGTTTTGGACTGGCCAGCTCAAAGACCTGATCTAAACCCTATAGAGAACCTTTGCGATTATGTGAAAAATACTATTGGGTAGAAAAACTATAAAAATTTGGAAGAAATTTGGGCAAGAATTCAGAAGCTTGGTATTCCAGTCCAAAGAGCAGATGCCAAAAACTTGCCTCGTAGATGTCGCGAAACAATCAAAAATCGTGAACGCACCACAAAAACTAACGTTATAAGTAATTACAAGTTTTTTTAAGCAGGTTATTTAATATGGATGCTTTCCTTTTTCACAGGACTTCAGAAGCGTGCTATTTCTTTTTCCAGGTGTTTCTGCACCTTCAAACGCTTAAATGGCCTTAACAGAGCTAAATGAAGGAAAATATTAATTTTTTACTTCAATAATCCAAACATATTCATTTTACTTACTAAATAAAATAAATTTTTTTTAAAATGAACTCATTCGTGCTTTGTAAATGCTCACCAGGGGGCGTGGTGCTGCCCTAAATTTTAAAATTGATTTAGTCATAACTCGCAAACCATTCAAGTTATTTGGATGAAATTTGTTAAGCGGGTGCGGCTTAATAATACCTTGTAACAGACAAAAAGTGGGCGGGATCAAAGAAGTGCCACGCCCACTTTTTGACCCTTGAAAATTTTAATTCAATATTACTCGAAAACGACTCCAACAATTTTAATGAAAATTTAGGAGATGTTACCTCTGCAAACAGGGATTATTATGTGATACGCCGTTATATTAGGAAAACTCGTTGAAGGGCGTGGCACCGCCCACAAAAATATAAAACGGTATAAAAAGAAAACTAATAAAGCAAACATTCTGAAATTAACTGTGAGGAGCCTAATTGCTATAGGGCATCTCTGATCTGAAAGTGGGCGAAATATCGCAGTTGCGCGTGGAATCTCCCATACAAGCAAAATACGTAAAATGCTTTATCTCGCAAATGTTTCAAGATATTTTAATGAAATTTGGTGTGTAGGTACTGCTTATCAATTCCTTTTAATAATCAAAAAGTGGGCGGTATCGAAGAAGTGCCACGCCCCCTTTTTAACCATTGAAAATTTTAATTCAATATATCTCGAAAATGACTCTAACAATTTTAATGATAATTTAGGAGATGTTACCACTGCCATCAGGGATTAATATGTGATATAACGTTATATTGGGAAAATACGTTGAAGGGCGTGGCACCGCCCACAAAAAATATAATACGCAATAAAAAGAAAACTACTAAAGCAATCTTTTCGAATTTAACTACAGGGAGTCTACTTGCTATTAGGCACCAATGACCAGAAAGTGGACAAAATATCGCCGGTGTGCGTGGAACCTCCCATACAAGTAAAACAAATTAAAAGCTATTTCTCACAAATGGTACAACATATTTTGATGAAATTTGGTATGCGAATCTGTATCATGAGTATCTAAAGCATAACGAAAAATAGGCTTTGTTCAATAATTGCCACGCCCACTTTTTATCAAAATAAAAATTTTGGTAAATAACTCAGGCACAAAAAAAAAATGGAAATAACTTTTTAATTCTTATATGCAGCCTTATGTTCTTTTTAACGCTGAATCCGTCTCCATTGCAGAACTTTCATTCCACCTGCAGGATTTTGAAATATCCTTGCTTGAATTTGAAGAAAACGTTGTGCGGCATAGCTACAAAAAAAGTAAAATTCTTTTTTATTAATAGTATTGAATAGCCACAATCTTCCTTATCAAAATATCCTTTCGGATTTTTACAATAGGACTCTTATTTTCCGATTTATGATCCTTTGAAGATAAGATATTTCAGCCCCCATACAAAAGACAAAATATTTTGGGTTTGTGTCATATCCCATTAATTTATTTTAGGGCATTCTATTTCACCAAAAAAAATTGGAGTTTTTGATATTTTTCTATATTATTCGTTATTTTCCGAGTTTTTTCTTATTATTGTTCTCATCTTTTTATTTATCATTTTGAAAGCATGACCATTAGAGGTGAAAAGGTACAAGTTTCATAACAAAAAACAGCTATGAATAAAAACATCGACTAAAATAATAAAATTAACAATCTGACCGAGCAGGGATCGGTCTCCAGGTACTATTTAATTAAATGTAAACGACATTTAAAATTAATATTACTAGCTCGAATCCTCATCAAATCATTTTTTTTAAATATCAGACTCTCATGTTTTGAACACACAGAAAACTGAAAGAAATGATCTACTGAGCTTATTATAACAAGTGAAATGTTTTTTTTTTTTCGGTATTAGCGCTGATTAACGATGTGTAAATGTAAATTTTCCAGATTTCCGTTAATCAAGCGCTGCGTACAAAAGAGTTATTAATTTGCCATTTTAAGAATAAAAAATTGTTTTTTAAAAATCTTATTTTTTCTGAGTGTACATTTTGCCTTGAACATTGTTGCTCTGTATGTAGTTGCCGAGCCCCCTTGTATGGTTTTCAACCGAAAAGCTTTAAGCTATTACATATCAACAACTTGGAGATAAACACAAACGTAGAAAGTACAAAGCTCCATCAACGCAACTCATTTAACTCAATTGAAACAATGTGGTAATGGTGTCTCTCAGAGGGTATAAATTGGTAAAGAGTTCCATTTACTCACTCTCCTCTCACTCAATCTCCAGCACAAGCTTTGCTATCGATGGGCCTCATTTTAATGTGATATAGTAAGTATGATATTTGGGTTGTTCATTTTAATAGTGATAAAAGTCCATTTCATGGCAAAAGTAATGTCATAATTTAAATAAACGACACATTTAACTTTACGTTCTTTACACCACGACTCGGCGTGCAATTATTCATGTTATAATTTATATTATTTTTTTTTTTTATGTCAAAATTGATGTGATTTTATGTTATGAAATTTTTATTTCATAACATTTTGGTGTCTCCACTAGATATTTTGCTGTTATGACCTGAACTATTGCATGATTTATTGTTCGAGTCGAGGTGTTAAATTTGTACGCATATTGACATAATAATTTCGTCAATTTCACTAGATAACGAAGTTTGTGCAACGACGTATATTTTTTATCAAGATACACAGTTCGTTACTGTGGTCTGTGGAATTTGGTAAAATTGATGAAATGTTGCTGAAAGCGGACAAACGATATGTCGAAATGCGTTTGTTTTTCGAATTCTGCGTCTGTTTAATATAAAATTTTCAGGAAATCGAACGCAGCGTTGGCATAGCAACATTTTATTCCGCTTTCAGTAGCTTTATTTGTGTCTAACCAAATTGCACAGACCTGCGAGTAAGTCAAACGAATAGAATTTGAATATCTTATGGCAACGGTCCATTCAGTACGTCGAGTACGTCACGTCGTTTTTTTCAACTGACAGCTAAGTTAAAAATATAAGAAAGAAACAACCCCGTAGGAAGGTGCGAGTTAGTCTATATCAAAGTTTTAGTTTCAAACTAATCCTATTGTATAGTATTTTACCAACTTCAATGGATGCACTTGCAACTGCTCCAAGCGAATTTGTTGAGAGAACTAGTTCTTATGTTTTAACCCCAAACTCATCCCAGACTAGTTCAAGTGACTGACTCGCAACTACTCTAAGCGAATCCAGCAGTTGACATTCGCAACTACTCCAAGCGAATGCGCAAAGGGATAGTTGATATTCTTTGGGTTTTCGAATTGACTCGCAACTATTCCAAGCGAATGCAGAGAGAGTCACTCTTCAACTTTGTTTATCACAAGAATAATACTGTGGAACAAAATTTGGTCGCCAAAAGTTTACTCGGATCTGACGGTGCGGGGTGAAAATATAGGCCAAAATCAAAGACCATTTGGCTCAGTTTGTTCAAATTGGCTCTAGTTTTCGAGAAAAGGCCGTTTGAATTTTGCACCTTGAAGTGTGTGGTTTTTTTTATTATATCTCGTAAGTTAATTGAGTTTTATAGCATTTGGTGATGGGGTTTTGTTCGTCTGATTCATATCTACACTTTCACTACCAAATTAGTGCTTTTGGATTAATTTTTGGCAAGTTAGAGCACAAAATTCGCAAAAAAGTGATATTTTTCGCTTTTTATGACATTCGGCTGAATAGAAATCACTCGAGTGGTGGATTTATGCCTTTTAACCTATAGCCGAGATCCATACGAACACTTTGATATAATAAATGTTTCATATGGGCAAAAATTTCTCAAGTGAGCCACCTAAAAAATTAAATGCAAAGAAGGCTTTAACAAAATGATGTTTTATAACAACCGGTAAAGATTTTGTAAAAATGTTTTTTTTAAAAGATATTAAGCATAGGTCGAAGGATAAATGGCATTTTTGTTTTGGACCAAAATTTTTTATTTATTATTGAAAATCCCTATTTCAAATAGGTACATAAAAATAAAACAACTTCTCCGCCTCTGAGAAAACTTTAAAAAATATGTGACCACTCTCCACTTGTCTAGAAACTATATCATAGAAAACAAATTGGGGTAATCGATTTTCGTTCAAAAGTTATTAACAATATAGTGATGTCGTGCAAGTATTTTTTCAGCATTAGAGAAAAACAAGGCATCCTACGAAAAAAGTGTATATGGCACAAAATGCTTAGAATTATCTAAGGAATACGTGTGAGTTTTTTTGGAACATATTAAAATTTTTTTTCGGACCTTTTAAAAAATTATAAAATGTCTCAGAAAATTCTGAAAAAAATTCACACATATTCCTTGAATAATTCCAAGCATTTTATGCCATATACACTTTTTTCGTAGGATGCCTTGTTTTTCTCTAATGCTGAAAAAATACTTGAACGACATCACTATATTGTTAATAACTTTTGAACCAATATCGATTACCCCAATTTTTTTCTGGAATATAGTTTCTTGTCAAGTGCAGAGTGCCTACTAATTTTTTATACTTTTCTCAGAGGCGAAGAAGTTGCTTTATTTTTATGTACCTTATGGTAATAGGGATTTTCAATAATAAATGAAACATTTTTTTTAAAAAAAAAAGAACACCATTTTATTCCCCGACCTATGTTAAATATCTCTAAAAAAAAACATTTTTACAAATTCTTTACTAGTTGTTATAAAACATCATTTTGTTAAAGACTTTTTTATGTTTAATTTCTTGGGTGGCTCACTTGAGAAATTTTTGCCCATATGAAAC
The DNA here is from genome assembly GCA_951812925.1 of Calliopum simillimum. Lineage (NCBI taxonomy): Eukaryota > Metazoa > Arthropoda > Insecta > Diptera > Lauxaniidae > Calliopum > Calliopum simillimum. Next base: position 588,751 of record OX638369.1, read on the forward strand.
ATTAATTATATCAAAGTGTTCGTATGGATCTCGGCTATAGGTTAAAAAGCATAAATCCACCACTCGAGTGATTTCTATTCAGCCGAATGTCATAAAAGGCGAAAAATATCACTTTTTTGCGAATTTTGTGCTCTAACTTGTTAAAAATTTATCCAAAAGCACTAATTTGGTAGTGAAAGTGTAGAAATGAATCAGACGAACAAAACCCCATCACCAAATGCTATAAAACTCAATTAACTTGCGAGATATAATAAAAAAACCACACACTTCAAGGTGCAAAATTCAAACGGCCTTTTCTCGAAAACTAGAGCCAATTTGAACAAACTGAGCCAAATGGTCTTTTTTGAGAAGAACAAGCAAATTCTAAGGTAATTCAACTTATTTGTTGATTTTTTCAACTTTCCGCAGTTGATTTCCTAGGATATTTATGCTCACGAACTCATCTTCATTCGGCTTTGCTTGGAACGTTCAATGTTAAATGTCTCTTGCTTGCCGATTGATTCAATTTGTTCTTCGGCAAAATACTGAAAAATTAGAACATTTACTTTTTCTGCAATATAATGTTTCTGTGATTTGCAATCAGTCTATGCTTAAGAGTGAATATATGAAGTTTGCTTGAAAGTTGTTCACAATGTTGACAAATGCGTCAATGAAGCGACCTGTGGTGGGCACGTGACGCAAATCATCCGTAAATTTTTTAATTTTTTTGTGGATTTATGTAAACGTATTTATGTTTTATATGCGTGATTGGTTCAAAAAGTACGATGTTTCATCGGTTTCGGTGAAAAAGTTCTCAACTCATTAAGTACATTTCTTATCTTTTAAGGTTGGTTTTTCAATTTTTTTAGTACAAATTTTCAACCCTTAAGTTGGCCTATTTCAACTTTTTAAGTAATAAAAATGAACCCTCAGAGTTGACACAAATTACAACTTTTAAGTTGAAAGATTTAACCGAATTAAGTTGGATAAATATACCAACTTTTTTAGTTGAAAAATTAAACCGAAATTTTTTACTGTGTAGTAGGTGATCATTGCAATATGTATATCCAGCTGGACTGACACTATGGAGTTGAATATGTTTTGAACTGCTTTTGCAACTACACTTTTTATCATTTGTAATGAACTTCCAGTTTCTACTTGGTTTTGGTACAATTACGCCCATTTAAACATGATTTTCAAAGGTTTTCAGCGAGTTTGAATCTTGACACCAAGTTCAACGATATAAAAATCTCAGTTTTCATAAAAATTTGAGTTATCTGGCTTTGCAACTGGGGTACTCATTTATACTCTCTGCACAACAGACATAAAACAAATCATAAGCAAGCTTTCAACTTCTTTTATAAGCAAAAATTGCTCTCATAATCGAGCCCAACATTGGTAGAAGGCCACTCAACACAACAGCTGATAGACTACAACAGCTGCCGGTTGCAATGACATCAACTCAGTTGGTCTGCAACGCGCGCATCGGTATAGTCATTCGCGCATTTTTTGCTTAAAAAAGTTAAACCTTAAAAAAACAAAACACATCCATATTAGGTGACTGAGAAAAACGAGTTCGTTGTCTAATTTTTTTGTTTGACATATGTTTGACTGCCGTTTGTGCGTTTGTTATGTCGTAATGCTGTGTTTGAGCGTGTTTCTCGTATTTTGTCAACATTATTATGTACCATTTAAAACTTTGTGTTTAGGTTAAAAGTGCTAGAAGTAAATGTGACATCTATAAAAAGTAACAAAAAACAAAAATTCTAGTTTATTTAGCACAAAAAAGTATTTTGCAATAAAAAGGTTGTAATAAGTATACAAGAAAATGAGTTCTAATTATGATTTCAAGAGAATCACACGATATTATGCTCAAATTTTTGTCTTTTGGCTGGCAGTACTCCAGCTCCATGTACTCGCTGATAGTTTGGATAAAGGATTAAAGCTACAGCTTTCACCAAAAATTTCTAGCATTCATGAGCTGCAAGTATCTCCAGAAAGCCTTGCAGTGGACGCCTTAAAACCAATAGGCAAAGAAAAGAAAAGAACAGTTCCAGTCACAGCTGGCCAATACGGTAAAAAAACACTACTTACATATATATATCAAGTGTCAGCTTAAGTTAAGTTGACCATTTTTTAGTCCGAGACGGAGGAAAAAATATTTAAAAAAAAACCTAGGTTTACATACAAATTGTATGGAAGAAGTTTTACCGACTAAGGCTTATGTGAAAGTTCATTCAATTCTTAGAAAAAATGCCCAAGGAACCAAATCTCTACGTTCAACTTTAGTTCGGCGCATTTTCGATTGAAAACTTTTTTAATTTACATCACGTATCCCTAATTCTAATATCTAATATTTAGGAGGCGAAACAAACTGTTTCCCCACTAAGTTTCTTAAAGCCCTTCCACACTATCTCACATTCTGTTTATAAACAAAAAATTAATGTTCTAACAAAAATATAAATAGCCGAATCTGCATTTATTTCAAAACCAATAACAATTTAACATATGTGTGTAATTGAATGACCAGTTTCGAAAAGGTTACATCTCCGAAATTCAAAACTTTTCAGGAAACGAAAAAAACTGATTATTTTCTAAAATAGTAGGGTAAGGGAGGGAAATATGGACCACCAATCTTTCTTGTTTAAACAAAACCCAAAATGCATAAAACAAAACAATTAATTTTATGTCATTCATCAAAGCTAACAATTTATTCGCTTTTAGATAAATATCTCATGAGGATAAAGAAAAACTAGTAAGGGTGTAAAATTTGGCCTGGCCAAACATTAAATACCCTACACTGCAGTATTTTAAAAATTTTGCTTTTATGGGAGGTGCTACGCTCTCTTGTCAGAGTTCACCCAGTTTTTGTCCAGAGCTTGCATTTATAGTTTTTAGTGTCTGAGTGAAAAACGTTTTCAGTTTAGAGTTTTGAAGCTTTTACTTATATAAGAGGTGCCACGCCCTCTTGTCCGAGTTCGTCTAGTTTTAGCTTAGAGCGTGCATTTATAGTCTTTAGTATTTGAGTGAAGTTTGGTTGGATTATCTCATAAAACTCTTTCTGTATAGCATTTTGAAACTTTTGCTTATATGGGAGGTGCCACGCTCCCTTGTCTAATTTCACCCAATTTTTGTTGAGAGCTTTCATTTATGATTCTTAGTGTCTGAGTCGAATTGGGTTCGAATATCTCAAAAAACGCTTTCAGTATAGCGTTTTAAAGCTTTTGCTTATATGGGAGGTGCCACGCCCTCTTGTCCGAATTCGTTCAGTTTTTTTTAAAGCTTGCGCTTACAATTCTAAGTATTTATGCGTATTTTGGTTGCATTGTCGTGAAAAATACTCCTAAAATTTCATTTTGAATATATTTTTTGTATGGGCGGTGGGCGTGTCCGTTGACCGATTTCGCTCATTTTCAATCCGAGCTATCTTTGACGACGGAGGCAGTGTACCAAATTTCATGGAATTATGTTGCTCAGTTTTCCCAAAAAGTGTATTTCAACACACAGCCAGCAACCCAGCCAGCCACCCAGCCAGACAGACGGACATGGCTATATCGACTCAGGAGGTGACGCTGAATATATATATTTTTCTATATCTGCCACGCCTCCTTCTCTTCGTTACAAACGGAAGGACAAAGTGAATATACCCTGGGTGTAGGGTATAAAAACACAGTCCTGCATGGGTTTTCCTCTCTTAGTTTTAAAAAGCGATTTCTATAGATTTAAATGTACTGATTACTAGAAAAATTGTGAAAAAATTCCAGCACGTCACAACTTTCAGTGATTTAAGTTTTACTTAAGTAGCTATTTTGTACATACAAGACTACCACGCCTTTACTACTGAACGTATCAAAACCATATTTGCACCAGATGTTTTTTGGTGCTCCAACACATTTATAAGAAACATGGGATCGACTGGACAAGGGGGTGTTATACCCCTCATATAAAAAAAAACTCAAAAATTTTATTTAAGTCGCTCCTACGCCTATACCAGTAAGTATACTGAAACCATATTAACATTATATATCCGCCTGATATTCTGAAAGATTTGTCTTGGCAATAGGGGTAATCGAATGAAAGTACGGTGCGCTCGGTATGCAAAGAAAACATACCATAAACGAAAAAAAAAAAAAAAACGCATATCTACTTATTTGACCTGCATTATGAAACTTGATATCTGGATGAATATTATGAGGAGCACCAAAAAAATATATGGTGCAAGAATGGTTCAAATGCATTGAGTATTTTAGGCGTGATATTGAAGGGTACGTAAGCACAATCGATTGAATTAATAAGTTTTCAAATGCTGCACAGATGAACAAGGGTACCCCTCTTAAAATTACGAGAGTGCTTTTTTATGTATTTTTTGATGCTGAGCCCAAATCCGTTTACAGAATTGCTCTATCACGTCCGAATTTTAAGAAAATTTAAAATGAGAGTGAAAAACACACGATTTTCCATTATTTTTGAGGTTATGAAAATTGGAATATCTCAAAATTCTGACGTGATGGAAAGAAACCAAGTTCATATTCGTGATTAGGAGGTCCCAAACCACCATAATTGGCTTCAAAAATCAAGAGAGGAAAAAAAGTGTCGAATTTGCAGGCCTGTGAAATTAAAAAACTGAAAATACTCAAAATGAAGATAAAAAAAGTGTAGTGTTATATGGACTATATAGTCCATATTGCCTCACATGTTTATTTGGTACAGAAGTTGCATATAAAAATGTCACTTTCACATTCGGCACATTTTTCATGACTCTAAGAACGTCAGATTACACATTCAACCCAAAATTCGCTACGGCGATCTTCTGAGTAAAGGATGTTACATTATATGCATTTTTCATTTTTTTTTTTCCTTTGTAGTTAACGAATTACAAATAATGACCATCATACTCGTCATGAAAACTGCAGCTAGATTCCCCATCTGAAAAAGATGATAAATACATTTGTTTTTGAGGCTTTTTTCTTTGGTGGTCCATATTACCCACAGCACGTGTTGGTGAAATAAATGGTTTTTTTTTATCAAAAACTCTTGTGGTTAATCAACTAATTTGTGCTGATAAATTATAAATGGTATTTACTGACTTTATGTAATTAACCATTTATTTAAAAATGCGATGTCTTTAAAGTGAAATATTGAAATATACTCACTAGAAAAAAATTATCAAAGATCTTTTTTTTAGAAAAATCAACTTTACAGAAACATGCGACTTCAGCGAACGCTAAAATCGCACTTTTATAAGCTTTAGGTACTAGCGTTAAGTTTGAACAAGAATAACGGTAAATCCTATGTATGCAGTGGGAAATAACCGTGTGGTCCATATTACCCACGTAGTCCATATTTCCCTCCCTTACTCTACAATATATAAAATTTCTTTTTGAGATACATTCTAGAGCCAATTATCAATCGAAAACTACTGAAATATTTGATGGTAACGTTATTATATGTCTAAGTATTGATATATTAAGTTCAGGAGATGTGACCTTTTCGAAATTGATTAAAGGAAAAAAACATATTAATTTGGCGAAACTTCTACTTAAGGTATCTTAAATTAAAATAATAACTTGAATTAAAGATAACTAATAGAAATTCTTTGGAAAGGCTGGATCTTTTACCATGCCACCCAAGAAAAATTTAAATTGAACTGTCGTGAACACAGAAAAAGAAAAAAACAAAAAAATGTGTCAAATTACTTGTTAGCACTTACCGACTAAGAAACAAATATTTTTTAAATAGGTTCATTGATTCCTTATTGAAAAGAGGTAGAAAAATGGCCTTTTCTCCCACTTAGAGACCCGATATGAGTACTATTCTTAAAATGTGAAAAAATCAATATCGAAAAAATTCGGAGGTGTGACCTTTTCAAAATTGGTTATTGAATTATATATCCAATCTTCTTATTTCCAAATAATTAACTGAAAAAACTCCTCAATAAAAACAAAATATTCAATGCAATTAAAAAACTAGTAACGGTGTTACCTGTGACCTGGAAAAAATTATGCAGAATTTTTTAAATTTTGCTTGTAGGGCAGGTGCCACGCCTTCTTTTCTGATTTCACTTAGTTTTTGCTCAGAACGTGCGTTTACTATTTTAAGTATTTGTGCGAAATTTGGTTGAATTATCTTAGTACATTTGAACATATGGGAGGTGCCACACCTTCTTGTCTGAATCAACCAAGGTTTTGCTCAGAGCTTGCATTTACTGTCCTTAGTATCTGAGTGAAATTTGTTTGAATTATCTCAAAAAATACTTTCAGTATAGCATTTTTAAATTTTTTCTTAATAATAATGATCGAGTTAGCAACTGCAGCTAATAGCCTTTTTGGCAAATTAGCCAAAAAACAGCTATTAATAAAATTTAGAGCTTGTTACAATTAATAGAATAAGGAAAAGGAAATACAAGCTGGTTATTTTGTTTCTTTTCCAGTAGCTGTATCACACTTTCACAACATACCCATTTAGTCTATGAATAAATACATATACTCGTACAAGTACATTTTCTTATAGACGACCATCTGCACTGCAAGAAGAATTCTAGTTTCAACAGGCACAAATGAAGAAGTCATTAATTTACGCAAAGCATAGTAAACTTTACTTACATGCTAATAAACATAATCATTGCATGTTAAATTGTTTACAACAAACCCAAGATTGGTAACTTTGCTTACAATTGATAGTTTTTTGCCATTCACAAGGATATCGGGTAACTTTTCATTGGCATCGGAAGTTTTTGAAATTGGTAACACATAGGACTTCACAGGATTAATATTCAATTTATTCAAAACAGCCCACTTGCAAATATTTTTAAGATCTTCATTCAATATAAAACACAAACGTCAATAAGACTAATTGATCTAGACAAATAGAGTTAAAGGTCGTCTGTATACGCATGCATACCTACATTTTCAGTACCTGAAAAAATGTCGTCAATGAAAAGGGAAAATAGTATAAAAAAATTATACCCTAGGACTCGAATAACCTTGCTGAATTTAGATTTACTCAAAAGACTATGAGCGTAAAAAAATAAAAATTTTGTCCGTCACTCAAAAACAAAAAGATGGTTAAAACAACAATTTTTCTTTCTTAAAAAATTGTTCTTTCTAAATTAGACGCTCTTCTTTTTTTGTTCAGAGTACAGCTAACTATGAACAGAGTGTGAGCACTAGATAGTATCGACCCCCACACAAAAAAAAAAAGTTCGAATGACCGCCCCCAGTTTGAAAGCTAATTAAAGATTTTTAAGGAAAAAAACATTTTTTTTTTTCGGCCTCTAAATTCGATGCAGTTTTGTTTTTTATATATATCCCCGCCTTCAAGTCCGATCAACAAGTATAGTATATCGTTGTAAATGTCTCAACATGGGCTACATTTCATTCATAGAAGTCATTTATCTCAAAAGATTCTTTCGACTAGTTGTACTCATTATCTCAGTTTCTACCACCCTAAGGTGCGAAGTAGGGGCGTGGAGAGAGAATCCGGGCTCGGGGGTAATTATATACTGGGCCTCCTCCAGTACTAGTTTTTTTTTATTCGATACTAACCCACAGGATGCCCTAGAGATATGGGGAAATCTCAGCAAGTGTGGACTTCGGTGTGAATAGGTCTTGGTTCGTCGAGTCAGCACCCGTTGCATTTCCCATCCATTCCAACATGTCTGGGACACTTATTGGATGATGTTAAATACAAAAACATGCGTGTGCTACCGCCTGGAAGCTTTACTTTTTATTTTTTTTGCCGAAATTCGAGCAAAATCCACAAATTTTGAGTGTGAATTGAATAAGCCGCTTCCGTTATTGAGCCATAACTTTAGAGGCGGTTCAGCAAATTGTTTTAGGCTTAAGAAAAACTGCTACCCGTTGATGTGCCTCAGGTAGAACGCTAGATATGGGTCTCCAAAGTTGTGTGAATAGTTTTTACCCAAAATCTGGTAAATCAAATAACAAAACTGATATTAAAGGCTAAGCAAAACTTAATAAATGCACAAAAACGAGATAAAAATCAATTGGAAATTAGAAAACAAAAAATATTTGATTCAAAAAATTTTAAAAACGAAAGAAATTTTTAGTAGGTAGCCTTAAAAATGCCTCTTTTAATTTTATTTAATTTAATTTTAATTAATTTAATTTTTTGCAAAATTATGCTAAATAAATAATAGCAAAGATCCTTTTTGGGTGGCCATTTCCAGTATTGACCTGAGCTGGTCATACAGTTCTCATTTGCTCCTTCATTGTCGATGTTGGCAATCACACAGTTCACTATACCCAGTGTTTTGGGTGTCAATTTCGCCCGAGTTTTAGTTTCTTTCGAGTCAGCCTAGCGCCAGAAAGCTTTTTGGGGGTGACTTTGGACAGGTTCAAAGTCACCCTAAAAAACTTGTTTTCTAACATAGTCCCATATAAATATGCATTAAAAATACTTAGAGGCAAATATATCCACCAAAATCGATTGATTAAGGAAGAAAATTAAATAATAGTTCTAGTGATACCACTCACATAACGCCAGCGATTTTCCTTCTAGTCATTAAGTAGTATTTTTCTGAGCGTTAAAAAATGCGACATAAGACAACTTCTAGATAATGCAACAATATATCCGAAAGTTTGCGCTCAAATCAAATAATGAAAACAGACGCTAAAAGTCAATACTTCAAGGATACTGATTGACTTAATACAAATCGATAACTAGTCATTGAGATGATAATATTACGATTTTAATAATTTTTTCCTAGCCGATTAAAGTCACCCCCGGATGTTAAAGTCACCCCTGTTTACGGTATAAAAGAGGGAAAAAATCCATAGCGAACTATCAAAAAACTTTAACTGATAGTTTTTTTAAATTCTCGAAGGTTCCCGAAGGTCACCCGAAGGCTTCATACTCAAAACGAAGAATACGAGAGGAAAAAAACATATGACGAACTATTAACAAACCTTAACTAATAGTTTTCTGTGACACCCGAAGATTTCCGAAGGTCACAAAAAAATATACGATCGTTAGATATGAAATATACTTTACGACCTTTTCTCACACCTACCCCAGCAATGAATTTCAATCCCATATGAATCGAAAAAATTCGATTTAAAAAATATTTTTGTATGAAGGCCACTCTAAATAATTTTTTATTTTTTTTTTTTCAGAAAGCTTCCTTTCAATCCTCCTCCATACTTGATTTCATTAAAATCGGCGCAGCAATATGACCTTAAAAATTTTTTTATATTATGGGCCACCCTAGCTATACGTAGATGCTAAATTTTATTCTTCAGAAATATTCCCTTCAATTTCCATGCTTACTTTCAAGATAATCGGTGCAGTATAACCTTAAAAAAAATTTTTTATGTGAGGGCCACTCTAAATATGCACCCTTAATAAAAATTTTTTAACCTAAGCTGTTCCTCTTGATATAAAAGGCAAATTCCATGTGAATCAAAAAAATACGATTTAAAAAATTGTGTGAGGGCCACCCTAAATAAAAGTTTTATAGTTAAAGCTGTGCAACTTAATATAAAAACCACATGGCGTAGAATTAATGTGAATCGATTAACCGGTATGTGAGAAAGTCTGATTTAAAAAATATTTTTGTATGAGGGCCACCCTAAATATACACTCTTGCGGAATGAAAAATACTTTATAGCCGATTTCCATACCTACCAAATACATATAAAAAATTTCATAAAAATCGGTCGAGCCATTTCAGAGGAGTTCAAACACAAACACCGTGACGCGAGATTTTTGACGATATTGGGGGAGGCGATCGAAAAGTCAGTAACGCTGGCTGTAAACTACTTCTAATGTATCCCAAATTAATAATTCGCGGTCCAAAAAAGTGTGCCACATGTTTGAAAAATAACTTTTTTTTTTCTAAAAGTCCACACTTGCTGAGATTTCCCCATATATGAAATGTGCAAAGTTGTGATTTTGTTTGCTTCCTGCCCATATTCATAAAATAAAAGTCAAAAAATAAGATTTCGGCCGGTCTTCGATAATGCTTGAAAAATATACCTAAAAAAGGCAAATCATTTTAACTGCCCGCAACTTCGAGACTATTGGTTTTTTTCGGAGATGTCATTAAATCAACCTTTGTAGAGAATAACTAGGCCAACATTATATTCTTAGGAGAATTCGGTCCTTATATTCAACATGTTGGTGTTTTGGAATAAAAATAGCAATTTTTTAAGAAAATTTTCATGACTAGAAATTAATTTTTTGTAAATTTCAAATGGCGAAATATTTGTTCTGGAAATTTTATGTTGTAGGAATTTAAATGTAAATTAATTAAAAAGAAAAAGTTAATTAAAAGTAAAAATTTTTAAGGTATGGATCTGATTTTTGTCTTCAAAATGAGCTATGAAGTGGTCTTGTATAATTTTTCGTTCAACAAATAATATTTTCTTTAAGGCAGGATTCGGTACCTTGAAGTTTTTAAGTTATGTAGCATGTAAAAGGATATTATTTATATAAATTTTATTTTTACATAGTTGAGAGTAGAGATGGGCGTTGGCTCGAGTTTTATTCATTTTATTCTTTGTTTTTTCTCGCTTGAAAAAAAAAAATAATAATAATTGTGCGGGCCCGGGCTTTTTCTCAATTGCTTGTTTCGTGTTCGTCAGTTGGGCCCGTCTCCTCTAGTTGAGCGTAAATATCATTTCGCAAGCTTACACTTTTTAGCCCCATTTAGCGAGAAAAAATTACAAAAAAATAGCACTTTTTTTTCAAGACGTGATTTCAATATTGTAGAATCGAATTTTTTGGAGTTGCAGACATTCATGCACTCAGGGGAACCCTGCTGAATAATAAAAAAATTTTGTTTTATGTTTCAGATAAAAACTTTTGGCTCCACAATGTACCGCGATAAATCCGACTTATTAAATGTCTCTACAGCAGGACGTAGCGGTTTTTTTTTTAAATTTTTTACTTTTTTTATAAACTTTTATTTAGAGAAAATTTCATGAATTTTTTTTTTTTTTTTTAATCGGTTGTAATTTTTTTGTAAATTAATATTTTCAAAATCCCCCAAGTCAAACTATAGTCATATATATATACTTTAAAAATATTTTTGGTTTTTTGCTTTTAGACGCTCCGTTTTGCTGCAATGCTGTCAACGCCACTGCACACTGGTTCAAAATCCTTAAAAGCTGGCCAAGTCAAAAAAAAAAGTTTTTTTAAATTAACTTTTTATGAACCGTAATATCTAACAGATACTCATAGACCTCAAAAAATTTGTAAGAAAGATCCAGGTATTCCTACAATGCTCTTGGGTTCTCTCCAAAAGTACGCTTCTCAGACACAAAATTCTGTGAGTTAAAAATAAAAATTAAGTGTTCACTGTAAAAATTATGTGGTTACTGTAAAACTGAACCGAATTTAATGTTTGAATATGGAATATCTGGGTAAAAGGATATACTATCGAACCTCTAAATTCAAAACTTGCAATAATTTATACGTTTACGGTTATTATGATTAACTTAAAATCAAATTATTTCACAAAATCAGTATGCATTGGTTATGAAAAAAGTCCATAACTAATTTATACCACGTCATACCACCAGGATTTTTTGGATTTAAGAAGATTGAAACCTTTTCTAACACATATAAAAAAATTGAGGTGCCTTTTTTTGCCCCTTTTCTTTGACGCGATTTTTTCTGAAGCACCCATACGAAACTTTAACTCATATTGCTTACCAAGTGTCAATATGTGTTGCGCGCCTGAAATGCAAAAATTTTTATATTATTATACAGCTTATACTCCGTGCTAACGGAATCTAAAACCCATTTTTATGTAGATTAATTTACCGTTGCACACAACTCTATCAAAGTTAAAGTTTTGAAATAAATTTTTAAATTAGATATTAAAATTGTGCAAGTGTTATTTTTTGCCTTTTCGAATCCGCCATTTTGTTTTAAAAAAATCTAACATCAGATTCGTAATCAGTGAACCCAAAAACCCCCGAGTAAATTTTTTTGTTGGATTTCGTTGAATATTTATGCAATTCGTCCACCACTTTGAATCCGCCATTTTCTTTTTTAAAAATTTAAGATCAAATTCGTAATCAGCGACCTCAAAAACCCCCAGATAAAAAATTTCGTCTCGAAACTTTAATGATTTCGACTTTTGGCCAGCTTTTAGGGATTTTGAAGCAATGTGCACTGGGATCAATTTTTAGGCGCGTCATGTTTGTCGGAGGACTGTGGGCCAATTCGATACATAAAAAAAAAAAATATCAAATTTTTTCATGTAGTACTAACTTCAATTAATACATATACAAAGTTTTATATTTATATGTCAAGCAAATTTTTCTTAATTAATAAAAGAAAAACCACCTGAAATTAAAGCGTTTGCAGTGTTCATACCCCTTAAGATCTTTTAAACATTTCCGATGCCTTCCATAAACAGATCTATTAAAAAGCTTGCCACTTGCTTAACTACATGCTATTGTCCTTTCATATTAGAAGCGATAGTAGAAGACCTTCATTGCTGTCTTCTTCGTGGAGGAATTTGTGTCAGGTCTTCATGCCCAATGATATCATGTATCAAAATAAGAAAGAATGAAGACAAAGCAGCATGCCTGCTTCTGTCCTTTCATATCGAAAGCGATCAGAGAAGGCTACATTGCTTTATTTTTTGTAGATTTTTTTCAGACTTTATAATTCTCAATATATTTATTTAATGAAAGTATCTAAGTACTACTTAAATTTGGAATTAGCCAAGAAGTAGCGTTTCGTAACGTAACTTCACGGTTGCTTGTTAACGTAGCATCGATTAGTGAAAACGGTAGGCAACGTTCGAAATGTCACATTACAACTTAAAACTTACTTGAAAAATTCCAGCTTTTGTAAACAAGTATCCATTGTCATTCTCATTTTAATAAATTTGTTCAAAAAATTCCATTTATAGCATCAAAATTTAATTTATTTTATCTAACAAATGAATTGTCAACGTAGCGCGTCGATTGAAAATCTAATTTCAACAGGTGTCAACGCTGCGTACCGCTACTTTACGATTTCACTAATCGCTTACACTCTTCTGATATTTGATAGATTTTGACAGACGTCACGTTACGAAACGCTACTTCTTGGCTAATTTCACCATAAGTTTCTCTTGCTTGGTACATATTTTTGAAATTCTATGGTATTATGTTTAATGCTTCGCGCTAGAACAATAAAACACGACCGTTTGATTTTGAGTTCTTTATTCGTAAACTCACTAACTAGAACTGACTTAATGATAACATTGCTCTTAATAACTAGCTTAGACATAACTGTTTCTTATATTAGAGATGGTATAATATATTCGTATTATATACATAACACTCCTTTCCCCTTAAGTGTTAAATTATATTATATATTTATTTTCTTAACTTATGGTATAAACATATTGGAAAAATCAAAATTAAATTCATTTTATTTTATGCAATGAAAACTTCTTCAATACTTATTTGTTTTAAATAAAATTACTTCAAGACTTACATACCATAGTTGTTTCCAATGATTCAATTCAATAATTCTCAATTTATCAAAATATTCAATTGTTAGAATCAATTATAATTATGTGAATATCTATTTGGTTCTTTTATATTACGAGTAGGTTTCCTTATAGCAATTGGCAAATCAATTGATAATTCAAAAGGATTAATTTCTGATGATTCAGAAGGATAGCTTTCTGAATTCTCAAATTGATTCGACTCTATCTCCCTTTCCACTACATACAGAATCATTTTTATTAAAATTCTTCAATTTATTGTTATTATAATTGCTACTTTTTTCCACAAATTTTACATGTTTTTGTTTTTCTACCTTTTGTGAATTTTCATTATATTTTTTTATTATTGAAATTGGTTTAATCGCATCTAAAATAGTCTTAGGCTTGTAATTGAAAATTAAATGAGATGGTGAGTTATTTGTAGTTGTTGAAGGAGTATTTCTATATTTAAATAAAAAGTTTTCTATCTGTAGCTCTATTGCTAAATTTTTAATATTTTTATCAAGTAAAAACTTTTTCAAACTAGATTTAAGTGTTTGTACTGACCTTTCTGCACCACCATTACATAGATTGCGGATGGTAAGGCGGTGTTTTCGTCAGCAAAATGTTGTTATATAAACAAAATTGTTTCATTTCTTTTGAATCGAAAGGGGGACCATTGTCTGAAACAATCTCTTTTAGTATTCCAAAAATACAAAAAATTTTACGAAACACTTTAATAACATCAACTGCAGTAGTTTTTCTCATTAAGTGCACGTCAATCCATCTAGAATAGGAATCTACTAGTATGAAAAATACATTGTTTTGAAAATGAAGAAAATCAATATGAATTCTTTCAAACGGATATGTGCATTGTGGCCAAGATGTTAGTTGAACTGTGCTTGGTTTTAATGATTGCTGTTGACAAGGCCCACATGATCGAGCGAAATTTTTTATGTCACGATCAATATTTAGCCACCACATTAACCATCTAGCTAAGCTTTTCATACGCACGACTCCAACATGACCCTCATGAAGTAGTTCATGCATTTGCAATTGCATTGATTTCGGTATAACCACCCTATTGCCTAGCAAAATACAATTTTTACACAAAGAAAATTCATATTTTCTATTGGACAGCTTTTGTAAGATACTGTCTTCAAAACTAGTTGGCCATTCGTTTTGTATAAAAGCAATAATTTGCTTTAGAATTTCGTCTTCTTTAGTTGCTGTTGCAATATTTTCTACATTTATTGGTAATTTACCAGTAATGTTAAAAAAATTTATCATTGAATTTGACACATTTGTCGGCTCAGCTATTGGTAAGCGTGAAAGTGCGTCAGCGTTGTCCATTTTACATCCTTTTCTATATAGAATAATAATACTGTGACAATGTGAGTGCCCAACGTTGAAGCCTTGTGGCGGAAATAGCATTTTGCTTTTTCTCACCAAAAATCATTTCAAGAGGACGATGGTCACTATAAATATTAAAATGGCGTCCATAAATATATTTATGAAATTGCTTCACAGAAAATATTACAGCTAAAGCTTCACGCTCGATTTGAGAGTAGTTTCGTTCCGCGCTAGACAGCGAACTGGATACGAACATAATTGGACGTTCTTCACCATTACTCTCGATATGGAACAACACACCACCTACGCCATATGAGCTTGCATCACAGACTATTCCAATAGGCTTATCCTGGTTATAATGTACTAACGTTTTATTTTCATAAAGCCATTTTTTGCTTTCTGCAAATATTTTTTCGCATTGAGGCGTCCAAACAAAATTGCTATTTTTCTTAAGAAGTTCGTAAAGAACAAAAAGTTTAGCTGATAGATTAGGGATAAATCTGCTGTAAAAATTAAGTAATCCTAAATAAGCTTTCAAAGAAGTTATATCCTTTGAAGCAGGTGCATCTACAATTGCCCTAATTTTATCTTCCTTTGGAGAAATTCCCTTTCCATTTATTTCGTGCCCTAAGTATTCTACCGATTTCTTAAAAAATTTGCATTTATCAAGACAAACTTTTACGTTAAAATGTGAAAACTTTTCGAGAACGGTCAGGAAATTTTTTTTACAATCTTCGTAAGTTACTCCTCCAATTAAAATATTATCTAAATGACCGCGTGTTCGCGGAACTCCTCTTAAGATGTCATCTACAATGTGTTGAAATATAGAAGGGGCTGATTTAATACCAAAAGGCAAACGGGTATACTGAAATAGACCCTTATCTGTACTAATTGTTACAAATTTTTGAGACTTCAATGACAGTGAGATTTGCTGAAATGCTCCAGCAAGATTTAATATGCAAAAGAATTCACAGACTTCAAAACTGCCAAGAATCTCTTCAATTCTAGGAATTGGATAATGATCAGATTTAACGTATCGATTAATTGTTGCTTTGCAATCTATGCATATTCTTAGATTTCCATGTTTCTTCTCAACAATAACAATAGGCGATGCCCACTCGCTTTGCCTAACTGGTTTTAAAATACCTACTTCAACCATTCTACTGATTTCCTTGTCTACTTTATCACGAAGTCCATAATGTACCGTATATGGTTTATGAAAAATTGGTATAGCGTTGGAATCAAGCACAATTTCCGCCGTATGATTTAAAATTATACCTTCATAATTATTATCAAATAGTGTTGGACATTTCAAAAGAATTTCCTTGTTCACTTCATCACTGAATTTTACGTTGTTTAACAAGAAATATTCTTTCCACTTATTAAAGAGAATGTTCAGCCAATTTCGACCTAAAAGAGGTGTAAATTTCCTTTGAGATTTAACAACAATTAAATCTAGTAAATGCACTTTATCTGTATGAAAATCTTTAACATTTACCTTGATAATACCCAAAACTTCAACACTACCACCAGTTATAACATTCAATTTTAAATCAAACTTTTGCAATTTGCAATTATTGTAAATAAATATTTTCTGGAATAATAGAACAACATGCTCCTGAGTCCAGTTCCATTTTCAAACTTACGTTGTTTATAATAACATCTATTATAAGCGGACCTTCATTTACTAAAAATTTATTCTGAATATTATTGACACTATATTCGCTCTCTACGTAAATATTGTCTATACTTAATTTGGATAATTCACTTATACCTTCTACATTATTTACTTTATTATTTTTATTATTGTTGTATTTTTTCTGACCATAATTACTTCTGCTTTGTTGACATTCATATGCGTAATGCCCATTACGCTGACATCTGTAGCAAATAATATTCCTCTTTGAAGATGACTGCTGCAACGATGGTGAACGGTTTAGCGATGATGACGATTGATGCTTCCACTCCCCATTTGATTTTGAGCGATTTCGTTTTTCGTTCTCACTGTAGTTTTTTTTGTATTCACCAGGTCTAAGCGATCTACCTCTGCCTACCCAGTGTTGATCATGTTGCATATTTGGCATAGTTGACTGAATATTCTTCACGTCGTTTTTTGTACACTCCATCATAAGTGCCAAATCACAAATTTCGTTGAATGTTTTTGATAGCGGTTCTTTTATTAAGCTTTGCTGAATGTCAGAATTTCTCTGAGACCAAATAAATTTGACGCATAGAGCTTGATCTAGGAAATTACCGTAATCGCAATTCGCCGCAAGTGTTTTTAATTCGATGATAAAATCATGCATACTATCACACTCTCCTATTTTGCGGGACATAAATTTAAAGCGCTCTGCCCTTACATTAACCTTGGGCTTAAAATGATGTTTTAAAATATTTATAAGCTGATCGTAACTGTACTCCCACTGGTGCAATGAGATTTCTTAAAATGTTGTAAAGGTCACCTCCAACAATGCTAACAAAAATTGATACCTTCGCCTTATCATCAGAACTGCCGATGCCATTTAAAACAAAAATATGTCGAAGTCTGTCTGCATACTGGTTGAAATCATCCCTATCAACCATAAACGCTTCAATATTTCCTCGGAAACTACCAATATTTCTTGATGGCGCTGAGCTGCTTCCAGCATCTGTTTTTGATTTTTCTGGCTCTGTATTTGATGTTCCAGGATCTGTTTTTGATGATCCAGCATCAGCACCTTTTGTCCCATTACTCATTTTGTTATTTTTATTAGATTTATTTTAATGCTTAACTCTTTTCTTTTTTTTTTCTTATTATTATTGTTGCTTCGTATACTTCCAACTAACATTCACAGTTCGAATACCACATTTAGTTTGTTTTAATAAGTTCTATATTTTTCGCAACTATTTATTTAATTTCTTTTAAGAAATGAAAGTTGTATATTTTTCACAAATATGTTTTGTTTTTACACAGATGAACACACGTGTATCCTTTTTATTTTTTTCCTCGTCGCCAAAATATTATGTTTAATGCTTCGCGCTAGAACGATAAAACACGACCGTTTGATTTTGAGTTCTTTATTCGTAAACTCACTAACTAGAACTGACTTAATGATAACATTGCTCTTAATAACTAGCTTAGACATAACTGTTTCTTATATTAGAGATGGTATAATATATTCGTATTATATACATAACATATGGTAAAGTATAAATCAATACATTTAACATGGGACATGTCGTTATCCACGAATATCGAAATATGCCGTTGCCCTTTCACATGAGAAGCGATCATAGATGACTTGCATCGCTGCCTTCTTTGTGGAAGCATTCAACGACAACATGTGTAAAATAGAGGGAAGACAGCATTCTGTCCTTTCTTGTTACATAGAAGCGTTCGTAGAAGGCCTTCTTTGTAGAAACGTGTGTGCCAGGCTTTGGTGCCCAATGACATCGTGTCTATAAAAGAAAGGAAGAAATCGATTAGATGCTATAGTAGAATACCTTCTTTGCAGAAGCGTGAGTGCTACTGGCTTTCAAATAAGGCCTAATATCGTACCTATTAGATCGCTCTTTCTCCTACTGGGCACATTCACATTCAACACAGAAAAAAGTTTTTGTTTTTATTTATTTTTCAAATTTTACTTACTTTTCCAAATGTAAACATACAAACTGCCATTAGCCTGTTCACCTCTTTTAAGGATGATTTTAGGGGTAGAAACTACCTTATATCCTTCCTAGGGCCCTTACTATCTCCATACCAAATTTCAACTAAATTGGTTTAGCGATTATTAATTCCCCATCCCCCTTTTCAGCCATTTTAAGGATGATTTTAGGGATAAAAACTATTACATATCCTTTCTAGGGTCTCAAATTATCTCCATATAATCTCTTTAAATTGGTTCAGCGGTTATTCCATCCCCCTTCTCACTCCCTTTAAAGGATGATTTTAAGGTAGAAGCTATCCTATGTAAAATTTCATCCAACTTAATTAAGCGGTTAAGACGTGATAAGGCAACATACAGAGAGACAGAGTTATAATATTAGTATAGATTTTCAATGTGAAAAGACATTCTTTACATACTGTATGTATTCCATAACAAATCAAACCCTATTGATCCCACTAAATGCAGAGAAGCTTCAAATCCTAGATATGTGGATTTACGGACGATGTCGATGCATGGACCTAGCTTATATCAAGATCTAGCCAGTCACGATAAGCTGCAAAAATTGTTTCCTTTTGTCATCATTTAATCATTAATTCTTCGTTCAACTATTTTGTTCATAAACATTGTCAACAGTTTCGCTTTTGAAACATCATATCCACTCTTAAACTTCCAACAACTTTTTACTTGAATCAAAAATTATTCGTTTTATTTAATAAATAACAATTTCGTTTTTAAAACAAGAGCAAAAGTTGTTGGGAAGATGCCAACCAACAAAAATTCTTGAATCAAAACATAAAGTTGTTGGAAATACAATTTTTTTTCTGTGTGTTTGTATGGAGTTGAAATACCAATACGTCAATATACTCAGAAAGTAAGGATCTAAGTGAAAAAACAAAAGATGAGGTTTTTGAGAAAGGTTATGGCTTTTAGATTTTATTAAAAAAAATTAATTACACTGTTTGCTGTGAGTGTTATACTAAGTACTTCAAATATGCTTCAAAACAGCTATTTTTGTTCCTTTAAGCTAGGATATCTGGAGAACTAGAATCAATCCTGACAAAAAAATTATACCGTGCGTAGGCTGCTACATATATTTCTGGCCTAGGCAACACTAATGTCAATAGCTAAAATCTGGCAACACCATAATAAAGTTTCACATTTTTTAGCATAAACGTACTCAGAACGTTTTGACGTACGACCATCATTTGTGTTGTTTACAGTGACTTGAAAAAATCAATTTGGCAAAAAAAATGGAATTAACTCGTGAACATTTTCTTGCGATCATTTTTCACAACTTTCGACGTGGATTATCACGACAAGAGTGCATCGATGAACTTAAATCTTTGTATGGAGACGAAGCACCATCCCATAGCACTGTAAAAACGGGTTTAATGAATTCAATCGTGGCCGACGCTCGCTCAAAGACGAATTCCGTGAAGGTCGTCCAAAAACGGCCGCTGTGGCAGAGAACATTGATGCCGTGCGTGAACTGATAATGCAAGATCGTCGTTGTGTCGTTAAATATCAAAACTGCCTCTCTGATATGAAAGCAGAATAAAATACATTAAAATCAAATTATTGAAATTTATTTTGCCTACATATCGTCACTCTTAGGCCAGATTCACGAAAGTGAAAATTTATCAGTTTTGCACTAATGTGGTTTCCTTGTACAAAATGGTTCAATAAAGTTATGCGTGAAGTATAAAAGCTATATCTGAAGTGGTTTAGCAGCAAATGCAAAGTTAATAACATAAAAACGCACAATTTACATATAATTCTCATATTTAAAAAAATTTCAAATAGAAATTTCTCAAACTCAATAATTTTCACATTCGTGAATCTGGCCTAAGAGTGACGATATCAGAGAGAGACTTAGGCAGTTTTGATATTTAACGACACAATAGCGACACATCAAATAGCTAGGGATAGAAAACATCGACAAAATGTTCAGATCAGAAAGTCTACCCAGCAGGTACGCAAAAACTAAATTTTTCAATAGAAACACAAAAAATTAAGTAAAAACGCAATATCTCGTAAACGATATTTTGTAGGGTTTTTCAGTTTACTGTTTTTTAATCTACGGACAAGCAGGTTACTTTCTGCATACTCTTTTTTTGTATTCGTTTTAGTAAACTTTTTTTTTTTGGTTTTAGTATAGAGCACAGTGTTAAAAAATGGGTTTTTTGGCCCTGGTTTGAAAAAGTGCCGTTCACTTTGAAAAAAGAGCTATATATGTTTTATCCTAGAGGCATTCCGCATATTTCCCCAAAAAAACATTTTGGGTGCAAGCACTTTTTATTTAAAACACGTGGGGAGAGGTGTGTATATGTTAGGGCTGTTCAAAAAAAAAATTTTTTTCGTATTTCTTAGATTTACTTTGGCATCACGTTCTACATCATGACAGAATATCCCATAAAATTTTTCAGATTTTTAAATGCATTTTTAAAGGTGGCTCAAAGCAAAAATATATTTTTAATATTTTTTTTTTAGCATTAATTATAAAATGTTAGCAAACAATTTGAAAAATTTGTTTTAGAGTAACTTGAAAACATTCATTTTGTTTGTTTTTTAATGAACTTTAAAATTTACGTTGTAATTTTGACCAAAAAAAATTGTACACCTCTTAAAAACGAAAAACTTCCTTAAAAAGGCGAAATTTAACGGTTTTTCAAAGAAAAAAGTCATCGTGCTTTAAACGAAATGCACATTTTTTGATTTGCAAGATCTCATTCGAAAGAGCTTTTAAAAACCTTCAAGATAAGATACGTTAATACGTTTTTGGGCCTGCAGGCTCGATGATATAACGTTTGAAACATGGTAATGCAGCCCCGTGAAAGGCAAAACTCTTTTTTACTCGAGAGGGAGGCATCTTACGAAAAAGTGCACATGGTATAAAATGCTTAGAATCATCCAAGGAACAATTGTGAAATGTTTTTTTTTTTTTTTTTAAATTTATTAAAAATGACGTTAAAAAAAATTTTTTTTCTTAAACAAAATAATAAAATAAAAACAATTCACACTTGTTCCTTGGATGATTCTAAGCATTTTATACCATGTGCACTTTTTCGTAAGATGCCTCCCTCTCGAGTAAAAAAGCGTTTTGCCTTTCACGGGGCTGCATTACCATGTTTCAAACGCTATCCCAAAAAAGTCTTAACGTGTCTTGTCTTGAAGGTTTTTAAGAGCTCTTTCGAATAAGATCTTGCAAATTAAAAAATGTGCATTTCGTTTAAAGCACGATGACTTTTTTCTTTGAAAAACCGTTAAATTTCGCCTTTTTAAGGAAGTTTTTCGTTTTTTAAGAGGTGTAAAATTTTTTTTGGTCAAAATTACAACACAGATTTTAAAGTTCATTAAAAAACAAACAAAATTGTTTGCCAACATTTTATAATTAATGGTAAAAAAAAATATTAAAAATATATTTTTGCTTTGAGCCACCTTTAAAAATGCATTTAAAAATCTGAAAAAATATATGGGATATTCTGTCATGATGTAGAACGTGATGTCAAAGTATATCTAAGAAATTCGAAAAAAAATTTTTTTTTGAACAGCCCTAGTATATGTATAAAGTTGAGTTTTTCATTTAACAATTTCAAAACTCCATAACTCAGTAAATTTTTGTAATTTAGCGGAAATGTAGGTGCCATTTTATATTGTACTTTTTGATTTTCTGAAGATAGAGATTCATATCGTCACTCACTTGTACAACGGCCCTAATTGACGTTTTTTTACCGTTAACATTTTTTGGGTGAAGGTGTATTTGATATTGGTCTTCAGGAATATGTAATAAACTGGATTTAAAAAAAAATTGTACAAGTGAGCGACGATAAGTAACTCAAAATTAGGATTTGAAGGAAAAGACTAACAATTTCAGCCTACCACATAGGGTTTATGGCTACAAATCAACTTGTTTTGCTATATATGTACATATGTATGTATGTTAAGTTTAAAAAATAACGAAAAACTGTGATTTTCGCACTTTTTGGTTGGGATATCTCAATATTGCGATCATAAGGCAATTTAGGTAACAATCGAATAAGTAATTCAAAACATGTAAAATTGTACATATAAGAAAATTATGCCACATAGTAAACGTGTACGACCCTTGAAAACCTCGTAAGCTCGAAAGAGCTGTCAAAATCAATACGGATTTTGACAGTTTTTCGAGTTACGATGTTTTTGATACATTTACCCTAAGTGTTTTTATAGGTGCTTCATTAGTTGCCAAAACAGTTTGAGAACTGGGAGCTAAGATATTGCAATAAAATGCGATTATTAAGAATGCTCAATCGTTTTATATTTTCGTTTAAGGATCAGCTTGTTCTTTATATACGAATATGTACTATTATTTATTACATACATATCTACATACATACACTCAGGAAAAAAAATTGTATTTCCAACAACTTTATGTTTTGATTTATGAATTTTTTTTTGTTGAAATCTTCCCAACAACTTTTGCTCTTATTTTAAATACGAAATAGTTACGTATACTTATTAAATAAAACGAAAAATTGTTAAATCAAGTAACAAGTTGTTGAAAACTTAAGATCGGAAATTGTTGTTTTAAAAACGAAATTGGGAACAATATTTAAAAATGAAACTGTTGAATGAGTATATAGGTATTTATTTACAATTAATAACCTGAACTTGGAATATTATTACACGTTATGCGACTGAACAGTTTCAAGCCGTTTACAAAAATTAGGAATAATACAAATAAAGAACATGAGTTGAAACCAAGAGTTCGAACGTGTGAAGCTTCTCCTCTGCAATTGGTGGGTTCAAAAGGGTGGAACTAATTATGAGCCGCTCAATCTGAGACTATCATCACAGACTGCCTTCGGCTTCAATTGATATGTTTGATTAGAGCCCTAAAAGAAAAACAGACGTTGTATGAGCAGACAAAATGCAAAGTGATTTTCTTACACGCCAAAGCACGGCCACGCGTTGCAAAACCAGTGACAAGCTACTTGAAAGTGCTTAAATGGTAAGCCCTGCCTTCCGATTATCACTTCTTCGGCACGATGACACATGGCTTTGCTGAAAAGCACTTCCAAATTTATGAAGCTACCGAAAAATGGGTCGATTCTTGGATATCGTAATTCGACATGGATTTCATATGCTGTCAGAAAGATAGTAAAAGTAGTGTCTAGTAATTGGCAATACTTTGAGTTGAATGTTTCTTACCTTATGCTTTAAATAAAGCATTTATTTTCTAACTTATTCAATATTTTAAATGCAGCTATGAAATTTCTTTTTACATAAAATAAATTTAAGTATTAATTAATTCTTAAGAAGGAAGTTGTTGACTTAAGAATGAAATATTAATTTCAACAACTTAGAAATAACTATTTTTTTAGAATGAAAAATTTTTGTTTTAACAATCTTTTTTTTTTCTGTGTGTACTTTATTGCATACACGCTTGAAAGCCTTATTCTACTAAGAAAATAGCAGCTGCAACGGTAGCAATAACAAAATAAGAACAGTTGCAGTGCAAAAAGCAAATTCTGTCAAGACCTTCACGTTTTCGGTCAGATGCAATCTATTGGTTTATTCTTACACATTCTCTTAATGCTGCCGTCGGAAAGACCGTTGCATTAAAGAGTGCTTGTTGCATGCTGAACAATTTTGATCAATCAAGCATAGCAAGGAAATCAATTTTGTTAATGATTTTTACAAATCTATAAGTGCGATTCTAGCTTAGCAGCTCCTTTATACGTACTATTAAGTGAGGCTTAAAATACATTAAGATTTTCAGAATAACTTAAAAGAAAAATTTTAATATCTTACATCAAATATATAAAAAGTTTATTACAAAACGCACAAATGGCGGTGAATTATGGGATACTCGTACATCTCTGGATCTAAAAATCATAGAAACATGACACCAAAAGCGTATTTAAATTTAATAAGATGTGTCATATGAAATTCCCAATAGGTGAACAAAAAAATTTCGACATGAGGGGCTGTCAGGAGTCCTTGTCGAAATTTTCTTGTTCATCTAATGGGAATTTCAGTTTACACATCTTGGATTATATTCCAGCACATTTGGTTATAGAACATAAAAAAAAAATTTTCTGAAAACCTGGGTCAAATATGGGAAGATTATTTTCGAATGTGCCCATTTAAAGACAAAATCTAAAAAAGAAGTTTTGTTGGAGTAGATTTTTATTTAACTTAGGAGATATTCTAAATATTTTAAATTGCTCTCTTAAAAAGATATATATAAGGCTTTAAATTTTTTGGGTTGATGCAATTTGGTCAAATATATTTTTCTTTTTTTAGAAATCCGCACAGTTTCTGGGGAGCCAAACTATCATTCTGTGAATCTCACATGGGATGTAGAGTTGGTATCATCATCTTTTCCAACTCAATTATCAATAAATAGTAGTGATGGAGCTGTGAGCAACAGCAGTTTCCGCGAAGAACAGCCTGTAACATTCCAAATATTCTATTGCGAAATGCAATCAATGAGGCCCCAACGCTGCCGCTCCAAATCAGTGAATAGCAGTCAAAAGTTAACTGATCAGCCGGAAAACAAGTGGGTGCTAATTTATTATTAAAGACTTCTCGATATAGACCAATAACATTTCTTAGCAGACAGCTACGTCATTATACAGCACAGATTGGAAACCTTCGCATGGCTACGAAATATAGTTTTCATATACGACCCTTGCAGAATAGGAACCCTTCTCTGCGGATAACAGGGCGTTCAGAAACTTTCAATAACGAAGTTGATGAAACTAATGAGCTGAATTTTGGCAGTCAAACAATTTACGTACCAACAAAGGGTTGTAAGTTTAAATAACTTCAGACTGAGCAGCAAATTATAGAATTCAAACGAATGTATTTCGTCTTTTGCATTTCATGAGAAGAATAACACAGGTTTACAAAAAAAAAAAAAAATGTCATGGCGTTTTGACCAGACTATGTGTTTCCTAGGGAGTTTGACATCCTGAATCCGAATCCGGTCCGTTTTTTTCCAGAACGTCTGAGAAAAAAGATTTCAAGGTCATATGGAGGTCAAAATTTGGTTCATGTGTCGTTTAGTGATAAATTCGCTAAAATTCTGAAACTAATTTTTAATCATTGAGCTCTTAGGTCTTAAAAAGAATATGTGATCAAAAAGGGTATCTCGGACCTAGTTTCGGAGATATAGCCATCGGAAGATCAGAATATATATCTCCTATGAAAACAGCTATAAGTTGGTAACCCCTAAATTAATTAGGAAAATATTGGTGTCATATGAAAGGTATTTTATTGTTGTTGTTATTGTTGTTGTTGTTATTGTTGTTGTTGTTTTTGTTGTTCTTGTTGTTGGTGCTGTTGATTTATTTGTTGTTGTAATTGAAAAATTTCACAAAATTTCAAAAAAGATCATATCTCGAAAACTATGGATGAAATCGAAAATATTATTGAAACATTTTTATAGGCTGTCAAAATACCTTTCATACGACACCAATATTTAACAAATCCATCCAGGGGTTCCCAACTCATAGCGGTTTTCATAGAAGATATATCCGGCTCTTCCGATGGCTATATCTCCGAAACTAGATCCAAGATACCAGCTCTCCCTCTCTCTCTCATCAAAAAAACAATCCCACGAATTCCGCTGATGAGAGTTCTTTATAATATAGTTCTTTGGTTAATGTAATTCATCTTAACATGAAACTTTATGGTAAACGAACACAGCTAATATAAATATTATATCAATTTGGCAACACTGATTCCGTCATTCTTGAATGTAACTAGTAGAAAATTCGCTATTTCTTTCCATTTCGTTCCTTTATTGCAATTTGCAAAGACAGGACATTTTCTTTTTATTTCGTAATTTTCTTGTGGACCTCGCGCTTACGAAAAGTATAGACGTGTTTTTTCTTCTTTTTTTTTGGAAAAATTTAATTTGGAAGTAACGACACATGCGGTATACTGCAAGACTTGGGATAGATTAAGACCCCATTGCGATTAGAAACGAAATTAATATGGTAATATAGTTGTTTCTTTTTAAATAATGTTAATTGCACACATTAAAATAGAGAAAAGTATTTCCTTTCCTTCCGTGTTTCTATTTGTAATAGGGGCCTAAGAAAAAAAATTAAGAAAAGTTACATTTGAATGAAATTTTCTGTGAAAACATAAGAAAAAATTTTATAATATATATAATGACATTTTAGGTTCAATTTAGTCAGTAAAATGCCAAGGAAACGAAAAGCTGTCTTGGCGTTTTAGTAGTGGTAAGGAAATGTTTAAATTTTTGCTGTGAAAATGAAGCGATATTTAAAAAAATCCAAGACGATGTGCTCAGTGTTGCCAGTTTAGGGGATTTTCCCCCTAGATTTAGGGGATTTTAAAAGGTCTAGGGGGCAATCTAAGGGATATATTAATTAGGGGATTTGATCAGGGGATTTTAAAAAGGTCTAGGGGAAAACTAGTGGGATACCTTTATGTAAATGTTAAGAAAACCTTATTTTAAAATATATGAAATTACATTATAGTACATGTTAACAAAAATATTTATATTTATAAAATATATTGAAACAACATTCACTTCATTTTGAAATTTGGAAAATTTTTTTTTTTGTTACTAAAGTATAAATGTTCATATTTAGGGGAAATTTTGTCAAAAGTCCAGAATTTGGGGGAAATTTCGTTATGAAAAATATTAATTTCGTTTTGAAATTTGAAACTTTCTTTTTTTTTTTTTTTTTTTGTCGCAAAATATAACGTTTTCTATTTAGGGGAAATTTCGTCAGAAAACCGAAATTTAGGGGAAATCTCGTGCAATCTGGGGGAAAATAGGAGGACCTACCTGGAAAATAGGAGGACCTACCTGGCAACACTGGATGTGCTTGAGATGTCTTCGCTGTTTGTTGAAGTCTCACGTTATATTCATTTTACGCTAATGAAGAAATGGTCTACTGGAAATTTTGAGCCAATAAAATTCTGTGATTGTTACAACCATCTAATGCAGAGCAAGGAACCACATTATGTCATTGACAGCGAGTACAATGAAATTCGTGGAGAATTACCACTGTACGGTAGTATGCGTCAAGCAAATATATTCAAGTTATGTGCAACACAGTATGAGACGATATTTCAAAACGTTTGAATACATGGGTATAAAAGAATTCATAGATTTTTCAAAGATTAATCGGATAAAAAAAATCTACAACACTGTTAGATTCTTATTTGAAGCAAATTCAACAAATATCCCTGATCAACAACTTTTGGATCAATTGAAAGAAAAACTTGCTTGGGACGGACATAAATTTCACAATTTGAAAAACAAAAAATTATTCTGGTCTATAGAATTTTGTACAAACTACAGATACAACGAAAATAATGATTTGAAAAACTTTTCGCTAATTCCCCTCCATAAATTTGGAAGACAACATATTCGATATGCTTCGTTTGGATTTCATAATTTGCTGTGCAGTCTGAAATTATTCAAAGGTAAATTCGAAACTTTCAAGCATGATGAGTGGCACAAGTATTTCAAATTTCCTAAAACTCAAACAAAAAAGTACGATTTTTCGCTTCAAACCGATGGTGTGGCCGTGTCGTTTAAAATTAACAAATTGAAGCCTCCTACTACCGCAAACAACAAAACAACAAAAATCAAAAAGTTCAAATGAACGAGACAGATTCAGGGGGTGATTTGAATTCAACAACTTGTAACGAATTTTGTAGTTATTATTATTAAATTCAATTAGATTTCATTGTTGCAACTATTTCTAAATTATTAATTTGATTTTGGATATAATTATCAAGCCTTTACTGTAATGTTCGAATTTACTTTTTATGTTTCTATGGAAATCTCTTTAGAATAATTTTTTATTGTGTTTCCATAACAATTTCATTCGAAGAGAATTTTGTTATTTTGAAAAATTTATAATTTAATTTTTATCTGAATTTGAATTCATTCAATTTTTAGTCGTTGAACGGAACAGAGCTTATCAAATAAAATATTTTCAAAAATAAAAAAAAAATAAAAAATAAAAAATAAAATTTTCTTTCATTAAAACAAAAAAAAGGAAAAACAACCAAGCAGACAAAAAAAAATAAAAAATAATTCACTAAACACTTGAAGACGGGAAACCGACTCAAGTGGAAGGAATTATATAATAAAAATAAAAAAATAAAATAAAAAGCCTAGAACACAAACAACGACGCATGTCGGGTTTGGATCAGGTTATTTTATAATTAACAATATCCTTAATCCTACATTGGCGCCCAACGAAAAAAACTCCACAATCCTCCAATCAACAAAAATTGGCACACTTCAGTGATAAAGATTTAACAGCTGCAAGTTACTCGTGTTCAGTGTTGGTTATTGCGATACCTCTATTAAGGTAAACGATTTGGTATTTAAGTGCAAGTTCTCAATCATCAACAAACAACGTTTTACACGTAAATAATTAATCCTACATTAAATCCTAAATTAAAATGCGTAGAAGTCCCCGTAATCTCTTACAAAATAATATGCAGTGTGACCAGAACGCGCATATTGTGCAAGATGCGCATGTGGCTGGAAACGCTCAAAGCCAAATGAATGTCACCATGTCTCAAGACCAATTTAGGGAATTACTGGGTGGTCTGAATATCAGACAAAATACCAGAAATGCAACATTTAGCACATGCAGTGCCCGTTTCAATGGCGGTAAGAACACAACAAAAGTCGAAGACTTCATCGCGACAATTGTAGTTTACAAGGAGGCAGAAAATATTTCTGACAGCCACGCGTTAGTTAGTCTGCCATTGTTATTAGAAGGTTACGCTTCGTCTTGGTGGCAAGGCATAAAAACTGAAGCACTTACATTTACCGACGCGGTAGATTTGCTGAGAAAAGCATTTTCTCCCCCCAAGCCAGATTGGCGTATCCTGTCAGAAATTCAACAAGAAAAACAAAAATTTTTTGAAACTACGGATAATTTTATATGTAAAAAGCGAAAACTTTTTGCTCAACTTTCATACCGATTGAGTGAAAAAACTATGATCGATTTGATTTTTTCACAAATTCTGCTCCAGATAAGGGAAAAAATACCCAGGGACAGCATAAATTCATTTCAAGATTTGTTACAAAAAGCTAGAGACATAGAAATGCTCATAAGCGAAAATAAGGATAGAAATGAAAAACCCGACACAAAAACAGAGAAATTTGATCGGTGCATATTCTGCAGAAAAATGAATCACACGGCAGAAGTGTGTTATAAAAAAATTGAAGCCGACCGTAAAAATAACTCAAAAAAACTGGAAACAAATATACATTGCTATGGATGTGGTGCTATGGGATATTATCGATCAAACTGTCCTAATTGCAACACGAAAAATCCCATCAATAGTCCAGAAGCACTCGATTTCAACTCAATCCATACAACCGTAATTGGTAGAAATGTGCCAACGGTTGAAGTAAATATTAATGGCCTAAATGGTGAAGCTTACCTTGATACAGGAGCTAGAACCAGCGTAGCAGGTTACCAATTATACAAACTTTTAAAAGAAAAAGAAGTCGTATTTCAAAAAGCCACAGCTGAAATAATATTAGCTGATGGTATCCCTCGTATTGAGTCGGTATATTCTACAATTGTAAACATCATAATTGGAAAGCGGTTCAAACGCATTCGTTTCATTTGCTTGCCTCATGCACGCGACAATCGTACTTTAATCGGCATCGACTTCCTTGAACAAGCCGGAATAGTGATGGACTTGGCTCAAAGAACTTGGCATTTCAAGGACGATCCAATAACAATTTTTGAATTTAAAATGCGTGAACCAGTTCTTGTTAACGCGGTTACGTTAACACAATCAAACGTGTTACAACACGATAAAAGACATCTAAAAAAAGAAAACTCTAACAAAGAAAATATAAATCATTTTATGTCATGGTTTGAAAAATTAAATCACACAAACAATGGAGACAAAACTCCTAAGCATCAAGGGCCGATAACTAATGACTATTCACCAACAGGTATTAACAAAATTTTTGAGAATTGTCTCCCTGTAAATTTTAAAACTCCATCAGATGAAAACTTATTTCCACCTATGAAAAAGTTAAAAAAAAATGATCGGGCAGAGGAAAACATATTTTCACCAATAGAGTTAAATTCATTTGATATTGAACTTCGGGAAAATGAAGGCACTAACTTACAGCCAAATCAAAAAGAAATTTTACAAGAACTTCTAACTTCACCGCCTATACTTCAACACGTAGATGAAAATAAACCATTTTTTTTAAAAACCGATGCGAGCAGTTATGCTCTCGGGGCAGTTCTACTCCAGGGGGAGAAAGAAAAAGAACATCCGATAGAATATGCAAGCCGACTTTTACTTCCTGCTACCTTAATAGAGAGTATCTCTGGTATTGACGATGTCGGTGAAGCCTTTTCACATTTAGAAGAAACTGATTGGGATCTTATGGCTGCCATTCAACGAGTCATGCCGCAAGATGAAGGCCCTCCAGTAGTTCGGCCAATATTGGACGAAGTGCCATCTTATAGTGCTGCTTCAAATCGCGCCACTACATTAAATAATTTTTCCACAGCTGCTGGGTCTTCCAATTGTAATAGATGGGATTCCAGTAGCGCTGCTGAGAGTGCTTTTGTTCCAGTTGCTTCAACATCAACCGATGCTGATATAATGGATCTCACATCCGATATTGATTTAGATTCCACGAAGCCTAGAGATGTTAAGACTCTTACATTCAATATACATTTTAATCAACAAACTTATACAATACGACTGCCGTCTGTTGCAACTGTTGAGCAATTGAAATCCAAAATATCAGATCAAACTCGAGTACCAATGTGCCGTCAGGCTATAAGAGGTTGGCCACCAGCAAAATTACATGATGCACAAAAGCCAACAACACAGTTGTGCAATTTGGGTTTATCATTAGAGAATGAACTTATTTTAATTGATTTAACTGAAGAAGGCTGTATGGATGTAGAAAATGATGAAATAACACGTCGCCTGGATAAAAATTTTTACATTGACAATCAAACCAAAATATCAGTAAAGCAAAAAGACGCTGAAAACATTACATCAATACCAAATCCATTATCGCTAAATAACAACACTGAACCGATTTTACCAAGAAGATCACTACGATTAAACAAAGAGCATTAACAAGTTCCTGCCATCATCATCGGGACGATTTCTGAGGCAGAGGGGGAGATTGTAACGAATTTTGTAGTTATTATTATTAAATTCAATTAGATTTCATTGTTGCAACTATTTCTAAATTATTAATTTGATTTTGGATATAATTATCAAGCCTTTACTGTAATGTTCGAATTTACTTTTTATGTTTCTATGGAAATCTCTTTAGAATAATTTTTTATTGTGTTTCCATAACAATTTCATTCGAAGAGAATTTTGTTATTTTGAAAAATTTATAATTTAAGCCCAAACTCCAATAGCGCGTCGGCAGTAGCAGTGGCTGTTTTCGAAGCTGTATTTTACTGCCAGTATTTGCTCTCACTGCCGATATATCCACAATAGCGCGTCGGCAGTGGCACTGGCAGTGTTCGAATAAAAACAATTTTCGCGAACAAACTCATTGTTTTATCTTTTAATTTTATCGCACAACTCACAATATAAATTTTAAAACGTCACAAACTTAAAAATTTAAACAAATGACATGTTTTTTTCTCAAAATTTTGAAGTTCGAAAAATTCGAAAATATTCATATGAGAGGCAGTGGCAGTGAATTTAGAAATAGAGAAAAATTGCACAGCGCTGTGTACTGCCGCTGCTGTATTGTAGTTACTTTCATATAAAGTAGTGCGTTCTAAAATGACAAATGTTTTCGAACACTGCCACTGCCACTGCCGACGCGCTATTGGAGTTTGGGCTTTAATTTTTATCTGAATTTGAATTCATTCAATTTTTAGTCGTTGAACGGAACAGAGCTTATCAAATAAAATATTTTCAAAAATAAAAAAAAAATAAAAAATAAAAAATAAAATTTTCTTTCATTAAAACAAAAAAAAGGAAAAACAACCAAGCAGACAAAAAAAAATAAAAAATAATTCACTAAACACTTGAAGACGGGAAACCGACTCAAGTGGAAGGAATTATATAATAAAAATAAAAAAATAAAATAAAAAGCCTAGAACACAAACAACGACGCATGTCGGGTTTGGATCAGGTTATTTTATAATTAACAATATCCTTAATCCTACAAGCTTACAATCACAGGGTTGGCTTAGACCCGGGATTACGCTTAATGTTTGGTGATGTGCGTGGTGGTAAACCCATAAAGCTGGAAAATTCTACAAGCCAGCATTTAACCGGATTCCATTCCAGCAGAAAGTTACTACAAAAAGTGCAATCCGAGTCACAGCTGTAGACAAATTCAAAAGATTTCATCGAATTCATCAAATATTAATGTGAAATTTTTGCAGAAAAATAAAAAATTTACACAACGCAAAATAACCAGACTCAAATTAAAAAAATTCATTGGTGTGGAAAAGATATCACACAAAATAGCCAAGCAACTTGTTCCTGATAAAAAACCAAAAACTCTTATATGCATTGGATCAAGAGATATAGCTGAAAGTTCATCAATGAAGGGTAACATAAGAACACCGAATAAAAAACTTATTGCTGCTCTCAAGGAACGATTAGCTGATATTTTCTTCAGCAATGAATTTCGCACCACCTTGCTTTGTGGCAATAGTCATTTCAACAAGATCCCCAAACAGGTACATACCAGTTTTGTCCAAATTGCCGTACTTGCTGGAATCGCGATGTAAATGCAGGCGTCAATATCTTAAACCTGGGACAATGCATCGACGTAAATGAAGAAAAACACGTTAACTTTAGAAGATGAAATTTTTTTGTACTTCTAAGAGCCAATTTCACAATGTTCAGTTAAGATTTAACTGGAACTTTAACTGGCACTTTGATATAAAATTACATACAAAATTTTTATTTATCAGAAAGTTAAACATTGTGAAAACGGCCCTAAGTAGCATTATTCTTATGAAACTATGTTTACTGGACCTTATTTTTTTAATAAAGAAAAATAGTTTACTCTGAAAAGATTCACCTAACAGGGTAAGTTTAAATAACAGAAAACGGGAACTCTTTATGATTTGTTTGCTTGAAGTTTCCGCACAGGCTACGAAATGCTTTTATGATTTGTTGGTTTGCTCTTTATAATTTGTGTGCTTGTAGTTTTCGCACAGGCTACGAAATGCTTTTATGATTTGTTGATTTGCTCTTTGTAATTTGTTTGTTTGTAGTTTCCGCACAGGCTACGCAATGCTTACCACATGCTTCTGAAATTGAGATTGAAACTGGACCTCATTTTGGCGGCAAAATAGTTGTAGATGATAGCAACTGCGTTATCAAAGGCAATCCTAATGATCCTGTAGAAAAATATACAATGCGAATAGATCATAAACTTTGTGGCAGTCTTGTGAAACCAGAAACGAATACTGTAGAAACATTTATTACAGTTCAAGAAAATCTGGGTATTTTTACACACAGCACAAGAAGGTGCAGCAATTCAGCAATTAAGGACCATCATATTCTCAAATATTATTCTTTCATTCATAGGTTTGTTGTCGTTTGTACTTTTCAGACGGGCATGCAAACGGTGCGCGCAAGTTTCACAGTGCCAGGCAAAGAAGGTGTGGCCGCTGCTTTAGAAATCGATCCTTTTGAGCCCGATGAACGTATGGGCAGAGATTATAGACAAATGCGCTTTGTTAACAAGAGCGCATTAATTATGAAAGAGCAGTCAGTTTCAGTGCAAACTACTTCAGAAGAAAGCATAGCTGCTATTGTGGAAGAAATACAAAATCCCGCTGTTGCCATTGTTGAAGGCAATAACCATGCTAAGGATGCTGTAATCATATTAGAGGATACCATACCTGAAGTAAATAAGCTGCATATAAAACGCGACAATAAATATGAAGCGGAAGATGATGGGCGAATGGAGACAATGAAATTGGTTGCACACGCTCGTCTTGCAAAATTATTTGCAGATCAGAATGAACCAAAGGAAGTTTTCAATGACGAAACATATAATCTGAAATTGAAAGATAAAAGCATTGGTAAGTAGAAATGGTTAAGATAGGTTTTAAGGACGATTTCTCAAGTTTCGGACGTTTTATTAAATTTCGGTATTTGTCTTTTAACAGCGATATCCACATAATAATAAATAACATATATTAATACCAATTTCGTTTCTTTTACACAGTTCAAAAATCAATCCTGCAACTCTCTGCCACAAATGTTGGCAGTGTGATACTCACCATCTCGCTGTGTGTGATAATGATTGGAGTTCTTGTCTACGTTGTGTTAAGAGAAACACGTCGTCAAGCATTCAACAGGGTGGGAAAATTTACAGCAAAAGAGACAATACCATAGTAAATGGACAAAAAGTAGGGAAACTGATGCTATTGTGGCATACCTAATGTTAAGGTGGAATTTGATAGAAAACCGTTAAATCAATTTCAGCCAAATTTTTTTATGCTGATCATTGAAGTATTGGCTACAGAATATATTTCAACAAAATGTGTGCAATTTCATTAAAAAAAGTTATTGAGCAAAATCTGAAAAAAATTAAAAAAGCTGTTTTCAAAAAGTTGGCAGGTAATGTGGTATATATGATGGCGCAATGTGGTATATATACCAATCAGTACTTGTAAAGTGGGATGTTAATGTGGTACATATAAGAAGGGTAATGTGGTTTACCTAACCATACAACCAAATATAAAGTTTGAAAGGTATGAAACAAGTTCATAATAACATTTACATTGGTTCTTAAACTCATAGTTTTTATAAAAAAATAAACAGCCATCAAATAATGTTAAGAATATAAAGAAATTTTTATATACCACATTAGCGAAGCCCGACTGTACCACTCTGGCTAATTTTTAGAAATTTCAAAATTGTAAAAATTAAATTGGAAACTTTGTTAATTTACACAGTTAAACCTACTTCGCAATATTTTTCACTTACCTTAATTGAATATAAATTGAACTTTACCAAAAAGCAACTTTTTCTTTACAAAATTTTTTTGCAAAAAATGCGCAAAATTACATCGACCACACGCGATTTACGTTTCGTTCAACTGACATCGGAAAAATTTTGTTTGGTCCATGACAGCAACACATCCCTGGTTTTTCATGTTTTCTGACAGGATAAAAGCAGTGACGTTCGCAGGTCACGGTGGTTTTTAAAAAATTTTAACTTTTTGAAATACCACCCGCGATTTTTTTCAGGAATAATGTTGGGGGACCCTTCTAGTATCTAAATCCGCAAACCGCGAAATCGAATGTCCAGCAGTTTTTTTTTCGACCTTTTATATTTTTAACGATTTTTGAGTATGTCTCGGTGTGTATGTACATATTATGTACACATATATGTATTAGAGAGGATCAATTTGTTCCAAGCCAAATTTTTCCACTTACTTTCATTCAGTTTCGGATTCTCCGATAAAATCTTAGTTAAAAACTCCTTGGGACCATATATCTGCGGTGAATTTCGACTCAGCCAAAAATCGTTTGAAGTTTTGGGTTTCTTTCGCTGTTGCGAGATTGTCTTTGATAATTTATAACTTCCGAACAACTTGTTGCATTGCTATGATTTTAGCACCGTTAGAAAGGTGTTGTTGCGTAGTATCAACGCTTTGGCTAATTTATTGGAAAAAAATATCTGGTTCAAAACCTATAACGTTTTGAATGAAAATATATAAAAACTTTATACAAAATGTACCAAAAATTTTATCTTTTTTTAAAAAAAAAAATATACTTTTAAATTTTTTTATAGTGTATGAAAAGAACTATCAAGAGAGGGTCTATTCATCCAGATACGGCTAGGCATTTCAAAGTTATGACCTTTTGAATAAAAACAAATACAAACTTCATACAAAGTATATTAGAAAGTTAATCTTCCAAAAACAAAAAAACCGTTATTTTTGAATTTTTTCTGTTCTATAAGATACGGCAAGAATGCCAAAATTATGACATTTTGAATCAAAGCATGTATTTTCTCTATAATACTTGATTTTTCGAACTTTGAGCCATTATAGCACCGCTTAGTGACCCAACTTCAAAAAATCCTTTGGCGGTTTTTTTCTACTAATTAATGGTAATCGAAATTACTACACAAGAACTCATAAAAAAAAAAAAAATTTTTTTTTTGTTCAACTTTGTTTTAAATATTTTTTCACTCAACAGTTTTCATCTGCTCTCATTCAAAATGTCATAACTTTGGAATTGCTAGCCGTATCTTAAAGAACAGGACTGCGTTGGAAAGGCGTTTTGATGAGCTATTGAAAAAAGTTAAAAAATAACTGTTTTTTTTCTCTAGGAAGATTAAAGTTCTAATATACTTTGTATGAAGTTTGTATTTGTTTTTATTCAAAAGGTCATATCTTTGAAATGCCTAGCCGTATCTGGATGAATAGACCCTCTCTAGATAGTTCTTTTTATACACTATAAAAAAATTTAAAAGTATATTTTTTTTTTAAAAGAAGATAAAATTTTTGGTACATTTTGTATAAAGTTTTTATATATTTTCATTCAAAAGGTCATAACTTTTGAACCAGATATTTTTTTTTTAATAAATTAGACAAAGCGTTCCTACTACGCAACAACACCTTTCTAACGGTGCTAAAATCATAGCAATACAACAAGTTGTTCGGAAGTTATAAATTATCAAAGACAATCTCGCAACAGCGAAAGAAACCCAAAACTTCAAACGATTTTTGGCTGAGTCGATATTCACCGCAGATATATGGTTCCAAGGAGTTTTTAACTTAGATTTTATCGGAGAATCCGAAACTGAATGAAAGTAAGTGGAAAACAAATTTGATCCTCTCTAATATGTATACATATTATGTACACATATATATGTATATACGTACATATATATACTTGTATATATATATATGTGTAATATATATATATGGATATATATATACATACATACATATGAAAGGTATCGTTTCCGCACCATTTATTTTTTCAAAAAATCGGTTTTTTCGTATTTAAGAAAAACACAAACAAAAACCGGAAACGAAAGTAGTCACTTGAGGTGTGATTTTTGATGCTTAATCCGATTGCGGTATTAGAATTGCTCTATTACGTCTGGACTTTGAGATATCTTTACATATATGTTTAAAGGACACCATTTTTTTTCCTATTTTTGAAGTTATATAACAAGATAAGGTAATATTATGCCGTAAAATCTGGTATGACAGTTAAAAGCCCTAGTTTTTTTCTTGTATACTCAATCAAACCGTTAACGATATCTTTTTTTTTGTCGGAGATATCTTTGCCTAAAAAGTTAAAAAAGTGCAAAAACACGATTTTTGGCTATATTGGATGTTATATGCAGGACACACAAAATTTTTTTGGGAATTTCTATTACCAGAAACATTTGGTACTTTCTTTTGGCTTTAAATTGAGCTATCAAATGTTTATCTGCAATATTTCTCTGCAAAGTTATGTTAACTTTAAAATCACACCATGAAACTTAAAGCGAAAAATCTCGGTTTTCGGCTATATTTGAGGTTGTACGGACGAAATTCGTCTGCTCTTTTTTACTAACCGAAACATTTAAAACCATTCTTTATCTTCAAAATAAGCTATCAAGAGGTCTCTTGTGATTGTTTTCCACAAAGTTATGACCATTTAAAAATTACATTATGGAGTGCAAACTCACAGTGTACGAGTATAACTTATATTGCTGCAACATGTCGTCTTAAAATAGTCATAACTTTTTAGAAAACAATTACAAGAGACTACTTGTTAGCTCATTTTGAAGATAAAGAATGGTTTTAAATGTTTCGGTTAGTAAAAAAGAGCAGACGAATTTCGTCCGTACTGTATACAACCTCAAATATCGCCGAAAACCGAGATTTTTCGCTTTAAGTTTCAGGGTGTGATTTTTAAGTTAACATAACTTTGCGGAGAAATATTGCAGATAAACATTTGATAGCTCAATTTAAAGCCAAAAAAAGTACCAAATGTTTCTGCTAATAGATATTCCCAAAACAATTTTGTGTGTCCTGCATATAATATCCAATATAGCCAAAAATCGTGTTCTTGCACTTTTTTAACTTTTTAGGCAAAGATATCTCCAGTCCAGACGTAATAAAGCAATTCTAATACTGGAATCGGATTAAGCATCAAAAATCACATCTTTCGTTTCCGGTTTTTGTTTGTGTTTTTCTTAAATTCGAAAAAACCGATTTTTTTAAAAAATAAATGGTGCGGAAACGATACCTTTTATATGTATATATTACACATATATATATACCCAACAGAAAATTTCGATGCGCATCCCCAAGATGCAATAGCGATGCGCGTCCTTCTCGCATCTAAAGAGCTGATTTGTATGCGCATATTTTCTGCGCTATAGGTAGCGAGAGCGAAGCGCATCCAAAGAGCATTTCTGAATGCGAGAGCGATGCGCATCCAAAGAGCATTTCTGGTAGCGAGAGCGATGCGCATCCAAAGAGCATTTGTGGTAGCGAGAGCGAAGCGCTTCGTTCCAATGACATGCCAATGTTAATTTCAGCGCTTTTGGCAACGAGAGAGATGCGCTTCACTGCTGCTTTAGAGCGCTTCAGAAGCGCTATTGATGCGCTCCATTCCCCATTGGGTATATGTACGTATATACATATATATGTGTACATAATATGTATATACACACCGAGACATACTCAAAAATCGTTAAAAAAACTAAAAGGTCGAAAAAAAAAACGGCTGGACGTTCGATTTCGCGGTTTGCGGATTTAGATACTAGAAGGGTCCCCCAACATTATCCCTGAAAAAAATCGTGGGTGGTATTTCAAAAAGTTAAATTTTTTAAAAACCACCGTGAGGTTCTTTCCCAAATCAGAGATAAACGATTATACCACATTGAAAAACTATTCCCAATAGCATCAGTTCCCCTACTTAATTAGTGTATTTATTGTTTAGAAATGCGCTGGAGCTACAACAAAATATTTTTTCTTTTTGACTGATTAAATTTTTTTCTGAACTATTTGATGGTTTGCAAGTTATGACTAAATGAAATTTCAAATTTAGAGCAGTGCCACGCCCTCTGGTGAGCATTAACAAAGTTTAAACCTAGCTCATTCTTCATTGTATGGTAATATCTAACACTATTTCAAGTGTCATTAAAATCGCTGCAGCCATTTTCGAGAAAAAATATTGGCACAGAAATAAGTAAAAAAAAAAAAAAAATTTGATGTCGTATAAGAAGAGAAGATATAGTGAAGACCTTGTTTTAAGGTATTTCACTGGTAGTGTACTGCTTTTTGCCGGGCCAGAGTTAACAGATTTTTGCATGTTCTTATGTACTAGGAATGCCAAATGATGAAAATTTGTTTATTCAGTTTATTAAAAGCAGGCGTTATAATAACTTAAATGACTACTTGGAATCTTGCAATAAATTTCAATACAAACGAAGTATTATAAAGATTTTCCATAAAAATTTTTCTATTCCTATAGCAACTTTTGAATTTGTTTATTTTTAGGAGACATTTTATTTGAATTTGAGCAATTTCAGTCCATCACAAATAAAAACGAGAATGGTTTGAAATAAAAAATTTTACCTCAATTTTTATAAAAAGTGGAATACATCAACTTTTAATCCATACGACACAATTCTCCTTTTCGAGGTCATTTAGAGAATCTTTTGAAGCATTTTCGCAATATGTGTAATACCCTTATTGTCAAGAATAGAATAGCAT
The DNA here is from genome assembly GCA_951812925.1 of Calliopum simillimum. NCBI lineage: Eukaryota > Metazoa > Arthropoda > Insecta > Diptera > Lauxaniidae > Calliopum > Calliopum simillimum. The sequence continues at coordinate 628,907 of OX638369.1, forward strand.
GGCTTCATAGTATTCCTGGATACAACATGGTTCAATAGCCGTTTTTATGCCTAGGGTATATTCTCTTTGTCGTTCCGTTTGTAAGGCAGAGATGGAGGCGTGGCAGGCATAGAAAGTTATATATATTCTTGATCAACGTCACCTTCTGAGTCGATATCGTCATGACCGTCTGTGAAAATGAGTCATTCGCAAGGCACGTATATGGCACCAGTGTCTCAAATGAGATTCATCCGTTTACAGAGATAAAGTTTACTTTTGAAATTAATAATCTACGAAATTGCTTTCTAAAACATTAGCTCCAAATTCAACTTGTTTTTACTGAAATTACATTGAAAACAGAAGGACAAAGTGAAATATCCTGTATGTAGGGTATAAAAATTAACAATGTGGTTCAAAATTATAAATTGTAATCTAAGTATATAGATAGACATACATTACTGTTAATTAAAAAAAAAATAAAAATTAAAATAATAAAAACTTTTCGTAGTCACTACTATGTGTGTATTTTAAGCTTTAATTACGCTATTTTGTCTTGTTGAAAAATTCGAATGTTTAACTTAAGGTGACTTAGCGTAACTTACCTGTTAATTTCCTAACAATTACTTTAAGCTTAGGTTTATTGTAATACGAAACTATATGATTTTCAAGTAGGCTAGGCGCTCACCTGTAATAGCACCTAAATTTAATATAAGAAGCTTTATGTATTTTAACAAGCATTTCTTTAGTTTGGTAAGATTTTCATTGAAAAGTTTATCTACTCACAATAAAAGAAATTTATTAAAACTTTGTTTTTACAATTTGATTTTTATTTTAAATTTAATAAATTAATTAAAAAAAAATGGGTTTTCTTTTATTTATTGGAGACACTCTAAATAATTATGCTAGCGAAAGGTGTTATGAAGATAATTAATTAACATGAGATTATTACAAGATGAAAAATTGTCAACAGGTACCATGGAATAGACAAATATGCACATAATTTTTGCTTAGGATTTTTTTTTGTAAGCCTTATCACCCAAATGTTCTCTCACTCCAGTTTTTTTATGCAAAGTTATTCATTGTGGTCCAAATATTCAGGCATTTTTTTATTTTTTTTTTTTTTTTTTTGAAATCAGACAGTGAGTTTTTCGATTTTCCCCAGTCTTTTTCTGATAGTGTCATTTTATTAGTGGATTCGGATTCATCATAAGCATCAATATTTTTTTTTGTTGCTTCTCTTCTAAATACACTTAGAATTCACTTTAAAAATTATCCAAAAAAAATTCTTAAAAATAAAATATCTCATTAACGCGATCAGCTAGAGTTTTACAAAATACCATTTTTGAATCTAAGGACAGATGGAAACTTACTGCATACTCAGTTTGTTAAATTAATTTTTGTGAAATTCGAATAGCTCGTTGTCTGATTCCAAAAAAAAAATTTTCCTGTATATTTGGACCTCAGTTAATAACTTTACATAAAGAAGCCTGGAGTGCGAGAACCTTTGGGTAAAACAGAGTTCAAATAAACCGTGTTATATGCATGTAAAGAATAACAAAAGAGAAGAGGTGAAAGTTTTTCATAGATACTGAAATACATATCGTCGTCTGAGTTCTCTTTTACCCCATAAGCATATTCGTTAAAAAAGCAAAATAACATATCTTTTGTCGAAACAGACGCAAGTTATTTGCTTTTGTTTTTTTAACAAATATGCGTATGGGGCAAATGAGAACTCGGGCGACGATATATCAATCTTAAGTCAAATTACTTGACTTGAAAGTCTTCTGTCTGTCTGTCTACTGAAATTACGATTAAGACCAAACAAATGAAGCTAGATGCATGCAGTTTTGTACAAATAATACTCAATATAGAAACCTGAAAAATCAACGTAATTTACCGCCATCCGTCGTTATTATTCGATAAAAAGCCATTAAACAGCCAACTTAATATATGTACATAGATATATTAAATATCATAATTGATCATATTCAAATTTTGTCCACAGCTTGGAGCGCGAAGTCAGAATTAGGTAAATATCCATTTCAAAATGATTCACGAGATTTTTGATTTCGCATAATACGAGTATAACAGAATAAGAGTTTAATAAAACATTGGGGTCGAAATTGGTCCGTCCTCTCATAAGTTTTCTAGCGGCGTGACCCTGCCCATTTTTATAAAAAAAATTTTCCCCAGTGCCAATTAGATATGTACCAAAACTCATTTACCTGAGTCAAATATTTTCAGAGATACGACAAATTTCGGTTGGAGGGGGCGTGGCGATGCCCATTTTTTTATTGGATACTATTTACTTAAGTATTGTTCATATATGTACTGAATCTCATCCTCCTATGTCAAATATTTTCAATGATAGAATTGATTGTTTCCTTGTTTTCAAATAAATATCGTTTTTCTGACCTTAAACGGCCTGCGGGCACTGTCAAATATGTTCCGTTCCTGACCAAATTTTTTTTGCTTGGTGTCTATACCTAGGAGAACAGAAAAAAATACTGCTTCGATACCAACTAAGTACCTTAAATTGGTCTTCTTCCATTCACTATACCTGAAATCAAATCTTATTATATGTGTCAAATATTTTCAAAAGTATGGCAAATTTGATTTTTTTAGTAGGAGGGGGCGTGACCCCACCCATTTTTATAAAAAGAATTTTTCCTAGTGATAATTACATATGTACCGAATCTCATTCCCCTGAGTCCAATATTTCCAGAGATGCAAGAATTTCGGGACGAGGGGCGTGGCATCGCCCATTTTTTTATTGGATGCAATTTACTCAAGCATTGTTTATATACATACCAAATTTTATTCACTTACGTCAAATAGTTTCAAATATAGGAATGATTCTTGCAATTAAAGCCACATTTTTCCATATAAATAGCGTTTTTTCGACCTTCAATGGCCTTGCGGTACGGTCAAATATTTTCCGAGCGGGACCAAAATTTTTATGCGTGATACTTACATCAATAGAAAACTTTATAGCTCCTGGGAGCATGGTTTTTTTAATTTTTAATTTTAACGATAGGCACAGAAAGTAAAACTGGTTTGAGTGTTAGCTTTGGCCTGGCCAAAAATTAATTACCCTTCGGCAGAATTTTAAAAATCTTATTTTCATTCAAGTTTTCGATCAGAGCTTGCATTTAGTATTCTTAATATCTCAATGAAATTTGGTTGGCGCTTTCAGTATAGCATTTTGAAACTTTTGCTTATACAGGATGTACCAAAAGTTCCGGAACGGTCCTATATTTTGAAAGCTGCACGTTATATCAAAAACAAAAAAACACTTGACCAATAGTTTTAAGAGAGCTATTTAACGATATTAATCTTGACCCCCATTACCACCCGCAGGGGTGGTGCGTGTGCAACTTCAAAATTTTGAATGGGAACGACCAATTTGTATTGTGAAGCTCCCAAAAAATATTAAAATGATTTCCACAGACAGACGGACGTAGCTATATCGACTCAGTAGGTGACGCAGATCAAAAATATATACACTTTTCCATATTGTAGATGATTCGGAAAGTAAGAGTTCAATCGGAAAAGTTCTAAGGTATAGTCTGATTAGGAAGATTATGGAAATACGCCACAAGCCTGAAAACAGCGCTTTCTGCAAGGAAGGATATCTCAAAATCCTGAAGGTCAGTATTTGAGCAATTCTGACCTCGGATTCAGAGTTAAAAGTTTTTTTTGTGCCTGTGCAATTAGTAGCTTTGCAATGTTAAACATAAGTGAAAATACCGTTCAAACAACGGAATTGATGGTTACTTAAACCTTTTTTTTTGTTGTTTTTGTTTTTGCTGTTGCAGTTGTCAGTAATCCGCCACAGCTTGTTAAGCTTCTGTCTTAAGATTTATGTAGGTCAATTTTTCCATGTTGTGCACTGCACCCACATCTGCAATCAGAGTCACTTAAAGCATACTTTCCAGCTATTTGTGTCTACTTTTACTACAATTTGAAGAATATTTTGTCATGCTCTCAAAACTCAAGCACAAAACACCAGGAGAAATGGCAAAAATCCCAACATTTTTCAAAGAATTTCAAAAATGAATAACGACAAAATTAAGTCAACAACACAAATTGTGATGCATAGCAGTGAGACGTCATCCGCAACTTGTCGTCGGTGCCGGCGGATGTGGCGTGCTTTCTTAATTTACCACTCTTGGCTTAATTTCACAGTTAACATTGCGGACTGAAACTGCGCAGATTTTTAAGATCTACGCGCTCGTGTGAATAACTGTTGCGTTTGTTATTGCTTTGTTGCTGCTGATGATGTTGCTGATTTAATTAAGTCACCATTTAAGCAGCGAATGGCAAAGGTAACCAACAGCATAACCTACCGTCTAACAAAAACAGACAAATTCATTTCTATAGTTTACGGATAAGAACAAATTTCTTTTTTATCTTCTTACTTTAAGTCACATAATTATTTTTTGTTTGCTTTTGTTCAGATTCAAACTTAATGAATGCAAAGATTTGAGTAAAAAATGATAGCTGTAAATTTTAGTAGCGAAAATGTTAAACAAAAGACCTAAGACCTAATGGTCACTTAAAACGACATAAAAGTTGAATTTTTCCAACCGCATTTGCCACTTTTGGAACACAATTCGGTTAATGAGAATTATCCGCACATAAATTGCTTCCGAAGTTTACAGGTTCGTAATAGACCTTCATTTGTATACTTTTTAGTGATTGGACATTATAGTATACTCGTATTATATTTCGCAAGCTATGGAAGCTAAGTTTAGATGAAATTTAGTAGATAGCTGCCGTACATGGTCGAAAAGTGGTCGTAATCAGATTAATGCCAAGCTCATTTTTAAAATATAAGTTTCACTTTCTTCACATGTACTTGGTTGCACGCGTATTAATTTTTTAATCGAAAGAAATAGTTCATCAAACAATTTGTACAAACTGTTGCTGACTATCACATACCAAACAGACTTGCTTCTTTTACAAATTCGAAAAATTCGCTATGTTTGTTTGTTATTTTCGGAATTGGAAGCAAAAACTGAATTCTTGATTTTCATTGATTTTTTGAAACCTTTTTTCAACAGATGGTGAAGGACGAATTCCTTCCGATGATAAGCACAATGTGAGAACAAAAATCATTGCATCCCAAAAAATACCGTTCAAACGTTGCATGCCATAAAATAGCTTTGTTAGTGTTAGTTGAAAACATCGACTTGAAATGAACAATTTATATTTATAATCGCCCGAGCAGGAATCGATCTCCAGCAACCTGTCTTTTAAACTACACTTGGGCAGCAGACAGCGATTTGTGATTATTACTTGAATAAATTAAAATTATGCAGTAGTTAAATGGAAGAAGGGCCCATGTGAGCAAGGATTTGACGGTTTTTACTTAACAATTTTAGTTTAATTTTATGAATTTTTTGCGATTGTTTGGAAGCTATATTCAGCAGTCGAATATTCGGCTATTCGGATTCCTTACCTTTAGTCAAAACGCTCACAAACGTGGTTGAAGGTCATTTTATAACAAATAAGTCTTCAGTCAACTTCGCAATAATGATGGGTTTGGCTGAGAGCGCTAACGTGGAGATACATAAGTATATCACACGACAAGCTCCAGGTTTAAATCTCCCCCAATGATAAACACAAAGAAAATATTTCTTTGAAGCTTAAAGCATAAAATAGGAAATTAAAAAAAAAGTTAAAACTAAAAATTAATTAAAATAAAATTTTTTTAGCTTAGTTCATGTAACAACGAGCATTATTAAAACACTCACAAATGATCCAGGATCCCAAAGCACAATGGTCCCAAAGTGTGTTTCTTGTATCAAAATTGTTTGCCCGCTTGGGGACGCATTGTAGAATAATTTCAATGATGGGGGCTTAAAGGTAACTGAACAGGGAAAAAGATAAGCCACTGCTTTAAAAAAATAAATCGTTTTGACCACCTTACTTGGGACTCAAACCCGAAAAATCGAAAACGGAAAATTTGTAAAATTCCACAAGTCGGGAACCATTTATCCGATTTTTTTATGGGTAGATTTTTTTTAATGCGTTTTAGGGATTTCAGTTCCGGGATCCTGGTCTTTTTGCAGTCCCGAAAATCTCGGGATTAGTTGATACGAATCACGGGATTTCTTATAATTTATCCGACGTTTTAATGAAAGAAATTGATATATTTTGGAAAAAACTTTCAATTATCTTTCTTCAATTCAACCAACAAGTTTTGAGTCAGAAAGATGATTCACGTATGCTATAACCTGCAATAAATTTAGACCTAGATTAGATGACAGAAAAATAAATGCATTAATTTCCCTAAAATCGTATTTTAATAATAATAAAACAGATTAACAGCAAAAAATTCACACGTATTCCTTGGACAATTCTTAGCATTTTAGGCCTAGTACACTTTTTTCGTAAGATGCTTCCTCTTGAGTAAAAAAAGGCTTTTGCCAACCGCGGTTTCAAAAGCCAAAAACTCTCATTTAGAGCTGGTTCACACGACAAACTAAACTGTCGGGCGATAGTACTTTTTGTAGGCAAACGGAGGGACCGCTTTCCCCCGTTTGCCTAAAAATAGTACTATCGCCCGACAATTTAGTTTGTCGTGTGAACCAGCACTTAGCGTCTGAATCCCATCTTGAGTCATATACCATTTTAAATCTAATAAATTTAACTTTAATTTAAAGTACTTTTAAAAAAAATTCAAGCCAGGTGTTTTTTTTTTTTTAAATGCAAATTAGCCCAGGAAAATATTATTTTTCTGCGAAATAATTCCAAGTGAATTTTTTTCACCGGAATTATCATTATTTATGCATGAAAAATAAAGTGTGAAAAGTCCATTGCAAAGTCGTGTGCGCATGAAAAGTTATTAGGGCTCAAAGGTCGCTAAAATCAGTTTTTTGCAAATATCTCGCTAATGCTAACTTTTACAGAAAAATTTTGGTCTCCAATTTTATAGCACAGGAAATTTCCTACAAAAGTATTTGCGTACGACTTCTAGTTTAGAAGATCACCCAATTTAAAAAGTTGTTAACAGTTATGATATGAAATACTACCTATGAGTTCATATTAAAATATCTTGTCGTACCAACAAAATTGAAATACTGTTTAAAAGATAATTTGGTTTTCTATATAGCGTACTAATTAATTTTTTTCGAACAACCCATGCCCTTAAATATATTCGTGACAAACCGTTAAGGCTTCGAAAATACTGGTTTTTGAAGGATATCTCTGAAACGAAGGGTCATATGATAAAAAGTCGGGCACCAATTTTGTAAAAAATTGCAAGATCTACAAAAAGTAAGCGATATGTGTACACATAGAAGTAACCGTTTAGAAGATATTCCAAAAAATCCCTTAAAATGCCAAAAAACCGGATTCTATTGAATATCTTCTATACGGTTACTTCTATGTGTACACATATCGCTTATTTTTTGTAGATCTTGTAATTGTCTACAAAATTGGTCCCCCTACTTTTTATCGTAGTACTTACCAATTCGGAGATATCCTTAAAAAACCAGTAATTTCGAAGCCTTAACGGTTATTCAAGAATATTTGTGAGGTCATGAGCCGTTCGAAAAAAAAAAATTTGTACGGTATATAGAAAATTAAATTATCTTTCAAACAGCATTTTAATTTTGTTTGTACAACTTCTCATTGAAGAGTTATTGCAATTTAAAATGTAAGATATTTTAATATGAACTCATAGGTAGTATTTCATATCATAACTGTTAACAACTTTTTAAATTGGGTGATCTTCTAAACTAGAAGTCGTACGCAAATACTTTTAACGTACTTTTGTAGGAAATTTCCTGTGCTACAAAATTGGGCACCAACATTTTTCTGTAAAAGTTAGCATTAGCGAGATATTTGCAAAAAACTGATTTTAGCGACCTTTGAGCCTTAATAACTTTTTATGCGCACACGACTTTGGGATGGACTTTTCACACTTTATTTATCATGCATAAATAAAGACAATTGTGGTGAAAAAAATCCATTTGGAATTATTTCGCACAGCAGCTCTTCTTTCGTCTTATTTTCCTGGGCTAAATGTAAATTTTTTTTTTTTCAAAATGAAAAGGTAAAGCTATTTAGAGTGATCAATTTACAAAGTTTTATGTTAGCTATGAATTTTTGAAAAAAGCACCCTTTCTGTAAAAACCACAAAAATCGCCAACTTTTTTTACAACAAATGATACTAGGACAAAATCCTCCCTTATTATTAATCTTGCACACTGAAACTACAATACTGCCAAATTTGAGTGAAATCAATGAGAAAAAAATGTTCAGTTAGTACACTTGGCATGTTTTCCTTCATAAGTTTTTATGAATTTATAGTTTTTTAAAAAAGGCGTGAATTGCTTAATAAAATGTACCTGTTTTAAGAAATTGTTTTTTGATAGTTTTTGTAGGGGTATTATAAGACAAAATAATCGAAAATTTTAATAGGGGAGGGGGGGGGGCTAGTGTGGACTGGGGGCTAGTGTGGACAAATTCAAATTCTCGCGCCGTTTTGAATTTTTTGTTTCTGTTTTATATTTTTCAAGTTGGTATTTGCACTCTGCATCACCAGAAAAAAATGCATTTGTTGACAGTTCAGCTTTCCATGATAACGTGACCGAACGTGTTTTATGCAGCAAAAAGTAATTTTTTTGTTGTTTCGTAATTTTAGTGATACTTTTAAACTAATTATTCTTCTGCTGTTGTGTTAATAGATAATACAACTTAAAATAGTGTTTATTTAAACCATTGAAATTATTTTTGAAGAACTTTACCGTAAGATTAAAATAAACATATTTTTGTTTAAAAAGACATGAAGGGGCTAGTGTGGACAACTGAAATGGGGCTAGTGTGGACATGTCCACAGCAGCTGAAATGACTCCAGAAATCGTCAAACCATTTCTAAAAGCAGTTCCAAGAAAGTACGTTACTTAAAAGAAAGAACGACAGATTCACGTATCCCGATTTACCGGATACCAGCGAAATTTACCGAAATGAAATAGTGGCAAAGCTGCCAGAACCACAATAACTGTGGGAAATATCGCGATCAGCAAGTTATATGAAGTTTGAAACAACATGGACAAAAAGTATTTTATATTGGCCAAATTGTCACGATCCACGGTTCTGAAGGTTTCGACATAACGTTTCTAAAAAGAAAGAACGATAGATTCACGTATCCCGATATACCGGATACCAGCCAAATTCACCGAAATGAAATAGTGGCAAAGCTGCCACAAGCACAACTGCCGGGTACATCTCGATCAGCAAGTTATATGAAGTTTGATATAAATTTCTCCAAATACAACATGGGATAGCAGTTAATTTTTTATTTGTATTATTATTTGTATTACATCATTATTTTCTTGAATAAACATGTATCTGAACTCTTTCTTAACGTTTTTGTATGAATTATCAAGTTTCTTAAGGTGTCCACATTAGCCCCCAGTTAAATCAATGGTTGTCCACACTAGCCCCGTATAAGGGGCTAGTGTGGACAAGTGTAAGCTCTTTTCAAAATGCATTAATAAAGCATTTATGAAAATAAAAAATCATAACTATTGATGCAATTATGAAGGCAAGAGGTATAAGTAATCGCTAAAAATTACTTTATTACAAAACTTGCATATTTACATATATAATTTTGTAATTATAAAAAAACTGTCCACACTAGCCCCCCCTCCCCTATTGAATTTCTACTTTATTTAAAAAAAATTCATACAAATCCCGAAAATTCAAATTTCTGATCCCGAAAATCCCGGGATCGCAAAAAGTCCAAAAATTGGAATCCCTAGTACATATGTTACCCAGTGAGGTTTTGTAGCATTTATTTTTTCTATGTTCCCTCGACTTCGTCCATAATCACAATTTCGCAATAGACTTTTGACACTTTATTTTTTATGCATTAATACAGATTATTCCGTTAAAAAAATTCACTTCGAATTATTTCGCAGAAAATTTTTGAATTTCCTAGTCTTAAAAAAAATGTGTAAGGACGAATCTACTTTGTAAATATCGGGGGGGGGGGGTAAGCTGCAATGAAAATATATCATTCTTGAGCCAAGTTTCTCTAAATTATCCAAACTTTTCGATTTTCACTGAGCCGGAGTGGTTAAGTTTCCTTCCATACAAATCGGCCTATCCTACTCTACACATTAAAAAATAAATCACAAAAATCGGATCAATGGTTCTCGAGTTGTAGAGTTTTATAAATTTTCTGTTTTCGTATTTCGGGTTTGAGTCCCAAGAAAGGTGGTCAGACCGATTTATTTTTTTAAAAGCGGTAACTTATTTATTTCCCTGTTCAATTACAAAGGTTTACAAAAAAAAAAAAAATATCATGGCGTTTTGACCACACTATGTGTGTGTGGACTTTGACGTCCTGAATCCGGGTTCCGTTTTTTTTCAATTCAGGACGTCAAAGTCCCTAGGAAACACATAGTGTGGTCAAAACGCCATGACTTTTTTTTTTTGTAAACCTGTGTTATCTTTAAGCCCCCAACATATGAAATCTTTCTACAATGCATCCTCAAGCGGGCAAAAACTTTTGATAAAAAAACACACTTTGAGACCACTGTGCGACGTTGTTCCACGTTTCTGTCACTTTTTACAGTGCTGTTTTCTCTGTGTACATTAGGCATGCGCTTATTTTACGATTTTCTGATTTTCGTTGATGCCGTTGAACCCGGCCCTCAAGAGAGGTCAAGGTCAAGTTGAGGTTTCAGGCAAAAAATAATGAAAATTTTTTTTTAACTTAGTTAAATAAGTCAGAGCATAATTTTATCTTATAGCAAATTGAAATACCTTTCCAACAAGCTATAATTGTTTAAAATCGGGTAATAAATACGAATTCTATGAATTTTTCTTTTATCAACATTAGCAAAATTGTCGCAAAATGCCATGCTACTACATATAAATACCATATGTAGTAGCGGCAATTTTACTAATGTCGCAAAATGCCATGCTACTACATATGGTATTTTGCGGCAATTTTACTAATGTCGATAAAAGAAAAATTCATAGAATTCCTATTAATTACCCGATATTAAACAATTATAGCTTGTTAGAAAGGTATTTCAATTTGCTGTAAGATAAAATTATGCTCTGACTTATTTAACTAAGTTAAAAAAAAATTTTCATTATTTTCCGCCTGAAACCTCAACTTGACCTTGACCTCTCTTGAGGACCGGGTTATCGTTATCCGATCGCCGTGAAACTTCATAGTATTTGTTTTTATGACCATTAGAAGGATTTCAGGGGGCGGCATCAACGAAAATCAGAAAATCGTAAAATAAGCGCATGCCTAGTGTACACGGTGCTCTTGAACAGTCGATAGGTTTTTTGAATATGTGGAGAAAATCTGTGAATGGGGTTTCATTTGTATTAGTTTAGTGGTCAGAAAAATGCAAACTCCGAAATCGTAGCTGATCATGCCCGCGAAATATCGCAAAAATACATATCCCATATAAAATAAAAAAAATTCAGAAAAAAAAACGCAACAAACAAATATAAAAATAGTTATTTTTAATGTGTTTGGCAATGCTGAATCCGAATCCGGCCTTAGAATTGTTGTATCTTATACGGTTTTTGAGATATCTAAGCCTAAACAAGGAAAAAAAGCCGACGCTATGTTTTATTGTTGTGTTTTGGAGCTATATAACAGGACGTTTATCCGTAAATTCTGATGCAGAAATAGAAAGCTTTAATCAATCTTCTAAACCTAATTCAAATAATGTCAATATCTTTATTTTTCTCAGAGATATCCTAACCTAAAAAGTTAAAAAAGTGCTAAAAACGTGTTTTGTCATTATTTCAGTCTACGATATTTCAGAGACATAATTTAAATGCGGTTTTAAAGAAAAAGATTGCAGCTTTCAGATAATGTATCGAATTTTGCGTATGAGTGTTCTATATTCTAGTTATATAGCTTCAAAATATAGCAAAAACGGTCTTTTTTCCTTGTTTAGGCTAAGATATCTCAAAAACGCTATCACATATATCAATTTTAAGGCCGGATTCAGATTTAGCAATGCAAAATACATTAAAAATAACTATTTTTATACTTGTTTGTTGCGTTTTTTTTCCGATTTTTTTTTTTTTTATATGGGATATGTATTTTTGCGATATTTCGCGGGGATGATCAGCTACGATTTCGGGGTTTGCATTTTCCAGACCACTAAACTAATACAAATGAAATCCCATTCACAGATTTTCTCCACATAGCCAAAAAACCTATCGACTGTTCAAGAGCACCGTGTGTACATATCATTACCTCAATACAAAATACAACTACACTCAAAAAAATTTGTAGGTAAAGTAACAGTCAAAATTTACAGTCAATTTTGAATTTTACAGTTGTAGTTATTTTTACTGTAAAAATAGTAATTTTTCTATGAAAATACATTTTTGACTGTTCTTCGACAGTTATTTTTATTTCTACTGTGAAGGTAAGTAAAATATATTTTGCAGTTAAATTTTACAGTCATTTCTAGAGATATAAAATGACGGAAATTTACGGTTTTTAACAGTCAAAAAAACTATTATTTTGAGGTCAAAATCAGTCACATATCTAATACGACGCCAAATAAGTATTAAGAATTATTACGCGACTTTAAAATTTTACCTTCAGCGCGGCCAAATAGTTTCCCTTTAAAAAACTTTGATAAAATAAAAATTTTTTTTATCTAAGTTAGCAAGTCTTTTCTTGTGTAAAAATTAATAAATTTGTTTATTTGTTTAAAAGACATAAAATAAGATCTGTGAATTTTATTTTCAATTAATAAATTTCTCGATTAAGAGCCAGACAGGATAGTTGGGCAACTATCCGATTCTACATAGCGGCATACGTGAGCGACCACACGAGAGATTTGCTATACAAACTCGATTCAGACAAGATAGTTGCGCAACTATAATCATGAATTTTAATACATTTTTGTATTATTTTTTCATGCAACAAATTTGTGTCAAACTGTGAGTTTATTTTGTATAGACTCTCAAATTATGTTGCTATTAACCACTTATTTCATCCATCTCGTAGATTTCTTCACGAAAACTGTATTATTTTACTCCCAAAAGGAAAAAATTGTGAAACATTTTTGTGAAATATTTTAAAACACAACTCTGTTTGATTTCGTGGCACCGTTTGCTCATTTATTTCATGATTAAAATAATCACCAAATATATGATTATTTTAATTATGAATGTCTATGTAAACTAGCCCTTTGCAAATAAAAAAGTCGCTAAAAATTCGGCAAAGTGAACGCCCCCTTGTTTATACTGAAACTTTGATTAAAGTAGTGAATCCAAAGTGGGTCTTTCGTTTTGTCCGTGACCGAGTACAGACGTACTCTCGTGTGTAATCGTGCGCGCGTGTCTTAATGTTAGACCCGTTACACGTGTTTTTTTTTTTAAAGGCGCGTGTATCGTACATAACCTAATTATAGGTTAAAAGAAAAAATCAATTTCAGTCAGACTGAAAATTTCGATATAATATAAAATAATTCTATAAGTCTGTAAAGACGCTACGCTGAGAGCTGTGATAAAAACCTAGTGTTTACGGCAGCTCTCTTATTAGGGACCTATGTTACTCGTAATGAGTAGCATATTCGAAGAAGAAGAAGAAGAAGAATCCAATGTGGACGCAGAAGAAATTTTCGGCTATTCCGGAGAAGATCGTAAGTTTGATTAAGCAATGTACAGAATTCCAAAAAAGTGAAAATATTGAAATTGTTTTTATTGTTTTCAATGCAAGATCCCTAGAAGCTCCGACCAACTTTACAATGATTCAAAATACTAGTGCAACTTCAGCCGTACTCGGTTGAAATCCCGTCAGTGTAGAATCTGTGCGTGGTCATTTCAAGAGTTATAAAATTCAAAAGTGGACTGAACAGGAGAGAGAAGCAGTCAAATATTAGTAACACAATTTAAGCCCGATTCTAAGAATTTCGCGCGTGTGCTTGTCTATAATGGACGTTTCAATGGCCCACCCAGCGCTGTAATTGATTTTGATACACGTAAGGTTCACCGACTTTTTGATTAACACGGAAGAAACCATTAAGTATTAATGGCAAACTCACTGGTTATAAAATTTATTTCGAAGAGGTTAAAAGCACCTTTGTGGGTGAGCGACGTGAATACGAGCCACACATTACCGATCCCAATAGAACGGCAATGAAAATGGACGGCTTAAAACCAAATACTAAATACAGAATATCTATTGAGGCGACAACAAAAATGGGCGATGGTAAAGAGTAAGTATAAAATATGTGATTTGTTATGTGGAATAATCTAATTTGGTTTCTTTTTTTTTCCAAAAATAGATATTTTACTGAAAAGCGCAGAAGAACCTGCAACACCTGCATTCATCTGGTATAAGGAACATTCTCACAAAGACTTGGCTAAGTTTAAAGTACACTGCCTACCGAATACGGAGGGACATTCTGGTACACATTTCTTCACAAAATATAGGTTGGTTGCTGTGTGTTTTTCAAATGTTGGCTGTGTGCTTAACACAACTCATTATAGGCGATGTTTAATTTGAAAGAATTTGTTTTTGCTTAACGTTAGATTAGCGACTGTTAATATTTTTTTTTTTAAACCTAGTTTGGTTTGTTTTTAATTCTAAGAAAGACTATGCAATCAAAAATGTCTGAACGGGTCTACTTTCGGAGATATAGCCATCGGAAGATCTGGATATATCTTTTATAAAAAACGGTATAAGTTGGGAACCCCTGAATGCATTTTAAAAATATTGATGTCATATTAAAGGTATTTTATCGGACTTTGTAATTGCTTTAAAAAATTTTTCAATTTGAGTCATAGTTTTCGAGATAGGACAATTTTTCAAAAACTCACCCCATTTTTTTTCCCAAAAAAACCTTATTTTTCCCAAAAAATGTATTATTAACCTATAACTTTTATAACTAAATTAGTAAGCCCAATTTATTTCCTTTCACTTGATATGCAACATGTATCTGAAATTGCATCATTAATAAATTTCTATAGAAAAAAACAAAAATAGACCAAATAATTTCCTTGAAACTAGGAAATTTTAACAAAAATGCCAGAACAACAACAACTAAAAAAAATTAAAAATTTTTTTAAAAATTTCGCGCTCAATTTGGCTACCAAACTATGTATTGGATATATGATGGACTGATCCTCGGCCGAAGGCCACCGCAAAGCCAGTGTTGGATTTTTGGTAGTTTTAAATTCTGAGCTGCGGCCGTAGGCCCTCCATTTACCCCTACTCTTATTTAAAATTACTGTTGTTTAAGTAGTAGTAAAGTTGTTGTATTTGTTGTCTGTTCTGGCATTGTTGTTGTTAAAAGTTCCTAATTTCAAGAAAATTGATTTGGGTCATTTTTGTTTTTTCTATAGAAATTTATTAAAGATGGAAAAATAACGATTTTTTGGGGAAAAAAATGGGGTGAATTGTTGAAAAATTCTTATATCTCGAAAACTGTCACTCAAATTGGAAAATTTTGTAGAGCAATTATAAAGTCCGGTAAAATACATTTCATATAACATCAATATTTTCAAAATCCATCCAGGGGTTCCCAACTTATACTGATTTTTATTAAAGATATATCCCGATCTTGCGATGGCAATATCTCCGAAAGTAGGTTCGACCCGAACTTTTTGTTGTTGTTGTTGTAATTAATTTCTAGAGCCCTATTTGGGCAAAACAAAAAAACAACAACAGTCGCTAAAGTAAAATTTTTCATTTAAATATAAACTACACAAACTACTGTATTTTCAATAAATTTTTATAAAATGTAAGCTGCACTAGATGAATAAATCAATAAATAAAAAAAAAAAAAAATTGTTATTTAATTTTGACTTTAAAACAATTAAAATAACTGTAAATTACAGTTAATCTAGAAAAAACAGTAATTGAATTTTTGACTGTAAAACCATTTAAATAACTGCGATTTACAGTCATTTGATAAAAAACAGTTTTTGTCATTTGACTGTAATTTTTGACTGTCGGTTGCAATAAATTGTAAAAGACAGTGAAAAAAAAAATGACCTACAATTTCCAGTTAATATGACTGTAAATGTAATGGGAGTCTTTTTGACTGTTTTTACAATTGTTTTTACTGTTAAATTTGTTGTTTTTACCGTCATATTTTTTTGAGTGTAGATAACTTCTAAAGTATCATGTTTGGGATAAGTAACTCACGATATTTTTTTTTTGTTTGATGCATAATCTGCTCTAACCAAAGTACTCACATGTTGCACCAGTGCGTAGTTATAGGAAAAAACCAAACTAAAAAAGTCTAAAATTAGTGTAAATTCACGATCCGGTTGAAAAATTTTGCTATGCAACAACAAAATATATAGGGTTGAATTTGTCATGCATTTGTAGCATAAAAATGTTATAGCACAAATATATAATTTTCCAAATAAAAATTTTTTGTTTGCTCTCGTTCTCTTTGCTAATACGATTTAGAGCAAGGGTGTCAGCGTAGAAGAAAAGTGAGCCAATTTTGGCTCGACCCAACAACATCAATATTTCTGTACAACAATCCCAACAACATCAATATTTCTGTTCAACATTCACAGAAATAATTTTTGTTGTTTTTTTTTTCACGCTCGTCAAAATTTCACGTTTTTGTTGCTTTTTTTGCGTACACACAAAAACGACCTCGAACCCACATAAAACAACAACAAAGACTACGTCGCATCAAAAACAAAAACAACAAACAATATGGGTATTAATGCGTTGATGCGCAGTTGCGAAAATGCAAGTCTTTTACGCACTAACGCCTGAACGATCAATGTGAATATTTCCATCTTGAGAAATTGCAAAAGTAGTGCGAAATTTTCGGCAATATTTTTGTTATTTTACTAATATCAAACTTTAGCAAATTGCACTTTCGCAACGACGCAAGAGCATTGCGCATCAACGCGTGAGTTCCCCTAATTTTTGTGTGTGTCCTAGTCCTTAGAAATTTTGAAAATTGTTGAAGTATTATTGTTGTTGTAAACGAGGCATGAAAAAACAACAAGAAATTGTTTTTTTGTTTGTTGTTACTCGAATTTAAAGTTGTTGTAAAAGCAACGCTGACTGCGCTGCATGCGTTTGGCTCAGTGATTTGAAAACGCTGACACCCTTGATTTAGAGCAAGGGTGTCATCGTTTTCAAATCACTGAGCCAAGTGCATGCAGCGCAGTCAGCGCAAATTTTTGCTTTTACAACAACTTCAAATTCGAATAAAAACAATCCCCAAAACAATTTTTTGTTGTTTTTTCATGCCTCGTTTACAACAACAATAATATTTCAACAATTTTCAAAATTTCTAAAAACTAGGACACACACAGAAAGTATGGGTATTCACGCGTTGTGCGGTTTGCGAAAGTTTGACACTTGTAACAACAAGCACATTGCCGAAAATTTCGGACTACTTCTGCAATTTCTTAAGATGGAAATATTCAATGAACGTTCAGGCATTAGTGCGTAAAAGACTTGCATTTTCGCAACTGCGCATCATCGAATTAATATTGATATTGTTTGTTGGTTTTGTTTTTGATGCGACGTAGTCGTTGTTGTTGTTTTATGTTGGCTCGAGTACGATTTTGTGTGTACGCAAAAAAAGCAACAAAAACGCGAAATTTAGACGAGCGTGAAAAAAACAACAAAAATTATTGTACAGAAATATTGATGTTGTTGGTCGAGCCAAAATTGGCTCACTTTTGTTCTACGCTGACACCCTTGATTTAGAGGAACAAATTTTTTCGTAGCAACGTTAATACTTTTAATACTGTTCACAATAAAGCTGAAATTATTGCTTTTTTGCTACTTTGCATGTCTCAATACTCCGGATCGTGAACAGGGCTATAGATTTTTCTAAAAACTAGTAGATGACAATAGCCGTGTTTTTTTTGACGCGTATATAAAGGGTGTTTTTTTTAGAGGTTTGTTTTTCGAATAGAGATAAAACTGGCATTTTGTGGTCAAATCTGGCAACTCTTATGTCATTTATGTTCAGTTTGGTTTGCCATATCATCATGAACAGGTTGACAAAAGAACAACGCTTGCAAATCGTGCAAATTTATTTCGAAAATAATGGTTCAGTTCGCGAAGTTTACCGCAACCTCCGTCCATTTTATGGTCGACATAATCGTCCATCAGAGCAATTAATTCGGTTAACCATGGGTCGTTTTCGCACTACGTTTACTCTATGTGATAATACGCATCCGCAGAGACGTCGAACAGTGCGCACCGAAGAAACAATTGCCGCTGTAGAGCAAAATGTTGAAGAGGACCCGAATGAATCGATTCGCCACCGTGCACAGCAATTGGAGCTTTGTCCATCAACTTTATGGAAGATTTTGCGCAAAGATCTTGGCTTGCGACCTTACAAGATCCAGCTTGTGCAAGAATTAAAGCCGCGAGACCATGCAATGCGTAGTGATTTTGGTGTATGGGCCGAAAATGAGATTGATCTCGATGCTGATTTTCATCGCAAAATTTTGTTCAGTGATGAGGCTCATTTTTGGTTGAATGGCTACGTCAACAAGCAAAATTGCCGCATTTGGAGTGAAGAGAATCCACATGAGACCCTTGAGACGCCATTACATCCACAAAAACTGACTGTTTGGTGTGCTGTATGGGCTGGTGGAGTCATTGGGCCATACTTCTTCCGAAATAATGCTGGAGAGTCAGTTACCGTTAATGGAGACCGGTATAGAGCCATGATAACCGACTATTTTGTTCCCGAATTGGATGGCATGAATGTGGATGAGTTGTGGTTCCAACAAGACGACGCTACATGCCACACAGCGCACGTCACAATCGATTTATTGAAGGAAACATTCGATGAGCGCATAATTTTGCGGAATGGACCTGTCAATTGGCCACCAAGATCGTGTGATTTGACACCATTGGATTATTTTCTTTGGGGATATGTGAAGTCGCTCGTCTACGCCAACAAACCAGAAACGTTAGGGGACTTGGAAGCCAACATTCGTGGCGTTATTGCCGATATACGGCCCCATATGCTCGAAAAAGTGGTTGAAAATTGGACCTGTAGAATTGGCTTTATTCGAGCCAGCCGCGGTGGCCACATGCCCGAAATCATATTTAAACATTAATGGCATAAAATTATCCTTCCAATAAAGCCAAATTGATGGACATTAAAACGATTTTCTTGTGTTTTATTTCAATTCGAAGTTCTATACCTCTAAAGAAAACACCCTTTACAATTGTGGATATTTTTTAATTGCGATAACTCATGAACAGTGAGTCGCACAATCAAACTCTAAGAAATTTTTTCATGGAGAATCATGTTCTCTACAAAAACTTTTCATTTTAATTTTAAAAAAAAAATTATCTTTTAGGAGTTATTCTATAAAAACTGGTTAAGCGCCGATAAACTACATAAAATCACTTTTTTTTTAAATAACTTCTAAATAATTATTTTTTTTTTACAAAAGATTAAAATTATTTGTAGAGCATGTGTTTCCCAATGAAGAAGACCCTTGGACTTTTTATCGTACGACTCACCGTTCATAAGTTATCGCAATTTGAAAATTACCACAATTGTATATACGCGTCAAAAGAAACACGGCTAATATGTAGTGTAAATTTCATTATTTCCAAATATGTGTTTGTAAAATTAAAATATGTGGTAATTCTGTTCCTAATTGATTAGTCATTATTAGTTGCCTTTGACAACGTAAGATAATTTTTTCTTTTTAATCATATTTTTCTTGTCCTCTTGTCAATACTATGGAGATATTGTATGTACTTACTTTTATATTTAGTTTAAAAAGTATGTTTTTTCAACAAACCGTCAGCATCTGGATTTTTTCTGAAGATGGCGAAAGTCCTAAAAAAGGCTCGTTTGGCCAAACAAAAAGCCCTTTTGCTTTTGAAGCACGGTTTTCTCAAAATTTTATCGTCGTTTTCATCATGCACATCTTCAATAATCTTGATTTTTACAAAAATAGTATGATGGTTCATGTTATTTTGTAGTTTCATACAAAACCAATGTGAATCTATTGCCCCTACTGCGGTTATCTATTTGCGATAAAATCGATCGTTTCTATATTCGATACTATTGTACCATTTTGAATAAAATTTTCGGCATTTGATGTCAAATTACTGGTATATTAAAGCAAGTTTGTTGCCGAATTTGTATTGAGTGTCAAGAATTACGTAAGGAATGCCTACAATTGTTTTTGTATGGTGTTGTTTTTTTTTTTAATACGAAAAACTCAGTCAAAAAAATTAATAACAAACTCAATATCGTGAACGAAATCAGGTAGTAGTTTTTTGAAACTTTGAACAAACAAAAAAAAAAAATTGCCAAAAATGGAATATCTCGCTAAAAGATCAGCTAGGATTTTACTTCAAACATACCTACTTTTCAACTATGATTGACCGCAATCACAGTCCCATCTTCAGTTTTTATCTTCATTTTTGTGATACCTATGACTTCTTCCTACCGGCCGTGCACCCTCGAAACTGAATAGCATACCGAATAAAGATAACTGTGTGGTTCTCACATGTGGTTTTTACATTTTAAGCCAAGAAGGGGATATTTTCATTCATTTTCATTTTACAAAGCTTCATGAATTTCCAAATATTATGGATTAAGAAAATAATACATCTAAAGCAAACCAGCATATATATTCATACTTTTGGTGCACCGTTAATAGTCAAGGTGCCATGCAACAAACGGTTGAACAACTAATGATATTTGTTGCAATACAAAATGAAATCGCTTTTCAAAGAAAAGCAACTGACGCAAAAATTCAGATATAAGCAGTTTAATTGTTTAAAAGATGAATTTTAATTTTATTACTGCAGAAACACAAACCTTAATCCGACCCTCAAATTATAAATTTTGAATTTACATAATTTAAAGTTTTAAATTAGCCATAAAAATGCTTTTTGAGTTTTTCCGGTTTTCGTTAAAATTTAAAATTGATGTGAAATTACAGGTCATTCAATAAGTCCGTACACGGAGAAAAATATGTATAATAATTTTTACTATATTGGCTAGTCGAAAAATTAAAGTAATCAACACTAAATTTCAAGTATAAATTACCTTACGTATGAACTATTTGATGGGTCCGTAAAGTCACATTTACAAATAAAATGTAGTTAAATAATAAAGGAACATTTACTACAAATTTCCTACATTTGACTATATGTAAGGTAATTTGCACTTTCAGAAAAAAAATGTGTGGTCATTTTGAATTTATGATTCTAGTCAAAATAACTTTATTTTTTTCACGCACAAAAATGAGTATCATAATTTTCACCTTACGCGAGTAAGGTAAGTACCACAAAAATATAGAGTCATTTTGACTTTTATAATTTTAGTAACAATTTATATTTTTGGACAGACATTTTCTTCATATACAAATTTTTTTGCTTCTACATCATATGCGGAAGCAGCGCAGTGGATATGTATCTGACTACCATTCGGAAGGGCCAAGGTTCGTATTCCGGCGCCGGTCAGTTCATTTTTTTTTTTTTTGTTTTTTTTTTTTTTTTGTTGTTGTTTGAACTATACAGTAAGGTAAATATCACGCCAATTTTTTCATTAAAATTACTAGACTGTGAGGTCATTCGAACAATCTGAATTGACTAAAACAGTAAGGTAAACCTTACTTCGGTGTAAAGTAGTCACTATTCTGACTTGAAAATCTGGTAAAATTTATGAGAAATAAAGTAGCTGGTACTATTTTTTTTCTCCGTGTAGGATAAGTAAGAAAAAAACCAAATTTTGACAAAACTCAATTTTATTATTCAACGTATAGTACAGTCATTTGGTAGTTTTACCTGGAAAGTTTTGCGGGATTTTCGCAAATGAGTTATTTTATAGATTACGATGTGCTCCTTCAGAATTTCAACTTTGCTACCTCGAATCGTATTTGCTCGCGCCGCCATTTTGGAAATATGGCGTCCAAAATCAAATATCTCTTTAACGGTTACATCTAGAGAAAAATATTGTTGTACAATATTGTAGCTTATAAAATTTTCTATAAAAATTACCTTTTCATTGTTTTCGTACGTCTTATAACTCATGAGATATCTTAATTCAAAATTTGAAAAAAATTTGTAAATTGTGCATTTCGCTTATAAGTAGGCACAGTGATGTGTTGAGCTTAAAATTACTATAACTCACGAACGGCGAGTCATACGTTCAGAGTAAAAATATCTATTTATAGGGAATTACTTGTACTATAAGCTACATATTAATTTTTTTTCATATGACCTATAGCTTAGGAGATATTTTTTCAACAAACCTGAAATATGGAAAAAAACCGTTTTTCAAAAAATCACCAAAACGGTTCGTTCTAGAAAAAAAAAATTTTCCAGCAATTTGTAGAACGTTCAATTTCCTATAAGGGTCTCTCCGAACTGTTTTTTCGTCCGACTTACCGTTCATGAGATAATGTGTCTTGAAAATCATTAAAAATTTAATATTGTACTGTGTTTTGTAAATTTATATATGGGCACGGCCACGTAAGACGAAACTATACAACTTTTTTTTTTTCTTTAAATCTCCCACTCATTTGCCCATATTTCATAAGTTTACATCTAATGCTGTCCAAAAATACTATTTTCAAGTATATAAGTTGATTTAAGGGGTGCTTTTTTCATAAAAACTTACTCTTGCTTGTGAAAAGAAAAAAAAATGCCAAAAAAACAAGTCCCGAAAAGAAGGTAAAAATTTGCTTTATTTTTATTGTATCAATGCAATTTTGATATCCGCAGGAAGAAAATATTTGAAATTAAGGATTAACATTGATATTTTGAAGGAAAACCAGTTGCTTATGCATATTTGTTGGCGATGAATTCTACCGCAAAAAAAAACGTGACGTTCCCAACGAAATATTTTAAGAAGTTTCTTGTAGCGGAAGTTAGTGGGTAAAATATTAAAATGCAATCACCTTTTTCGAGTATTTTCAGTCTAATTTCTGAATCCATTTTAAAATTACTTAAATAAAGTGTCTACCATGGTGAACATAGCCACTAAATATGTGTAACGTTCCCAACATTTTTTAATCAAAAATCATAAGTTATATTTTTGCACTAAAATTTCTTCTGAATCCACGCTGTGTTGAAAGGGATAGAAATTCGTTACAATAATTTTAATCAATTAAAAAGAACTGTTGGATTGAAGATGAAGTTATGGACATAAATCACGTTAATTGCTATTTTGAGATCTATCCAAGTGCATAGGATATCACAAATATTTCGTTCTTTACAGGCTTTTGAAGCTTCCGAAACAACCTAGTAATATTCTTGTTACATGTACCAAATTTCATGCATCTAGCTTAATCCGTTCGGCCACATGTCAGGGCTCAACATAAAAATCTGAAAAAAACAGAAAAAAATTTATTTTCGATTTCATTTTTTTTGTTGAACCCAGACTGGTGGCCAAAAGAATTTAGCTAGATGCATGAAATTTGGTACAGATAACGACAATATTACTAAGCTGCCTGAGACTAAAATTGGACGTGATCGGTTAATCTCCACGACTACTTCCCATACAACGTTTTAACTAGCATATATGGGAGGTAGGCGTGGACATTAACCGATCACGCTCAATTTTAATCCTGTTCAGAAAATGGCTCTCAGTATTATCTGTACCAAGTTTCATGTAGATAGCTTTATCCTTTTGGGAGAAATCGTAATTTCAAAAAAAATATGTATCTAGGTCTTGGAACAAAAAATTTGTAATGTAGTGTAAATGGAAACCTTCCAAGGAATGAAATATTCACATATTTTCATCTTTATGGATGTTTGGACTGTTTGGCTGTATTTGCCTACGCTTTATTTATAGAAATTCGTATGCGTAACGTTCCCAACGCTTTTGCGTGACGAAACCAACGTTGCTTTAATGTCTGTAAGTCCACCAATAACATTTTTTTCACCAAAATTACCATTCCAATCTTAGCTTTGATCCTTTATCTTGATATTATAAAAGATGTTCGGAAAAATACATTACTAGATTCGCAGACTTTTTAGAAAATGTGCACTGACCTCAAAAATTGTTGAAAAAAAAATAACGTTCCCAACGGCACTTAAACTCTTATAACTTCTAAGCCATGAGCGATAGACAAAAACTTTGTTCCTACAAAGTATTGGCCTTAGGGAGCTTTATTACATGCATTTAAGATATCATGATGTTTGATTATTTTTCAAAGAGATATGGGCAAAAATGTGCGTGCGAACGTAACGTTCCCAACGGTGGCCGTGCCCATATATATTTAATAATAATAATAATAATAATATTGTACTGTGCGCTGTCCTATGTTCAATTTTGAATGATTTTCAAGTCACGATATCTCAAGAATCGTAAGTCTGGCGAAAAAACAGTTCGAAGAGACCCTTATAGGGAATTGACCATTCTACAAAATGCATGAAAAATTTTTTTCCTAGGCCGAACCGTTTTGGAGCTATTTTGAAAAAACGGTTTCTTTCTAAATTTTAGGTTTGTTGAAAAAAAATCTCCTAAACTATAGGTCATATGAAAAAAAAGATAATATGCAAAATAATATATATAATATGAATTAGGATATCTCCTGAGTTATAGATCGTACGAAAACAGTTCAAAGGTTATTTTTATAGAAAATTTTATAGGCTACAATATTGCGCCACAATATTTTTCTCTAAATGTAACTGTCAAAAAGATATTTGTAAAAAACTGATTTTGGACGCCATTTTTCCAATATGGCGGCGCGAGCGAACACGTCTCGAGGTAGCAAAGTTGAAATTCTGAAAGAGCACATCGAAATCTATATAATAACTGATTTGCAAAAATCCCGCAAAACTTTCCAGGTAACATCATTTTATTCTCCCAAATGATTGTACTAATAGAGATGTTCCAACTTTTCTATACCACTTTTATAGTACGATTTCTGTTTCTCGTCAAAATAAGCCCAAGCTGACTGTCTTTTGGATTCTGGTGTATAATAGTGAAGCCATGTTTCATCCATTGTCACATATCGACGATAGAATTCGATTTTATTGCGGTTCAATAGCGCCAAACACTCCTCAGATGCATCAATTCGTTGTTGTTTTTGGTCGACTGTGAGCTGACGCGGCACCCACTTAGCACAGAGTTTTCGCATACCCAAATGTTCATGTAAAATGGTAAAAACACTACTATCTGATATCTTTACAATGTCAGCTAGCTCGTGCACCTTCAATTTGCGATCGTTCATAACCAATTTGTGGATTTTTTTTATGTTTTCTGGAATAACAGCCTCATTTGGGCGTCCACTGCGCTCTGCATCATTTATGCTGGTACGAACACGTTTAAATTCAGCAATCCACTTCTCTACCATTTGTCTCGATGGAGCAGAGTTCGGATCATGTCTATTATAATAATAATGTTTGGTTTCCACTGTATTTTTTTCATCAAAAAGCAATGCTTTGTCAAAACTCAAAATTCACTTTTTTCCATTTTTTTTTATTTATTTTTACTACCGAAAGTTGCTTCACAAAAAACGCTATAACTCACGAATCAATAGTCAGATTGCTGTCAAATTTATACATGTATCGTCTGAAGGTTAGTAATAAATAAAAATCATATGGAAAAATTTCTAGTAGCGCCATCTATGTGCCATCCTACGGATTTATTGAATGGACTGTTATTTATATTTTTGGAGGTAATTCTGAGAGAAAACGGAAAAAATGACTCTTATTTTAAGGATGCATATCTCGGTCAATTGTTATCTTAGAAAGATGTGTGGAAAACGAAAATATGCAGAATTACGTCAGCTAAAATTTTTGATAGGAATTCTTTTTTTTTTTTTTGTTTGACGCATAGTTTTTAAGAAATTCGTCATAAAACAATTTTTTTAAACTTCAAACCCCCAAAAAGGGATGTTAGACCCCGCCACCCGTTGAGAAATTGACTTTTTTTGGAAAATTATTATAGGCTTCTAAACAATTATGCCAAGTTTCAAATAGGCAGTAGCTTTTTCCATTTAGATAGTATTTAATCTTTGTATGTACTTTAGAGTGGTCCATTTCTTAAGAAGTTTCAAATTAACCTTGTGCCAATAATGGTATGTAATCAATATTTTTCCCGAATTTCAGCCGAATTGAACCAAATTTAGAGGTCGCTCAATTAGAGCGACTTTTATGTTTGATTTACATGGGATATGTATGAAAAAGGGAAGCGACTAAACAAAATGATTTTTTAAGTATAAAGTCATCAAATTGACCTTGAGACATACGATCGTTTGTTTCAGGAATTTAAAATGAAATCAGCTTCAGCCTATTATGATTATATGAATAAAATGAAGTTGAATATTTTACAAGACCCCAAAAACTTTTGGGGTTTTATTAATTCTAAAAAAAATCGGACGGGTTTCCGTCTGAATTCAAGACATCGGAAGGGTATACAAATAACTCTAAAATTATTGCTGAGTTGTTTGCCGATTTGTTCAAAAAATCATTTTCAACAAATCAATTTTCTCCTGATGCAACTTACTTCGAATTCATGGATAATGATCCAATAGTTTCAATGACTGAGTTTTCTTTTTTACCTGAGCTTATATCGAAATATATTTTATCTGTTGAAGATAGTTCTTGCCCAGGACCTGATGGCATACCTGCCATAGTACTTGTTAATTGTAGCTCAATTCTGAGCCAGTTGCTCAGTTTTTTATTTAATAAATCTTTAAATGATAGCTATTTTCCTAAACAATGGAAAGAATCGTTTATAAGTCCAATATTTAAAAAGGGATGTAAAAGTGATGTGTCCAACTATCGACCAATAGCTAAGTTATCGGTAATTCCTAAACTTTTTGTAAAGATTATATATGATCAAGTCAAGGTCTACTGCGGTGAAATCATTTCAACACGTCAGCATGGATTTGTTAATGGCAGATCTACAGCCTCGAACCTTCTTGACTTTTCTTCTTTTGCTTTGAATTCACTAGACTCTGGCTGCCAAGTTGACTGCGTCTACACAGACTTTAGTAAAGCATTCGATAAGCTACCACATAGTTTGATTATGTTTAAACTAAAAAAACTTGGATTTCCTTCCATCTTCATTGGCTGGATTGAATCTTATTTATTAAATCGATCATATCAAGTAAGATTTCGTATAGTCTTATCTTCTTCTTTTACGGCGACTTCAGGTGTACCACAAGGTAGTCACCTAGGACCGTTACTATTTGTCTTGGCTATAAATGATGTAACCCATATAATTAAAAACTCTAACTTGCTAGTTTACGCGGATGATATGAAAATTTTCAAGTCAGTGAGGGAAAATCATGATACTGTTATGCTTCAGTCTGATTTGAAATCATTCGAAATTTGGTGCCTTAAAAATAACTTGCATCTAAATCCAGATAAATGCCAAACAATAACGTTTTCTAGGAAGAAAAACAATATAAAATATGATTATGTATTGAAAGACAAAAACATTTGTCGTGTGTATTTTGTTAAAGATCTAGGTGTCTATTTTGATGACAAAATAACATTTAATGAACATATAAATCAAATATGTAAGAAAGCAGCTTCTCTGCTTGGCTTTATAAAAAGGTGGGCCAAGGAATTTAATAATTCATTAGTAACGATAACTTTATATAATACGATTGTGCGTCCTCACTTGGAGTACGCTAGTCAAGTTTGGTCACCATTTTATAATGTTCATATTGATAGAATCGAAAGAATCCAAAAAAATTTTATTCGATTTGCTCTGAATGGCCTAAATTGGGTTGATTCTTCAAATCTTCCTCCTTATGAGGATCGTTTAAAGTTACTTAAAATGCAGTCTCTACGGGAACGCAGAGATAATGCAGATATTCTTTATTTGCACCAACTTATCACTGGGTCCCTTGCTGCTCCAGAGCTTTTAAACTATATTTTTTTCAATGTAAATCGGAGAAGCGATCGTAATTCTCCGCAATTATTTTATCAGCCGGTTAGCAGAACTAATAATATGTTTTCAGCTCCTTTTAATCGAATGACAACCCTTGTCAATAATTGTGAATTTTATAATATTAACTTGTCAAAAGGTCAACTCAAACTTAGATTGAAAAATAACTGTAGTTAGTTGTCTTTGTCATCACTTAGAACGATTTTTTTGTCATATTTTGCGTAATGCATGTTTTTTGTTAGTGTATTGTCCGAGCCAAATAGCATGCAGGGTTAAATTTTTTCAGACATCCCATCTTTGATTTATATGAATATTTATATGAAAATGTATGAAAACACTTTTTCATGTTCATGTACATATAGGCTAGAGCGGTATGTTGTGAAAGTGTGATAAAGCTACGGGATATGAAACAAAACATAATATTAACTTGCATGGTTTTTATCCCTTTTTTCAGAAATTTTTATAAAAAGCTAAAAATTTAATTTATAGCCTTTTTTTGCTAATTGGCTAAGAAGGCTATTAGCTGCAGTAGCTAAACTCGATTATTATTAGATTATTATGCTATTAAAAAGAAGAATAATTGTCAAAACCTTCCAGAATAGCGTGCCGCTTTTGAAATTACTTTTTTCATACAAAAATGTATGGTAAAAAGTCTTCACTCGGTGTTTCCCATCATATTAAAGTTTTATTAAATTATAGAAAAATCTAGAAATGAGGTTGTTTTGAATAATTCACGCATAATTTGAAAAAATTAAAAAAAAACTGAATAAGCAGAAAGTAAACCAGTACGGGTGTTACCTTTGGCTTGGCCAAAAAATAATATACGTATACCCTACACTGCAGTATTTTGCAAACTTTGCTTGCACGGGATTATGTCTGAATAATTTTTGGACATAACACTTATTCATTAAATGGAGATTATGTCCGTGGGGATTATGTCATGGCACCGCCATAAAAAATGTTTTTTGGGATTTTCGGGGAAAGTTTGGGGTTTTCCAGAAAACACTTTTCGTTTTTGATGAGCTCGAAACTAGCTCGAAATTTGTGTGTCAAATGGTATGATCGCCAAATATTCTCATGCGTTCGTCTGGCTGAAAAAATAAAGCAAGCCCTTAAAATTTTTTTTGGGATTTTCCGGAAAACCTTCACTCAAGGTCTGCTCAAAATTAGCTCGAAATTTCTGCGTTAAAAGATTTCATCGCCTACTCTTCCCGCGAATCCGTCTGGCTCAAAAATAAAGTGATCCATAAAAAAAATTTTTTGGGTGTTTTCCGGGAAAATTGGGAGTTTTCCGGAAAATGCTCTTAGCTCGAAATTCTTGCGTTAAAAGATTTCATCGCTAACTCTTCCCGCGGATTCGTCTGGCTGAAAAAATAAACTAAGCTATGCAAAACAATTTTTCCGCTTTTCCGGAAAATGGAAATTTCCCAGAAAGCTCGAAATTACTGTTGAATTAGAGAAGGTGATAATGATTTCTCGGAAGGTTTCGCTGACTTCTAAAATGCAAAAGTGCACCCATGTGTGGTGTGCCACCATATAGTATGTTTCGGAAAGTCATACCCCTAAGTTACTCAGCCGATTTGTTTGATCTAAGGTTGAGCTGATTTTCGACATTCAAGACTTGTTTATCGTTAGTGTATTTTTTCAATAATTTCGATACTGTTTGATAAATTCTTACAATTTTCTAAATTTAAAATTATTCAATTTTGAACCCTTTTGCTAACATGTAACTTTCCTCAAAGTATTTCAATACATTTCGGTTTTGATATGTTTTTCTATATACGTACTAGGCATTTCACAATTTTCCGATATCATTCGATTTTTTTTTTATACCCTATATATTCTTGATCAGCGTCACCCCCTCAGTTGAAATAGCGATGTCCGTCTGTCTGGCTGGCTGGGTGGGTGTCTGTCTGTGAAATATTTTTTACGGGAAAACTAAGCACGATAATTGGATGAAATTTGGTACACTGCCTTTGTCGTAAAAGTTAGCTCGTGGGATTGAAAATGAGCGAAATCGACCAACGGACACGCCTACCTACCTCTAGGCACCTCTTATATAAGCAAAAGTTTAAAAATGCTATTCTGAAAGCGTTTTTGAGATAACCCAACAAATTTGTATACAGATACTAAGAACAGTAAATACAAACTCTAATCAGGAACTTGGTTGATTCGGACAAGAGGTCGTGGCACCGCCCATACACTCATAATTTTCAAATACTAAGAATAATTATTGGAAGCTCTGAGCAAAACCCAGGCGAACTCAGACAATACTGTGCAAGCATTATTTGAAGTAATGCAACTAAATTTCGCATATAAACTTGGAATATTCAACGCAAGCTCTGAGCAAAAACTAAACTAATTCGAACATGAATGCACAGCTATACAAGCAAAATTTTCAAAATACTTCAGTGCAGGTTATTTAATTTTTGGCCAGGCCAAACGTAACACCCTTACTAGTTTTTATTTAGGGTATTCCTTCAAACGTGTAAGTGCCTGGAAAACTTCGTAATATTTGTCAACACTAATACGAATTTTGACAGTTGTACGAGTTACGAGGTTTTCAAGGCCTTTACACGATTTAAAGAACCCTAATTAGTATTCTTATTTTTTATCCGTTTTAAAGCATGAAAATTAGAGGCGAAAAGATACAAATTGAATCGCATAAAAAATCTATGTATAAGAAACATCAACCCGTAGTTATAGACAATAATTAAATCAGATGATTAAATCAGATGGTCGACCGAGCAGGGATCGGTCTTCAGGTACATTCTTGTGTATAATTTTCACTGTGACTCACTGTAAGTTAAACAGTAACCGTCCATGGAATCGAGCTTCAATGAAGAACGGAAAAAGTGTCTTAAGGTCGAAGTGGTACTGCGAAGCATTTGTTGTTCTTATTTTCATTAATCAGTAATGGTTGCTGTTGTTGCTTTTGCAAGAAACTTGTGTATGTTTGTTGGCCTATTTTACAATCATGTGTTGTTGTTGTAGTTTCCGTTACCGATGTTGTTATGACGAACTGTTAGCGGCATCAAAGGCCGTGAAGCAGCTACATTGTACGCTTGTGTACGAAGGTTTTGCTGCCAACAATTTTAAAAATGAAATTGATTCTCGCTTTTCCTCTACTGCGAGCTTTGTAAAAATTCTTACTGCAAATTACTTTCAATACAGCAATGACTATGCAAAGTATTATTGTATGTAATGCACGCATGCTCTGTGGTCACTCACTTCTCTTTTTTGTTGCTACTATTGCTGGCGTTGTTGATAAATCTTTGTTGGTATTTTGTGGCTACCTCATATGATTTCCTCATCAAGTTTTTCCTTAACTTTTTGGAGTTACTAGAAATTACAAAAAAAGTGGTCAATTGTACAAAAATCACTGTTTTTGACGTCTGTTTAAACAGCAAAAAAAAAAAATTTGTTTTTACCAATGGATTACTCTTATTCCGGTGGCTAAATTATCTACTCCAAATGAACCAGGTGATTTTCGTCCAATAAGTATATTGTCATGCCTCTCGAAAGTATGTGAGTTGTTGATGGCTGAACAGATTACATCTTATGTGAACAGGAATGAACTTATTTCTGCATTTCAGTCTGGGTTTCGTCAGGGACACAGCTGCTTGACTGCGGTTTTAACCCTTAAATGCATAGTGGACCTTATATGGTTCATGAACATAATCATGGTTAATTTCAACCATGGTTAAAGTATGATTTAACCATGATTATGTTCATGAACCATATAAGGTCCACTATGCATTTAAGGGTTAAAGATAACCGATGATATTAGATTATCACTTGAGAAAGATCATGTAACTTTGTTGTGTATTCTAGATTTTTCAAAAGCCTTTGACAGTGTTAATCACTTTTTATTGTGTAAAAAACTGAAGCAGTTTTTTGGTTTTTCAGAAACAGCTGTCCAATTTATTAAAAGCTATTTACATGGCAGGACTCAACGAGTGAAAATCGGTTATGTGTGTTCAAATTATAAAACCTTGACCTGTGGAGTACCTCAAGGCTCAATTCTTGGTCCACTTCTGTTTAGTTTATTTGTTAATGATGTTTTTTCCATTTGCGAAAGTGCATCAATGCATGCATATGCGGATGATATACAACTATATCTCTCTCGTCCGATTGGGTTAATTGAGGATTTATGCTCCTCTCTCAATAAACTGCGCCTAAAGCCATCCAAATCTTTTGTTTTGCCTGTGTCAAAAAGTTGTTATATCTTTGAAGAATTCCCAAGTATTAAAATTTGTACGTAAGGCAAAGAATCAAAGCTTTCTTTTGAATAGCTCTTTGACCTGTGGCAAATCCCAAAAACTTTTAACATCCCGCGTTCGTATACTGAACAGCGATACTGAGCTGAATTTATACAATTTTAGATGACGGATATGAATCATTTTCATTGTACAGGTGTATGCTAACAATAGATATAACCATTTGAATGATCAGTTTATTCAAATTTGCCGTGTCTGTTGCAATATCTTATGATTATATCTGTATGCTGTACTCACGCCGTGTACTTTAGAATGTTGGTTTTCAGTAAAAGCTCTACTGAATCGATACCCCTTTTGAATAGGATAATGCAAATAAATGTGCTTAGCTTCTATAAAAAACTACAGGGTGCTAAAGAAGCGTCCGTCGATTTCAAAATTTTTCATATGCGAGTCTTTAAAACAACTTTACAGCCACGCCGTCTAGAATTTCAGGATTTTCATGGTGGGGTTAGATTGCATATTCAAAACAGAAAGGATCTACGAAAACCAAATTGGTGTGCCATGCACCATTTTTGTTATACAGGGCTAAATGTTCGAGGCAAAAAAACGTAGATGTGACTGAAAAATTGTTTAAACCGACGGCACACGAGAAACATCATCTTGACATTCAAAAAATGTTTTGCGAACGTTTCTTCCTATTGTGGCACAAATATAAAACCATGCGGCGTTGGCTAATTCTACACGAATTTTTCGATTTTTGATAATCAAACTATTTTTGGATTTTTTTATTTTTGTTTTTTTATTTTTGAAAATCCAAAAATCGCTCCAAAAATTCTGAAAAAATTCACACATGTTCTTGAATCAATTATAAGCACTTTTTTTAAATAACATTTCTTCATCAAGTGCTTTAATTTGTAGTTAAAAAATATATTGTGTTTTTAATTAAATAATAGTTAAATTTTTTAACTCGAAAATGAAGCACTTTACGAAAAAAAGTTATAGAAAAAAAGTGCTTAGAATTGCTTAAAATTAATATATTTTTAACATATTAACATATTCTTGTCTGTGTACGATCATAATTAAACGTTTATATATGATATAAAACTGTAAAGTAATAATAAAATAATTTATTTCATTCAAAATGGTTTATTTTTTACGCCGCGTAACTTAAGTGGTTAACGTTAACGATTTTTTACTCCCAAAACACATCTCTTGACGGTAGAATACTAGAAAACCATGTGCCTTAAAAAATTTTTCGGACTTTTTTTTTGCTCAAAATGTTAAAAGTTTTTGGGATTTGCCCATAAGTAAAATATATTATACATTGCGAAATTTAAGGATGACTGCTGCAATTATGCCGGTCGAAACGAAAAAGAGTCTTGTAGTTCAATTGATAGTTCCTCTTAAAACGTACTCAGAAGTTGTATATTCAAAGTTTGATTCTCACTCGCTTCATAAACTGCAAGTTGCTTACAACAATGTTACACGTTATGTGTATGGCCTAAGGAGATATGACCATATTTCAGCATTTAGCAAGTGCATACACAATTGCAATATAGCTGATTACCTTGTATTTAGAAAACTTTTATTTTTGCATAAACTAGTCTATACTAAAACACCAAATTACCTTTATGAGAAACTTCAATTTTGTCAACTAACTAGAAACTTGAATCTAATAGTCCCAGCCCATATGTATTTAAGCTCATCCAGATCATTTTTCATTAGCACTATTCGTTCATGGAATTCCTTACCTCGTAATATTAAACAAGTGTCGAATAGTAAAAGGTTTAAGCAATTAATCTTCCAACATTTATCCTAAATCTATGCCTCTTTCTGCCACTATCCTTATTTTTAAATCTTTATCTCTTACTATATTATACTTCTTTTAATGTTTTTATTTAATTATTTAGTTATGTAATATTAATATTTATTTATTTTGACACAATTTATTATTAATTTATATTGGCTTTTATTAAGCTATCAAAAGAATTTTGTTTCTTATATGCTAAAACTATTAAGAAGAAATAAAATAAATAAATAAATAAATAAAATAAAAGTCGTAAGTGCACCGTTTTTATTTTATTTTGATCCTTACCCTAGTCGTGTAACGCAACAGCTGTCAAATTTTTAGCGCGCTTTACAAATTTTTTGGTAAATTAATTAATTTCATAAAATAAAACAATTTCTACGCTGTAATTGCACAAAATAGCTCGTGGAACAATTCTGCTCATGCAGTAATCGTTGTTTTCTGGCAGCACATAAATTCAACTCCGTTTCCAGCTTCACATTGTGCGGTTGCGAAATATTGCAAACAACATCAATTCAATAACCTCAAAGCGCCTGTGGCTTGTATGGCAGAAAAAGGTAATAAGCGGCTATTGGTGTCTCGAGACTTGGTACAAGAGGAATCTGTTAAGCGTTTTCATTCTCCGGCGTTCCAGTCAGCGTTCACAGAAACTACAACGCAAAGTATGCCTACGACTAATGCAAGTATGTCTACCGGCACCTCGTCTCCCGTTCAGGCCGATATTTTTTCTTGGGCCGTTTTTAAGGAACACCTAACTCAAACGCTTGACGAAAAGTTAGCCGATGTCGCTAAGAAAGATGACCTCGCCTCTTTAACAAATGACGTGCAAGTCCTTAGAGAGGAAAACTCCCAGTTAAAACTCACTGTTGAGTCGCTCGCAGCGAGACTACAATCCGTCGAAAAACACTATCGCAGTTCAAATATTTTGGTTTTCGGACTTCAAAGCAATAGCATAGCTGATGAAATAAATGAATTCACCGACATTTGCAAGAAAATTATGCGCATCTCGGTGGTTATTACATCATGCAAAAAAGCGCTGCATGGGAAAATGCACGTTTTCACACTTGCGTCGCAACTGCAAGTTAACTCCATTCTGAAAGCTGGTAAGCTACTTAAGGGTTCAGATGTCTACGTTCAACAGAACCTTATACCTGAAGATCGTCTTAAAAGACGATGTCTGCGCATTTTGGCGAAGGATCTTCGTGCCAACAAAGAAATAAAAGTACGTTTAGGCAGTTTTTCAGTTTTCGTCCAAGATAAGTCATTTTATTTGGAAAGTGGTAACGTGGTCGCTATGTGCGAGGGTGACAAACGCATGCTAGAAGCAATCTTTACAAAAATGAATCTCCAGTACAGCATCATCATCAAGCAACCCAGAGTTGCACATATAGCGGATGCTGCTCCTTCAGTAAGCTTGAATTTCCAAATTACTTCGCATATGAAACTCTTTCGATATTTTCTTTTTACTTGAAACTCATATTGTAAGTGATAAGCAAAACATATTTTATAAGTATTTTAGAGACTTCTATCTATATTGGGAAGGGGCTACTAGAACAAACAATGTAGGGCGTGCCAGTGGGGGTAGTCTTTTCGGCTTTCGAAAAATTTTGAAAAACAGTTATGGTATCGCTTTTAAAACCATTATAGAAAGAAATTTCTAGGTCAGGAGATATTATCTTTGGCACAACTACTATAGTTTTTGAATGGTAGAGATTATTTGGCATTGTATAATTTTTTGGAACATGCGCTGAAATACATATATGTTATTATAAATGAATATAGCTAGGAGTCGTACAAACTTAAGTTATTTTTATTTTATTTTTAATCAATTTATGAAAAATCTATATGCCTGTAACAAGTATATTATTGCATATTAGAGCCATCCTGACACACACGTTTCACGTATTGTCAGCATCTATTTATTGCTTCTCTTAATGTTATAGAATAAGACATTGTATAAATATTGAATAAATAATCTAATCTAAATCTAATCTAATCCTTACTTTCCGAGTTACAAGTCTCTAAACTAAGGGTATCTCTCAATAACATACAAAGGATTTTTTTCGGATCGACAATGTATTTTATAACGAAAATTACGAGTCCTTGCGGACCAAGATTGGATACAAAACAAAAAATTTTTCATCAAACTAATTGTGAACAAAAATGTGACACAAAAATGAGTGCATCTTCTATTGATAGACTTTATCTATTGCTTATTTTTCTTTTTATGCCGCTTTTAACCTTTAACAACCGAAAAAGTGCTATATGTAGTACACTCAATCTGGCATCAAAAAGGGTCTGAAAGTTCGAAGGTTGACCCCCGCTCTGATCTTTTGTCAGTAGTTAGTGGTCCATTAGAAAAGCTTAAATTCAAAATGTCGAGTCCCCCCACCCCCCCGTTTTTGAGAAACTCACACTTGTTCCTTGGATGATTCTAAGCATTTTATGCCATGTGCACTTTTTTCGTTTTGCCTTTCACGGGGCTGCATCACTATGTTTCAAACGTTATATCATCGAGCCTGCTGGCCCAAAGAAGTCTTAACATGTCTTGTCTTGTTACATAGGTAAAAAGCAGTTGGCGTAGAAACGCGTCAATGCCGCGCTGGGCACGAAAAACTTAGACACAGAGACGCGCCAATGCCAACAAAAGGGTTGAAATGCAATGTATCTCCTAAACGGTGCATGGTAGAAAAAAAAAGTCTGTATAAATTTTGTAGTTTTATTTATGCTCTTTACTGTGAAAGAATTTGCGATGGTAAAAAAAAATTATTTGACCCTCAAAAATGCAAAAAAGTGAAAAAAAATGCATTTGTCGACTTTGGCGCCCTCTAACTTTGTTACAGCAAGTTTTAGAGCTATGTTAATAATGACTAAAGTTATAGACAATTTAATTGTCTTCATTTTTTGTTCAATAAAATTTTCTGTGCGGCCTACGGTTTAGCCACAAAATCAAATCAAAAACTTTTTTGAGTTTCTCAAAAACGGGGGGTTGGGGGGACTCGACATTTGGAATTTAAGCTTTTCTAATGGACCACTAACTACTGACAAAAAATCAGAGCGGGGGTCAACCTTCGAACTTTCAAATGCCAGATTGACTGTACTACTAACGATAACCTTAAAATATTAATAGATATTTAATGCAAGCAGAATTCAGAGCTCAAATCTTTTTACTTCAAAGCCTTAATGCATGCGTTGAAACTGGATTATGTAAAATACGTTTCCAAGGAATTTATGGTTGACATTATGTGCATATCTGAGAATGATATAAGTGATGTTTTCTACATCTCGAAAAACTACAACATTTTAAGAAACGATAGATTAAATCAAATAGGTGGTGGAGTAGCCATACATTGTAAGAATCATTTATATGCCAAAAATGTAAGATGTTGAAGATGACGAAAGTCACAAAAAGGCTCGTTTGCTGCAAGGCCGAGAGAACTACACTCACAGTCAAAAAGACGCCGATTTTAGTTTTGTAAGATATTTTAAAATTATTATGTAAATCAATATTTACCCTTATTTAACTGCCCTAAGTTTAATATTATTAAGCTTAACATTATTAAGTTTAATATTATTAATAAT
The DNA here is from genome assembly GCA_951812925.1 of Calliopum simillimum. NCBI lineage: Eukaryota > Metazoa > Arthropoda > Insecta > Diptera > Lauxaniidae > Calliopum > Calliopum simillimum. Next base: position 666,343 of record OX638369.1, read on the forward strand.
ATTTTCTGGCACACTTTTCGTTTTAAAATGGCTTAAACATTCTCAATCGGATTGAGGTTGGGGCTTTTGCCCGGCCATTTGCTTGACTTAATTCCCAAAAGGTCATTATATTTATTTGCCAACGCGAAAATAAATAGCTCGTTGTTGTAAATTTATCGAAAAAATAAAGCAAAATAAAGTAAGTGGGACATCTAGCAATTTCCAACGATGACCAGGTGCAGAATCATCTTGAAATATGACTTGCTAATTGTTTGCTTAGTCGGTCGTTGCTAGGTAAAACGCCGGTTTTAATGATGTCAATATAAACTGCGGAGTTAATATAACCTTCCAGGAGAGGAATCTCTCCAACCCATTGGCTTGTTATTACCCCCCAGACCACCACATATGGAGTGCTTTGTACACATTAAAAGATATATTTTTAATTTTTTCTGCGGCGTACCGTACATCCCAAATCGGAACTGATGAGATTTGTTTTGCTCTCATTAGAGTATGACTTCAGCCCAATCGTTATACACCCAATTGTTTTTTTTTTCTTTAAACCAGTTTAATAAGAAAGACCGCATTTTGTGTGTGAGAATCGGTTTTCTCGCAGGTCTGCGGGCAAAAAAGTTATAACCTCCCAAGCCGCACTGCACAGTTGAGGTGCTTATTTCATATTATGGTTATTTTGATTTCCCAACAATTAAAAAAAAAGATAGTGCTCTAAGATATCGATAATATCTTTCAAATAAAAAAAAAAATTTTGCGAAAACGGGTTGAAACTCAAGTTTTCGTTTTAAATTTGCGTGTTTAATTTTTTGTTTGTTTAAAGTTTTTTTCAATTAATCTCAATTATTTAAATTGGCTTACGCCTTTTCTATTTATGGTTTATGAAATCTACGCTACTTACAATCATTTTGTATTTTGCCTTGCCACTTTAATTTTAGGTTATGAAAGCAATTTTTAAGGCAGCGGTGTAGCGTACGAGTATGTATTTTAGGGTCAAAGCATAAAACATAAGCAAAGTTGATCTTAAAAGTTTTTTGAAAGATATCTGTGAGGTACAGATGAATAGGAAGCTGATTGTTGAGACCGCATATGGGTATTTCCACAGGCTACGGATATGACATTCGTATGAATATTTTTTAAAAATAATCAATTCCAGAGGAAACTTTGACTTTTTATTTGGTGCCTAATTTAGTACTAGGGGAGGACTATTATTGGAAAAAATCACGAGGTTGGCCAGGCATGCAGTACCAAAATACTAGTCATAAAATGGAAGTACTTTTGAGGTGCATGTACGAAAATTAAAAATTCTGCGAAATATGTAAGCAAATTGTTTTTTCTAAAAGTGTCAAAACTATGCTGAAACATTCTTCTTCATAATGCACTTTTCCTTAATAAAATATCTTCGTTAGTTTCTTTTACATAAGATCGGACGTGACATTCGGGACACGACAAATTTTTTCTTAGCAATAATTCAAGAAGTGAAATACATAATTTTAGTTGTTTTAATGATATTTAGGTATTTAGCTATTGATGAGAAGTGTCTAACCTCCTTTGCATGAGTATAAAACCAATTAACTCCATGAGTGTTACGATTAGCGCATTCGAAAAACAAAAGCATTTTGTAAAATAAATTTTTGGCTTTTGAGTCGTTTCTGTCAAACTTTTTTTTTTTGTACGTGTCCAATTTTATCGTCTGTATCTATGTGTGCGAAATTACGAAATCTAAGTATTTATAGCCAAAGTCGATTACAAATTTACCAAAAATATTAAGGAGATGTAATGAATTTTGATTTTGTGGCCGTGGACAGCCCAATTTTCCAGTGGATGTTATTTCTCTCAATACCATGTAAGTACATATGTACCAAATACCATCCATCTGCATTAAATAGTTTCAGCCTTATGACGAATTATGTTAGGTCGTGACAGCGCCCATTTTTTCCAGCTATTATCCAACATTATCAAATAATAACAAACACACTGTAAATGTTTCACGAAATTAACCGCGCATTTTCTAAATCGGAAGGGATATCCAAAGATACATACAAAATTTCAGTTTTATTTATATGAATTTATTACATATAATTGCGGACGTGACACAATTCAAACACTTATAACTTTCTCGATATGCTTTGTCGAGACTTAACATCTAAATATGTATTTTTTTAGTGCATTATGATCTTGCTGAAGATATAGAGTTTCGATCAAGTGTGACCGATAATACATTAATGATAATTAGAAATGATATTTTTGGACTACGGACTACGACATTAGAACTTCACTTAAGCCAAAATGAAAAATTACCCTCATCTAGTCGCACTTTTATAATTTTATTTGTATAATTGCTGTTGCGAGGCAAATTTTAAGGTACAATAATTAGAAATTAAATTATCTTAAGCTCCTCTTTTGCATAAAGAAAAAAGACTATTGAATATTTTTTCATAACTACCGTTACCTGCCACTAAAAATTTCGAGATTTTCAAGATTAAGAAATTTCAGTGAGTGCAGAAAACCAACATATTTTGGAGCATGTGGGGTTTTTCCACTCATCGGCTAAAAATCTCAATGTAATTGTTTCTATTACGAGTTGACTAACAAAACTTTGCTGATACAAAAAAATGTATTGAAATTAATGGTGATAGTCCGGGAGCCGGCAATACTAAAAGTGCCGTCATCGCGGATTCTGAAATTTTTAAAGCAAAATGGTAGTTTACACTAAGACGAATAAGAAAAGCTTGGTCAGCATGGTTGTAGCCTGGCAGAAATATTTTTAAATGATTTTTGAATTATTAAATTTTCGGAATGTTTTGCCGTCATCGCGGATTTTGATCAATCTTAATATTAATCGATGGTAAATTTCATAGCCATTCAGAAAAAATCCGGCCGACCAATTTTTTTTTTGCCAAAAATGACCGGCAGACCTATTTTAATGGTGGGTACAATTTCTCCGTTATCACGGAAATTTGTTTTTTTTTTTTTTGTTTTTTTTAATTTACGTGTTTTAATGTCAAATTTAAAAATATCTTGGTATGCGAGCTTAGAAACTGCCGGAAGTACCCACTGTCGCACCATTAAAATAGGTCTGCCGGTCATTTTCGGCAAAAAAAATTTGGTCTGCCGGATTTTTTCTGAATGGCTATGAAATTTACAATCGATTAATATTAAGATTGATCAAAATCCGCGATGACGGCAAAACATTCCGAAAATTTAATAATTCAAAAATCATTTAAAAATATTTCTGCCAGGCTACAACCATGCTGACCAAGCTTTTCTTATTCGTTTTAGTGTAAACTACCATTTTGCATTAAAAATTCCAGAATCCGCGGCATGACGGCACTTCTAGTATTGCCGGCTCCTCGCCTATGACTATGTAGAAAAGATAAAAAAGAATGACGATTAAAAATGAATTAAATGAAAGTATTTTTCCTGTTTTTCTTCCAGCCACCTCAGCGCAAAAGTTCGCTGAGGCACTCTGTATTATCTATGGATTCATCTTTTAAATACTTTTTAACCTAATGAATAGCTTTGTCCGTCTCCTGAAAAATACGTTTTGTAACACATGGGGTTTCAACAATAACCGATTAAATAAATAATATACATATTAGCTGCTAACAACACTGAAACATTTCGCAGTCAAGACAGTTATTGGACCGCAAGGAGTTCGCGGTGCACGAACATTAACGTCTAATCAAAGCCAAGCAAAGGAAGTAGATCTACAACCACAAGATGAAGCAATCGTAGTTGTAGCATTCGCAAAACTGGGTCAAAATATCATTTTCCTAAGCAGTGTGTCGAGATATGTATGAGTTGCTACTATGCTGCAATAACAACACGAAACTCATGCCTATAGTCATGGGCAGCATTACACAAAAAGCACTAAAAGGGAAAAACAACAGAAGAAATTACTGGTTAGTAAGTAAAAACATACTTGCGCAAACAGTGTGTATTTTCTAGCCTTTAACCTTCACCCGGTCTATCCCAACATACTGTGAAAATTTCAGCAAAATGGGTCGAGTAGTTTTCGAGGCTATAAAAGACGAGCATATAAACTTTAATCTTCTTCTTCTCCTCCTTACTATAGGGGTTATCGTGAATAAATATTCCCGGGGAATTTTCTCAGACTGCCGTGCATTCTCTATTGAAGTTTCAGAAAATTCCCCGGGAATCTTGATTCACGATAACCCCCTCTATAATATCGTTGGTACGGATTTTTGTCATTACTTTACGTCTTAATCACTAAACGTTTTGATACCATATCCGCATAACATGTTTGCACGTATTGGGTGCTCCGATAAGTTTAAAAAACAATGAGGGGATCAGACAAGGGGGTGTTGTTCCCCCCATACGCCTAAACCACTAGATATATCAAAACAAATAAAAAACTACTTAAGCCGATAGCCCTAGCAGCTGGTGCTTATATTAAATGTAATTTTAATTATATTAAATTAAATATAATAATAATAATAAACTTGTAAGGGTGTAACTTTTGGTCTGGCCAAAAAATAAATACCCTACACTGCAGTGTTTTGAAAATTTTGCTTATAAGGGAGGTTCCACGCCCCCTTGCCCGAATTTGCCCAGTTTTTCCTTAGAGCTTGCGCTTACAATACGTAGTATTTATGTGTATTTTGGTTGCATTGTCGTGAAAATTACTCTTAAAGTTGCATTTTGAATATATTTTTTGTATGGGCGGTAGGCGTGTCCGTTGACCGATTTTGCTCTTTTTTAAACCCACGAGCTAACTTTGACAACTGTGACAGTGAACTAAATTACTTTTTACCTTGCTCAGTTTTCCCAAAAAATGTATTTCCACACACAGCCAGCCACCCAGCCAGACAGACGGACATTGCTATATCGACTCAGGAGGTGACGCTGATCAAGAATATATATACTTTCTATATCTGCCACGCCTCCTTCTCTGCGTAACAAACGGAAGTACAAAGTGAATATACCCTGGGTGTAGGGTATAAAAATGTCGGGTCGCATTATGGAGCGTTACACCCCACGTACAAAAGCTGCGTACTAAAAAACAGTTAGAACTCTATATTTCCACACTTTAGGCAGATATCACTAGTTTACAAATGATTAAAATTTTTTTTCCCAGCAAATGCCGTTACTCATTTTATATGGAAAATGGGCTGCTGATTCCGAAAATCGAATTTTTTTTTTTTTATTTCGTGTCGTTTTCGAGATATCGGTCATTTTCAGTTTTTGGACCAAAAAAAAAAGATAGTTCCACTTAAATACAAATATCTCAAGAACCAATGTTTGTATTTAAACAAATAATATGTCATATTAAAGGTAATTAAATTACTTACAAATGATACTCACGTCACTTTTTGGCTGGTTTGTTAGTTTCGATGAAATAAATTGATTTCTGAAAAAAAGAGTATATTTTTCCGAAAAAGTTACAAAAATGTTTAAATCAACTGCAGATTTTTACAAGAAAAAAAAATTTTAAAAATCATTTTGTATTTTTATATCATAGTCTATAAATTTGTTAGGCAAATAAAATACTATTTAAGAAAATCGATGGAAAAATGCAAAAGTTGTATACAATTCATTGATAAGTTACCAAAATGCGTTTTTCCCTATTTTTCCGTTTTTTTGTAATAAACTGTTCGAAAATTTGAAACTTTTTGTAAAAGAAATTAGAAAATCCAAAAAATTCTTAAAGAAGGCATTAAAAGGAAATACCAGTGCCTCGCCGTTTTTCTCTAGCACGTCAGATTTTTTTTTAATCGATTTGTGAAGTTTTTTAATCCACTGTACATGAAAAAACAGAAATAACGCATTCTTGTGTTGAATCGATGAATTTAACTATATGATCCTTACATCTGAGGTGTATCATGTCTTCAGCAAACTTATGCAAGATACTACGCGGAATATTTTTGTAGACAATTTTAACCCTCTCAAACCCCCACATGTAGGTCAAAATGACCTTCATGTGGGGGTCAAAATGACCCACATGTGAGGATTTTAGAGGGTTAAAATTTTCTACAAAAATATTCCTCGCAGTATCCTGCATAAGTTTACTGAACACATAATACACCTCAGATGTAAGGATCATATAGTTAAATTCATCGATTTAACACAAGAATGCGTTATTTCTGTTTTTTCATGTACAGTGGATTAAAAAACTTCAAAAATCGATTAAAAAAAAATCTGACGTGCTAGAGAAAAACGGCGAGGCACGGGTATTTCCTTTTAATGCCTTCTTTAAGAATTTTTTGGATTTTCTAATTTCTTTTACAAAAAGTTTCAAATTTTCGAACAGTTTATTACAAAAAAACGGAAAAATAGGGAAAAACGCATTTTGGTAACTTATCAATGAATTGTATACAACTTTTGCATTTTTCCATCGATTTTCTTGAATGATATCTTATTTTCTTCACAAATATATAATCTATGATACAAAAAAAAAATATTATAAAAAAGTTATGTCTTCTTGTATAAATTTGAAGTTGAATTTGATTTTTTCTTAATTTTTTCTTAAATTTTTTTTAGAAATCAATTTATTTCACCGAAACTAACAAACCAACCAAAAAGTTATGTGGATGTCATTTGTAGGTAATTTAATTACCTTTAATATGACATATTATTTGTTTAAATACAAACATTGGTTCTTGAGATATTTGTATTTTAATGGAACTATCTTTTTTTTGGTCCAAAAACCGAAAATGACCGATATCTCGAAAACGACACGAAATAAAAAAAAAAATGCGATTTTCGGAATCAGCAGCCCATTTTCCATATAAAATGAGTAACGGCATTCGCTGGGAATTTTGGCTGTAAACTAGTGTATCAATTCAATACTTGGTGCAAGGCCAGTGCAAAATGTGAGGGATAAGACAAGGGAAGTTGTACCACCCACACAATAATAAAAACTTAAAATATTTTATCATCGCACCGAAAGACTTGGCAGATAGATGTAAATATTGTTTATCAAACACCTTACGAAATGTGGGGGAGTCTTACGAAAGGACCCAGCACTTGTATGTAAGTATGTATTCTCCTTTAACTCCTAGGAGGAGCATAGGGCCAATAAAGTAGTTTTTTATATATACGATTAAATTGATTGATTTTGACAACTATTACTTACGAGGTTTTCGAGGCGTTTACTCGTTTTAAGAAATACTCATTCTGTTCCAATTTTAATAACAATGATGTTCATATTTTAGAGTTCATATATAGGATTTGTCAATGGTAAGGAAAGTGTTCATATTTAGGGGTGTTGATATGTTGGGATGTTAATATTATCGCGAGTTCACATGTTTCATATTTTGAGTTTTAAATATTTTTTTGTATGGGTGATGAGCGTGTTCGCTTACCAATTTCACACATTTTCAATCTCACGAGCCAACTTTGATGACGCAGGGAGTGAACCGAACTTCATCGAATTATCTTCCTTTATTTTTCCGTGAAAAATATTTCCACAGACAGCCAGCCGGACAGGCAGACAAACAGACGGACAAGACTACATCGATTCATGAGGCAACGCTTATCCAGACTACTTATACATCGAGCTCTAACCGCCAAAAAGACTTAACACTAAAGAAACGATTTCGGATTTTCTGTTTTTGATGAAAATCGATAATTTGTGACCATACGCATCTTCCCTTCAAATTTCATAACTGTAAAAAGTACCATTACGAAGATATAGCGTAAGCAATTTTAACTTTTGCACTACAATGTATGCAAAGAAAATTCAGAAAAAGCTTCTACTGTAAAATTTGTTTTTTGTCGATTGAGCGTTTTTGGCGGTTAAGGCTCGATATATACTTTTCCATACCTGCCATGCCCCTTCTCTGCGTTCTAAAAGGAAAGACAAAGTGAATATTCCCAGCACAGCAAAAGGTTTGAGGATAATTTATAAGGTCGCAGAAATCAGTTTTTTGCAAGTATTTCATTAACGGTGCATATCCACTTATTTCACTTTTTAAGTAACAATAACTCTTGAACGTGCAGCCGTACTAAAAATGTAAAAAAACTTTTTTGTAGAAAATTGTATCTTCTACTGTACGGTACCTTTTATGCTTATACATTAAGCTGGGTCGATCCCTATACAAAAAAAAAAAAATCGTTGTTTTCCCCACATCCTAATATGTTATTTGGGTTATTGTTAGTTAGACTTCCCACAAAATATTTTGGCTCTGGTGAAAGTTTTGATGGTGCTAGAATTTTTTTGGTGTCAAAAACACAAAATTTGTATGGAAAACTTTTTTGTTTGGCTACATAAAGCAAAACAAAAATTTACAAAAATTAAGCATAAAAAATGGTTAAGCTATGCATTAAAAGACTTTAGAAAACTTTAGAAATAGTGAAAAATCTCTTATTTCAAACGAATCACCCGTTGAACATTTTGCCTGAAAATATGCTAAGTTTTTTAAAATTTCAAAAATGCTGATTTTTATAACACTAGAAATTTGTGCAACAAAACATTCATTGAATGAATTAATTTTCATTTAAATAAAGTCTTGACGTGATTTGAGTGTAGTAAATCGAGCTTTTTTATACGTTGCATACGATTGCAGCTCGTCAGTCGCTCGATTTTTATTCGTGTGTTTTGAGATTTTCGTTATGTTATTATCTCGTAAGTTTTGAACTGCTCGTTGGGTCGTCCACGCTTAGATTGTTTGGTGTCCGTTGCATATCCGTACAATTGCAGTCAGAGTTGCAGGAATCGGAATAAAGTACCTGGAAACCGATCCCTGCTCGGTTGACAATCTGATCTTATTACAATATTTTAGTCGATGTTTTTTATTCATAGCTTTTTTCTGCGATCAAATTCGTATCTTTACAATATTCTTGCTTTCAAAATGAGAAATTTACAGATGAGAATAAAATAAAAAAAAAAACCGGAAAGTCTCAAATGGTATCGGAAACAATAGAATAATATCAAAACTTTAAAATTTATGGTTTTTGGTGAAATATTGAAACGTTACAAAAACAGTAAAAAAAGAAAACTTAATAAAGCAGCACTCCAATAGGAGAGGATTGGGATTTTTGAGACGGGTTTAGTTTTTGAGTTTGACTTTGACTCCGAAATCACAAAATTCTGCATATCTGAAAGCGTCAAACTCTACTTCGACTCTAATTTTATCTATTAGTTCATTCTTTTTATCGAAAATAATCATTTTTGTCAAAACATCAATTACTCGAAAAAACATTTATTTTTCGAATGTTCGAAAATTTTGGGGAGTTGTGTGACACTACATCAAAAAACAGGATGGAATAGAAGAAAATTGTGACAATTTTTATGAAACTTTTCAAAGCTTACGAGACAACAACATAACGAACATCTCAAAACACACGAATAAAAATCGAGCAACTGACGAGCTGCAATCGTATGCAACGTATAAAAAAAGCTCGATTCACTGCACTCAAATCACGTCAAGACTTTATTTAAATGAAAATTACTTCATTACTCTATGTTTTGTTGCACAAATTTCAAAAGAGTGCTAGTATTATAAAAATCAGCATTTTTTAAATTTTGAAAAACGTAGCATATTTTCAGGCAAAATGTTCAACGGGTGATTCATTTGAAATTAGAGATTTTTCACTATTTCTGAAATCAATATCCTGAGACAGAGAGAGCCAAGTTTTCTAAAAACTTTTGATGCATAAACTATCCATTATTTATGTTTAATTTTTGTTTTGCTTTATGTAGCCAAACAAAAAAGTTTTTCATACAAATTTTGTGATTTTGACACAAAAAAAAGTTTTCACCAGAGCCAAAATATTTTGTGGGAAGTCTAACAATATGCCAAAGAACATATTAGGATGTGGGGATTTTCAATTTTTTTTTGGCGACCCAGCTTATTATACATAATGCTTATTTTTTGTAGACCTTAAGATTCTCGATAAAACAAGTCTTATTACTTTTCATCGAACGACTCACCGTTTCGGAGATATTTTTGAAAAACCAGTTTTTTTGAAAAATATCTTCCAAGCCATGACTTGCACGAAAAAAACAAAATAAACATAATATCGTCGGGTTAAAACTACAAGTAGGCATCTACATTTTTCATGTTTTGAGAAAAAAGCGTTTTAAGTTTTTTGAAATTCGTTTTTTGTATGGAATTTTGCAGTTTTCTGCTTTTTATTCTTTATATAAAATTAGGTGGAGACTATATTTCAAAAAACCGACTAGACTGGTTTATAGAACTGTTTTTTCTTCATGTTACTGTATACTTAACTCAAAACATCAGTATATGTAGATGTCTAGTTGTAGTTTTAACCCGACGATATACAATAAACATTATTGTAACTTAAAAAGTGAAATATGTATGTTGATATACACCTGTATGTAAAAAAGCTGCATAAGCTACATTAATTAGATTTTTGAAATGTTCACAACTCCGCCAATAGTCGGCCAAATCATGTGATTATTTTTTTCCTTTTTCCTCCCCTTGAGAGGGCTCCCATACAAAATTTTGATAAAAATATCAAAAAATTCCTCATTGCCGGGAGTGAGCAAAAATGTTCACCGACCCCCATTAGTTTTTCATCTAACCTTTTTTCGAATGTTCAAACCCCATTTATTTATCCAGGGGGCTCCCATACAAAATTTTTATAAAAATATAAAAAAAATTCCTCATTGGCTGGAGAGGGAAAAAATTTTAACCGGCCCTCATTAACTTTTCTTTTCCAATAATTTTCTTTAACATATTATAAACCTTGTTTCTTCTAATTAAAATTTTGATAAAACATCAAAAAAAAATATAATTGAACATACTATGTTTTCTCTTTTTTCCACCCCTAAAGGAGCCTCCCAAACAAAATTTAGATAGAAATAATCAATTTTGTATGGGAGGCCCCTTAAGTGTTGTGTAAAAGGGGCTAGTAGGTTGGAAAAAAATTTTGGAGAAAAAAAATTAAGGGGGGCCTGCGAACTTTTTTTCTTCTCCCGGCAATGAGGAATTTTTTTGATATTTTTATAAAATTTTTGTAGGGGCGCCCCCTTAACCGTTGGAAAAAATGGGGTAGTATTTATATTTAAGAGAAATGTTGGAGAGGAAAAATCAATGGGGGTCGGTGAACATTTCACCCATTCTCGGTAACGAGGAATATTTTTTTATTAATTAAAAAATTTCAAAAAATGTAGATCCCATCATTTGCCCATTCTAAAAATAGTTTTAGAATTTGTTTTTTGCTAAATTTTTTTAAAAAAATCGAAGAGTATAATCATTGATACAAATCGCAATAGAGTTTTGAGAGTTGAAAATTTAAAAAAAAAAAACATTTAAAAAAAAATTAAGATTTTTATAAAAATTTTCTTAAATTTTCAGTTTTTTAAAAATAGAAAATTAAAGACAAAATGATATCCGATTACATATGTAATGCCCCACATACAGTGGCGGATTAACCCTAAGGCACCAGTAGGCACCTGCCTAGGGCGCCAGATTTTGAGGGGGGCGGCAAATTTTCGGAGTGATAAAAAACAAATTTATAATTTAAGTATTGAACTAGATTTTATGTTACCTAAATGGTACTTTAGAAACATTTACACTCGGCACTATTTAAGCAATACGAATGGACGATTTAACCGATAAAAACAACCATGAAGTGTACCATATGGTTAAATTAAGACGATTATAAAAAATATTTAAGAAAAGTTTACTCAATGCCCAGGGCGGCAAAATGAGTGATTGAAATAGATATTGTTCTATAAGACCAAAGGACTATAAGCTCAAGAACTCTTATTAGACCAAAGGGCTATAAGCTCAAGAACTCTTATCAAATGCAAAATGGACTGTAGGGGGCGGCAAAATAAGTGATTGAAATAGATATAATTCTATAAGACCAAAGGACTATAAGCTCAAGAACTCTTATCAAATGCAAAATGGACTGTAGGGGCGGCAAAATGAGTGATTGAAATAGATATTGTTCTATTAGACCAAATGACTATATGCTCAAGAACTCTTATCAAATGCAAAATGAGTGATTGAAATAGATATAATTCTATAAGACCAAAGGACTATAAGCTCAAGAACTCTTATCAAATGCAAAATGGACCGTAGGGGCGGCAAAATGAGTGATTGAAATAGATATTGTTCTATAAGACCAAATGACTATATGCTCAAGAACTCTTATCAAATGCAAAATGAGTGATTGAAATAGATATAATTCTATAAGACCAAAGGACTATAAGCTCAAGAACTCTTATCAAAAGCAAAATTAACTGTAGGGGCGGCAAAATGAGTGATTGAAATAGATATTGTTCTATTAGACCAGAGGGCTATATGCTAAAGAACTCTTATCATGGGAATTTGTGAGAATAAATTATGCGGCCGCGAGACTGGGGAAAATGGTTGAACTGAACGATGGCCTAATCAGTATAATTCAAGCTACTCGTGACGAATTTGATCTTTACGAAAAAAAAGCTCTGGAGATATCTGTCATTAAGGAATGCAAAACGGTTTATTCAAGAAAAAGAGCGTGTGCGTTGCAGTTTGGTGAAACAAGAGATGAAGAAACTAGTGACAGAGATAATTTCTACATTTAATGTGATTTGAGATCAGTTGATCTGTGATTTAAAAATAAGATCTATGTCATATGTGAAGGCTCTGGAAAAATTTGGTGTTCTAATTGATATAGCAACCTTGGGAAACAATGAACTACGCTGAAATATTTTGAAAAAGTTTTCTTGAAGATTTAGAAAAACCATTAAGCGACGAACCTCTCCAGTTCAAGTCTTATTGTGCTGAAAAAGCTTTAATTCAAAATTTGCTTCAGGATTACTTAAGATCAACAATCGGGGAAAGTAGATTGAGTTATTTTGCTTGCATTAGATTGTGAGGATATTATTCACCAATTTGCACTTAAAAACCCTTTCGGTCATTTGTAGCCATATGGCTACATAGCTTTTTGTTTATGATTTTTTTTTTTTTTTATTGAAAAAAATGTTTCTTTTGATTACATAATAAATGGTTCTTTCATAATTCATTACCTATATACAATGTATTCTCTTTTATTTTCAATAGTCCAAGGTACACTTGCATGGTGTACCTTAGACCGTTTGTGATTACAACGGAAAAAGTAATATTTCTACTCAATGGTAAGACATAGAAATATGATTGTCACGTCATTTGATGCTGCAAGCATTGTAGAAATATAATTTAATCAAAAAACTAAAGGAACTTTTTTGGAAAGTCCAGCAAATTGAAAAAACTGAAAAGCGGACCAAGGTACTCACATCTTCCCTACAACATGAATATACCCCGGGTGCAGGGTACAAAAATGTGTATTTATGCTTATTCAGCACTAGATTTATTTTTTGTTTATTTTAAAATCAGTTCATACATTTCTCGCTATTGTAATGCATTTTAAACCAAAATAGAATAAAAAATAAAAATTTATAAATTGTTTTTCTTTAATATTTTCAAACCACTTAGAACATTTGTTGCCATATGGCTACATTCTAAAAGTCGTATTTAGAAAAAAAAATTTTTTAAACTTTTGATTGATTAGGCATGAAATGACCAACATAAAAACAAAAAATTGGATTTTTCGGATGAGAAAAAAAAAGATAGACCGAAAGGGTTAACAAAATTAGACGAAAAATTTTTTTAATGTATGAATAAACACACAAATCATAAAAGTGTTAATGTGACTTATTATCTGTTTTTATTATAAGTTTCTTTTTCTGTAAAAAAAAAATCTGAAGGGGGGGGGGGGGGGCGGCAAAAAAATAAGTGCCTAGGGCGACAAATTACTTAGATCCGCCACTGCCTACATATATTATAACTGCTGACCGAATTGATCAATGGTATAGAGGTCTAACAAGTTTGTAGTTTCTATTGAAATTGGAATACATAATACTTTATTTGTATACATTTTATACGAACAAGCATAAACGGTGTGGATTTGTATTCATTCCAATTTGGTTTGAATTTTACACCCAAACTACAGTATTTACTGTGTGGGTGTAGGGTATACAAATAAAAGTAGGAAAGTCTGGAATCAGTGTAAATTAAAATTAAAATTTTTAAAAATATTAAAATTCCCTTCAGTTCACGGAACTAGTACCGAACTAGCAAAATCGCTAGCTACCAGTAACCAGTACTAGTTCCTCCCAGATCTGCTTTATTCGTTCTCAACTGGCGAATTTAACGTGTGCATGTCATAGGTACCCAGCAGAAAATAAAACGAACACCTTCAGAAGTGGAGTAATCGATGGATGTTCTGAAAAGTAGTGAAAAAACGAACTACTCCTTTTCGGATTGATTAAGAAGCTCAAAAACGATGTACACAATGTTTTCGTTTGATTTCGGGATTATTTCAGTAACCGAATGCGCTCGTATTTTTATTTTCATTTCAGTAATTTTATTGTTTCCATGGATTTTATTTTATTTTCTTGTTTGTGTTTTGTAGCGAAGGAAAATTTATTTCAATATAATAATAAGAAAATATTTTACTATTTCTGAATAAAATTATTTATAACGGCGTAAACGGCAAAAAATCATTCATAAAGTATTCGGCGCTAAATTATGCAATTTTTCGTAAGAAAGAACAAATATTTCTTTGTAAGAGCAATGCAATTAATAACATTTCCCATTTCAGAAGAATTCAGAAAATAAGGCTACAACTACTAATCATACATCTGACACACGAATATTGAACGTGAAGCACAATTAATTTAAATTTGCTATAATGAATTTAATATAATTTTTCTTGTGGTCTTCAACAAATACATTTCATTTTCTAAAAATGGAAGTATTTTATTCATTTGCGGCTGTTCAGATTGCGCCTTCCAATCAAAGGCATAAAATAATGTTCTGTTCATACTACTACTACACAAAATTATGTTTTGTTCAGATTGCGCCTACCAATGGAAGGTATAAAATGATGTTTTATCGCAAAGAAATTCAAAGACACACATTCGTTTTCCATAGCCAAAAAGAAGAAACCCGATCCCCAACTATTCCGATTGCACCTTCTTGTAGAAGCCAACAAAGGAATGATACGATGAGCGGCCAGCGCTGAATAAAAGGAAAGTGTTTTCTGATGTGGCAATGGAATGATTCGAGCAACGAAAGGAATGTGCCAAACAGCTATGTTTGGATGATCAAACTTTCTGCTGGGTAGGGGTCAATTGCCACCCTTTGCTCTACTGCTCTCTAGCTATTTCACTAGTGAGAAGAAGCTTGCTTGTAAGGCGTTCTCTTAGTAAAGAAAAAAAAAATAAAAAAATCGAACAACCCCCACTGAGATTCGAACCTGGGGTTCAAAGTTTTTCACCTATGTATGTAGATAAATTACGAAGTCTTTATCTCATTCGTCTATAAAGCTTATTGACGTAGTTATGTGAAATTCGTATTTAAACAATTGAAAAAATTTTTGTTTTTTTTCTAAATTTTGTTTTTGTTTTTTTTTTTTGTTTTTTTGTATAAATAAAATTACTCAAATTTTGAAACTAAAAAAAGTCTCTCCAAAGAAAATTTGAAATTCAAACGTTTTTATCTCTCACGTTGTTTTGTTAGGAATAAATGTTGCACAAACAAACCACAAATTGTTGATTTCCACATGCCCTCAATTTATTACTCTGCCTATTTGCTTTCTGTCATTATCTGATTGGTAAATTTTAAGTCGAATTCCGTCTTAATGAGCAGCAGTGCAGTATCTCTACTTTGAACGAAACCGCAGCATTTTTTATAAGACATATTAAGCGACTTTCGCTATGCAAAAAATTTTAGGGTGGGTCTATAATTTTTATAAGCTAAATTAATTGCACATCAAGAAGTATTTTCAACTTGAAAATAACTCCTTCGATAAAATGAGTAAAACTCAACACTTTTATCTAATAAATGTTTTTGGAAAAAAATTAAATACATATTATAAAAATATTGATTAAAAAACTTTGAAGTCGTTGGCTTTGCGTTACCTCCCACTGTGCTACACAATGTATATCACACTATTTTCTATATGGGCGCTAAAACATTCGCATGTACATTAAACATCTTCATAATTTCTTTTTTTTTGCTTTTAAACAGGTTTCTTAGAAACTAAAAATTCTGGTGCAAGGAGAGCCCATAATATTAATATTTAGTGGTGGCGCATCGTATTTCTTTGTTTTAAGTATTGTATGGCATTGTATTTTATGGTAAAGAATACTCTTCTAAACACTTTTGTATATATCTCATGAAAGAGAAAACTTAGACGAATAGGAATTTTTCATAAAAAAGTTTATAATCATTTTTTTCGTGAAGATGTCACTTCATTAGTTTTTTAGCTTTTTTCATAAAAAAGTTTATATTCATTTTTTTCGTGATGATGTTACTTCATTAGTTGTTTAGCTTTTTTTAGCTAAAGAACTATTTTAAGCATTTTTACCTAAAAAAATAATGAAGTGACACCTTCAGGAAAAATATTATGATAAACTTTTTTATGAAAAATTTGATGCTCTTTTCAATGGCAGCAGTCCTATCCCAATGTGCACAAGAACGGGTGCTGATCCGTTTCGAACCCCTAACGTACATCAAACACGAATTCAAAACAGATTTGCCTTTTTTAATAATGTTAGTGTTGTGTTTAAAAAAAAAAAAAAAAACATTTTGAAGCGCTTATTAGCGATTAAGAAAAAAAAGAATAAAATATAACAATGCGCCTATGGTAGGATTCGAACCCGGGTAAATCCGCGGTGACGGACTCTTCGAACCCGAAACGTACTTAAATACGAATTTTAATATTGTTAATGCTATATTTTTGCAAAAAAAAAAAACGTTTTGAAGCGCTTATTAACAATTAAAAAAAGGATAAAAATCCACCTGGGCAAATCCGTTTCGAACCCGTAATGAACTTCAAATACGGATTCAAAACGGATTTGCTTTAATTAATGTTAATGATGATAAAGAGAAATGAAGAGAGATTTTTGATTCCAAATTTGAGTAATGTTTTTTATCAAAAGAAGAGAAAAAACACAGAATTTTGTTTAATAAACAAACTTTATATCTCAACATCAGATAAGTCTACATCATATAGGTCAATAGCCTAGTGTTCTAATGTCTAATGTTTTTAAATTAATACCCCGGGATCCCGGATTTGCCTCCTACCGACTTTGGGTGCATTGTTTTTTTTTTTTTTTTCTATTTGTTATTAAAAATAAGCGCTTCAAAATTTTTGTTTTTTTTTAACCAGTATTAACATTGCTAAAAGCGAATCAAGTTTGGAATTCGAATTTACGAGTTCAAAACGGATTCGATATTTCAGAGGAATTTCAACCGCAAACGGGTCCGTATAGGATCCGTAACGGATAAAATATACGAGAAAGGGAACGCATTACGGATTCGAAACGAGTCCATCTGGCACACTGGGTATACCTTAAAAGCAAATCCGTTTTTGATGTACGTTACGGGTTCGAAGCGGGTGCGTCACTGCGGATTACGTTTTTTATATTTTAATGGACTCGTAATGAGTTCGAAACGGATCCGCATCCGTTGTGCAATGTTACGCTGTTACTCTGCTACCCAGTACCTCTCTCCAGATCGTGATACCTCTAATGAGTATTGATTTTCTATTTGGTACATAAATTTAAAAAAATATAAAAAAAGAAATAAGACCGTCTGACCCCCCTCCCCCCTAGCTGAGATCCTGGTTACGCCCTTGCAAAAAATTCAATTGTAATCAAAAATTTTTTTTTTATTCGAAAGATTAACATTTGAAAATGATTTCGAGCGGTCCATCGCAATGGACGATTATGTGCGCTATAACAATCACGAAGACGTCTATAAGTTGCGCGAATCGACGATTGATTTTCAAAGTAAATTTGGATAATATCATGGCGATGTTCAAGCGCGAGTCTATTCATGATGATTTGCTAGAGCATACTGAAACAAATAGAAAAAAAAAAAAATTTTTCGTCAAAAGTCAATTTTTTGTGTTATTTTTTACAACTTCAAGTTCTATCGGGCTTAAAAAACACCCTTTACATACATAAATAATCTTATATACGTAATCTTTCACATATACAATTATACATTAAGCATTCTGTTATTACAAATCCATTATTGCAAAAGAAAATTTGAGCTATTTCCAACAACAAAAGATTATAAGAGCTACAACACAAAAATGACCTTAATTACAACGGATTTTTGTATAGGGCAACAAAATTGCACACATAGAGATTACGATGGAACAGTGGGAGTCTGCTGAAAGTCAAAAAGAGAAATTGTGATTTTGGTCATTAGTTGTTGATCGAAGCAAAACACACAACAAAATAGAAACATAAACTGATACACGAAATTAACAAGAAGAAGAACGATATAAAGAAAAATCAAGTTTGCCGTAAACAAATTGGTAATTGCAGAAGGTTGCTCCAATTATTGACAATTTTGAGACTTTTAGTTAAAAAGGTAAAATGTTAAACGCAACTTCGACTGGAGTAGAAACACTTTAGCCGGCTATATTTGAAGCATTGAACCAGCGTTGCTAGTTGGTTATATTTTATACATTTTGCGTAACATTTTGATCTCTCACATAACTTGTAAGTGAAATTTGTATTTTGGCAATTTTTCGTAACTTTTACGGTTTTTCACATAACCAGGCCCGTGCGCACGGGGGGGATTTTGGGGGTTCAAACCCCCCCAGGAAGATCTTTTACCCAAAAATAAATATTTATGAATTTAAAATATGTATTGAAATAAAGTAGAATTAATCTAATTAGTTCACGTACCTATAATTTTATTTATAATATCATAGTCCACGGCGCTGTCCTGAGAATTTAAATAACGATAACAACACCCTTCTGGGGTTATTTCATATTATGAAAGCCTATCTAATTCTGCATATTTTGGTGAATTTTTAAAAAAATCGTCAGAGCGGTTTTTGAAAAAAAGCCAAAAAACCGTTAAAATTAAAATGAAAAAAAAGTTTTGAGTTGACACACAAAAATAAAATTTTTATCAATATTTTAGCAAATAATGATTATAATGTGTATACATTATGAAAGCATATTAAATTCTTCAGAATATAAGACTAAGTAAAAAAAAATCGATGAGCCGGTTTTCAAAAATATGGCAAAAAACCGTTAAAATTTCAATGAAGATCAATAGTTTTAGTCGACATATGAAAATTAATTTTGCTTATTATTGCAACAAATAATGAAAATTATAAATATACACACATATTATATATATCATGTATGTGGCATTATCCTACTTTACATTTCAGATTTTTTCTAAACAGGACTAAAAAAAAAAACTAAATTTCGGTATGGCACTGCCATGAACTCTAAAACCAAAAAATTAATAACACATAATGCAACAGTAGTTGCAATCTCCATCAGTTTATGGCCATTTAAACAAATGATGTCAGCGTAGAACAAAAGTGAGCCAATTTTGGCTCGCCTGCAACAACAAGAATATTTCAGTGCAACAATCACAGAAATATGTTTTGTTGATCAAATTGCCGAAGTAGTGCGAAATTTTCGGCAATGTGTTTGTTGTTTTACAAATGCCAAACTTTCGCAACGACGCAAGGGCATTGCGTATCAACGCTTGAATACCCCTAATTTTTGAGTGCGTACGTAGTTTTCAGAAATTTTAAAAATTGTTTGAATAATATTGTTGTTGTAAGCGAGCCACAAAAAAAAACTACAAAAAATAGTTTTTGTGATTGTTGTCTTAAAATTTGAAGTTGTTGCAAAAGCGAAAATTTTGCGCTGCCTGCGTTTGGCTCAGTGATTTTAAAACGCAGACACCCTTGATTTAAACCTTGTACCAAACACCAAGATTCTTATACGATATATATTTATATACCATATTATGAGTTCCAATGAGGGGTCAATTTGTAAATAATATAAATTTTTAAATATTTACTCTTTAATAAAAAAAAAATAATGAGCCTAATGTAAAAATGTACGGTGGCAATAGTATTTTGACATCACCTTGTTCATAATCACTTTTTTACAGCAAAAATTGCGAATCGAACGATTGAAATTTATTTCGAATGCTTGGAGTGTGCTGAACTAAAAAAGTAAAAAAAAATGCTGACTCGTGCAGTGTTGTCGATTTTTTAACAAAAAAAAAAAAAATTTCTAGGTATGACTTCACTTAAACTGATCTGTACAAATAACGGCTAGTCCGATTTCAACAAAAACATATTCCTTAAAACCCAATTAAATTATTTTTCTGGTGATATATTATGTGTTGTGATCGATTAAAAATTGGTTGAGTTATAGTGGTTGAAAATTAAAATCTTGATGATACAGCCCCATTCCCGTTAAGTTTTTCTGAACTAACTGTTGTAACGTCCCGAATGACGTCACAATATTATAAAATATAATATAATAAATATATGATAAAACAAACAAACAAACAAAAACCTAAAACAATTAAAACAATAACCACAGCCACATTAATCAATTCATGTGCATGAAAGCAACAACAAATATACTGTTGCCACACATATGCATACACACAATGAAAATTACAAACCGGTCTGTTCCCGGCTCGCGACTATAAAAGCACGAATGCAAACACAGAAGGCAGGCAGTCGCAGCCAGACAACCGATGCGAACACATCAATTGCCAAGCACTTGATAGAAGTAGCAATCGAAGAATTGTTTAATTTTGTAAAAGCCTCGTAGTTACTAGGTATCTTAGGGTAGTTAGTTTGCACGTAGCGACCTGGAAGATTTATTATAATCTGCCACATAGGCTTCCTGGCACCTTAATTGACAGAAACATTATCCTACTGCACTGGACACTTTTTATAGTATCCATATAGTGTACGTAGCAACCAGGAAGACTTATTATAGTCTTCTACTAAGGTTTCCTGGGCACCTTAAGTGACCAGAGTAAGTATCTACGGTGCTGAACACTTTTTATAGTATCCTTATAGTAGCCGTAGTCTTAGGGTAGTTAGTTTACACGTAGCAGCTTGGAAGATTTATTATAATATTTTGTAAACTAAAAGTTTTGGATTGTCTTTTAGTCTGACCCTGGACACCGCTGACGCCTACCTCAGCCCAATACCAAAACTATCGTTACACTGTGTGAAAAAGTTAAAGATTTATAATTGTGTCGAAAGCCTATTTAATTGCAAAAATTTTAAGGCCTTGAGAACCAAAATCGGAAAACAATTGACAGACTTTTCGGCTTTTAAGTAAATAAATTACCACTAAAAATTTAAAGCTCAAAAACTGCACACAAACACAAAGGAAAATACAAGGGAGGAAAATGTGATAAAATTTCTAAAAAAAAATCATTTAAAACTAGTAAGGGTGTAAATTTTGGCCCGGCCAAAAAATAAATACCCTACACTGCAGTATTTTGAAAATTTTGCTTATATGGGAGGTGCCACTCCCTCTTGCCCGAGTACACCCAGTTTTTGTTCAGAGCTTGCATTTATAGTTTTTATTGTCAGAGTGAAATTTAGTTGGATTATCTCAAAAAACTCTTTCAGTATAGCATTTTGATTCTTTTGCTTACATGGGAGGTGCCACGCCCCCTTGTCTGATTTCACCCAGTTTTTGCTGAGAGCTTTCATTTATAATTCTTAGTGTCTGAGTCAAATTTGGTTCAAATATCTCAAAAAACGCTTTCAGTATAGCGTTTTGAAGCTTTTGCTTATATGGGAGGTGCCACGCCCTCTTGTCCGAGTACACCTAGTTTTTGTTCAGAGCTTGCATTTATAGTTTTTAGTGTCAGAGTGAAATTTAATTGGATTATCTCAAAAAACTTTTTCAGTATAGCATTTTGAAACTTTTGCTTATATGGGAGGTGCCACGCCCCCTTGTACGATTTCAACCAATTTTTGCTGAGAGCTTTTATTTATAATTCTTAGTGTCTAAGTCAAAGTTGGTTCGAATATCTCAAAAAACGCTTTCAGTATAGCGTTTTGAAGCTTTTGCTTATATGGGAGGTGCCACGCCCTCTTGTCCGAATTCGCTCAGTTTTTTTTTCAGAGCTTGCGCTTACAATTCGTAGTACTTATATGTATTGTGGTTGCATTGTCGTGAAAAATACTCCTAAAATTGCATTTTGAATATAATTTTTGTATGGGCGGTAGGCGTGTCCGTTGACCGATTTTGCTCATTTTCAATCCCCCGAGCTAACTTTGACGATGAAGGCAGTGTACCAAATTTCATTGAATTATCTTGCTCAGTTTTCCCAAAAAGTGTATTTCAACACACAGCCAGCCAGCCAGCCAGCCAGCCAGCCAGCCACCCAGCCAGCCAGCCAGCCAGACAGACGGACATGGCTAAATCGACTCAGGAGGTGACGCTGATCAAGAATATATATACTTTTCTATACCTGCCACGCCTCCTTCTCTGCGTTACAAACGGAAGGACAAAGTGAATATACCCTGGGTGTAGGGTATAAAAATATATGTATATTAGAGGGGTCCAAATTTTGTATGGAAAAACCAAAAGTGTTAAAAAGTCAAGGTGCGCGCGACTTTTCTGAATCCTTGGATCCTGCTGATTACAAAAAGTGCTTTGGAACCAAAAAAAAAATTGCGTTTAGATATTCCGCAACGAGCTTGAAGGTACTTTTTTAGGAATTTTTGAGTACTTTTTTTAATTTAAACGCTATATCTTTTCAAGCAGATAAGGTATTTGCAAAAATTAAATTGCATTTTTGTAAGAATATTTTGAGCCAAAATCTGCATCAATATTAATAAATCTACTCCTTCCCAATTTTTTCTAGCAGCACTTTAAACTTCAAAATTTGTTAATTTTTTGTAAAACACATAAGAAAATCCAAAAATTCTTAAAGTAGCCGTTAAAAAAAAAAAAATACCCGTGTCTCGTCGTTTTTCTCCAGCACGTCAGATTTTTTTTTAATCGATTTTTGAAATTTTTTAATCCACTGTACATGAAAAAACAAAAATAACGCATTCTTGTGTTAAATCGATGAATTTAACTATACGATCCTTACATCTGAGGTGTATCATGTGTTCAGTAAACTTATGTAGGATATTACGAGGAATATTTTTGTAGACGCCCCCACATGTAGGTCATTTTGACCAACATGTGGGGGTTTTAGAGGGTTAAAATTGTCTACAAAAATATTCCTCGTAAAACCCTGCATAAGTTAACTGAACACATGATACACCGCAGATGTAAGGATCATATAGTTAAATTCATCGATTTAACACAAGAATGCGTTATTTTTGTTTTTTCATGTACAGTGGATTAAAAAACTTCAAAAATCGATTGAAAAAAATCTGACGTGCTGGAGAAAAACGACAAGACACGGGTATTTTTTTTTTAACGGCTACTTTAAGAATTTTTGGATTTTCTTATGTGTTTTACAAAAAGTTTCAAATTATCGAACAGTTTATTACAAAAAAACGAAAAAATAGGCAAAAGCGCATTTTAGTAATTTATCAATGAATTATATACAACTTTTACATTTTTCCATCGATTTTCTTAAATATGTAGTATCTTATTTGCTTTATAAATATATAGACTATGAATTAAAATCGGTGCATGTTCAACAAAATAAGAAATACCTGTGTTTACCTAATTTGCCTGCACTACATCTCTTTTTTTTTAATTTTTAGGACAGTTCAAAAACAGCTCAGAACTCCATTACTTTTGAAATTCGCATACATTTTTTTCTTCAATTGAACAAACAGAATGATAATCTATGTCACGATGTAAGCGAATTTGAACTTTAAAATGAGCTGTTTTTGAATTCAGTGCAAACAATTTACACTTAGATGACTACATAACGATTTTTTTTATATCACACTAAAAACTTTTTCTTTTCTTGCAACACCCAAAAGTTCCGTCCGTTATAAGGTCGGAATCGTAGAAACGTTTTATCGCCACCCTAACATTTAGAAAACTTAAGTTTTGTTTTAACCATTAAGAGAATTAGCACACAGTTAAAAATGATAGTTTACTTTTGATTCCATTCGGTATTGATTTTAAACTGTTTTGGTATTAAATTCAAAATTTATTCCAAAACAGGTTGAAATTTATTCCGGTAGGTTTTAATTTTATCACAAAAAATAATCAGGCATGTCGTGAAATCCGATTGATTTCAATCGGATTTCATTTGGGAGGCTTTTTGATGAAAACGGTGAGTCGAACGATAAAAAGTATTAGAATCTCTTTTGTGGAGAACAACAGGTTCTACAAATAGCATTGATTTGCATTAACGAAAAAATAATCGTTTAGGAAATATTCTTAAAAAACCGCAAAAAGTAGAAAAATTTGATTTTATTGAATATTTTCTAAACGGTTATTTTTACGTTAATGCAAATCAATACTTTTTGTAGAACCTGTTTTTCTCCACAAAAGAGATTATAATACTTTTTATCGTTCGACTCACCGTTTTCATCAAAAAGCCTCCCAAATGAAATCCGATTGAAATCAATCGGATTTCACGACATGCCTGAATAACTTTTAAACCATTAAGTTTTTTCAATTTTTTAAAACCAAAGTGGCTTAAAAACAATCCAAAAATAACTTTAAATTCAAAAAACTAATCATTTTTAGTTTTAAAATAAGTCTAATAAAAGTATTAAAATATTCTCTGCGCCAATTTTAATACTTTTGGTTTGAAACTAATGCCATCAAAATTTTAATTTAGCTTGGAGAGACTTTTTAGTTTCAAAATTTGAAAAACTTTATTTATCAAAAGAGCATAAAAAAGAGAATGAGAATAAAATAAAACTAGTCACGGTGCAAATTATTTACGTGTAAAAGTGTCACTAAAATCGGTTGCGATGAAAAAATTTGTTTTTTTTTTTTTTTGCTGATTCAGAATCTGTTTTTAACGAAATCCTATTTGAATCCCGTTTTAAAGTTATACTAAAAATACCTTTTATACCAATGCGCGCAATGGACTTCAATAGACTTTACACATGATTAACCATGCATAAATAAATAAAATTCAGGTGAAAAAAATTCACTTGGAATTTTTTCGCAGAAATATTCTTATTTTCCTGGGCTAATAATAAAATTTGCATATAAAATAATATTAAAAATAAATGGGTACATAGGCTTTTGGGCTTAAAACTAAATATTTTCTTATGCGTTTATAAAAGCTAAGAATAAAATATGGAATCAAAAAGTGTCGCTCAGATCTGGTTTCGGAGGTATACCCATTGGATGTTGCGGATATATGTAGCTTTTCTAAAAATCAATATAAGTCAGAAACGCCTCCATTGATTTCCAAAATATGGATAGTGATCCAGAATTTATTATACCCTACACCCAGGGTATATTCACTTTGTCCTTCCGTTTGTAACGCAGAGAAGGAGGCGTGACAGATATAGAAAAGTATATATATTCTTGATCAGCGTCACCTCCTGAGTCGATATAGCCATGTCCGTCTGTCTGGCTGGCTGGCTGGGTGGCTGGCTGGCTGGGTGGCTGGCTGGGTGGCTGGCTGAGTGGCTGGCTGTGTGTTGAAATACACTTTTTGGGAAAACTGAGCAAGATATTTCAATGAAATTTGGTACACTGCCTCTGTCATCAAAGTTAGCTCGGGGGATTGAAAATGAGCGAAATCGGTCAACGGACACGCCTACCGCCCATACAAAAAATATATTCAAAATGCAATTTTAGGAGTATTTTTCACGACAATTCACCCAAAATACGCATAAATACTAAGAATTGTAAGAGCAAGCTTTGAGAAAAACTGAGCAAATTCGGACAAGAGGGCGGGGCACCTCCCATATAAGCAAAAGCTTCAAAACGCTATACTGAAAGCGTTTTATGAGATATTCTAACCAAATTTGACTTAGACACTAAGAATCATAAATGAAAGCTCTCTCAAAAATTGGGTGAAATCGGACAAGAGGGCGTGGCACCTCCCATATGAGCAAAAGCTTCAAAATGCTATACTGAAAGAGTTTTTTGAGATAACCCAACCAAACTTCACTCAAATACTACAGACTATAAATGCACGCTCTAAGCTAAAACTAGAGGAACTCGGACTAGAGGGCGTGGCACCTCCTATATATGCAAAAACGTTAAAACACTATGCTGAAAACGTTTTTCACTCAGACACTAAAATCTATAATTGCAAGCTCTGAACAAAAACTGGGTGAACTCGGACAAGAGGGCGTAGCACCTCCCTTATGAGCAAAATTTTAAAAATACTGCAGTGTAGGGTATTTAATGTTTAGCCAGGCCAAACTTTACACCCTTACTAGTTTAAATTCGGTTTGTAATTTTTGAGATATTATGATTTTTCCGAAATTTGAACCGATTTGTTTTTTAAAAAGCAAACTCGGTGTTGGATATATTATAGACTGTTCCGCGGCCGAAGGCCTCCGCGAAGCCGGTATTGGATTTTTGGGAGTTTTAAATGCTGAAGGCCGCCCACTTGCCCCTTTTCTTATGTAAAATTATTGTGGCTAGCGAAGCCGACTTCAGAAAAGTCGTAATATCTCGAAAACTACGAGCATTTCAAAAATTTTTGGATCTATAGCTTATTAAATTACCTTTCATATGACATCCATGTTTTGGAAATCAATGCACTCGTTTTTAACTTACATAGATTTTTAGAGAAGCTATATCCTTAACTTCCGATGGCGATATCTCCGAAACCAGATCCGAGCGACACTTTTTTTTACACAATTGGTGTTTGTGAGCTAAACTGTATTATTGTTCCGGCTTTTGTTTTGCGATTAGCAAATTTTCGTAATAATTTTTTTTTTTTCGTAGAGAAGGTTTGACTTTACCAAATTTTCATTGGATTTCTTAGTTGGACACTTGAACGAACTATTTGCTGTTTTTTGGCTTTATTGAATCCACTAATGGGGCTATTTTCTTGAACTTTGTTTGATCTCGATCACACCCACTTAACTTCCTTCTTCCAATGCACTCCATACATTATTTGATCAAACCTCACAAAATAAAGGGTTGTAGGGTTTTTTATGATATTTTTCTTATTGTAGTGTTTGAGAGGACAAAATAGTTTTATTTCTTTATATTTTGCAACGTTTTACCAATGGTTTATCATTTTTAAGTGTAATTTGTAATTTTTACCAAATCTTAATTTCAGGAATATGACGAATTTTATTTTACTTAGGCTAGCACACACAGGACTTTGCTTGTTTCCAACTTTTCGTAGATATTTTAAGAAAATTTATAATTTAATTTTAAGAGTGAGTCTTCGTTAAAAATTAAATAAAAAATTAAAAATTAACGAAAGGTTAAGGAGGGAGGGAGACGAAAAGAAATGATCTAAACCAAAAAATCCCATAATCCATAAATCCACAAAATAACATTTACAAATCAATAAATAACATTAACAAACAAATCAATTGTGATATCCCGGTGGCGAACGGCAAGACGATTCATCGATGACAAATAGAGATAAAATTAGATCATAGGTGACAAACGGAGACATTTGTATGACTTCATGCGTGAACTTTTAGAACAAATGTCCAAAAAATCACTAATGACTTATGCTGATAATTTCACTGAGTCGTCAGTGTGCTAGCGACACGTCGCAGACAATATCAGTACGATTCCCTCATGAATAAGTCACTAATGCGTATACTTCCGAGTGAGTTGTAGAGGAAAATGTCATCGAGTTTTCACCAATGACTTTGTCACAAACATGTCAGCATAAATCTAGCAAAAAAAAATTTTTTTTTTTTTTTGTTTTGCATTTGTTTTTATTTATATTTATTAAGTAATCAAAATATTTTAATTTACATTTATTAAATATACAATTTTATAAAGATGACACTAACAACTCAGGCCTTCGACTCTAAATAAAAATACTTAGTACATATTAACAAATGAAAATAACTACGTACTATTAAACATGTCATAGTTATGTCATGTATTCTAGTCAAATCTGAGAGGTGGTGCCTTGGTGAGATATTAGGTGCTAAAAGTCGAGAAAACCTGTTTTATACAAATATCACGCTAAGGTCGGTCCACAATTTTATAGTTCAGAAAATTTTCAATAAAAAAATTATGAAAGTTGTTTCGTTTGACTTTTAGTTTAGTAGATATCCTATTTTAAGGTATTTGCCGCATACAAGTGTTTGTTTATAGTAATACGAGTATGACTGTTGATTTTAAAAGTAGTATAACTCATCAACTGTAAGTCGTAAAAAAACTATTTTTGCGGGTTTTCTATTTGAAATTATCTGAGCTACAAATAGTGAACAAATTTTTTTTTTCTAGAAATAACCCTTAGCAAGATATTTGCAAAAAACCAAATTTCTCTACTTTTAGCAAGTCTCAAGATTTGACCATAACAAAAGTTCATTTCTTCTATTGGAATAACACTCAAAAAAATTCAGATTGAATACTATGATGTAGGTCATCCAGCCGCTGTCAGTTAATCTATTTGATAATGCATTTTTTATGTTTTGATTGTGCTTTGTGGCAATTTTCAGGCCATCGAATCAATCTGCATCGAACTTGAAAATACATTTGTCTAACAGCAAAATTTTGGGTGATATTCTTCATGGGTAGGTCGACGACAGAAATCTATTGCAAAGATAAAATTCAGACGTTATAATAACTCCATTATTAAAAGCCTTTTCTTAAGGACATTTTAACTCACCTCAAAATGTTTAGTCTGTCTGAATTTAACAGTTATAAAATACATCTTTTTAATTAAAATTAATCACATTTTGTAGGAGGACACAATATTTTGTTATTTATTTCATTTCGCTTGACAAACTGACCACAAAAATAACAATCGGCTGTATCTATGACTTTTACTCGTTGATGGCGACATGCAACAGACAATGTCATGCAGCCGTAAACTCGTTATGGACTTTTAACAGACAATATCACCGATTCGAAACATTTCAGAAGTTTAGAGACACTTGAGTGATACTGTCCAACAGAGAATACTAACTTCCTGACGTCCCCATTGTGAGTCATCGATGAAAAAATCGTTTCGGAAAATTTCATGTAGAGCGCTCTATGTTCGTGTTATTGTCTTGATGATTCATTGATGACAATATCATTATGGATGATGTCGCTCAAAAACGCCACCGGGATTGTTCATTATTATAAAAATTTGGGAGCCAAAAGTGACTTGCGCCAAAACTTTGAAATAAAACTTACGTTTTCATGGTGTAAAACGTAAGCTGACAGTGTTGGGTTGTGACCACCTTATGTCGAATACTTATATATACGGATAATATGGATAATAAAGTCCCAACAATGAATGGTGAAATGAATTTTATTTTACTTTACTGAAAAGTTTGCCAAAGAATTTATTTCCTCAAATATGCCTAAAAGTATGTTCCTTTTTTCTCAAGTTATAAAATGCGACATCTCTGGTGCTTTATTTTTCATGAAAATTGCGATGGAAAAATTAAATGTTTCGATAAATTGTAACAGATTTTCATCGATTAAAATGTATAGCCAAATAGTCTTTTTTTTTTAGGCCTATATTTTCACCCCGCAGCGTCAGATCCGAGTAAACTTTTGTTGACCAAATTTTGTTCCACAGTGTTATTTAAGCTTTCTTTCAACCACAACCTTAATTAAAATAATGAAAACAACCCTTATAATGTAAGAAAAAAATTATATTCCTCTTTACTTTCATCATCCGAGCGACGTGCACTCGTTGATATCTTGTTTTGAAATGAAAATACGCATACAGAAAAATGTATTTGCGTTCACATTTTCAAATAACTCATCAAATCACTCGTCAAATCAGCGAAAAATCAAAAATTTTTGATTTTCTTCAAAGTTCTTGACAAATTTTTTGAAGAAGCGTTCTCACTATCAAAAACTCATCTAATCCATACACATTTTTTTGACGTCAAAATTGGTGATGCCAAACAAATTCGAACTCATCAAAAAAATTTTTGCAATTTGATAGTCTGTACATCCCAATTGTGGATTTATAACACATTACCAAATTTTTCAGATTTTTCACAAAAATGTGTAATTATTGTTTCCATTTTTTTTGGACAATATTTTTGTAGCAATATTTTCAGATTTTTTTTCTTTACTGAGCTTGCGGTTGACGCGTAAAATGATCGCAGCCCGTTTCTCTAAGGAAATGGGTAAGAGGAACGTTTCTCAGGGGAAAGGGTATGAGAAATCTAGCTCCGTTTCTTAAAACATCGGGTTTCTATGATAAACGGTGCAAATGCCGATTATGAATTTATATTTCATGGTTGCCATCAGTTTTTACTTCTATTTCGCATAAATCAAACTTTTTAAATAAAAAAAAAAAAAAAATAGAATATTAATGGAATATCCTCAGAAAATAGTCTTTAAAACAATCATTTAAATTTGTGAAAATCATTTAAAAATAGTGGAGTGCCTGGGGCTTTTAACCTAGGATTTCTACAAGACCGAATGAATTTATATGGTTGGGATGGGATTTTGTTTTAAATGCCATAAAAAAAAAAGTTTACCCAAAATTTTATTGTGCTTTTGATTTGTGTATTAACTATAAAAAGTTAGTATAACACTACATTAAAAATAATTGTAACAATTTGCAAACCATTTTTTCTAAACTAATTTGAGGTCGCTGAACACGAAAAACGCAATTTTTTTTTTTTCCTTCTAACCGTTCCCGAGTTATTCGGCCATTTTAATTTTCGAGATTATAGCATCATATACATCAATATATTTGTATAACGCCAAGTCCGACCGATTTTATTTTACCACGATTACAAAGAATGACTAATGGCGTTTCTAACGGGTGTACCAATGATTATGCTCCGAATAAAATTAACTGAGTTATAGCACGAAAAACTTAGATTTTTAAAAAAAATTTTTAAATTTTCCATACCAACGTCAAATGAAAAACTTAGTTTTTTGCATATATTTATTTAAAAAATTTTTTTTAACAAATTCATTCAATGGCATATTTAATTCCAAACATTTTAAGCTAACTTTGAGCAAAATCGAATGAAATCTCGTGAAGATATTAAGGTTTTAGTGCAATGAAGGCATATCGTTTTCTTTCAAAAATTTTTACTTTTGATGCAATTGCAACCCGGTCCGAAATGTTCTTCTACAAAAAATGATGAGAGCTTCTTTAAAATGTTCAATGAGTGTAGAATGGCCGATGTGGAAGCTGAAAAATAGGATCTGTTGACTTAGGCTGAACATTTTGAAAATGCTCTGGACAACTTCTCATCATTCTTATTGCACCAAATCCTTAATATGTATCTTCAAGAAATTGCATTCGATTTTGCTCAAACTAGGCTTAAAATGTTTGGAATTAAAATTGCCATTGAATGAAATTTAAAAAAAAAATTTTTTTTCAAATAAATAAATGCGAAAAACTAAGTTTTTCATTTGATATTGATATGAAAAATTTTTTAAAATTTTTAAAAAATCTGAGTTTTTCCTGCTATAACTCAGTTAATTTTGTTCGGAGCTTAATCATTGGTATACTTGTTAAAAGAGCCATTACTCATTCTTTGTAAGCGTTGTAAAATAAAATCGATCGGACTTGGCGTTCTACAATAACTCGGGAACGGTCCAAAGAAATAAAAAATAAGTGGGTTTTTCGAGTTCAGCGACTCTAAATTAGTTAAGAAAAAATAGTTTGAAAAATGTTCCATCTATTTTGGATTTAGTGTTGTATTAACTTTTTATAGTTATTGCTTAAATAAAGAAAAAATCAATTGCACAAAAAAATTTTTGGTAAACTTTTCTTTTTATGGTATAAAAAACAAAATCCCACCCCAACTATATAAATTCATTCACTCTAATAAATATCCTAGGTTAAAAGTCTCAGGCACTCCACTAATCGTAAAACACATTTAAAATTACTATTTTTATCTCTGTAACGGGTAATTCTACAGAAAAATTCTAGTAAATTTCTTCGTAATTGAAGTTGTTTCCAATACCGACTACGGTGTTTTGTCCAAAAAGGCAAAACGAAGAGGCCTACTGCGTTTAACTTTTCATAAAACTATGTTCATTTTCAAATCGCGATATCTCATGAACGGTAAGTCGGACGGAAAAAGTGTTGGTAAAGACATTCATAGAGAATAACATGTTCTGCAAAATCTAAGAAAAAAATTTTTTCTGCGGAATATTTTGCAAAAACAGTTTTTTTCTAAATTTTAAGTTTGTCAAAAGATATCTCCTAAACTTTAAGTCGTACAAAAAAAAAAAAAAAAAAACAAAGTGTTGTTTGTAGAACAAACAATTCCCTATAAGCTGGTATTTTTGTTTTATTGCTGCGACGCTCCGTTCATGTATTATCACAATTTAAAAGAAAAAATCAGTTTAAAAACTTCGAAAAACTTTCCAGGTAAGTCTACCAAATGACCGCACTACTAAAAAGCTCACAACTTTTTAATAGATAAACTTTTTTATTTATATTTTAAGCTAAGCATTCCACTATTAATAATTAAATTTCATGCGGTCTTGTAGAAGTCCTAAGTATACAGTGTTTTTAACTCCCTGGGAACTCTACTAAAATAGTTTTAGCCTCAAAACGTTTGAATAAACGCTGAATAGGCCTGACATTATATAATTCGTATTATTGGACGTCGACTGCATACATATTTTAGTTACCACATGACGTATGAGTGATTTTTTCGATATGAATTTCGATCTCGGGGCACCTGACGGTTCGGCAAGGGACCAACCATAAATTCAAAACACTTCACTTAAGTATGTAAAACTAAATTTTTTTTCGTAAACTTACAATAGCTTCTAGATGCTTTAACGGTAACGGAAATATTTTTCATCTTTGAAACGAAGAGATATATAACCAAGAGATGCAAAGAAGCACTGGAGCAGTTTTTTGGAGTTTGTATTAGCCATAGACGGTAGCTTTGACGAAATTAGAAGTTGAACAGCAGCGTAATTCAATTTAACACTTTATTTTTCTTATTTTCATTAAAAATTAAATAAAAGAACTCACTCGTGGACTCACTCGCGGCACTTTTCTGCATATCAATACGAATTATTTTGATAGCAAATTTACGCCTTCGATATAATTTCACGCGCTGAACCGGCACAATAATCGCGATTAGTCAACGGCACTTTCTGAACTGAGCGACAAGGGACGAATGTTGTCAACTCTTTGGGCATTCACAGTGTTTACGCTTTACGCAATTCACATCGTACTTTGGGTCAAAATTTAGGTACATGCCTTATGAGCACTATAACAGCTGTGTTTTAGTCGACTGTTTTCTGTGTTCAACTAAGCACTTTCTGCGAAACGTATTAAATTAAGCACTTTAATTGTTGCTTTCCCATATGTTTCTCAGAAAGTACCTTATTAAACACTGAAAACTGTCGTCTAAAACACAGGTAATCTTATATAGTCCTTATACAAGTGAAAAGTACTAAGTCTGTTTTTGAAGTTTTGAGTTATTTGGTAATGGCGATATAAAAATAGGCACACAAAATCGGTTTAGTCCCTGTTTCTATACCTAAATATCAACCGATTTGCTTGACTTTTTTTTTTTTTAAAAAAAAAGGTTGTGGGGAAGAGCAGTGCATAGGATAACACTTTTTTACAAATAGTTCTATCGCCCGACAATTTAGTCTGTCGTGTGAACCAGCACTTACTGATATTTTGAATGTTTTTGATACTTTTGGACTTTTACCGATATTTTGGATGATTTTTCGATATTTTTAGACTTATACCGATTTTAAATAAGGATATCTCCTAAGCTATAAATCACACGAAAACAATTCGGACGTCATTCTAGTAGTAACCGTTATCGAAATATTTGCAAAAAATTATCTTTGTGACCTTTGACCTTCAATAAAGTTTTTTATCTCATACGGGATCAATGGTTTTTTGGTATATCTAAGGTCTGCACTGATTTTCAACTTTTTTCTAACTTGCG
Source organism: Calliopum simillimum (assembly GCA_951812925.1). Classification (NCBI taxonomy): domain Eukaryota; kingdom Metazoa; phylum Arthropoda; class Insecta; order Diptera; family Lauxaniidae; genus Calliopum; species Calliopum simillimum. The sequence continues at coordinate 700,060 of OX638369.1, forward strand.
AGATATATCCTTTTTTTGCCCTTGATAAGGTGTTGCCCACAAAATTTCATCAAAATAGCTGATACAAATTGCGAGATATAACGTTAAAAGGTGGGCGTGGCACTAATGTTATGGTTTAGATCAGCGCTTGGTATTCACTCTCGGCACCTACTTCTCAAATTTAATCAAAGTAGCTTTATACTTAGATTGCGAGATGTGAATATTTTAAAATTTTCAATCGTTACGCCCAGTGCGCGGTATTCATGTTCGGCACCAATCTACAAATTTCATAAAAAAATCGCATAGTCTTTTGATTAGGTCCTTAAAAACATGCCAAAAAGGAACTACGACATTTAAGGGTTTTTATAGCAGATATCGGTAAATGGATCATTTAAGAAGAAAAAAACAGCGCAGTGCTATTAAGTTAGATGGGGGAAATTGGAGTGGGGGGAGGGGAAGAAATGCACCCTTTTTTAGCGAACAAAGCAAAATTTCGATATTTCTTTTATTATATATATTTGTATGTTCAGTCCAGTCGAGTTACATCCGCTATTGTAATTAGCCCCCATAAGGGGACCCCCATACAAGAACTAGATAAAAATATAAAAAAAACTCTTCGTTGCCTGCAGGGTATAAATGTTCAAAGGCCCCTATTGTTTTTTCATCTCCTTGGTTAAACGATCTCTGGACCGAGTTCGGACGCTATGTACAAAATTCATCGAATTCAATAGCTCCCAAAAAATATTAAAATGATTTCGACTGGTGTGATGAGCACACCAAGACCAAGACCAAAACCATAGCAGTCTTGGTCTTGTTCTGGCACATTCTGTCTTGGTCTTGGTTTTGATATTGAGTCTTGGTCTTGACACAATTTTCAGAGATATTGATTATTCAAAATTCCAAAGCTATATTTTTCCAAAGCAGTTGGGTTTTTAAGATGCCATAATACAAATTGAGAGATGATTTTATCATCAAAACGGGAGTGAAACAACTTTTAACTATAAATTACTAAGACTGAAAAGCAGTCTTGGTCTTGACGATTATCGTGAGCAAGACCAAGACCATAGCAGTCTTGGTCTTGATCTTGGTCTTGCAAAAATATCAACGTCTTGGTCTCGCAAAATTACCAAGACCAAGACTTATTTTGCTCATCACTTAAAATATATAAGGGTGACTTCCTAAATGTATATACACAATGTTCAAGCAGTTTTGTGCCAGCATCTAAACTGCAACAGCATTTAGCATTGAACGACATTGGAAAAACTATCCTTTGCTGTATTTGCGCAAGGGAACACTTTATTTATAAAGTAATACATTTCACTATTCAAAAATAAAATGGTTGGAAAAAAATGTATCTATTAGTGAACTGTTTCAATGAGATCAGTGGAAATTATTTTAAATATTTCTATAAATTGATCAAAATAACAACTTCCTATATTTTTCTCAAGACTTTTCCCATAAAATTGTCTCCTTTTTCCGTTTTGCACAGTGTTCTGCTTTGTTTTGCAGTCTTGCTGTCAAAAACTGTTATTTTTTGGCAGTATCAAAACAAATTTTTTTTTTTTTAAAAGGATCAACAACAAAGTTGTTATTTTTTGGCAGTATCACGGGTGTTTAAAACATTTTTTAACCCTCCAGTTGCATCACACGGAAAGTTTTTATATTTTCTTGTTAAGGGTACTTTCCTTAACATATAAAAAAAAACTAAGAAAATCCGTTGGGCGCTTTTTTTTAAATCGAATTTTCCGTTTTTGGCAAAGTTGAGTTAAGTCAAAAATAACATGCGAAAACTAAAATCAATAAAAAGGAACACGAATAGTCATTTTTAACTAACTTTTGGATGCTGAACTCAAATCTGTTAACAAAATCGATCTATCGCTACAGAATTCTGAGATATCCTAACCCAAAAATTACCAAAATATAAGATTTTTCGTGATTTTTTCCTACTTTTGAGGTTATGTAACACGACAGTGTAATACTTTGTCATAAAACATGTTATGTTAGTCAAAAGCACATATCTTTGCGTACAAAACTCTTTTTAAATCATATCAATATCTTTTTTTTTTCTTGGAGTTATCCTAACCTAAAAATTTAAAAAGAAACAAAAACAAGATTTTCGACTACGTTGGAGGCTACATAGAGAACGCACGAAATTTTTTTGGTCTTTTATACAAACTGCATCACTTATAATCATTTATTGTCTTCAAAATGAGGTATCAAGTAGTCATCTACGATTTTTCTATACAAAGTTATGAGCTCTTTAATATGACATCAAGAAACACAAAACCGTTATTCCAAAACAAGTAATACACTGAAGCTAAAAAGTTAGTTTGCTTAAAATTGTTGTGACGAAGAAGGGAAAATTCGTAGGTGACCACTCGAAGGCTGATTTTGAAGACGAGGGATTGTAGTAAGTAATTCAGTTAGTATAAAAGAGCAGAAAAATTACGTGCTTTCTCTATGTAGCCTTCAACATAGTCAAAAATCTTGTTTTTGTTTCTTTTTAAATTTTTAGGTTAGGATAACTCCAAGAAAAAAAACGATATTGATATAAATTAAAAAGAGCTTTGTACGCAAAGATATTTTGACTAACATAACAGGTTTTATGACAAAGTATTACACTGTCGTGTTACATAACCTCAAAAGTAGGAAAAAATCACGAAAAATCTTATATTTTGATTATTTTTGGGTTAGGATATCTCAAAATTTTGTAGCGATAGATTGATTTTATTAACGGATTTGAATTCAGCATCCAAAAGTTAGTTAAAAATGACTATTCGTGTTCCTTTTTATTGATTTAAGTTTTCGCATGTTATTTTTGACTTAACTCAACTTTGCTAAAAACGGAAAATTCGATTTAAAAAAAAAGCGCCCGACGGATTTTCTTAGTTTTTTTTTATATGTTAAGGAAAGTATCCTGAATAAGAAAATATAAAAACTTTCCGAGTGATGCAACTTGAGGGTTAAAAACGTTTTGAACACCCGTGGTATCAAAACAAATTTTTTTTTTTTAAAGGATCAACAACAAAGTTGATGCGCTAGTTGCCAATTGAATGCGTATTGATTACTTGTTGACGGCATTAAGGAATGCTATGCTTTGTCAACATTTTGTAGCTCGGCTTTTACGAATGAATGACTTTGTATGTTTGCTCTGCAACTGACGTTTAGGAAGTCGCCCAAACTTTAAATATCTGCCACGCCTCCTTCTCTGTGTAACAAATGGAAGGACAAAGTGAACATACTCTGGGTGTTAGGTATAAAAATTGTTTCAATATGAATACCATAAGCGAGAAACAGATAAAAAAGTATGCATGCATATATTTGAACCAGAATTGGGCAAATTGCATTACTTTTTTAAGAGGACATTCGCCTTTGTAATTGAAAACAAAAAACCACTTTTTAAAAATTTTATTATGAAAAAACTATTATATTTATTGACAAAATTTCTTTTAGACATTTTTAAATATTGACTAAAATATATGAAAATTTTTTTTTTTTTTATTTTTAGTTTCCCTTGGATGCTGTAGAGGGCGTCATCCAAAAGTTACTTTTCAAACTGGTAGGAAATTTTTCTCCGAATCTACTTGACCGATTTTAAAAAACCGAAGAGCATTCGATTGCTCATAAAAAATATTAAACAATAAGCCTCTGAAAGTTTTAAAAAATATCACCCCTTTTTTACGGGGGTGACTTACCCTCAAAAAATGCCATTTTTTCGCATTTTTCATAAATATTCATACAAAAACTTCAAAATATAAAAAATTATGAATTTTAGAGGCTTATTGTATAGTTTTGAGCCTCAAGAATAAAATCCATTTTGAATTTTTCAAAAATCTGTTACAGGAGGTCTACAACATTTCCTACCATTTAAAAATAAACTTTTGGATGACGCCCTCTACAGCAGCCAAGGGAAACTAAAAATAAAAAGAAAAATTTTTTTCATATATTTTAGACAATATTTAACAATGTCCAAAAGAAATTTTGTCAATAAATGTAATAGTTTTTTCATAATAAAACTTTTAAAAGTGTTTTGTTTTTTCAATTACAAAGGCGAATGTCCCCTTAATGCACTGAATTAGTACTGCTAATGTGCTAATGCAAAAAATCATTGCATTGATTTTTGGAATTTAATGCTATTGAAAAATTCCATTGCATTGATTTTTGAAATTTAATGCTATTTAAAAATCTATTGCAATGATTTTTGCACAGTGGGCTCCTACGTGTTTTGAGTTTGACTTTCTTTATTGACGACAAAACCGTGGTATGGGGATGTTTTTGTACTCATTTCAGGTTTCGAAAGTTACAGCCAATTACATGGTATTTTATTTTCTACTGTACAGTAACAAAAAACTTTAAATCAAAATGTCATGGATTCAACACGAAATCACGTAAAATTATTCGTAAGGACTAATGGAATCTAAAAAAACAGGGTTCTGAAATCAAACCATTGGTAGTTCTTTGCAATTTTGTAAAGAAACGGGGTTTTTTGCAAATTGGCCCAAAACCTTTGAAAATAACAAGAAATTAAGAAAAAGATTGTCATTTATAATGGATTTGCCAAATCTAAATCTGAATCCGGTCGCAGAGTTATTCTATCGCATATAGTTTTTGAGATATTCTAACATATAAAAAAAAACTAAAGACAATTTTTCGTAATTTTTGATATTATATAATAAGACCAGATAATTGTAAGTCATAAAACCTGATACAGAAGATGAAAGATCCATTCTTTTTCTTTAAAATTCAATTTGAATTACATCAATATCTTTTGTCTTTTCCAAAATATCTTAACCTAAAAAGTTGAAAAAGGGCTAAAAATCGGTTTTTGGCTATATTTGGGGTTAAATATAGGACGAATGAAATTGTTATGCTATTTTATATTAATTGTATTATTTAGTACTATTCTTAGTCTTCACAATGAGTTACAAAATGAGCTCATATTATTTTCCATTACAAAGCTATGATAATTTTAAAAATGCATTACATTTACATTTTCAGGTAAATTTGTATAAGAGCCCCCCTAGAAGGTTGAGATAAGGGACGGACATTTTAGAAACAAATATTGAGGAGAGGAAAATGTGAGGCGTTGCTTATCAGTTTTTCCTTCATAGGTAACTAATTTATTATTTACTGCACAGTATAAAAGAAAAAAACATGTAATTCGTTGTAACTTACGAAACCGATCAGCTCCGATTTTACTTGAAGCAGTTTTATAATCCTGAAAGGTGTGCGAACACATTCCCATACCCCGATTTTGTCGTCAACAAAGTCAAACTCAATACACGTAGGAGCCCACTCACACCTGTCCCCACGAGTTTTAAATAAAAAGTGCTTGCACCCAAAATGTTTTTTTGGGAAAATATGCGGAATGCCTCTAGGATCAAACATATATAGCTCTTTTTTCAAAGTGAACGGCACTTTTTCAAACCAGGGCCAAAAAACCCATTTTTTAGCACCAATTTTCTCGACCTGAGTTCCCTTGTTGAACTGGTTTCAGTGTTATCAGCTCTTGTCGAAGAAGAAGACATTTCGATTCTCTTAAGATTGGAAAGCGCGGGAAAAATTTATTTTATATTCGTTGGTGTTTTTCTGTTTTCGTTGAGTAAATTATTTATTCTTTCTGATATTATTATTAATTTTAATTTTTAATTTTAATAGAATCACGCGATTATTACAGCTTGTAAACAGTAATTAATTTTATAAGACTTTAACAATTTATAGTGCAAAAGTTATACTTTAAATTGAAAATTTTAGCGGAAAAAAATATAAATATAATGTTAGTCGAAAATTTTTAAAATCTGCAACGGTGCAATGTATTGTAAATTTAATGCAAATTGAAAAATTTAAGAAATCAATGCAATAGATTTTCCAATAGCAATAAATTTCAAAAATCAATGCAATATATTTTTTTAAATAGCAATAAATTTCAAAAATCATTTCAATAGACTTTTAAATAGCAATAAATTTCAAACACAAAATGTTTTTTTGGGGAAATATGCGGAATGCCTCTAGGATCAAACATATATAGCTCTTTTTTCAAAGTGAACGGCATTTTTTCAAACCAGGGCCAAAAAACCCATTTTTTAGCACTGTGCTCTATACTAAAACCAAAAAAAAAAGTTGACTAAAACGGATACAAAAAACGAGTATGCAGAAAGTAACCTGCTTGTCTGTAGATTAAAAAACAGTAAACTGAAAAACCCTAGAAAACATCGCTTACGAGATATTGCGTTTTTACTTAATTTTTTGTGTTTCTATTAAAAAATTTAATTTTTGAGCACAAAAACCACAATGATCAATATATAGAAACAAAAATAGTCAATTCTAATGTATTTTTTGATGCTAAATCCAAATCTGGTCTCAAAATTGCTCTATCACTTCTGATTTTGGAGATATCCTAACCTGAAATTTTGGCACGTACGGTTTTTTCACCACTTTTGAAGTTATATAACAGGAGCAGGTAATTGTTTATCATAAAACTCGATAAAGACCAGATTTGGATTTAGCATCAAAAAATACATTAGAATTGACTATTTTTGTTTCTATATAATGATCATTGTGGTTTTTGTGCTCAAAAATTAAATTTTTTAATAGAAACACAAAAAATTAAGTAAAAACGCAATATCTCGTAAGCGATGTTTTGTAGGGTTTTTCAGTTTACTGTTTTTTAATCTACAGACAAGCAGGTTACTTTCTGCATACTCGTTTTTTGTATCCGTTTTAGTCAACTTTTTTTTTGGTTTTAGTATAGAGCACAGTGCTAAAAAATGGGTTTTTTGGCCCTGGTTTGAAAAAATGCCGTTCACTTTGAAAAAAGAGCTATATATGTTTGATCCTAGAGGCATTCCGCATATTTCCCCAAAAAAACATTTTGGGTGCAAGCACTTTTCATTTAAAACACGTGGGGGCAGGTGTGCACTGTGTTTGAAATTTATTGCTATTTAAAAGTCTATTGAAATGATTTTTGAAATTTATTGCTATTTAAAAAAATATATTGCATTGATTTTTGAAATTTATTGCTATTGGAAAATCTATTGCATTGATTTCTTAAATTTTTCAATTTGCATTAAATTTACAATACATTGCACCGTTGCAGATTTTAAAAATTTTCGACTAACATTATATTTATATTTTTTTCCGCTAAAATTTTCAATTTAAAGTATAACTTTTGCACTATAAATTGTTAAAGTCTTATAAAATTAATTACTGTTTACAAGCTGTAATAATCGCGTGATTCTATTAAAATTAAAAATTAAAATTAATAATAATATCAGAAAGAATAAATAATTTACTCAACGAAAACAGAAAAACACCAACGAATATAAAATAAATTTTTCCCGCGCTTTCCAATCTTAAGAGAATCGAAATGTCTTCTTCTTCGACAAGAGCTGATAACACTGAAACCAGTTCAACAAGGGAACTCAGATCGAGAAAATTGGTAAGCTCAAATCAAATCAAATCAAACGAACAAGATGTTTCAACACCGAAGTCAATTCCTAAGAGAGCGACTAATGTCACAGCAAATGAACCACATTTTTCAACACCGAAATCGAACTCAAAAGCTACAGCTTCTGATACTGATTCTCCCGCTAAAATCTTTTCTCAAGAGCTAGAAAAACACACGAATGCAATTCTGGCGAAACTCACTTCTGAAATGAATAAACTACGGAGTGAGGTGTTAACACACCTTTCAACAATTGAACAAAACTTTAAATTATCGCTCAATGCTTTGCAATCGATAGTGGAAAGTATGGAGAAACAAACCAACGTAAGTCAGACGTTGTGTTCAATGGAGCTTAATCAGCTTAATGTAGAGATGGCAAATATTAGTGAGAGTTGTGATGAACTAGAACGCAAAAATCTTGCAGCTGATGCTGTTCTCTTTGGAGTACCGGAGTTGCTAGAGGAAAACCTTACAATGGTCTTTTTAAGCTTGTGCAAAACTATTGAATGCAAGCCACCAGTGTTAAAAACAATTTTTCGCCTTCCTCGCAACGAAGGTGCGAAATCAAATACTGATCCACCAATTATTCTAAAATTAAACACGACGCAAGAGCGAAATATGGTTTTGAAGACCATAAACGATTTTCGTAAAGCGAACGAACGGCAACTATGGCTCCGAGACATTGGTCTAGATTCGGTCAGTTACATATACTTAAATGAGAGTCTAACGAAAAGAAATCACTCTCTCTTCTCAGAAGCCATGCGAATGAAGCGACACAATCAGCTCTCCTCCGTGCGCACTAGAAATGGATCAGTTTATGTATTAGGCGGTATGAACGAGAATTACATCAAAGTTACCTGCAAAACTACACTTACCACAATCAGTGCAGATGCAGAAGAAATGTGACTTTTAATTTTAATCATGATGTTTAAACGAATGAGTCAGAAAACAATGTTTATCCCGTTGCATATTTATATATTTGTGTAATAACTTTATTTAATTTTATATATTTCTCTTTTATTTTTCAGCATTTTTCTCTTGTTTTTCCATACCTTCTTTCATACTTTGATTTTAAGAGATCTTCAATATTTGCTAATTTTGTTCTCCTTTGTTGGTATTTGGTTGTTTTCTTTCTGGCTGCACTATAGTCTAAATGACTAGTGCTTTAAATGCAGAAGGTAGCACTGTAGACATATCGAACACCCTATTAAAAGCAATGTGTAATCGCAATAAAGGATTCCATATAAGTACTTATGTCATCTAAACGCGCTAAGCTTAAAAAATAAAGTTGATGATCTGCGTCTCCTTGTCAATAGTAGTAATGTGGATATAATATGCATATCTGAAACTTGGTTAAAAAATTTAATGTGCTCTAAACTGTTTAAGCTTAATGGTTATAAATTTGTACGTGCAGATAGATATGGTAAAGTAGGTGGAGGTGTTGGCATTTATGTTAAAAGTTGCTACAAGTTTCATGTTATTAAAAAATCAACGAACAACGATTTATTGGAGTTTATTTTCATAGAGTTGTTGCACAAGTCTGGAAATTTTGTGGTTGGCTGTGTATATATGGCTCCCAACATTGCAAATGTAACATTAGTAAGAGACATTTTAGAAGATATTACTCCACGTTACACTGATGTTGTCCTATGCGGTGACTTGAATTTAAATATACTGAACAACAACAACACACAATTTTTTGAAATGGCCGAACTATTCAATTTTAAGTTCGCGAATATAGATATTGCGACACATTTTCGACCAAACTGTGTACCCACTCTACTGGATTTGTTTTTAATATCTGACTTAAGCCTTATCTTATGTTATGATCAACTGTCTGTACCTCCTTTCTCACATCATGATTTGATCTTCGTCTCCATAAACTTATATCCTCTGGCTGTTAGTGATGAATAATTTAAATTTCCTCAATTTTCAAATATTGACCTATCCTCTTTATTTCATGAATGTCAAATGACAGATTGGATGACTCTCTACACAACCAATGATGTAAACAAGCAGATTGAGTTTTTCAATAGTATAATTATTCATCTGTATAATGCACATGTCCCCATAAAGATTAAAAAAAGAACTCCAACCAAATTCCCATGGCTATCTTACGAGGTGAAAATACTCATCGAAAAAAGGGGATATCTTATATGCCAGGTGGAAGAGATACAAATGTTCGGTCCTTTACATGGAATTTAAACGTGCTCGTAATGCTGTTACAGCCCTTATACGAAAAAATAAGATGTCCTATTACGAAAATAAATTCGCTCGTAGTAAATCGAGTTCTGACTTTTGGAAAAATATTCGTTCGGTTGGGTTAAAAAAAGATGCTGGAAACGTAACAATGAATTTAAATTTAAATGATCTGAACAAACAGTTTCTCCAACCTACACAAAATTTAAATTATCAGGCACAACTTTCAGTTTCCACGGTTACGGAAGAGTCAACTTTTGCCCTCTCAGGTGTTGACATGGTTAGTGTTGGTGAAGCTATTTTAAAAATTAAATCAAAAGCCATAGGATCAGATAATATCCATCCAGACTTCATAAAAATCCTTTTACCAGTTGTTTTATGTCATATAACTCATATATTTAACGCAATAATCACCACTTCCGTGTTCCCTAGTTCTTGGAAAACCACAAAAATCATACCTTTGCCAAAAAATAAGGTTGAGGTCCAATTTCGATACTGCCATTTCTTAGTAAAGCTTTTGAAGCAATCGTTAGTGACCAAATAGAAACTCACCTCAATATAAACAATTTAAAAACAAAACATCAATCAGGCTTTCGGGTGAATCGCAGCTGTACAACAGCATTATTGAAAGTATGTGAAGACATTCGATCAGGTTTAGAAAACGACATGAATGGCCTAATCGCATTTCTGGACTTTTCTAAAGCATTCGACTGTATAGATCATAGGATCCTCATTACAAAATTATCAACTCAGTTCCGCTTTGATGCATCCCTCTGTAATATTTTGTCATCATATCTTTCTAATCGTTCTCAGTACACGGTGGTTTTTAAAAAATTTTAACTTTTTGAAATACCACCCGCGATTTTTTTCAGGGATAATGTTGGGGGACTCTTCTAGTATCTAAATCCGCAAACCGCGAAATCGAACGTCTAGCCGTTTTTTTTTTCGACCTTTTAGTTTTTTTAACGATTTTTGAGTATATCTCGGACGAAATTTGTCTGCTCTTTTCTACCAACCGAAGCATTTAAAACCATTCTTTATCTTCAAAATGAGCTAACAAGTGGTCTCTTGTAATTGTTTTCTAAAAAGTTATTAGAATTACACATATATACATACTTATACAAGTATATAATGTACGTATACATATATATGTACACATATATATGTATATACACACCGAGATATACTCAAAAATCGTTAAAAAAACTAAAAGGTCGAAAAAAAAAACAGCTAGACGTTCGATTTCGCGGTTTGCGGATTTAGATACTAGAAGGGTCCCCCAACATTATCCCTGAAAAAAATCGCGGGTGGTATTTCAAAAAGTTAAAATTTTTTAAAAACCACCGTGAGTATGTTAGCGTACACAACAAAAACTCATCTTTACTTAGGGTGACATCAGGTGTACCCCAAGGTTTAGTTTTGGGACCCCTTTTGTTTTTGACCTTTATAAACGATATCGCTGATTGTTTTCAGATATGTGAACATCATATTTATGCCGATGATATTCAAATATACAAGTTGTTTCCAAAATCTTTACTCAGTGTAACAATAGATGAAATAAATCTTGAGTTAGGAAGGCTAACTAAATGGTCCGAAAATAATAGGATGAAGCTAAATCCAGTTAAGAGTAAAGCTATGTTTATTAGCAGGAGCAAAAATAATGCAGATATTCCCCCGCTTCTACTAAACCACTCCCAAATAGAGTATGTCATTACAATGAAAAATCTTGGTGTTTACTTTAACAGCAGCTTGACTTGGAATGCTCACATCAACAATGTGGTCTCAAAGGTTTATGGTGCACTTAGAGGACTTAGCCCAACAACTAAGTACCTACCAATTAAGGTAAAGCTGAGTCTTGTTATTGGGTGTACAACTTAAAAACCGGAATTTGATGGTGGATCGTTTTTGAAGGTACATTTGACAGCTGTCAAAATCAGTCAACAAAACAATTTTATCTTGTGTGCATCATTATTATTTTTCACGATAAATAACTTCGAAAATTGGAGAAAAAGACAGCATTTGCGGGAGGTTTTTTGCAAAGAAAACTGCTGCGGAAAGTCATAGTTTGCTTGTAGAAGTTTATGGGGACTATGCTCCAGCTGAATCAAGCTGTCGTGAGTGGTTTCGACGGTTTAAAAGTGGTGATTTTGATGTCGAAGACAAAGAACGTCTTGGTCAGGACCAGCTAGGTGTGATCCATTATGAGCTGTTGCCAGGTGGCCAAACCATTAATGCTCAACTCTATCGTCAACAATTGATCCGATTGAAGCAGAAAATCCAGGCAGAGCGGCCAACGTATGCGACCAGACACGAGGCAATCATTTTCCACCACGATAACGCTCGGCCACATATTGCTGCCCCAGTCAAAAATTACCTGGAAAACAACGGATGGGAAATCTATACAAATTTTGCCTCACCCGCCTTATAGCCCAGACCTTGCACCATCAGACTACCATTTGTTCCGATCAATGCAGAATGCCCTATCAGGAATACGGTTCACTTAAGTTCAAGATATCGAAAATTGGCTCGATTAATTTTTGGCCGCCAAGCCGGCGCAATTTTTTTGGGATGGAATTCATAAATTGCCTGAAAGATGAGGAAATGTTGTAGCTTCCAATGGACAATACTTTGAATAAAATATATTGTAACATTTTTCCACAATAAAGCATCGAATTTCTCTAAAAAAATTCCGGTTTTTAAGTTGTACACCCAATAGGTCCTTCATATTGCCAATTATACTTTACAGCTGTGAGTTATTTTCAAACCTTGATCATAAATCTGCCAGAAAATTATCAGTATCCTATAATAGTTGTGCAAGATATATTTTTAGCATAAGGAGACATACATATACATATTTCCGCCTACACAAAAATTATAGCTGGTTGCTCTCTAATTCCTCTGCTAAGATATCGTACCATCTTACTGCTTTTTAAAATTATACGCAGCAGGGAACCAGATTATCTCTTCCAAATTTTAAGATTTGCTAGAACTCAGAGAACTGCGCAATTAATACTGCCTCTCAACAGGTATCTTTCAACTTCGCGACATTTCTTCGTTTATTCGATACGTCTATGGAATATGCTGCCTACACGCTTGAAGCATATTAACAACTTAAATGCCTTCAAGAGAGAACTATTAGTTTATTTTGCAAATGATCTCTGAAAATTGCTTTATATCTTGTATCTTATTTACTTACATACATTATTTCCACTTCGCTCTTTTTCTCTATTTTTAATTTTCTGTCTCCTTAACACTAGTTCTACATTCTATCACTACTGTCTTTACTTCATATACGGTATCTTATTATTATTATAACTATTATTTATATCTATTATTTTTAGAATTTATAAACTGTGTATTTAATTATAAATTATAACTTTTATTTTTTTTATTTTGTTTTCTTAATAATATTAACAGAAGCTTGTGCAACATTAAAAAGAGCAATCTTATTTGTACAATGATTAATGAATGAATAAATAAATAAATAAATAAATATAGGTCAAAAGGCACACTATTTTGGCCAAAAATCATAACGTCCATATTATCATGGATACCAACTGTAAATGTAGTTTTTATGTTAACTCTAGACTAAAAGAACAATTCTGAAAAAAATCTGAACCCTTGTACTACCGGGTCAAAAATGGCACGTCATAAATTCTCTAAACAAATAACACATACCAGCAGGGTTTTTTTTCAAGCATTCCAAAGTATGTAGCTTTATGTGTAAAATCTGAATCTGAGGTCAAAATTGACCCATCACCTCAGGATTTGGAGATATTTGAGGTCAAACTCATGACAAATGGCTATTTTGGCTATTTTTGAGGTTCGATGCAAACTGCACGAAATTTTCGTTATTTTTTTTACAAAATGTATAACGTAGTTCTGTTATGTCTGTTATCATACTTTCTTTAAAAGTTATGGCCGATTTTAGATGACATCTTGAAAATGGGTAAAACCCCACAACTTTGGATTTCATGATATCATCTTAAATATGCAATAACTTTTGAAGGAAGTATTGTATGGCATTTTTTAAGACCTCGTTTTAAAGGTTTAAAGGTAAAAATAAATGTTGTGCAGTCTACAACTAACCTCAAACGTAACAAAAGTACTAATTTTTCGTATATTAACCTCAAATATCTCTATTTTTCAAAAAACCTAATGCAAAAATTATGCACACTTTTACCCAAGTTACTTGGATTAGTAGTATCTTCAACATTTTCTAATAAAAAATTGAAAAACAGCTTCTTCGTTTTCTTTTTTGTCTGTCTTTTGCAACCAGAACTCGAATAAATCGGGATTGTGAAGAAAAGTTACCTGACAAAAAATTCATTAAAGAAAAAACGGGCAAAATCGGGCGTCCATATTTCTAAATAACATTAACGATAGCAGCGTCTTACTGGTTTCGGGTTTCTTAGGACTAACAAATTTCAACAAAATTTTAAAAGATTTAACGAAGTTCAAAATTTAAAAAAAAATATTAAAAGTCAGGGGTCTAATTTGAATTTTAGATTTTTCCACAAAAAAACCAAAACATATTTATATGTTTTGACCTAAATTGCGTTATACATCACACCTCTCGGGAAGATAGGGACAACCTCGACTTGGAGTCACTGAAGATTTTTTGATGAGGTTTTGTTCGTTTACCTCTCTTGAGTTGGTAACTACGAAAACGAAAATCCCAACTCGTCCTTCTTCCAATTAAACTGGGCTTAAGTCCTTTTTTACGAAGCAAGTTTGAATTACTAATTTATAGTGCCCTCAAAGTCTTGGAAGTGAAATTTTTTTGATGAGGTTTTGTTCGTTAATTTGCTCCGAGTTGGAAAATAAGAAAATTAAATCAGAATAGTTCCTTATTGCGAGTAAGCCGAGTTTAAGCGCCATTTTTCTTTGTATGTTTAAACTATCAATATTAAATCGACCTCGAAATACTGGCAGTAAATCTTTTGATGAGGTTTTGTTCAATAAGTCTGCTTGAGTAGTATAAGGTGAAAAAATTAATCAAAACAACTCTTTCTTGCACAGAAATCGGCTTTAAGCACCTTTTTTGCCTCTAAGTTTTGAATAAAACATACTACAAGCAAAATGCTGAGCTGCAGCCGTATCAATAAAAACAAAAAGTTATATGTTTTTATGTTTTTTTATATTTTGCGATATTTCGACTTAAATTTTAAGTCATCATCAGGCACTGAATAGTATAAAGAAAGACAAAAAGGCAAAAATAAATAAACACAGAAAAATTAATTACAAAAAATTAAATTTACATGGTTGAGATTTGTCGATCGACAGATGCTAACCGATGTCCGTATAACTATCGACTGATTTTATGTTTTATTAACTGTTTGTAAATGTGTGCACAGTTGTCGGTGTCTGTCTTGTAGTTTAGTCGTTTGTTCGTCGGCGTATTAATGATGTGCAACATTTCTATCGTGTATTGTCTAAAGTAATTTGTCTCTTGTTGCAAAATTTTTGTATTTTCAAATGCAGGTGTGTGTCTCTGCTGTATACAATGTTGCGCCAGTGCAGTTTTATTCAGATTTTCGGATTTTAAATCTGATTTGTGTGACGAAATTCTAGTCTTCAGCTTAGATTTTGTCGTACCAACATATACTTGATCGCATATGTTGGTCCCGTCTCCGTTGCATGATATTCTGTATATCAGGTTTGATTTGTCCATATCATCTATTTTACTTTTCGTATTAGTATAAATATTTTTGAGAGTATTATACGATTTTGGTGCTAGGCAGTATTTGTTTTTGTCATATATGTCCGTTTTTCCCAGTTTTTCAGTAAAACCTTGAAGGTATGTTACGCCTTTATAAATCTTCGGTTCCGGGTTTCTTACTCTTGGATTTTTATTATGGATGATGGTTTCTTTTATTAATCGATTAACTGTTTGGAGTGGGAAATCGTTCATGGTTAGTATTTTTCTAATGCGATTTTTATTTATTTTGTGGAAAATGACGTCACTTATGTTGAAAACTCTGCTTATAAAATTCTTTGCCGTGTTAAAAATCATTTTCTTCGGATGTTTAGAATGGAAATTAATCAGTCTTCCTGAGGCTGTAGGTTCACTATATCGTCAACGTATTTTGTGAGACATCGGGGCTTAGTATCGCATTTTTCCATAAACATGTCTACTATTTCTTCCATGACTATATCGGCTAAAATTGGAGAAATCGGTGACCCCATGGGCATACCTTTAAGTTGGTTATAAGTAACATCGTTGTACTTGAAGTATTTGTTTTCACAAATGCAGAATTTTAAAATCTCGATGAAAAGTGGTTTTGGAATTTTGGTATGTTTTGATATTGTATCCCATTTTTTATTTACAATTTTTAAAGTGAGCTCTACTGGTATGCTTGGGAACAATGAAACTACATCAAATGAAATCATTTGTTCGTCATCGTATATATACGAGTTGTTTATTTTGTTTTTAAACTCTACCGCGTCTTTAATGTTGTACTTAGAGTCATTGGTTATATTTTTCAATACATTACCAATGTATTGGCAAAGGCCATATGAAGGCGAATTTATCGACGAGCAGATGGGCCTCAAAGGTATACCGTCCTTATGTGTTTTTGGTAGTCCGTATATGCGTGGTGCTGGCGCGGAATGAGTTGTTAATTTTCGTTTTTCTTGTAATGTTATATAGTCTTTGGTAAATAGTTTTTCCACTAGGTTATTGTTTTTCTGTTGTAAGGTTGAAGTCGGGTCCTTTCTTAATGGTTTATAAGTCCAACCATCTCTCAGTAGTGCGCGCATTTTCACCTCGTAGTCATTTTTATGTAACGCCACTGTCTTGATGCCTTTGTCCGCTTCAACAATAATAATGTCTCTATGTTCTTTTAAAAATTCTCTTGTTGTTTTAACTGCATTTGTAACGTAATTGTCTCTTTCTGTTGGTCGTATTTCTCTTAAATGTTATTCTATTAATGTTGCTAATTTTATCCGTGCTGTTTCTTGATCTTCTTTTTCACTCAATGTCTGTACGCAATCTTCGCCTTCTGCGATCATATTGAACAACGGAAATTGTTTTTTTGGTTTTATCGGCAGTGCGAACTTTGGACCGTGTGCAAGCAGCCACTGAACTTCTTCGGGGATTACCTTCGTTGTCATGTT